>JAVTVJ010000452.1:1200000-1800000 GCA_034509425.1 Eopsaltria australis | reverse complement strand
CAAATGAATAAGCTGCATCTCCAGACTTTCTTACGTTATTTCATTTTGCACAGGAGATTTACTATTTGGCGATGCAACCCTGCCAACAAATCACCAGCCACGTGTTATTGCCAAGATAATTGACAGTGGAAGTTATGTCCAACAGCAGCAGCTTCGCTCAACTCTCTGTATCAGATTTGCACGGCCAAGCTTCAGCAGTGAGGGATATGCAGGGGTGGCTTCTGTAAGAAGCTTCCAGAAGCTTCCTTCATGTCCAACAGAGCCATTCCCTGGTGTTGAAGGTTGGATCTAGTTCTTTTCCTCAGGAATTTTTTCTCCCATGGGTTGCTAAGACACAAATGACTGGGTACTTAAAAGAAACAAAGCACAAGGCTGCAGCCTTTCTCCGTGGCAGGGTGGGGCAAAATTGCCCCTCACGGAAGCAGAGCCTGGTAACGCGAGATTTGGAGAGACTGAAAAGCAAGGGCAGGGGGGAGGTCACGCTCTCTTGCTCGGGACCCTCGGAGCTGGACGGTCAGAGCTGCTGTCTGCTGAACCCACGGCCCCTGAGAAGCCAGCGCGGAGCTGCCGGTCTGTCTGCTGTGAGTCTCTGCCCTCTGCCCCATCCGGAGCCGACCTGCCTGCCACCAGCCCGCTCTGAGTTTTCTCCGCTACATTGTAGCGGGGTTTTTTCCCTGCACGTGGAGACCCCTTACCGTCCCAGCTCCCTGTGTCCGGGGATCCTGCTGTGGCACCGACACCAGCTGCCCCTCCCGAGGGTCTGTGGAGCAAGGGCTCTCCTCCATCCCTCCGTGCTTCGGGCAGCCGCCATTGCCGTGTGCTACCTGAGCTCACGCCGGAGCGCCCCCTGCAGGCACCGGGGAATCACCGCACCCAGAGCGCCCCTGCAGGCTGTGACTGGAACTGCACCAAAGGGAAAGGTGCCTGAAGCCGAGCAGGCTGCCACTGGGTTTCTGGTTCTGTTTGTTGGTTAACGTTAGAGTTGTTGTTATTTGTTATCCTTGTTTTAGATAGTAGTAAAGAACTGTTATTCCTATTTCCATATCATTGCCTGAGAGCCTCTTGATTTCAAATTTATAATAATTCGGAGGGAGAGGGGTTACAGTTTCCCATTCCAAGGGAGGCTCCTGCCTTCCTTAACAGACACCTGTCCTTCAAACCAGGACACCTGGTGGCTCCAAAGATGGACATGCCGCTGGCCAAAGGCTGGGCCAATTAGAAATGGTGGTAAGACCTCTGTGATAACAGATTTAAGGAGAAGAAAAAAAAAAAAGAATGTCATTGCACAGTTGTAATTGTGGCCAGAGAAGAGTGGAGTGAGAACGTGTGAGAGAAACAACACTGCACACACCAAGGCCAGTGCAGAAGGAAGGGGAGGAGATGATCCAGGCCCTAGAGCCAAGATCCTTTATCTCCCATGGTGCAGACAGAGAGAAGCAGCTGTGTCCCCACAGCCCATGGAGATCCATGGGGATGCAGAGATCCACCTGCAGACCATGATGAAAACTCATGCTGGAGCAGGTGGATGCCTAGAGGGGGCTGTGAACCTGTGGAAGGCCCATGGAAAGAGAAGCCCATGCTGGAGCAGCTTGTCCTTGGAGAACTGCACCCCTTGGGACAGTGACCCACACCACAGTTTGAGGAGTGCTGCTGCCTGTGGGATTGGACTCACTTTGCAGCAGTTTGCAGGGAGCTGCTGCTCGTGAGATGGACTCACATTGGACAAGTTCATGGACAACTGTCTTCCATGGGAGACAGCAGGAGAAACAATGGATGATGAACTGACCATTCCCATCTCCCTGTGTCGCTGGCAGGGAGATTGTAGAGCTGGGAAGAAGGGAGACGTGGGGGAAAGGTGTTTTTAAGGTCTGATTTTACTTCTTATTATCCTGCTCAGATTTCGTTAGCAATAAATTCAGCGAAGATCTCTAATTCAAGCTGGTTTTCCCCATGATGATATCTAATGAGTGTTTTCTCCCAGTCCTTACCTCAACCCATGAGCCCTTTGTTATACTTTCTCTCCCTGCCCAGCTGTGGAGAGGAGCAAGAGAGGGGCTTTGGTGGGAGCCTGGCATCCAGACAACATTGACCCACTACACTCCCCTAGTTTTGCTGCATTCAACTTGACTAGTAGTCACAGGTCTACTTTTTAGTGCCCGTATATTTCTACTGTACACATCTGTAAATTAAAATTAGATTGCCCTTCGAGATTATGTAAAAGCAAGCAAGATCTCGTTTAGCCTATCATTTATTAAAATGCTGAGTTGCACTTTAGTCCTTTTTTTTTTTTATGTTTTCTTTCTGTTTTAAGAATTATGGCTTTCCTGGATAAAATGTAGTAATAAATATAAAAGACAGATCCACTGAACATGAAATTCAGGACTGGTGTACTGCTCTAATAGATCTCACTTTATCTGTTTTCTCCAGATGCACTGAAAATGTCTTCCCTAAGAAGGCAATAACTTAAATGTTTGTAAAAACTTATTAAGAAGGCACAGCATCCTAATTCCTTTAGGATGCAAGCAAAGGTTAGCCCCCAGGCTGCTTTTAAAAAGAAAGCTTACATTACAGTATTTCAGGACTGCATGTTTTCTGATCTATTTTAACAGCCAATAACTATCCCAACCTCAGAGCTGCCAGTCAGCAGAATGACAGGATACTATTCCTTGTTGTGTGTTTAAGAAAAATTTTTGGGTAATATTTTCACAGAATTTCCAAACTTTACAAAATAATCTAAAGGTAGGAGTTGCAAGGCTAGTTAATGGGATCCAGATTCCCAGTCTGTGGAGGAAACTGCAAAAAATTGTTTGATAAAGCTCTGAAATTAGAGACTGGTGAACTGCCGTATTTTATATATATTATATATATATATATATATATACACATATATGCATGTGTCTGTATAAGTATATGTAGAAGAAATTGTTATAATTGTTTATTAAGTATGGTGAGTGAGTGTGTACAGATACAAAGAAATCAGTCTGATCATAAGCTAAGCGCAAGTGAGTAAGAGAACTATGCTCCATTAATTGCTGTAAGAAATATTACACCAACCATGCATTGTTAACATCGACTTAACTGGCAAGTGTGATTGCCAAAGAATTTTATAAGATTTTTCCACATTGCAAGTAATTTTTACAAAAAGGAGCTATGAAATTGCGCACTTCATTGAACTCTGATTTGTAGGAGGATAACTACATAATTAGGTCTTAAGTCATTACCTCACATATGAACACATATTTTATGTCAACCATTTAGCAGACCTGGAAAAATACAAGCATAACATATTAATATGTATTTTTTAAACAAGATCTGCTATCATATTTATATCTATAAAAACTCCAGGAGTTTAAGCAGGCAATGCAATAATTTCAGCTGAGCTCTATGCTGTTACTTCCTCTGTTTTCCTGGAGGCTTCTCTCACTTTTTTCCTGCATCATCCAATTCTGTAAATGCTTGTGAGGGCTCTGGCTAAAGCAGCACAGGAGGCTCTTAGGACAGAATTCCATTAGCTTTGACATGAACTTCCCAGAAGGGAGCCAGGGCAGCCATAAGAAAGAGCAATGCTGTGCTTTTGATACCTCCTCTGTCAGTCTATCAGAACATATATTTACTTCTGCTTGATCTTTTTGGTTTTTTCTCCAGAATTTCTTTTTGGTACTTAATTTTGTAAAACTAGCAGCATGTAAGAAAATTGTTCTCACATCTATCCTGAATCTTCAACTAAATTATTAATTACAGCCCAATGTAACCTGAATCTCACAAAGGAGTGCTGCAGTTTTACCTCCTCACCTCACTTAACTAGAGAAAAGGTTAAATTTCAGTCTAAAATAAACATTTCAATTAATTTCAATGACATGTTGCACTGAGTTATTCAAGAAAAAAAAAGCTAGATTGTCCAAAGTTAAGACTTTATTTCAGTTGTCAGTTCTTGATTATTTTTCAAACTTCTATCTTCCCCTTTTTGCTCATCATGATTAGTATTTTTATATATAAACATCTCTCATAGTTTCTCTGCTTAGGATAACAGCAAACTAACTCTGACTGAAACAAAATTTGCCATAGAAAAGCAAATTTTCAAGACCCTGTCTTAAGGAGGCTTTAACATGTTCCTCCTGGCTGGTAGCAATGAAAGGTTTGACATCCAAATGACAGTAATGGCACAGTGGGCTTGCAAAACAAGTTTATGAAGTTAATTATTCAATAATAGAATATTACCATATTTTTCAGGGGAAGCAACTTAAATATTCTTATTTAAAAAAAAACAAACCAAAACATGTACTGTCGGTCCAGAGTAATACCTGTGTTTCAGGTATTAGTTCTTCTGACTCGAGTAGTAAAAGGTTGTCAAAGCAGGCTGAGAGAAAAGAGAAGGATGATTTATGTGTTGTGATATTTTTTTAATTAAAAAAAAAACCAAAACCTGCTTGGGAAAGGTTTTGGGATTGCCACATTTTTAAACACATTTTGCCTGACAGTACTAGAAAAATAGAGTAAACAACCTCTTGAGGAATCACCTCACACTATTTAGAACATAATAAAGGAAGAACTCAATGATAGTAGCATAAACATTATCCATAAGTTTACAATTACAATTGTGTTTCACATTTAGACCATAGAGACAAATATCCACTGTTTAGAAACACTATCTACATACTTATTTCTTTCCATAACACCCTAAATTTTATTCCTCTGTGTTCAATCCCGCCTTGGATATCAGTAGATGAAAGAGCCATAGCAGAATATCTACCCCTAAAGAAGCTATATCACCACTGCCAGTGTAAATACCATCTCTATTGGTCTTGCATTCTTTAAAATTTCCTGGGATATTTTATATAATTTTAAGCATTTAAGGAAGCAAAGTAGTCCAGCATACATATTAGTTTATTACTGGGAGATAACATTCAGATAAAGAGATCATTAGAAGACAGAAAGAAAACACAACTGCAATTATTGATCCTGACTTTAATGTTGTTTAACGTATTATTTGGGCAAGGAAGCAGCCCTCATAAAACAAGAGGATTCTTAACAGGAGTCAGGAAGAAACAGAAAAACTGAAATAAGAGGGCTCATGTTGCCATTGTTTAAACTCACTGTGATGTCCAAAGGAGTATATCCAACCTCACATTTTCAGGTAAACTGTCATAACTTCAGAAGAACTAATATGTTTAGTAAGTAATTTTCCTCATGGTCAAGGAGTCTGAAACAGTGAAAGAAATTAATCACCTGGCATCTACTTTGTGCAAAGGACTTCCAGAATTTATAGTATTATAAAATCCTCGATTTGGGACCAAAGTAGGATCTTAGGTCATTAAAATTGTTGTCACTATGAGTAAAAAAAATGCGTCTATCGAAATAGTCCTTTATTTGCATGTCAGAGACCAGAGCAAATTTACACTGATTCCACAACAATTGGGGTATCTCTGTATCCAGGCTGTCCATTGCTATGAAAAAAATATTTATCCATCTCTTTTCTGGGCTTTGCTAACATCACATAGATGAGGAAAGTAAAGTAATTAAGATAGCTTATCATACCTTTCTCCATAGAACTCTGTATCTTGGAGACCTCGGCTGTATTTAATAAATTGTAGCCATATACACAGTATATAAATAGATCATACAGCAAACAGGTAAATTAGGTTTGTGCAGGCATTGTTCTTATTGAAATCACAGGGAGAAATAGGACAAGGTCAGGCCTTACAATCCTTTAACAAGCAGCACTGACAAAATGTTGATGTAACCATATTGATTTCAATAACTATATTTTTCTTTTCTGCTGGTATCAGCACACAAGCAAGTCTACACACATTTTCATGTCTGCCTCAGCTTAAACAAAGCCCATTGATGGAGTTTTGGCACCAGCAGCTATTTCACACCTTCACTGTGGATTGCTCACTGCAGGAGTGACCTCCCTACCAGTAAAACTTTGTAATAACATACTGTCATACCAACATATGTCAGTAAAAAGTGGGTGTAACTTTTCAGCAAGAAGATGATGAGGTAAAAGACAGTCTCATGCCTGAAAAAAAATTCAAGGAAATTGTGAGATGGCTGTTTTCTTCAGAGATTTCTAGTTTGGAGAATTTAAATCTCAGTCCTTGATGATGAATCATTCATAAAATTATCTCCATTGACATCCTAAACACCAGTTTCTAATATCTGTTTCTTCATTATTTATGCTATCTATTCAATCAATGGCTATTACATATTTCAGTTTGGTTTTTTTTAATGTTTATTAATGACACTGCTGACATCCCTTTTACTATCTGTGACACCAGAGTTTTACTTTCTGTGTGGTGAATTAATGACAGCAATTAGCTCTGTTCCTTGACAACACACAATTCTGCCCAAGGGTTTCTTCAAACATAAAGGAGAAGAAGATTGATTAAAGCAGATGCAATTAATTTAATGCCTCTTGAAGATAAATGGTCAGATGTAATACATATGACATCTTGAAAATCTAGATCACACTCTTGACTTGAATAATATCACTTCAAGTTTAGATTCTTATGATCAGAATAAGGCCAGGCATATGTTTATAGACTCTGGGAAAAAATTGGGTGAAATGAACATATTTAATTTGGAAACAGATCAGTTAAATGATTTTTTTTTTCAGTGCCACGTCTATTAACCCTGATAATCCATAATGATTTGTGGGGAAACCTCTGGATTTCCAACACTGGAAGTGCAGTTACCCACGTGTTGCTAAAGACCTCTAAAGAAAATGGATGCTCAAAAATAAGTTTCTATGTTTAAAGGCACAGATTTTATGGGATGCCTATATGCAAACAAGAAGTATTTACAAGCACGTGCAAACTTGAGTGTGTGCCCTCTGAGCAACACACATCAATTTCAAGTGTAGACTCTGAAAATGCAAAAAAACCACAAGTAGATAGGCATTTCTAAGCATCAAAAGGCAGCTTTAGAAAAACAGTGAGGAGACAGACTTGAAAATCAAGCCCAAAAAACACACAAGTAATAATTTTACAAAAAACTATGAAAACTGTGTTCTGTTTGAGCTACAAATACCATTTGCAGCCTGAGAAGCAAATTGTGTCTTCCAAGTATTAACATAATTGCATAAATGAACATTTCTAGTACACAAATCATGCACAATGCACAACTCTGTGCAGAGGGATGAGAATTTGGATCTGAATGTTCAAACAGACAACAGAAAAAATTAAAAGTATGTTACGAGAAGTACAGAATTGTGATAGCATAAACTTCAGTCACACATAACCATTAAAGGAGTGTTTGGGCAATTCACACATCTCATACAAAATCAGAAAAGCTACTTTCTAAATTGGAGCAAGATAATTGATTCCCCCCACCCCAAGATTGTTTTAGACATTTCCTGTCATGTTGACTTACTGAATTTAAGAAAATTATGATATCCAGTTATGTTATTGTTGTTCTTTTATGCAGTGTGACATAAATGATATGAGGCATCTCAACAACATACAGCTGAACACCAGAAAACTTTACCAGGGGCTTCACATGAACTCAGTTTCAGCTCCTCAAAACAAAATACATTTTGCTCCTTCTTCCAAAGGTTTTATATAATGAAGAAGAACTGCATTATTGTTACACAAACACAATTAATTGTTGCACATCTTTAGTAATTAATATTTCATTAGACCTTGATTTTCTGTAGAACTCAGAAGATAAACAACTGCAATCTGTATTTACCAATTTAGATTGGGTAATTTAGAGGGGTGAGGGGGTACGGGATAAAGATTTACTCCACCAATATGACTACTAGCACTGTTCAAACTGCACACACAGAACTTTGATCACCTTCAAAACTGTACCAGGACCTCTAATATAACATTAATGCAGTGTCACAGTATTTTGAAGAGTAAAAAGGGTTGTTCTTTCAGAGAACACCTTTCTGTCAAATATTGAGTAAATGGCTAATTAAATCAAGGTTCTCCTGGTGCTGTACTGACCTGAGCATAGTCTCTACTGTAACACTGAGGGGTTAAAACTCTGATAGTAAGCTTGGCTAAAACTTTATGAATTTTATGAAAATATTTTAGGTTCCAGCATACACATCATAAAATGGAATAATTTTAAGGGGTTGTGAATTCTTTAGAAAAAGCAAGATAGAGAGGCTAAGTGTTATGATACCACAATACATCACCATTTCAAGTCTTTTCTCTGAACTAAAGTTTCACTCATTCCAGTCAAAGACTAATATTTTATCTGTACATCATGATTTTTCTCATTGCACCTCCTTCTATTATTCTTATCCATCTGCTTTTACTGTGAAGTGACTATACTAAAACATCCTGAGGAAATGAAACTTACATTTTTCATAGTAAGGTTAGGCAAGGATTGATGTTCTATTGCTAAAAACTGAAAGGTCTTGTAAAAGGAAAAAACACGCTGTTCTAAAACAGGAGCCTAAGGGTTCTTATTAATCTCTGTCTATTTGAGACTCTGTATTGAACCAGACACATCTAATAAATGAGTTATTCTTAACATATGTAAACTATAATGCTACCTTAATATCCTAACAGCTTTGGCTTCTATAAGCCCACCTCATCTCATAATTCTCAGGATAATAGAAAAGCCAGCATAGACTGAAAGTTTGTAGGTTGTTTATTCTTCAGATAAAACACTACCCAGAAGCCAAAGAAGAGACATCAGCAGAAGTGTTGGGGTGTCAATACAGCACTATTTTTGGTGCATGTAATTGGTATATATGGATTTATGATTTCTTTTTTTCCTCTCAAAAGATACAGCTGTATCAGATAGGTCACAGATGATTCAAAGGAGAAGCCTACAGCGACTAGCCAGAAACACAGAAACAAGAGAAAATACTGTTTTGGTGAAGATGCATATGTAGAATATAA
This sequence comes from Eopsaltria australis, assembly GCA_034509425.1. Lineage (NCBI taxonomy): Eukaryota > Metazoa > Chordata > Aves > Passeriformes > Petroicidae > Eopsaltria > Eopsaltria australis. The sequence goes on along the minus strand of JAVTVJ010000452.1, from coordinate 1,791,142 downwards.
AATTTATTGAGAAATAATTTTCATGGCAATGAAAGAACAAAACATGCATCAATGTGAGCAGGATGAAATTGACTTTTAAAAACAGGTCTGATGCTGACTCAGTGTTGAGGGTATTTTCCCCTGCTTATATTTACAAGAGTCTGCCATTTGGTATGAATTAGGTAGGAAAAAATGTTTCAGTCCTTGGCTTGCTAGGGAGAGTCTGACAGGAGCTGCCCTAGAATTAGGAACCTCCTGTTGTGCTAAAACACAAATGGATGCTAATCCCTCCTCACCTCCAGCAGGCTAGCATGTCTTCCTATTAGTATGCAAAGCCATTTGTTATTGGGAAAAATAGGGTTATTCCTCCTCTGGATATTTTTTCTTGTTTATTTGTTAGCTTTAGCAGAAACTGGATTTGGCTTTTATCATTCTTTAAACCTTTAGGGAGATTAAACCCTGGCATGCATACTGACCACATGCTCCTAATCCCTCCAAAATGTTTTTGGTTTTGCACCACTTTTATATGTGCTAAATAGGAGTGGAATAAGTAAAAGTTAAACCATTGAAGGATTGAGTTTTATTACTTTGACCCATGTAAAAACCTAGCAGGCATATACCTCACATCCGTGATTTTGGTGATGAGTACAAGTATATGCAAAAACTTACATATTCATTTTTGCTTGAGATAAAAGCATTAAAAATCTCGTCTATGTATATTTCTAGCAAAATAGCATTTTTAGGAGTACAAATGCAGTGAATCCTGTGAAAATGCCCAGTCTAAAAGGTAGTTAAGAAAATTATTAATGATGCTATCAGCTCAACAGTAAAAGTGTACCTGTTATAAAGTGCTTCCTACAGAAATCCAATATGTTGCTTTATTTTAACAATTCTGACAAAAAATCAGACAATAGTCAAACAAACTCTCCTAAAACATCCACCTAAGAATAATTTGCAGCCCCAAAATCTATCTGAAGCATTTTTCAGCCCTGCAGTTAAATCCGGTTGCAAGACATTCTGTTTCCTTTTTAATTCTCCCTTTGTAGAGATAGAAGGTTTATGACTTTTAGAGAAAACTAACAGGATGAAAATAAGATACAGAAATAAAAAGGTATTTAAAGACAATCTATTGTATATTGCAAAGGTCCTCAGTTTCAGTTCCTAATGCATCAGTAATATCAGGGTCACAGCCTTGCAAACATTTCACATGGAAGGTTTCACAAAAAACTCATACTAATTCACATTGCAAACTCTCTGAAATCTCAGATGTTATACACTTACATGAAATTCTGGTTAAACATGATCTAGATAAATAGAAATCTTCAGTTATATTGAATACTGTTAATATGATGAACTAACATTACTTCACTTCCCCCACCCCACCCACCCCTCCACCCCTTCTCACACATATACTTCCATAATTAGGGTCTGATCTTCTGTATTAAAACTCCCAAGTCAGAAAGGTCCTGAATATGTAATGTTCAGCTGGCCATTTCTGGGACTCTGATTATCTTGCATTATCCATTTTTCAGCCCTAAATATGAATATTCTGGAAGTTCTCTGTAGGAAATCTAAAAAACAAATTAGCACTGAAATTTTCTGGAAAGGACTGAGAAAAAAAGTTTTCTCATGGAACAGTTTCAAAACTGTTGGTCACAAAAAGGAAACTGATGATAGTTTTATGAGAACAGCAGATGTTTCTGCGTTTTTAAAGATCATACCATAAATGTCATTCTTAATATTGCAAGTTTTGAGCATTTTGGTTTTGGCCCATATACTATATCTTCCATGATTCTTAGATTTCTCCTAAATATTATATTGTTCTAAAACAACTCTAGATTTTCCAAATAATTTATCATATATAGCAATGTGCTATACAGAAAAGAGACATTAGCTCATGGCTCCAAATTTTACCCACGTTTCTTAAGGGCACGCTTTAGACAACTACAAAGGAATTATGGGTTTAAATGTAATAATGTCTCAAAAATTTTAATGATCTTAGGGAATTTCAATAAATGACACTTTTCCTCATTAAAAGACAAGTCTTAATAGGGACAGAGGGAAGATAAAATTCAAGGAAAATGGAATTAGATAAACAGAGTTCTCATTTTAAAGTGGGAGAAGGAGGGAAAAGCCACAGAATTCAAGGACAGTTAGTTCAATTTCAGTTCCTAAAAAGTGGTAGAACAAATAATCAAACACTGAGCACTTACAAGATAAGAAAGTTGTGAAGATGAGTAACAGTGACAGTGGATTCATCAAGAACAAGTCATGTCAAAATAATATTTTTTTTTCCTCATGATGGCATAATTGGCCCTCTGGATACAGGAAAAGTAGTCCCACTGTCATTGTGCTTCCCTTTAGAAAGCTGCCCAACACTCTCTCTCATGACCTTTTGATAAGCAAACTGGGGAAGCACTCCCTGGCTGGAATCAATGAGTGCTGTTATTAACAGGTCACTGTCAGGCTGGACAAGGGTTTGCAGTACTGTTCCACAGGGATCTGAGTGCATTCATTACATTCTTTAATAGTTTAAAGAAATCAAAAGTAGGGTTATTACACCTAGAGTTTGACAGACACCATGCTGAGAGAGCTGCAAATGCATTGTTTCAAAGTATTCTCAACAGATTGACCTCTGAAGAAAATTGGGTACAAATAAGGGCAAGATCTGTATTTCACAGTAGAAAAATTAACCAGTTCATTGCAGAAGGAAAACAACTGGCAGAGAGCATTAGTATGCTGTCAGTACCAGTGGCTCTGTCCCAGGCTGAGCATGACAACATTTTATGTAAAAATGGAATTTTGAAATTTATAAAAATTATTTTTAAACACTCTTGCATCCTATCCAATACTTGCAAGACCTTCAGTGGAATATTATGTACAATTTTGAGAACAGCATTTTAGGAAAGATATGGAACAAAAGAAGCTCCAGAGGAGATAATAAGAATAGCAAAGCTTCAGTAAATGGTTAAAGGAAGCAGGTTGGTAAGGTCCAGAGAAGAAGAGACTGAAGAGTAATATGATATATCAAAAATATTAAAAGGTAGGAATAATAAGAAAGAAAAAGTTCTTATTTTTGTCCCCTGAGGATTTGAGTTTAAAATAAACTGATAAATCAGGCTTGGCTTGTGGTGAAACTTGACCAGAGCATTTACTCAAGGTCTGAAACTATAAAAATCATGAAATGAGTGTCTGAATTTCAAATATAGATGTGAGGAGTAATGATGTGAATTTAAAATACCATATAACAGGCTGAAGCAGTTAAAAATATCATTCTTCCTTAGGCTTACATTCATGCTTTACTGTTTAATGTACTGTAATACTGATTCCATTAAAATGAGAGAAACAAACAAGAAAAATCTAACAGGCAAAAAAAATTCCCAAACCGACCAACCAATATAAAAATCCAAAACACCAACCACAATCCAAACCCTTTTTTTTCTTTCAATTTTAAATATTCCAAAGCTCACAATATTATGTGGCTGGAAAGGAAACAGGAATATTCCAATTCGCACATCATAACCTGCGGAAACCTGTCTGACAAGTTTTAAAAGTGATTCTGAATGAGATTTCAGTCATAACCAGACTGCTAACTCAAACACTTCTATGTCAGAGGTGAACCCATGGGAAATATGTCAGTCTGCACAAGAAATGATTTAGTTTTGCATTAGAACTCAAGGCTAAAAATCATACATTTGAGATCAATAGATATTTTAAATTTAATTATGTCACTCTTTTGGTCATCTTTCTATTTTGTTAATGGGTTTAAGTGACTCTTTTCATAAACATTGTTATTAATTATTTACATAGCCAGTACAAATATTAGGCATTATGAAGATACCAGTTTGATGTTCTCTCTTTCAACAACAGAGTCCATGTCCCCTTTCAGAATATGAACTACTCAAGCCTGCAGAAAAAAGTGACTGACAAAATATCCAAGAACATCTGAAACTGTCAAGTCTTCACTGCACTGCTAGTGCCAGATTTGCAGTGGGTAAGGAGCCATAAGAAAGGCTGTTCAAAGCACCAACAATGATTTACAGCTGCTGCTTTCCCTCCTCCCCTCTTTCATTGAGCTCTCTGCTCTTTCTTCATGCTTTTGATGGTTCTGACTCTGGAAACCTCATTGTCCTGTAACAGCAAATGAGTACAACTCTGTTCAGTGATCATCACCTGTCATTTCAGAACCCCAAGCAAGTTAACAAAAGGGCATAATTATAACTCTGACTAAAGTTCTTTAGTTGTAAATACCGAGCAGATAACAGATTTTTTTAAAAAGGTTATGTATTTGTCAACTAAAATCATATAATGATCTCTACAACTTATGTGTCATCTCTACTTTATACGTATCTCTTTTGTTACTTAAAACTTCCTGAAAGAAAAGATGTTCAGATCATTGCCTCCAGAAAATCTCTTATATTGTCAAATTTATTTCTAGTTGGTGTCAAAAGTAGTTATTATCAGGCTTATAATGCATCTTAATCACATTTCTGCCAGCTGAGTGCTACTTACAATTCCATTAAGGTGGCCACTAACTATACGGATAGACACATAACTTTACAGGGATAATGCCACTCAATTCAGTGAATCAATAGATGACTTGCTTGTTAACTACACTTTTATACCGTAAGAATATTCTTAAGTGCTTGCTTAAATGAAAGGTTATAACCTGGATTTTTAAATCTGGCTATATGTTCTTTGGTATTCCTTAAGAAAAACTTGAAATTCATTTTTCTTCAAGACCATTAAGAGATTTAGCAGATGAAATAAATCATCATGATACCACTGTAACACTCAAGGACTGCACAACAATTATATTGTATACCAGCACTGCTGTGTCTCAACATTTCATCAGGAATTTATAATAGGTAAAAATCTGAATATCTTTATGTATATTACCTGGTAGTTCCTGTCGAATAAGACCTCTATCCTTGTCAATAAGGGTACTATTGATAGTGAAAAGGAGTGAGTTAGTTTGTGTCCGTGTAAGTAATACTCCATTTAACAAAATCCTGTAATTTCTAGAGGCAATAATTACCATATCCTCTTCTTATACATGCAAAACTCAAATGCTTCAGTAACACAAAAGAGTCTTAAATCAGATTAAAAGAGGGATACCTTTTTTTTTTCCCATCTAATTTCAGAGGGAAAAAAAGCAGCCAGAGGAACAGAAATGACAAGGAAAACAGAGCTAACAGAGGCAGATACCAGACACAGCAGGTTGCTCAGCATTTTTAGTGCTCTGCTTGGATATAGTCTGTGAACTCCTTCTAGGATAGTCAGGGATTTCTGGGAACTCCTGGAGGAATGTCAGGGCACCTGTTTTATCAGGGAAAAGCATCCACGGGCCTGTGACTTCCAGCAGCTTGTAATGAGGTTATTCATGATCAAAGGGTGCCTTGAGCTTTGAGCAGGGAGAGATAAGTATCCATTCAGCAGGTGCTGAGAGAGGTGAGTTTGAGGGCCAGCCCAGCAGAAAGATTCCAGAGAAGTATTTTCTGCAGATGATGTGCAAAAACCTTCTGGAAACTCTGCTGCTGAGGAGAGCATTTGTGTGCCAATTGTGAGGGGAGTGACACAGCATGTACCCAGCACACAACAGAGCAGCTACCCCAGCATATCAGATACCAAGCTCCCAAAGGATCATGCATCCCTGCAGGCCCCATACTGAGGGGGCATCCACCTCACCAAGTAGAGGGGAGCTGTGACAAAGCAGGGGCAAGAAAGGTCTGCACTTATTTGGTGCAGAAATGGAGCCTCACAGCATGCCCAAGCCAGAGACTTAACATATGCAGGAAAAAAGTTCCTTCTCTGATGCAAAAGGGTCAGTGTGGTGGTAGTAGATGAGGTGCTGAGGCTGAGCAGCGCATAGAGAAGGTGATTCTTCCTGTCTCCTGAGCTCTGGTGAGACCACAGCTGGAGCACTGTGTCCAGTTCTGGGCTCAACAGTAAGAGACATATACAAACTGGAGTGAGTACTACGAAAGGTCACCACAATGGTAAAGGAGCATCTTTTATTCAAGAAGAAGCTGAGAGAGCTGAGATTTTCAGCTTGGAGAAGGAAACACTTGAGAAGGGAATCTTATATCAGTGTGTATAAATATCTTATTGGATGGAGACAGACTCTTCTCAGTCATGTCCAGAGACAGGAGAAGAGGCAATGGGCACACACCAAACCAGAGCAAGTTATGTTTAAACATAAAAAAACCCCCACCTTTTCAGTATGCAAGAAGCCAAACAGTAGAATAGGTTGCTCTGAGAGATTGAGTAGCCTCCATCCCAGGAGGCATTCCACATTCAACTGGATGCAGACCTGAGCAAGCTGCTGCTGTGGCTCAGTTTACCCTGAGCAGAGAGGGTTGCACAAGACATCTCCAGAGGACCAGCCTGGTTTTGTGAGCCACAACTGTTTCTGAGATCTAGTGATCCCAAACTTTCAGAAAGTTGCAAATAATCAATCAAAATGACGTGATATTTGCAACCATTTGGCTGCAGTACCAAGCCAGGAAAGGTGTAAAAGAGCCACAGGCAACATTTTTTGATGGTCCATTTCCTGCCAGTAAATACCAAAAATTCTGAAAAATCAACCTGATGTGTTTCATGACCCTCATCCTTAAAAGCACAGGGATGCTGTGATTCTGTGCATGTATTTTCTTATGTGTGAATCTGTGCAATGCTGGCTACACAGTTCTGAATGAGAATGGAAGATGACCCATGAAATACCCACATTATTAATTGCTGTCAATCTGGTGAAAAGGCTCCAGGAGCTCAGCCCTAAATAGCTTGATGTTGGACTGATAAAGGGTCAGGCATTTAAAACATTGCACCTGTAGTCAAGGCACTCATGATAGGCGTGATTCTTATGTTTATTCTGGCATGAAAATTTATAATGCTTTCTCTTTAGAAGTAAGATTGAATAATAACCTAAATAGCTGCATATATGTGTAAATGGAAACAAATCTCTCTATTAAAATGCAGCTCTGGATTATAATTAGAAAGTAATAAGTAATTTTCTTCTAATTTTGAAAGCATATAAAACAGATACTATCACAGCCAAATGAAGTTTACAATGATTCTTGCAGTTTCAGTTGAGTCAACTGAGGAAGAAGCAGATAATACAGTAAATGTAACAGGTCCAATGGAATTAAGGAAAAAAATGCATGTAACACAGAGAGCGAGTAAACCTTTGTTACAATTTCACAGATCTTCTATGTTACAGATGAAGGTCTTTTCTAGGATTCTATGCTTCCATGACAATGCACAAAATATTCACAGAAATTTATTAAAGTAATTTTAATTAAGAGACAATTTTTTTGGAAGTGCTACTTTTTGAAAGACATGCTTCCCAGAATGAGATTGGATAGGTAAATGTGGAAAATTGCACAAAAATTATATAAATTTAGGACAAACACAGTGGAACGGGCTGAAAAAATCCTCTGTTAGTAATTTTTCTCATATGTGTGCATTGCTCTTTTAGGATCCATTTAGTACTTAATTGCAGTCCTCACTAGATGCTAATATTGCAACAGAAATCTACAGAATAAATTGTGCCAGTGCAAACGAGGCAGTGATTGGCAGGCCTTTCTTAATTATGGCAGTAGGTTTAGCACTTGTGTTAATCTGAAATTCATTAACATGTCTCCAGATACCACTAGTTAAATCCAGTTTGCCAACAGGCAGAGTCAGCTCTGAAATTAGTGCTTCAGAAAACCTTGTTTATTGTCTGCTGTCCTCTGAAAAAAAATTCACTGAGGTCAGGTTTCCTGACAAATTGTTTGACTGGATTCCCAAAACAATTCCATTATATTCTCAAGAGGCAACTCTGAACACACAAAACCTAGAATGAGATTTGTGCCAAAATCATTTATCTACAAGTAAATCTCTTATTTCTTCAAACAGATTCTTAATTCCTCTTTTTATACTTTATTGATGTGGTCTTTCATGCTATATTTTCATGATCAATAGTTATTCTACCCATATAGAAGTCTCTGTAGATGAAGCAGACAGAAATGCAAATAAGGATAAAAGCAATATAAATTTTTCAGAAATGGATCATGCCAAAAATCCTAGTGTACTCCTTTGACAGACATTATTTACTTATTTACAAGGAAAACCTGACAGATACAGTCTCTCTGGATTTCGGAAATGTGTTCCATAGTAGGTGACTGATTAAAATTGAAAAGGTGGGGATCAGAAGCCAGACTCTAAAGTAGATCAAAAAGGAGATCAAACGGCTTGTGCTGAAAGTTTCCTGGTATTGGTGGGTTCCTTGTGCAGTTCTTCAGAGTCTATGTTGGAAAAATTTAGTGTTTTTACCAGTGACTATGCCCTCAAAGGACAAAAAAATTGCCCTTTTGGGACATATATGTACTAAAGAAATGTAGCAATAGCATGAACATGGATGGGATACGCTGGTAACACGGAGTGAGATCAAACACCACATGGCGGAATTTGGGTAATCTTAGGGACTGAGGCAATAAAAATCTTGAGGCATTTACAGGCTAATAACAGGAACTTTGCTAAGAGTACAGAGTGCCTGTGTTTCTAGATACAAGAGAAGATAAAATGTGTAACAGTTCAGATAAGTCTCACACTGGAGTCCTGCCTTTCTCTTTGGTCTCTTTCTTCAGGCAAATTAAGGATTTATTATCTACCTTTTTAATGACATAAAATTATTTTTATCTCTAATATAATTACATTGGAATACACTATATTATGCAAACTTTTCTGCAGTCTTATTGTGTAGACCTTCCTTATTGCAATGCCAGATTACAAATTCTTGCAATGATTTTATATAGATCTCCTCAGATCCCTGAATAGGCCATCATATAAAGCCACAAAAGGCAATCTCTCCTTAAACATTTTAATTAATCTTTCCTAAATCTAGCATCCTGCTGTCTATGTGCATCTTCATTCTTATTTCTTTTTCAGTCATGTATCAAATGATTTTACATATATTTCTTAGAATATGCTGCATTCTTTCTTGGAAATGACTGGTCACTTTGCACTGTGCGGAGGGATGCTGTAAAGATGGAAAGGGTGAGTGGTACAGAACAATGAATTATATCATTCTTTTTCTCTTCTCATTTCTCTAGCCATGACTATCAAAGTTCCTCCCTTTCTTAGAAGACTGTTGACAAATGACAACTGAAAAATAGCATTATCTCTTTGGACTCCCCAGAGGCTCCAGAATTAAATAGAAGACTCTTCTACCACACTCAGTCCTTTTCCCCAGGTAACTTCTCCAGTTTGCTTAAGCTGCAAATAATAAATAGCTTTGTAAGTACTGTCACTTGCTCCCAAGCACTTTTTTTTTGTTGTTTAATGTTTAGTTCCCCAGCCTTGTCAACTCCTATCACTTGCAGCCAGAATTACTTTTCTAAACGTATTACAGACACACAAATGTCTGCATTTTCATCTTTTTATCCACCAATTCTTCCTACCAGTTTTGGTAGGTTTTTTATGACGCATTTTATTTTTATTCTTTCTAAACTGCTTTTTCATGTTCCTTTCCCTTTGTAAGCTTTTCAAACTGCAGATTATTTTCAGTTTTAAAGGTGTTTCATACTGGTATAATTTAAAAACTTGTTTCACAAGATGCATTTAAACAATCTTCTTTAAGATTAACAGTTTTGTCTGTAAGGACATTTCAGTATTTGGTGATTAGTCTATACAATCTCTGTGCATGCAAGGAAGAATTCCATGTGGATTGCTTTTCGTTTGATCGCTTTTAAAGCAAACACAAAATAATAGTCTAATTTTATTAATAAAAAATTTACAGTTATTATTATGGAATTTGTTACTGATAATTAGATAATATCTCTCTTCAAAGTAGTGTTATGATATGACTTTTGCACATATTCTAAGTTCTTGCCATTTCTGTTTTATTTGGCAGACATCTTTCAGGTGATTTACAATAAAAACTCATTACTTTATTCCTAGCTTCTATCCTCCAGCCCATTTTTTCTCCAAAAAACTATAATAATAATGGAGTTCTCTGACCTGTTTTTGGAAATAGATAACTAAAACTCATAGAGTTTTATAGATTTTGTCTGTTGTCGTTGGAGGCATCTATACAGAACAATTCATCTGGCATATTTTAGAGAATTAAATGGCAAACCATGCTCCACTACATTTCATTCCTGCCATTCACTCTAAAAGCTCTGTAATCAACTGGTTGACGTGTAGACACCTGCACTCATCACATCTAATGTGAAACAAATTGAATTCTATTCCTACACTGTTTGGCTATTTGAATAGCTAAAGTCTCTATGTTCCTGTATTATTCCATTTCTATACTTGTCCTCTCCTCTACTTTATCCAGTTGTATGACACACATAAAATAAGACAAACCCAATACATCTTAGTAGTTCAGCTATGACCTTTCACAATGCTAAGAAATACTGCACCTTTTATCACCTACATAATCATGTGTCTGTACTGTTTCTGTTATTTCTCATGGGGGAAAAATGAAAAAAGCAATACCATATAAGTAGTCCTTGTCTCTAATCTGTGTACTGTTCAATATTTGTCATGTGTCAATCTGCTGAAGTTATAAGCCCTTCTGTTTTTCTGTCCCTAACCTTATTACTTTCCATTTCCTAGCAACAAATCATATGGTTCAGGCATAGGCTTGTGACCCTGTTCTATAGGAATCATGTTCATTTTTTTTCACCCCCAGTGCTTTTTCCATCTTCTATTATTGTCAGGTTTCATCATCCTTCAACATTTCCCTACTCATAAACCCTCTTGTTACATATTGTCCAGCAATTCATACCAAGATCTCTACTCATTCCTATTTAATACTCCATTAGAAACCATTATCAAGTCAGGACCATGAAGATAAAAGACTTATGTTTTCAGAAATATTTTTTTATTGATCTGATTGTTATTGATTCTGACAGAGGGATCTCTGAGGGAGGACAGAGAAGCAATTCCAGCAGTAGCAAGGAAGAAAAGCTAGAGAATTTATAGCCATCTTTAGAAGTGGCTATACAGAACATACAGAATCAAGAAAACAAAGGTAGACAGACCTGTATTAATTTTTTGTATATGACCCTTAATAAAAGATCATATGTAATCTCTGAAGACACTGAACCCCATGAGAATTATTCCCTTTTTTGATCACCTCCCATTTAACCACTGTACACTGACACTTACAAGGTCTGTGTTATCACAGACTCCAAGGACTTCACAATCTGAAAACCACTCATGTAAAACAAGAAAACATTTTTACAAGGCAGGGAACAATAGGAAGGGACGAACTTCAGATTACTGTTTTGGTGACCACGGTCTGAGTTGAATTTAATTGTCTAAGAACTGTCCACATGACACCAATTTGCATCTCTAAGTTACTGCCGTACCAGCATTTACTCTCCCCTTTTCAGAGGCTCCTTAGCCCGACTAGTGAGGCACACAGCTCCTTCTTCACTCACATTGCAGCTCAGATTCAAGAGGGAGAGGCAGTTATTTTTTTGGCTATTTCTCTGATCTGAGTTGGCCCCTCTGGACAGAAATTAAGAGGAATGCAGCTTCGAACTCACAGGGATCCTGAATGCTGAGGAAGGCAACTGTCAGCTCTGCTGACAGGGCACTACCTTGGCACAAGGGAGCCCTGCTCAAACACAACAGCCAGTTGTGTACCATGCAATAATTCACTAAAGCACTATATCTAAACCACACCTTAGCCCTTCATATTTGCTGTGCAAATTGGTGTATGCATTAGGAACCTGAGTTAACAACTTGGGTTTAGGAACATCTGCTTGAACATTTTCTTTATTTCACACATTCCTCAGAATTTTCTGTTTCACGATACAAGGTTTAGAACTTATGTATTAAAACAAGAAGGGAACCATGTGCCTAAGAAACCTTGCCTAAGCACATTATGCATAAACAATATCCCTTGCTGGTAAGAAATGGTGAAAGTGACAAACAGGAAAAATTATCAGTGTTTGAACTGCAATTAGTCCATGCATAAAGAAAGATCAATACAACAATTTGTAACTATCAAAAGCTGGAGCCTTTAAAGCCAGCTGGCTTGGCAGAAACCTTCGCACAGAGGCTGTATGTCAATATAAGGATTATTTTCAAGCACCTTTAGTTGTTTTTCTCTAACATGATAAGCAGTGGACTCTAATATCCTGAGGCTTTCTCTTCAGATCTCTGGGTAGGACTTGGAACAACCACACCAGAGACTGCACTAAATAAGCCTTTCAAGTTTGCACAGTCTGGCATGTTTTGAGGAGTCTAACTGCCCTGTAGCTGCATATCCTGCATGCAGATGATGACTTGAGGTTCCATATATCATTTTTGCCTTCCCTTTAAATGCATAATAATCATCTCTAAAAAGTAGGACACAGCAACCGTAACTGGCCATATTATGAGTTGTGACTTGATGCTACCTAGGGATATATTTATAAAATGTGATTATGTGTGACACAGGAACACTGCCAATAGATTTTTGTCTCTCAACTCAGGATCAAGCTACATTGGAGCAAGGCCAGGGTAGTCCTCGGGTAGCTGAAGAATCACACAGGAAAACCAGACATCGATCCAGCTGGAGCTCAGAGTGAGCAATAATGTGTCTTCTATTATTGTATCTGTTTTCTTGGCCTTACAGTCAAAAGAAAGAAATCTATTACTCAGGTCTCCATAAGATACAGAATTTTGCATTTTTTTCTCATCTTAAAGAGTTTGATAAGTATATGTATGGCAAACTTTGAAAAAAAAGAAATTCTGAGCAGGCACCAGGGTACAGTGCATGGGTGATATATAGCTACTTCCTTTCCACTAAGTCTGTACATACTCTATCCTCTGCCTGCCACAAGAAAACAGAAACTCTTCTTTCCACTGAAAAACATACAGCTCCCAGGGAAATATTCATTTAGTGAATGTCAAGGACTATCTCTTACTGAGTCACTATCCTAGTCTTGCAAATAAACATATGTGCAGAGAGCACATCTATAATCTCAGGAGGTTTTGTATTCCTCAGACAGCTCAGGTAACCACAACGTTATTAGGATGCTCTCCAAGCTCTTAGGAGCTATCTTCCAGTATACAGAAAGTGCAACACCCAAACCTGAAGCCACATCTAAGTGGCTAGATGATACCTATAATAAAAATAAGTAATTTTAAATGCAAATTTTTTCCTGTCTGTTTGCTTGCCAGTTGACCTCGATTTTGGGTTTTCTTATCTTTTTAGTAATCCTTGGAAGCTGAAAAAGTGATGGCATTTTTATAGCTGGTGTTCAGTCTGGTTGATGAACACTGGTATTCCAGCCCAATAAAATAAACACTAAATTTTCTCTTGAATATAGTATGGTTGAAACTATATAAACCTAGTGTTGATAAACATAATATTTCTGTGATTTTCTGGCTAGACTATAGATTTTTCCTTTTTTCAACTAAACAATGAACAGGTAAAATTTAATATCTACTTTTCAAGAAGTATTTGTGCAAACTGATGGTGTTGATCCATTTCAGAATGTGAAATAAAAAAGGTGAGTCAATTCAATTCAGTTAAATACTCATGATCTCACAGCATTCATATAGGGTCATTGGATTTTAATTCTTCCAAGCATTGGAAACTTCTGAACAGTAGTAACTAGCATCAATTTCTGTCTGCTGTGATATTTGAATCTGATTTTTCTTGTAGGAAAAGATCACCAATTAAAGACAAAATTATTGCAATCATCTCTCAGAATATTTTTCCTTGATTAATTTAACCTGAATAGATTGATTTTCTACTTCTTTATTATTTGTTATATTGGTAAATTCTAATTAAAAACGTCTTGAGCAACCGTGAATCCTTATTTACTTTAAGTTAAAACATGTGAGAAAATGTTACAAGGAAATATGTAGTTAGCATATACCTGGAATTGCAAATACAAAAAAGTATTGCAGTAACAGACATAACATTTTGGGTCCAATCTCTCCAACATAAAACATAACAAGCTATGTGGCCAAAATTATTGGATACCTTAATCCTCAGAAATAATAAGAAATACTTCCTTTGCTAGGTTGGAGGAGCTTCTAAAATACACTATCTTAAACACAAATAATCCTTTAACCAGCCATTGAGAAAACCTCTGACTGCAGTAAACATACAGAAGTAGATGAGTTGCTATGGTACCTAAATGCAAATGAACAGGATCTCTCTGGTAGCCTTGAGAGGTACCAGCCTTTCCCAGTTATATGAAGAACGAGACACATACATTGGAATTCACCAGCTACTGAGACAGGGAAACCAATTGGTCTGTAATGGATGAACTGAATCCTGCCTCTTTCCTCTTGAATACCTTGCTTAGTTTCCTCAGATTCTCCTTGTTTTTGCTTAAGATCACATCTGGTAAGAGGATCTAACACATTCAACTTGCTCCTGAACCCTCTGATTACACACCTCAACTTGGTTGATTACTGCTGAGTACATCTTTCTAGAGCAGAAAAAATAAAGAGTGCCATCTGATGATGTCAGTAATGTCTATTAATTATAGAACTGCTCTCCTCACTGAATTCCTATGCTTCAGTATTTAGTCTACATTATTTCACTGCCATTCCTTTTAATATAAAGAACTGTTATTTTTCTCTTTGCATTAGAATGTAAGATTTGTTAATATAATTTCACTGACAGTGACCTTCCTAAAGAACTACTCTATTTTTTGAGTTTGTCATTACATCATAGGCCATTACAAGATAGATCATTTTTTACATGAATGAATTATAAATGCAGCTTATTTATGTCATTAACAAAATCTTTTCTCCTTTTTTCTTATATATTCTCTCTAATATGTCTTATTTCATTTTTAACTAAACATTGTAGGAAAACAAAAATGGCACATATTATTCAGTTATAGAGGAATTAAAACCAATCCATTTCCCCTCACATCTGTCCTGATGGCTTGCAGAACAGTTGTGTTACCAAACAGGTCATAAATCAACAAGTGGGAAAATTAGAAATTTGTACAAACACTCTCTCTTGATTTGATAGATTTAAGAGGAAATTTTAAATTTAAACATTCATGTTAGGAAGCTAAGGTATTGTTTTCTTCAAAACATGTGTCAGGCCTTCTTCCTCTTAATAAAGGTAAGGATATCTTAAGGGCTTAAAAATGCCACAGAACTGAAACTGTAATGTTCCTTACACAGACTAAAAGGTAAAAAACCCAGAGCTTCTTTGCACTAAGATACTTTTGTGCTTGGAGTGACAAGGGTTAATTTGTTCTACTCCTTGCTACAGCTTGAGTTTTTCATTTGATCATTTTAGAGAGGATATATCTGGATATCCTTACCTATCAGGAGATGCAAATCAATTTTCATTGAGTAATGAGAGTAAATCCTTTATCACCATCCCTTACATATTAATTATTAAAATACCTTATGAATTAGACCTTGTTTCTCCAAACAGAATTGACCTCAGTCAAGTTCTGCATCATGAATTTTGTATGTGGAGCATATATATTGCTCAATTAATCAGTACTTAAGATCTGTACATAAGCAAAAGCACAGCTATAAATTGCACTTGCTTTTAGGTTCTACATTCTAATTTCACACCAAGCATTTTCATAATCACTGATTTTAATCACACAGATTCGTGAGGTACCTCAGAACCACAGCAGCTCCAAGCTCTGCTTGTGGTGCCTGCTTACATTATGGCCATCCATTACTTAAATCCATTAAGAGTGATTCAGATCACTGCAATTTTAGGTTCTTGCACAGCCACCTTTATTAATTCCATTAAAATAATTAGCATGCCAAAGCAGAATTTACTTCAAATCATTCCCTGCTAATTCTCAATAATAAGTTAACACTGGTAACAACTTTTTAATTCATTTAACATAAAGGCTTGGGAAACCAGACATCAGGATTCTTTGCTAAAAGTGGTATGCCATAGTCCCCAGTGCATTTGCAAACCAAGTCAGACACCTGCAAAACTATGACAAAAGTACATTAATAGAATTTTGAATTGGATTTTATGAATTCAAGTCTATGTTAATTTAAGCTTTAGCCACGTTTTCGAACATTTCTCTGTGCCACCAGGATTTCTAAAAAATTACTTAGCATTATGACATGTGATGTAATTATGACAGAAGAAACATCACAGATCTTAATGAAACTCCAGAAGACATTCCCCCTGCCACTCCCACTCCTGCGACTGAAAGCTGTATCTGTTTTTTCAGCATGGTACAGATTAGGGAAACTAGATTTGCTACCACACTGAGTCCTACCAAGGTCAGCAGAGTTCAGCCCTTCCCAACTCATTGTTAATCTTATTTGCCCATATCTGATCTACTCATCTGCTATTACCTCACATTATACCTAGACAGTTTTTGGATCCTATCAGAATATGGTACCAGTGGAATACTATGATCCTAAGTGCTTCTGACAGTAAAAACTTCTAAATTATGAGCTGCCTATAAGAACTCATAACTTGCAAAAAATGCAAGATGTGCCCAATTTAAACTATTTTTAAAAGGTTTTTTTTCTCTATGGGTAGTTGCAGACTTGAGAGTAGGAATTTTAAAAACCTGAGTGGGGAACATAGCACCAGTGCATTTTAAGTGGGACATTTAGTTCTATTGTGCTTAATGCCTCAAAAAATGTCAAAACTTATCAGCCTGAAAGTGCACCATTTTAAAGTTTCTGTTTTAATGATAAATAATGATTTGAGAATGCAAATTTTGTACTCAGTGGAAGAATAGAGAGGTGTCAGCTTTCTTGAAGAAAACATTTAAAACATTCTGAGCTGAATATTAAGTCAGGAGAGTTTTGCATAGATTGACGTCTTAGCAACTTCAAAAGATAGGAGAAGAAAATTAATTTTGGAAACGGCTGATTCCACAATAATGATTCTCTAGAGGGTTTAAAAATCTTTATGAGAAATATCATTCTTCTGAGGTTTCTTTAAATGTTCTGTATAGATGCTGTTGTCTCAGAAAAAAAATATTACAGTGTAGAGTGATCATTAATTTTTATTTTTAGTCAACACCTTATTTTGAGTTAGCCTGCTAGCTTCTGTTCTTTTAGTCTCATTTTCTGGTAGTATTCTGCCTTTTCAGGATGAATTTTTTTGATGTTCCCTTTTTAAATGGGGTTAATGCTGCAGTGTGTCTCTGTGTTCAGCCAAAACTAATCTTTTCTCAAAGGCATTAAATTAACATATCTAAAAAACAAATAACAGCAAGGCTTACTCGTCTACTCAGACTATGAAATTAGTTCCAGAAGAATAGAGTAAAACATTGTAAAGAAGGGCTAGGTGATAATATTTTTCTTTCTTTTAAGTCCAGACAATGTTATAGAATCAGGCAGGGAACCCTGGAAATCACCTTGTTCAGCCCCTCTTCTTAGAGCAGGCTCAGCTAGAGGAGGCTGCCTGTGTCCAGCCAGGTTTAGAGTGTCTCCAAGGATGGAGATTCCACAACTTTTTTTAAGCAGCCTGTTCCAGTGTTATTGCAGATTTGTCACAAAATCTGAGAAAGCAACATAGTTGCTGTATTTTGTCCAGAGAAGACCAAAGAAAAAGCTGCCCACTTAGAATATATTTCAAGTCTTTTTTTCACCAGGAGGGGGAAGTGATGTTGCAGTGACCTCTTGCAGAAGCAGACATTTACCTAAGCACTGATGGCAGAAGGGAGTCAGTGCTTCCACCTGTTCTCTGC
The DNA here is from genome assembly GCA_034509425.1 of Eopsaltria australis. Classification (NCBI taxonomy): domain Eukaryota; kingdom Metazoa; phylum Chordata; class Aves; order Passeriformes; family Petroicidae; genus Eopsaltria; species Eopsaltria australis. The sequence goes on along the minus strand of JAVTVJ010000452.1, from coordinate 1,773,509 downwards.
TCTGTTCTCAATTATCCCTGCTTGCATAAAAAAAGCCAAATTACCAAGAATCTCTATTACCCCCTAGGATTGTTGCCTTTTTCTGGTCTTAGGAAATAAGGGCTCAGACACGGTTAGAGGGTTGGAGGTTGTCCACCTCAGTATTTTAATAGGATCCCATTCGATGGCTTCTGCCGTCCAGGTAGAACATGCCACAAAAGCCCCGTCCCCCCAGTCGAATATACAATTAAAGACTCTACACATTAGCATATCTACCAGGAGGGCCCAATAAGGGGCCTGGGTGGGCTAACTTCTAGTTTACAAAATCTGTCCTACTAGGAGACCTTGAGGGCTCACGAAAACAGTGTTTGGTCTTCTAACTCTACGTGGTTTCAGGGGTGTTTAGTCTACCGGCCTACTAAACACCATGAAACCGGGCTAAACTATCACCTAAAGCATCACAAGTATGCATGCTAATACTTGTGAATGTAGGGAACAGTGTAAGAAATATTCAGAAGAAAGGCAGAAAAATCCTTCAGGCATCAGATAAATAGCCCACCAAAGCAAATAAGATGTCTCTTTTCAAGTGAGTAGAGGCCAAGTGCTGCTCTTACCTATATAAGTGTAAAACTCATATTGTAATATCTGTAAATACGTTTATGTATGCATACATAATGGGTTACATTTATCCCTAAAAGTACTAAAATGTGTAAATGCAAATATAAATACAAATGTATGACTAAAGGTAGGCAAAAAACAACTACGCTACTCTGCCTACAAAGTGAGAGTTTGGGAGGAGAGAGAGACACCCACAAGGGAAGTGGTAGGAAGAGAGTGAGTTTTATTCCCATTCAAGAAATAGCAGTGTATCCATGCTGTAATTCTTTGCCTGAAAGGAAGTACAAAAACATATCTTTTTCTTAAAGTCTAAACAAAACCACCTTTGAAACACTTCCATCCACTGCAAATGCATGTTCAAGTCCTGTTCCTGTTAAATGATGAGCACTTATTTTGAATTCAACAGAGCACTTCCCATGAAGCACTCAGAACATGCCAGGGTAAAAAATCTTACAAAACACCTACTTGTTTTGTAGACAGAATAATGAAATTAAATAAAATGAGAACATTAAAGCAATGTGATGGGAGGACATATTGAATCATGCCACAATTACACTATTGTGCATATCATCGTTTATAAACCTAATTAACAGAAAAACTCTTCTCTTTACAAAACTTTAAATGCAAAACACCAGTTTTGCATAAATATCTCCTTTGGATACAAAGACTGATAGGAAAAATCTTTCAAATGTGGCAACTTATTAAAATAAGAACATCTTAAATGACATTATTCACTTTTTCCCTGGTAAAAAGAAAGATAAATAGGACCATGAAACTTTCAAAAGGTCTAAATATTCATTGATCAAAAAAACAGAATGGACTGGTTATGGTCTATTAAAAGTAACCATCAAGAACCCAAGGTACTAAGTGTGCCATATCTCAGAACACTGCTTTTCTATTTTCATTTAAAAACTCTTTAGATGTACATAGCAATAAGCTGTACTAGTTACACGTTAAAAGTTTTTATTCCTATTAAATTAATTCTAAAATGCCCATTATAAATTAAAAGGAATTGAGTCTAGAGACCATTTTTTCCTAGCTCTCCTATGAAAAACACAGGCAACAGTAAAACAGGGGTCTACAGTTAGCAGTAACTTACATCTTGTGTACAAATAAATTTATTTCTATTACCAATCAAGTTCTATCCCATTTAAAATCACTATGAACTATGAGATTTTGTGCATTTTGCATACAAGTGAAAGAATTTCTAAGGAGAAACAAATGTCTTATCAATCACATCAGTTCAATGTGCACTGATGGTTATGATCACCCTTCAGTCATGAAGGTGTCATGGAATATTACACAGACGAATCCTTCAGGGAAGCAAATCTTCATAATTTGTAAATTAAGATAAACTAAGTAAATAAAAATAAATAATCTTCAAAGTGATTTCTTGCAATCAAAAGCTAATCAGTTACTCCAATAAATAGAAATATGTTTATTTTCTTACCCTTACAAATACTCTCCACAAGATAGACAGAGGTCCTTCAGAATACAGATCACACTTTGTAAGGTGTAAAGTTAAATGTGTAAGCATATTAACTGGACTTGAATCTACTCACTACTACATGAGTGAAGAGGGATATACTGAATTAAGTGAGGTGAGAAGTTGGTTTAATATGCATACGGGCAGGAAATTAATACTGAAGAAAAGGAAAAACTGCCTGTCTCAGAAATGCCAGTTACTTCTTGATTTTACTTTTTTCTTTTTACTGTGAGTACAATTGTATATTGTAATTGACTAGTCAGAGAGAATTTTGGAGGATTTTCCACCCCTGTAGATATTTAAAACCTGGTTAGGCATGGTCCTAAATAACCGGGTTATGCTGATCCTGAACTAGGCAGAGGGTTGGAGTAGGTGGAGGTCGTTGGCAGCTTCAGATCAGCTGTGAGGCTGTGATTGCTGGGCAGAAAAATGATATCTTGAATGGCTAAGAAAACCAGGGTTTTCCTTTCATGTGTAAGTTAATTTTTAATACAAGACATTCTTAATGATTGAGGCCAGGATGCACATCAAAACTGACACACAGCATTACTGTTTACTCCCAGCACAGAAGCTCTTGTAACCTGTGTAAATATTCACCTCTGTCAGACACAGCAGTAGTGCTGCCGTGAAGAACAGGAATTGTGGATTAATAGGAAAAGGCAAAGTGTTTAAGATCATCCTCTGCTTATGCCACTGAATGCATGACTAAGAAAATAAAATATTTGGGCATATAACACACACAAAAAATTGGTACACTGGTACATAATGTGGACTAGCCTAGTGCAGGGAACATTTATCATATCCCATGGGACAGGAAATTAACCTCAAATATATGTTTCTTTTTCTTTCTTCTATTTTTACCATCTCTTTCAGTAAATCACTCTTTCAAAATCAAATACATTTTTGTTAGTGTCCAGAATGCTTTCATCTCCTTTTATTACCATACTTAGAGTCAGCAACAGAAATTATGACAGGTATTGATGAAATACAATTATCTAGGGACTGGAAGCTTTCATATAAAAATGCACAGCTTATCTTATTACGCTAAACTTTCATGCTTACCAAATGAAAATAGATCACTTTGTGCTTTAACAACACAGATCCAGAAAAGCATCTACTGGAAATGAAGGTAATTATCACTGCAAACCTTACAATACACTGCCTACCTTTGTCATCATCAAAATATTTCCCATTTTTCAGCAACGTACTATGTTCCAGGGGTTCATTAAAATCACTAAAGAATCATTTAGACTCATAACTTTATATTCCTGGAGATAGGGATTCCCTTTTCATGAAAATTGCATTGAAAGAAAAAGCTGTGAACTATAACCAACATTTGTATCAACCAAATGGTCTGATGTATTACCTAAAGCAAAAAAAGCTTCCACCCAGAAGTTAAATTCAAAATGACCTTGTGCTTTTTTCAAAAGTGCTTGCAGCTGAGGTCATTGAAATAAATTGTGATAGGGAGTGCTTCTCTCTGCATAGTTAGAAGGCATGTGCAGTATACAAATTACCACCAAGGACAAAATCCCAACCAAAACAGAGTAACATGCATCACTCCATTTCTTTGTAAAATAATGGCAAATATTGTCTATAATAATTATGACTTCTAATGAAATAATTTAGGATTTTGGAAACTTTATTTCACCATCATGTATATTCTGCACTTTTCAAATCTACATTCACAAATTAATCCTGTTCATCATTGGCCTCTACTCTTAACAGCATAAGCACCTGTAACTACATTTTCCCAGCAGGCAGATCCCAGCTCCATAGAATATTATGTAGTGTTGTTTAAAAATATATATTGTAGTTGTATTAAAGCTCATTAAGTTACTGAGTCAAAAACAATGAAATGGAAAAGAAATTGGAACTGCTAGTGAGTGTTTTAATTGAAATTTAAATATGTAAATTGAAAGTAATTTCACTCTTTGCTTATGTAAGGAAATCATTAATTAATTTTAGAAGATTTTTTAAAAGGGTGGTTTTTTAATTCATTCTCTTGCAAACACATAAGCAACCAAATGATTTTAGTCTGTCAATAAGACTGTAGGAGTCCTCAATTTGTTTCCATAATAGCAGCTTTTCACTGGAATATTTTGATCGACAGATTCATATTTTTAACATCTGCCTCTTTTGGGAACAGCTTAATGTTAGGATGAAAAATGTTAAGATGAAAAATACACTGGAGGTTTCAGAGCAGGTGGAAAAACTCACAGTTCTGATTAAATGAGAACTGCTTCTAATCTTGTTTTTCACTGTGCCTTAAAGTATCCTATACAAAGAATAAAACCCAACTTGTCACTTATGGAACATTTAAGGAAGAGAGGGGAAAAAAAAGAGTACATGTAACTTACCATTAAAATTTACTGCCCGGATATAGCTAAGTAGTTCTTTGCCGTCAGTTGTGCTCATCCTTGGGCACAGACCAATATATCCAGGACAGAGATCTTTATGCATGTTGTGCAGGGCATAGGCCATGGAATATACTGCATCAATGACAAACTGAACTTTCCCTTCTTGTTCGTAGGCTGAGTCTCTTGCAATCCTTTCTAAGCCTGCAGAAGAAAGAGAAAGAGTTTACTTCTATTTGTGTGTGCACAAGTGGGCACCTGCATGAGCACTCACATGCAAAAATTCACACTGGAACATAAATAATTACAGCTGGATTGACGGGTAAAGTCAGGATTCGTCTATCCATCACCTAAATAAACAGGACAAGGAAAAATCTGACCATCTGGCTTTGCCTCTAATCATTGTACACTGTGCCAGGTATGTAAACAGTATGTTGATTTCCAGGCTAGGAAACAGGACGGAACATTTCATTACAAGAAGAGGATATGTAGATATATGTATTTCTACAATCCAGTAGAAAAATTCTCCTTCCACCTTATTGATTTTCATTCAAGAGTTGTTTATTGTTATTTATAGGACAGTTCTAAAGCAGCCTCCCATTCTGTTTTAGATAAATTTAAGGCTATCTTGATTTTTATCCCTGTCTATTGTTTGATAAACATTATTTAAACATCTCAGGGAAAAAAGCTGAATGCTTGCCAAGTGATGTGACCATCTGTCTCCATAGTGAAAAGTGCTTATTCTAAGACATTTTCCTGTATTTACTAGTGAATTATGCTTCACATTGAGAACTATGTACTCTTTGCTGTTTCCTACAGGGACATTTATCCTTCAGAGGGAACACAGAGCAAATCAATACATCATATAATTTTTGTGCTGCAGGAATTGCCCAAATTCATCATCTATGTCCAAGTACAAAGCAAATTTTCCACTATTAGGTGATATTACTTCGTGGAATTGTTAAAAATAAACTCAGAAAGAGTTTATTTTAAATAACGAATCAACATGAAATCCCATATCCTACATAGAAATTCAGATACTGATTTCAAAGCCTCAAGTCTTCATTTTCCAGGGAAAAAGTGATCTGTAAATATTGATGCGAAATTTGCCCTGCTGAAATCTACTGTCAAGCTCCTCTTGCCTCAGTGAACAGAAGAATAGACACCATGGTTATCTACCAGGTTACCAACTCATTCAATTTGAAAATAATCCAGTCATATTATTTAAAATTATTTAGAAACTGGACAAAAGTTTATGCATAATTTTTTTAAATAAAATAACCCTCTAACTATTTTTATTGTTTCTTTTTTATATCTAAACACAGGATTTTATCAGTTCAAGATCAATTTAGCTGAATCCAAGCTTATGAAAGTACATTGTTTGTGACTCAAAATATACTAGACACAAGATCTTCCTTTAGGCAAAATATGCAAGCCCATATGACATGGAAAAAAATCCAGGGAGCATACACAGAAGCCTTTCTTCTGTTTGTCTGCTGCACTTGAGTACCTCCATCTTGCAGTACAGTGATAACATATGAACAAATCTGTAATCTGACAAGCAGTAGTGGTTTGTGCTTTAAACACCCCTGAGCACTGGAAGCAATAGATAGCCTTGAAAAATCATGGTGTGCTGTTATTTCTCCTCAGGGATTAGTTAAAAAAAATGAAATCCCTACTTCTTGAAAAGCTAAAAACCATTTGAAGAGGAAGGCAGAGATCATTTTTGTGATTTGTACACATAGTTTTACAGACACTTTTTAAGACATGCTCTCTAATGAATGACAAATAATTAGCGAATAATGCAACTGCACTGCAAATAAATAAACAGGAAAAATCTTTCCTTGAACATGCTGAAAATTACACAATTAGTTGCAGTGCATTGCCCAGACATAAAAGAAGACATGAAGGATGGAAAACATGAAGCTTAATTAGTTTACAAATTTACTGACTTATTTCATTTGGGAACTACCTTCCAACAGCAAATGATGGGTAGAGCTCATGCTCTCCACTTTAATTGTTCCTGCCTTGTTAAGGACTGTGGGACAAGAGAAGGACAGGGTTCACAGAAGTGCTACAGACACAGAGCAGTCAGTAACCTGGATGCACTTCCAGAGCTTCCACATTCTCAAACAGGATGGTCAGAACAGGAGGATTCAAAAGGAGATCTACTTTTGTTGCCAAGATAAATATAATAAATCACATAAATGAATATATGTTTGTGCTGTGGGGTGGGGAGTTGGTGAAAAACAGAGTGGAAATATTTTCTGTAATAAATTCTAAGTCATAAAACACTAAAGGTTGCAAACACTTTAGAAAGTACATTGTAATAAGTGATACAAATTTTAAAAGGGAAAAAAAGAGTTTTTGTCTTCCCTATGTTATACTGTACTTTAAATGCATACAAAACATTTTTGCATAACTTTTTTCCATGGCATAAGATTTTACCTTTACTCTTCACAGATATGTTATTATAAAAAATTTATCATATAAATTACAGAGGAAAAAACCCATTTATTGGGACTGAATGTGTTTCTGTACATACAAAGGGGTAAGGACCATTACAGAATTATCACATTTCAATCAGTCAAACCCAGAAGGCAATACACAAGAGGAGTCTCTGCACTTTGCATAAGTAAAAAACACAGCAAATTGGATTATGTGCTCGAGTTTTCTTTTCATTTTCTCTTTCTGGAGTTCTCAAACATCTAAACTAACAATTTTTAAGGATGACAAGAACTCATCAACATAAATTACACTGCACTACTCTAAATAAATGTTAATGTATAGCAACAAAATGATGCTTAGTCTAAGCCATAACTATGGTCAGCTCCTACAGATATAAAATTACTTGTTTGGAAGACATGATTATAATTTTTCTTCAGACTTGTATGCCAAGTAATATTTGTTTCACTTATAGTTTGAATCTCAGCCCTACAAGGCATGTTTCTACACACATTGGTAACTTGAAGAAACATAAAGATTTGTATCACATAAAATAAATATTTTAATGCTTTCTTAATGATCACTTCAGTTTCTTATCCCACAGTTTTTCTTCTGGAAAAATTACTTAGGCTGTGTCATGATCAAAAAGTGTGAGAAGGTATTCTCAATTCTCAAACCTGCAGTTGTCAGACCTGTGGTCTGAGTGTGCCAAGAACTGAGATGAGAACTGGGCTCACCAGTTCCTGACCATCTCTTCCTGATCTCCAAAACATCTGAAACCCAAGGAAATGTGCTATGGTGTTTTCCAGCAGCTCTCCCAATCCAGCTGTTGAAAAGTGCAAACCTGACATCAGCAGGATGCCAAGACTTTCCCCAACCAATGAAGAAAGTGTGTGGACATAAGTACTAATGTTACCATCTTGAGCTTGAGATGATCTAGGAGAGCAATGACACTAATCCAGGAAATGTCAGCTGCTCCTGGATCAATCCATTGGAAACCTCTTTGGGGAACAACAAAGCAAGCCACAGAAATGATCCCACAAAGCCTGGAAATGTGAAAGAGCTGCTACAGGTACTCTTGCAATTCCTGAGCAAGAGTGACAAGCTGGACTGTTGCTGGAGGTATTGCCTCCATACCTGTACATAATTTCCCCTTTTCATCCTGTATTACTTTTGCTGCAGGAAAAAATGTATATCGTGTTCAGGATGGTGTAATTCAGCTATACCAGGGAAACATAAGAATAACAGCAGGAAGGTGAGACATGGACTAGGTGGATAGGGATGTGACTGGGGTTACTAGTCTGAGGGGAAGAAGGTGAAGCAGGTGGTACTATCAATTCCATGGGTATGAATTGGGAACCAAGAGATTTCAGGGAAAGTAATCAAGATAAATTAGGCCTTTACAACAATAAATTAAAATGTATCTTCATTAAAAACTTAAGAGCATGCATTAAGTAAATAAAGATAAATGTAAGATAGGTAAGGTAATGAATTCATACGTGGGTGATGATATCACCTGTGAGAGACAAGCAACCATCTTAAACAATCAAAATTGAAGTTGCTGATCCTCACAAGCAGGGCAATAACCTGCTGGGTGATAAATGCTGCATAACTCTTCCAAGTTTTAGAAAACTTATTCTTAATGATAATCTTAAAGCACATGTAGAAATAACTTCTGCACACATAGAAGTCCATGACAATTGGAAAATTTCAGAGCAAAGTTCCTAGCAATTTTTCTTTTAAGAATATAAAAAAATTCTAAATAAAGCAAGTGGATATACCTGTCTTGTAACTTGTGACATACAGGGAAAACAATACTTTTTATTTAACTGCCCCATTTATGGAAAACACTAGTTCTCTTAATATTTCAGAGCAATCCTATTCCTTCTGTCTCACAAATCTGTTTCCATTTAGTATTATTGAAAGAAATTTCTGTAAAAATGCAGCCTACATTATCACTCATTATTATTTTGATATTTTTTAGATTTCACACCATATATCTAATTAAAATATTAATTTATGTTACTTGAAGACAAAAGGCCGAAGTCAAGGGTCTTGTTTACAACAGCTGGTTAGAGCTTCAAATTGGAACAATGTTGTGATAGTGTAGGGTTTGAGATAGGCTTCGGGCTTTAGAAAGCTTTGGGAGGCAGGAGAAGGGCTCCATAATTTAGAAGAATAGGGATAGCTGGTATGGGGATGCATTATCCTAATATCGACAAAATAATCATCAAATCTTCATGTTCCAAGCTTAGAGAAATACTGCAAACAAGACAGTATGAACACAAAGCTAGAGCTCCACGTAGGAAATAGGATGCTTCAAGGCATTGCCTCCTAAACTCTAGTCAGTGGCCATTTTTTCTTCATCAACCTCCTTTGTTATGGCTTTCTCTATGTCTAGAACTGACAGGAACAAAAGTGCACAAATCACTTGTCATTCTCTGTTCAAATTTTGGCTAACTGTAAGCCTTCTTCCATTGTTTTGGGGTACTAATTCTCAAAATCTTGTAAAAATCAAAGTTAAAAACTCAGAAAACTTCCAATTTTCCTCTCTGAAAACTCTCAGGTAGAAATTACAGAAATGTTATTTTTTAAAACTTTCACTTGTTGCAATGTGTCATAGTCTTGGAATGGAACGTTTTCATCACTTTTCACCATCATCTGTTATAGTTACATCATTTGTTTTACTAACCTAGAAATGTTATACTTGAGATTTTCCTGTGTGATTTTTGATACATCTAGCAGTGGAATAATATCAATGGACTAGAAATAAAAATGGACACATTCTATGTCTGCTTTACAAACTCCACTGCCAACTATTGCTTAACCTTTATGCTATTTTGAACCACTTATTTCTATGTTGGATTTTGTTTGATTTACATATCTTACCCTTATGTTTGGTAACCTTGGTCAAAATCCATATTTATCAGGAAAAGTAAAAAAAAAAAAAAAAAAAAAAACAGAACAAAATAAAATAAGAGACTGGCATGTCTTGTCCTTCAGCCAGTGAGAACAGTTGGCTTAGCAGTGACAAGGAGGGTCAAGAATCTCCTTTTGTGACCTTGTCCCCTCTCATATGTGCTGGGAAACAAACCTGTTATGGACTGTGCACCGAATAAAGGGAGAAATCTTTCTGGGATAATGATGGGAGGACAAGTAATGTCGAAGAGGGGAGAAAAAATTACAATGATCTTAGAATGTTTTCTCATTAACAGCTTTTATTCCATTTGCTTTGCTTTACCTGCCTTTTTATATACACTTGTGCAGAATTACTACCCAAAGACAATTGGAGCATCTCTGCAACCGTTGAGGTGTTTTTCCAAACTTCATTTTGACAAGTCTAGATTTTGGATATCTAGTCATGTTTTTTTAGCTCATAGTTGCAATTCACATTTTTTACTCACTGCTAAATTATTTATCCCCATTATTTGGCTCTCAAAAGAGTTTTACTTAAGCTGCACATAGAAGCAAACAAAGTCAAAGACAAATATTGTGTTCAATTTATGGTTTCTGTGGGCCAATCCTGAACACAATTAAAACACAGTAATTTTTAAGTGTTCTCCCACTCTTCAGCTCAGGCATGATGATCCTCTACTTGTCAGAATTGTTTAGAGCTCCCCACCTCTGCAGCAAGAGTTTTCTCCACAGAATCTCGGCATCTGTAACTAAGCCATTTCAGTAGGCTCAGCAGGAAGCACCAGGAGCATATGTTGCTCCTATTGAAGCCTTCCCCATTATTCAGCTGTTTTCCTCACACATTATAGAGTTTGATCTCTCTGAACAAATAATGCAGATCATCATCTTCTGTTACTGAAACTTAAGGGCATGATATACTTTTATGGTGGGGGAGTGGAGTTTTCTAATAGCGGTACGGTAACAGTGATGCATGAGTTGGTTTGCAGAGAGCATCACAAAACCTGCGGCTTCTCTGTAATAACGTGGTGTCAGTTTAGGAAGCAATTCAGAGAGGAAGCTAAGGATTATATCAATTTTCTCAGTCATTCCAAAAAGAAAATTGAGAATGTAGAAGCAGAGACAGTGAAATGAAGCAGTTTAACTGTCTGCTGTGCCCCAGCAACTGATGGATGTGGGTTTGTGATTTAGTGAATTGTCCCTTGATGTAATTTTTTGGGGGTTATGCCTATTTACACTGACTCACAAAAAACCCCAACCTAAACCCATCAAGACAAAATAAAAAAACCTACAAGACAGCAAGACCAATTAGAAAAAGTCTGAGAAAAAAAGTGTTTCAATCCCTAGAATAATACAGAGATTTCAATAAAAGCTCCTGTTCAGAACTGGACTGAAATGTCACATACTTTTAACACTTTTAAAATACAAAATAGCAAAAAGAACATTTCACATTAAGTGAATATGCTTCAAAATTATTCACTTTAACACCACCATAAACAAAGAACTAACTTTTCTTTTTGTTGGTCCTGTAACTGAAGCATCTAAAAAATTCTTGACCTGCCCACAAACATTTTTCATTGGAAATATCATAAACTTTTTCCTGACCTTCGCAGTAAATCAGACACTTGTTTCAGCAAACCACTTCTAACAAATGAAGTTATGTATGCCAAAGTGGAATGAAACCATTATCATAGCTCTCTTGGAGTGTTTTGTTCCTATTGCTAGATGTGACATTTACTAGTGTTTTCTCTCAGGAAAGGAAACTAAGGTTGCATTGCTAAAAGAAGATTCTCTATTTCCTCACTTATGTACTTTGAGAGTCCCTAACAACAGTTTGAATGTTGTCATCAGAGTAAAAAATTTTTCTTATCCTAATTAATGCCTTCATATTGCTTAATTATAGATCCTTGAAACAGTGTACAGAGTTGGGGAACACAGGCATTCAGAATTCTCATACATTTAAAAAACAAGTCTGTTACATTTAACATTGACAGTGCTGTGTAAATTAATTATCTTGCTAAGACAAGATTTGCTAGGATGTATATGTTAAGCTAAACACTAATGTCTGCGTTAAAATAAGGAGACACCATAGGATATGCTGTCTCCTTAGCCAAACACACTAAGAACCATACCATGCATTTAAAATAAAATGTGTATAAAAGCATACAGTGGAATAAACAACATTTCTTTCAGGTACATGACTAGTTAGTATCAATGGAATTGTCCAGGTTGGAATATAATATTTAGTATGAACAGAACTTGATACTGGGTATAACATTTTTAAAAGTTGTATTTCCTTGTTATAAACAGATTGCAGCTTTGAAACTACAAAAGCAGAGAACTGTTCACCTATCCTGGATCACTTTCTGGTTACAATGTGTCTGACAATGTGAGAGCAGAAAATACCTGCAGAAAAAAGAGAAAGATAATTTGGAAGTTTAAATAAAAGGGAGAGAGACTATTTCATTACTAAGCAAGGATGCAGAGTAATTAATAAATCTGACATCACAATAAATTTCATTATATTTTGTCCAGCTTTTAAGCCAGAGAGCAAACCAAAACCAACTTTAGCAAAGATTTTTATATAATATTTACATGTATTCTGAAGGTTCCCTAAATATTTACATGGCCATTTAAATATCACTCATTGCCCTCTTGCTTCTTCTGTTTTTATTTTAGGAAAGACACTGAAATCAGATGACTGAAATAAAATTTATCCATTTTGCTTGACTCTTATACTTCTGCAAATTTTGTGCATTTAGAAGTATTAGTGTTCCACTGTCTCTTTCATTCCTCTATCCTTCTAGTTTTAGTACATATTCAAGTTAGGCAGTTGTTTCTATCTTATTATAGTATCAAACTTTTTAAAACCTTCTAATTATATCTATTTTTCTTTACTTGTAAAAGTAAACACTGAACGCACAAAGTCAATATTTAAGAATTTATTTCACATATATCAGTATATAGTAACACATGAAATTATGTTTCAAATCCACGATGATGAGTTTCACCATTGACATTCCCTAAATTCTAAACAAAAATAGGGAATTTCAACCTCAAGATTTGTCAACTTGATTTGTGAGTAAGAAATGTTGCTTTACTGATTTTTCACCGAAACAAAAACAGTACAGGAAAAAATTTTTGAATATAAAAAGTGATGCACTTTTCATAATTAAAGCATGTCTAAAGTTTTAATTATTTATTTCTGAACAAAATAATGTGAAGGTAAAGGAAAAAACTTGCTTAGTGTTTGCTAACACAAGGACTACCTTAGTGAAAACATTTTAAATGTTGTTCAAGCTTTAAGTGCTTTATTTCTCTCGCAGAATACTGTCAGTATTTGTGTTAGCATGAATAGGAAACCAAATATTTTGCTGAATTTCTGAAGTTTAAAAGAAATTATATCTCGAGGTAAGTATGTAGATAGAATCTACATTTTTTAACACAAATTACCCACGGGAGTTTCTAACTATGGAAGAAATTGCTAGTGTAACTAGTCCAGGCACATAGGTTAAAATAACTGGTACCATTTTAAAACCCCACAGACAGTAAGCAATTCTAAAGCAGACTTCAGTGTATAACTCCAAAGCCTACAGCAAAGGCTATCAGCAAGAGTAAAGATTCAGTACAAGCAACTGAATTTATTCATTGCCTCCTAGCATTTAAACTCAGAGGACTTTCAGCACATTACAGCAGTATGTATAAAAATCCTTTCTTCTGCTTATTGACCATGAGAGCTTTCAAATTTAAGGTTCAGACAAGAAACTCAAGGGACTTTTGTCCTCAGGAGTATTACTTTTAGTTACAAACTTGATTGACATCATGATTCAGAGAAGACTTTCTTGCAATTAGAAAGCATTTTTTGGAAGTATATACAGAAAAAGAGGTATCCAAACCTCTTCTGTCCAAATGCTTCACTTCCTGAAGCATTTGTGGCCACTATTTTTTATGAGTCTGTTGGAGACTAAACAGTGAAGTTGCACCAAGTCCTCACCAAAAATATTGTAACATCAAAACTAATCGTATTAACTTCTACTAAACAGAGGTTTATGCAACTTTCTTTAGTTTGATGAGAAGTTCCGAAAGAGCAGAACAATGCAGGTTTCAACTTGTTTGTAGTCAGCTATGTATCAAAGTAGCAGAATGAGATGTTTTTGTGACCTTTTCATCACCTATAGATACTGTAGAAATTCAAGGCTTCTTCAGCTGGAGCTCCCTCACTGGAAGGAGCTTTATGTAAGAGTGCTTTTTGGATATCAGAGTGCTGAGCTGAATTGCCATGAAGGTAATGTGGGCTGGATGTCTGTTCTGTCTTGGCTTGAAGTCTGCAAGCCAAGGGGCAGCAACATCCTAACAGGGCCATTTCTGCAATGAATTTTTGATAGCTTTTTGATGCAGAGAATTTAAATATAGATTTGGAATGTACTGTGAATTTCCACTCAGACTAAGTGTTTTGATGTCATGATTCACACGAAGTACTGAATAACTTTGGTCCCACCTGGAAGGGAGCTTTCATCAGCTCTGTATATTTGCAGTCAGCTGCTGAGGTAGGATGTATCTCATGCAGCTTTAGTGACCTAACAGTTAATTACCTAACCTAAAGAAAAGCTTTTTTGCTCCGAAGAAAACACTCACCCTCTCCAAAAATAAGCATTTAGGAAAACAAGTTGGAGTGCATCCCTGAACAGACTTTCTTCTGTAACTATCTTATATTACATAGTTAACTAGTAGAGAACTAGTGCTGTGCAAGATAAATATGTATGCTAGCTTAAAACAGTATCTCACATACCATCTACTGTTTAGTCAGCTGCTATGAGAATAAGAAAAAATTAAGTTGTTCTATTTTTTACAATTGTTGCAAGGACTGACAATAGCTATATATCACATTTGAATTAAATCACAGGCCTCCATATTACTGTTAAGGAGACAAGTGTGCAAAAAAATTTTGAGACAAATGTAATGAAAATCAATGTAAAATGAAAGATGTAATTATGAATCTTAAAATAATTTCACTCTAAGTTACTGCTGGGTTTCACAGTGTCAAACTTCCAAGAGGAAATTTTTAGAGCTAGACAAGATAGAAGTATTCATGATGGAATTTTTATGTGAAAAAAGAGTGGGTTTTTTTCAGGAAGGAGCAGTGGGAGAATTATCAACTGCAACCAAAAAAGGAAGGCAATGAAAGCATACTTTTCACAGCAAAGGAATGACTATGAATTTAAGCATATAAAAGATCCAGTAGTAATATTTTACAATATTAAGAGCTGAAGAAAATGTTGCATTAACTTTTGCACTTGCCCTATCCACTGTCTTTTTCCCATTTTAATGAACCCATCACAGTGCAAGAAGTAGGGCATGATGAGGGAAAAAAATAGTAGATTTCACTTCATGTAGCCAATAAGAAAGATGTTACATGGTTAGAGAAAATTAAATACTTTTTTTTGTTTCATATTTTTCTGGATGACAAGTAATTTTTGGCAGTCAAAATGGAAGACATGGGTTCAAGAACTTTGGATTGCTATAGGCTATAATTTAATCACGTATTACTGTCAAGGTAAACCTATGTGATTTACTGGAAACTGAAACATCATTTTGTTCTACAAGATGTGTAAACAACTGCTGAAATACATGATTTTCCACAGGTGAAAATCTGTAATTTCCCCACTAGTCTAATTAAAGGTGTTTTTTCAGGACCTGATAAAAATAAAAGCACCATCAATTAGAACTAAGCAGCAAGTTAATGGACTGCTTGATGGCATGAGCAGGACATGGGCGATTGCCTTCTGGAAGGGGATTTCAGTTTAAAACTGGAAGACTATTTACCCCGTACTCTTTGCACAGCCTAGAAGATGGCTTGTTCTTTAATCACAAACTAATTAGAACTGATTGGCTTCATTTCTAAAATTGCTAAATTAGGGACATTATAGACGCTCACTCCTTGAGCAGGTTGGCTGTACACACTCCATTGGCAGGTTTCTTCCAGCTGCACATATCCCATCCTCACCGGTGCAAAACAGTGACAGTAAGCAATGCCAAGAAAAGTTCCCTTATGGGCACTCCTGTCCCTTTTGGATAGAAAGAATCAATTTGCTCTATTTGCTCCCCCGGTGTGAATCAGGACAGTTTTCTACAAAGAGGTGAAGAAAGAGAAAAGAGGCTTGTCTGGAGATTGCGTGTTGGAGGTGGAGGGAAATAGATATGCTGTCAGAGCTTTTGCAGCAAATTGGAGCATTACCTTGGCTGAGACATGCTAAATTAGATGGTGCTGAACAAGATGCCAATAACTAAGCAACAAACAACATCAAGAAAAGGTGTACCACAGTACACTTTAGGCATCTAATTTAAAAAGTCGTCAAAAATGTATTTAGCGACATAAACATCTTTAATACTCTACACCTTCAATACTCTACCAAAATATCTGAGGCATATATTTCACACAACTAAAATCAAAGCCATCTTGAGAATCTAGGGGACTTCACCCTCTATCAAGGGCCATCAAGAATTCATGGTACAAACAAGTGCAATTCCTCACAGGGGATGAAGCCAACAGATAAATGCGAGTCCACCAAATTCACACTTCGTTTAGCACCTGGTTGATACTTATCTTCTGCTTAAAAATGTTAGTGATTAAGCACTTTCTCATTAATCAAATCTCTCCTTTTTAGGTGCTAGTACACTAATAATAGTAATAGTAATAAATAGTAATAATAATAGTAATAATAATAATAATAATAATATGCAAAGTACTTTTAAAACACAGGCTTTCTCTTGATAGAAGTATTCACATTGCCATATTTTGCATGCCTAAATCAGCAAGTCCCATAATATGAACAGCTCTTAGCACTGTAATGCTTCAGACTTGAAATTCAGTGTACAATCTTTTAACAGCACTCTAAGTCTGCTGGCAATATGTACCCCAAAAAGCAGATCTTCAATCAAGTGTGCATGTCATTGAGACAGTGAGGACCTGCTTGGTTGTTTTCATGCACTTGGAAATCAAATGAGAAGGACAGGAATTTTTAGGTATGCTGCCATTGTGATTAAAAAAAGGACTGTCTGTGATAGCCAGTATATAGTCACAAGCCTATTTTAGGAACTTAAGGCTGGTCAAAAGTCTTGGTCTTGAACAAAACTGAAATGTTTCCATCTACTTTCTTACAACGTATTTTATAGTTATGGATTTACTTTTGAAGAAATCCGAACTCATCTGGAGTTTGCCAAAATCTTGTGCAGTTCATGTTCCAATTTACCAAGTGCAGTTTGAACTCATTTTACCAAGGCTATTTCATTTCTCCTTATTCTTATAACTTGTATCATAACCTTTAGTGTGCAGACTGGTGGGAAAATTCCACAAATCATTTAAATGTTTCACCAGTACATTAGATGTTTAAATGTGTTTTGAGCCCTTCTATATAAGAAATACATCAATAAACTGGAACAAGTTCAGCAGACAGCCATCAAGATGTTCAGGGGGAATCACATGCCCTGTGAGGAAAGGATGAAGGATATGAAAGAGAAATGGTGGGTCAAGTCCCTCGAAGAGCAGATCCAAACAGGAAGATGGACAAATACTCTCCACAATGGTGTAGGACATAATGGGTATAACTTGAAACAAGAGCTTTAGACTGTGAAAGCTTTTTTCCCAGTAAGGTTGCTCAGATGACAGAACAGGCTCCTTGTTTCTCCTGATCCTCAGAGGTTTTCAAAATCTGACTGGATGAAGTCCTTACTCACACAGATCCAACCTCACGCTGACCCTGTGTTGTGGCTTAAGCCCGGATGGAAATCAGCATCCTGTTTAGAGCAAGAGGTTGGACTAGAGACCTCCTGAAGTTCTTCCCAATCTGAAATATCCTATGATCCACTATTAAGATGCCACTGCACCAGAAGTGTCTTAGCCAATGCTACTGAACAATCTCAAGTGCCTGTGTGCATATGCATATGTATAGGTGCACATTCTCTTGCAGACAACATGTGGAAATCCACAACAGAGGGAGTTCTGGGGACTTTTGTTGATTACTGTCTCAGTCTGTAGGTGATTAAGAACAGCAAAGCAAAGAGAAAACCAGGTGAATTAAAATTTAAAAAAATATTGTTATATTTGACCTCAGCAGGTAAGGTATCTGCATCTTTAAGGATGCGTTACATAGATAGGGGCACATTAAATTTAGTTTTGCCAGTTTGGATGCCTTTTATTGTGACTACCATATCTCTTAGTGCAAGAATTGTATGACTGACTTTTACGTTCACTCCCATGAGCCTGGAATGATGTGAAAGTTGGAGGAAAGAAAGTTTGCTGATGGAAAGTGGTGGTGAGAACTCTGGTCTCTTTTTAAATACATTTCAAAAATTTTCATCAGTAGAGAACTCACTCAGTGTCACCTCTGTGGATACCAAAGTTTCAAAGAACAGAAAGAAAAAAGCCAGAATGTACTTTGGTAAGATCCTTTTTAAGCCATCCTAATGATCTGCAAGTAACTTGTTTCCTGACTGAAAGCATTCACAGCTCTTGGCACTGACCTCTTCTGCTGGCCTAAATCAGCTCAGTTCCAATGGAAGTCAATTGAGTAAGGGTGATTTACAGCCCCTCCAATTTTGTCTCAAAAACTGGTGTAATGTGGGAATGTAAGAGAATTAAAGAAAAGAATTTTTTAAAGACAAAGTGCACTATTTTCTGTTAGGGTACATTTATTGCTTCTCTACAGGAGAACGATTCTGATGTTCTCTTAATTTAATCAAAGAGAAGTCACCTGAAGGGACAGAAATTCAAACACAACCTAGATCATGTAGCTCAAGGAAGCTGTAGTCAGCCTTTCATTTTAACATTCTCCAGTCTCATGGGTACATGCACTGTTATGCTAAGTTAATTAGTCAGTAATACATACTAGCTGATATATAATTCACAAGATGACCATCACTGTAAGGAATGTAAACAATATTTTGAAATTTATGGTTCCCAAAAGCCATGTTAAAACCTAAATTAGAGCTGATAATGGTCAGAAAGACCAAAAAAAGGGGATGGGAGTGAAGCACAGTAATGCAGTAATTACCATTCAGGATGGAGAGAATCTTTTTTTTCTGGCAGTAATCAGTATGTAATTATGGCCCCACAAACCAGGCAACACATAAAGAAACAGATAGAAAGTAATGCCTTGCTCTATGCTATAAATTTGTGGTCTCTTCAGGCGTTTTATCTTCATTGCCCTAATGGAATTGGAAATCTGTATTTTTTAGGCTGCAGCTCCCTTCATCAGTGACACA
Organism: Eopsaltria australis; assembly: GCA_034509425.1. Lineage (NCBI taxonomy): Eukaryota > Metazoa > Chordata > Aves > Passeriformes > Petroicidae > Eopsaltria > Eopsaltria australis. The sequence goes on along the minus strand of JAVTVJ010000452.1, from coordinate 1,754,450 downwards.
AGCCAGAGGTAACGCTGTGGTGAAGCCAGTTTACTTAAAAAAGCATCTTGGAGAATAACAAATAAAGTTATTTATTTATTTATTTATTTATTTTAAGTAAGGCAAGGCATGAGGAGAAAGTGATACCATACTGTGCATGAGAAATAATTTAATAGAAAACTGAAAAGTTTTTTTTTTACAAAATTCAATAATGAATATACATCACAGCTTCTGAAGAGGAAAAAGGTATTCAGTTATCTTCTGTTATGATTTCAACCTCTCAATGCCTTGACTTTGAGAAAACCTTGTCAAACAAAGAGGGACAGGAATTTTATAGGTAGGTCCTTCAGATTAAAAGAACATTTTCAGAATTCTATTTTCTCTATTGATTTATACATATTATTTGCTAGGACACTGAAGGAAAACAAGTACAATCTTACTGAAATCCCAGTGATGCTATTCCCTATCTATCAGTGGAAGACTTAGCCAATAATATTTGCAGAAAATGGTGATAGTTGAGCGATTATTTGTTTTTTCCAAGTGAATAAACCTATTGATTTATTTTTTATTATTGATATATTTATTAGCTATCATCAGTATTGAATGTAAAAATAAAAGCAAACAAAATGTACTCTACATACAGAGCATCAAAACTAGCTATTTCGTTTATTGGTAAAACAGGATGTAGTCGGCTTTCTTACACATTTTTCCATTAGTGTAAAAAAATCATTCTTAGAAATGCAAAGATATAAAGATAAAAATGGCACTATCACCTATGGTAGGCTGATCCCTTCTCAAAAGATGAAAATTAAATGTACATTATATATATTCACACATATTGAGTGAATCATGTATAGTGATTATTTGTTTATTTTTTCACTTTTTCTTGCCTGAGAGGAACAGATTTTATTAAGCTTTTTTTAAGTTTCAGAGTCTTTGAACAGTATCTTTACTATGTATTTTTTGGTGTGAATTGTTTTATAAAACAGATTATCTAATAATAATAAATGTCTCACAAATCAATGAATTAGGTTTGCACATGTAGTGGCAGAATCTCACCTGTGTCCATTTTACATTATTTGAGTTCCTGGAAATAATTGTTGAGATGTTATTTGCTCATAAAATGAAAGTATAGCTAGTTGTGGTAGAACAATGACAAGAACCCTGAGTTAGGAAGAGTCAGCTCATACTCAAAATATGTGTGTGCCAGCATGACATGGAAAATTAATGTGAGTGTCAGGCTGTGCATAAACTCCACAATTGCCGTTATAAAATTACTGAACAGGCCTGGCATTGCACTGAACAAGGTGCTTGCATTTAATCAGTGCAGTCTAGAAGAGCAGACATCAGTGATTGAATGCTTGCTACTTTTGAAGAAAAATATTTGCATAGCTGTGGCACGTGACATGCCAGTGTGAAAAGCTAGCTCAAGACAACCAAGCAAAACCAAAATACTCTTGCCAACTGTGAAGGCAAGAACCAATTTTTTTTTTTTTTGCCCCAGGATGAGCCACTTTTGCCACAGAAAGTCAGAAAGAGAAGGATATAAATCTTGTAGAGATCTGAAACACCAGCCTTGTTCCTAACACTGTCCCCAACAGATGAAAAGGATGAAAGCAGCATTTGCCATAACCACAAAGGATTTCACATATTTGTAAGTTGAAGCCACTGTTTCCTATAACTCTCAGCTTGGCTCTTCAGGCTGCTGGGTTGGGGAGGCATGGATGAGTCTCCAAACAACACTTGACTTTGCCTATCTTATATTTGGTGCTATCTTGCCCTTGCTTCCTTTAGAATGTTTGCAGGCAGAAATGCATAAAATCATTTGGGAAGGCTGCATAAGGAAGGCAGCTAAATAGGAGCAATGGTAGCACCATAGTTTAAATCCATTTATTTAAAATAAATTCCCACTAGATCTGAAATAACTTCAAGTGGACTTGAAAAATTGGTCTGGTTTCAGTGAAACGGTAACAAAGATCTTATAATGCAATGTACAAAATTAGTATTATGCAAGGACTGGGGTTTAGGCAAAACCCTGAGTGTTATCAATAAATATACCTAGCTAATCCTTTTCCAGGCTTTGATCTTCAAAATTGTTTTCTGAACAACCGGTCTGCAGAAAGCACACTGTATTACTCCTCTAGCCAAAAACAAAGTGATATGTGATATGCCAGCAAAGGAGAACTATGGCTGAGGAGGCCTTCTTTGAAACACAGACTTGATGTATAGATGAGAACTGTGGCAAAAAGATTGATGAGTCTTCTTAATAGTCCCATCAGTCTCCTCATGCTATTAGGATGTAACTGTTTTAGTGGACTCATTGGCATCACTTCTGGCTTCTGGGATTGGGATAAGGCTAATTTTTTTTCAAGCCACAGTTCTCAATTGCTAACTCAAAAATAATTATGTTTATCAGTAAATCGACCTGATGATCCTGATGTCACCACAATATTGATAGCTTTCAATTTCAACCCCACTCAGAATCTCCTTTGGCAACATGTCACACACACACATACACTGAATAAAATGATTCACAAGGTTCACCTTTTTTTTAAGTCTCCACTGCTGATAGCTGTTCCTGGAACAACTCAGTATTTAAGAGAGGGAATACAGTGAGGGCTGTGGATTTTTTTTTTTTAATTTTAGCATCCTTATTAGTACAATCAAAACTTCTTATTATTTTATTTCTCTTTGTTCTAGACTCTTCTTAAAGGAAAATTGTAGTCTTTCTTTAAAGAGCTTAACCATTTATTCCTCTACAAAAAAATTAATCATTTAAAGTAACATATTCATCCCACCATGCAACCACAACAACGTGACTGTGGATATAATTACTAATATTGACAATAATATAAATTGTAAGTTTGTTGTGCATTGTCCCACTGATGCTAGGAAAGTAGCACATTAGGCAAAGTTACCACACTTGTTACAAAGAGAAAAAAAGAGTTCACCAGGTGCGAGTTTCAGGACACCACTCTGCCCTACTGCTGTTTAACTGCATTAAGTTCACAAGCAAGCACTCTTCTGATTTGAGCCTTTATAATTCATCAGAGCACAGACTCTCAAAAGAGAAAGTCTGTTTAGTCTATCTCTATCATCATAATGACAGTAGGAACACAAAATAGCCTTTGGCTCTGGGTGAGTTAATTATCTACTTTTTTTTCCCTAGGACACCGTCTTGAAGTACTAACACATTAACCTTGCAGACTGCTCACTTAGACCTTCCGCACAGCATGAGATTACTACTAGTCTCAACTGGTTAGTGTCAAGTTCTCTGCTCTCTGGGGTTACCCAGGTCACTCCTCATTGCCTGGAAGATTAATTTCCCTCTTAGGGACAGAATAAGCTTAAGCATGCAAACACTTGAATTAAGTGATGGAACATATTCTAGAAAGAGGAAAAACTACATGAATCTGGTCTACTGTATGCGCTGATAAAAATGGAACACTATCAGCAAACAACGTCTTTTTTCACTAAAATATATATTCATACCTATTCTAGATGTGTATCAAAGGTACCTTTTCTAATGAAAAGCACTGGAACTCTTCAAAAATGTGCTTTATGGTTTTCCAACACCATTAAATGTTATAAAGATTTGTTTCTGTATAGATTCAATATGTTTATATACAATACAAAGGGTGAAACTTCATCAACTGTAAGTCACTTGTATTTCTAATTTCTTCGCAATGCATTCTATAATTATCCTTCTTGTAGGATAGTGATTTTCCAAGCTGCATCAAACATAAATACAGTATTTATCAGAAAATCTTATGCACAATACAAAGATTTAAAAAATAAATATATGATTTCCCAGTTCTGACTACCTGTTTTCACTTAAGCTTTTACTTTTCACTTTTCAACTACTTTGGACAATGTAAATAGATTCAAGTAATTTACATTTTGTTCTTGGTATAAATACTACACTGTTGAGAGAGACATTGATTCATTTAACTGTGAAAGTATTGCTGTGTAGCTTCAGGGAAAACCGGAAATCTTTTAGTTCTTTCAATTTTGAAGGATTGCTGGGTTTGCCTTTTAATAGATATTTTCTGATTATATTCTTCTTCGTGAAGTCATAATAACACTCTAGTTAATTAAACTGTAAGTTTTATATGACAGATATAATGTATTACTAATATAAATATATTTTCTAAGCAGGACAGAGAGAGCTTGCATTTAGCTCATTTCAGAGTCCTTATCTTTTTTAATCTAAGAGCCTGTTTCTTGGTACGAGTGGGGGAATCATTGATAGCTGATGAGCACATGAGCCAAAAGCTTTAGATCCCTATTCAGTCTGCTGAATGTGTCCTTCATCAGAAACCAACATCTTCATCAACCTGTCAGAAAAATTTCATCAAGACATCTGACTTTATACCTCAAAAGAAAAAAGTGATAAACTACTGAAAGATATGGAAAGTGGTTTACATTAAGCCCTAATGAACATGGCTTTACAAATTCTAGAAATTTTACTTCCAAGCTCTCTCAGCACATATCTGTCATACAATTTCTGGGAAATGCAGTAAAAATACAGTAGTATCATGTTTCCTTTAAGTTTTTCAAGTTGCCCAGTGAAACATTTGGTTATGAATAGCCATAAGAGGTCCAAAAATCTCATAAGGCTGGCTGTAAATTTGGCCCTAAAGTTTTCTAGCTTCAGAATGAGCAAAATTTGGTCTTTACTAGGAAGAACTTGTGAAAACAAAATTATGCAAGACTCAATCATATCTAAGTACTGGATGACACCTTATGACTTAAACTCTATCAAGTAGACTTTAGTACACTGCATAAGTAGTAGAATTCCTGAGTTTAGGTGATTTACTAGCTGTGTTTTAGCTAGCCTTTTTATGACACACTTCTAACAAATTCAGTAAAATAAACAGCAAGTCCAGCCATTTACATGACATACTGTGAATTACACGTTTAATCAGCAGGTAGTTCAGGTTTTACTGAAATGTCTTCAGCTTTAATTGCCACAAATATTTTGATAATGTTTTTGAGGGATACTATTTCTCCAGTCCAAAATGAAACAGGGAAAGATGAATTTTTTCTCTTAATTTCTAATTTTTAAGTGCTAAGAGTAATATTATTAAAATATATTGACAGGTCTCTCATTTCACTCAGATCCAAAGTAAAATTTCTCACTCATTAAAACCAAGAAGTACCCAATTAGATCCTCTAAGTCAACCCACTAGTCATAAAATTAGTTTTAAAATAATGAGCTACAGATTTAAGATTAATGCTTGATTATCTTTGTGACGTTGATAATAGTGACTCTTACACAGACTTGCCAGAATTAATGGGCCATACAAAAGTGACACAGAAAGGGCAGCCATTGCTCAATTATTTTCATTAGAACTTCCTTATTTAATGATGGATTGTCATGTGAAGCATGCTATGCTTCACTTTCACTTGAGATTTGGAAAATATGACTGTCAAAAAGACAGTATATGATTCTTTCTCATCTCTACCACCATATTAGCTTCTTTTGTGATTTTTAATGAGGTGCATATTTCAGAGATTGTGGTGGGTACCAGGATGCAAAAAGATTAGGAATTAAGAGCTAAAAACTGGAAAAAAACTACAAATTGTAAAAAGCAGTACAAATTTCTCTGTATTTCCTTCTGTCTTGATAATGAATAAGAGTTCCAACATAAATAAACTAGTGTTTGGCTTTTCAAGGCCAGAATGAGCCAAGAATGCATTATAGATGCCAATGATACAGGGATGAGTGTATCCACTCTATCCATTCAGGAGCCATACATGGGGTATTCTTCAGATGGGAGGGATTTCAATTCACCTGTCTTTACTCCACAAGGCTGTTACATTTACTACTGGTTTGGATTCATCTCAAGTTCACAGTCAGGAGGAGATGTTTAAGGAAAGCCATTACATTTCATTATTCATTACTTCCATATTTCATTACTTCCACAGACTTAGACAGACTTACAGGTAATATGGAAAATCAGTAAAGAGCAGAGGAAAAGAGTCTATTCTGAAATATGGTGGCAGCAGTCATCATAAACCCTCTATGGTATCTGACATGTCCTCAAAATAGCCCACCTTCCTGACTAAGTTGCTTTCAGATTCAGTGATCTATATAATTCAACCATGGTACTCTGAATGCTGTAGTAAATATGCATACACACATTCATATATGTGTATATATATATATATATATACATTTGCATTTTGTTTGCCTGTGTACTCCCCCAGAGGAATAAGGACTTTTAGCAGAAGGACAGTCTCATTAACCTGCCTCTTTTTATAACAGGATTCTGTGTAAAGATTCCAGCTCTGTAAAAGTGGTTGTACTACTTATAGAAACAAGGTGAGTGCTATGCACATAGCTTTTTAGTGTATTGAAGTGCTGAATATTTTCATTCCTTTCCTCCCTATTCCCACCCTGCATGGCTTATTCGGACTGACACAAACTATGGCAAAAAGAAGATAATTTAAAAAAACAAGGCTTAGATCCCCAGTAGCTGAGGTACTCCCATAAACCTCTATAGCTTCTCTGGTCTCACAAAAGCATTGGTCTGGCACAACTAAGTTGCTGTTGTTTTCCTATGTTTAGGTACTCAGAGAATGAGAAGTAACCCATGAGCACTTCACCTTCCCCAAGTCTTCATCCCAAGTAAAATACTGTTGTCTCAGTAGCATCCTATGGATTCTGTAGGATGAACCCATAAGCAGCCATCTGAAATGAGTGTATGACTGCTTTCAACTGCAGAGCAGTGATGGTACCTGAGGCAGACAAAAGCTCTTGCAAAAATTCTAGTGCCTTCTATTTAGCTTTGATAGAGGAAGCAAGAAGCTCAGCCACACTTAGCTAAATTACATTGAGCACTGATATGTGAATATGCTGTCAAAGTTAAATGAAGTGCTATGCAGAGATAATATTCTCTTTCTTTGCAAAGACCCAGAGCTAATCAAAACAATTAACTAAGCTATTAACCATATCAAACATACTGACTAGTATTGTTTATTACTCATCTCAAAAGAATTTCTAATTTTTCTATGATTATGGAAGAAGGAAACACATTAAGTGTGGCAACTGAAAATTGTGATGATTCTAGAGCCATCTCTGATGGGTGTGTAGGAGAGTTAATAGTAAAGGAATTATTGAGAGTAGACATATTGGTACTAAATGTGTCAGCCTTGCACTGTTCACAGGGGTGAGCTATAGAGTAGGTCGAGAATTAGTCCCTTTCAATATAAAATAATTCATTTTCCACCCCACTCAAATGTTAAGCAAAGTAGTTTTCTCACTAATATTCTGCCTTTGAGTAGTAGACATTAAAAAATAATGTGGTTGCTCTTGTCCTGAGTCACTCTATGATCAGTCAGAGGACCCTGTTTCTACCAAATGGCATGGATTATCATCAATTACTAATTTATTAAAGTTCTGCATGAAGTTTCAAATTCTTAATAAACATGCAGTAAACAAGTTTTATAAATTACAGACCCATCTGGATGTAAAGTCTTTTATTTTAAAGTGATCTTCAGCATATGCCTGATTTGGTAAGGCTCTATGGGGTCCAGCTGACATGGCATTTGAATGGGAAACGACAAAACTTGTCAGCTTTTTCACATCTCTGCCAGATCATGACTGCACCTGAGATTAGTATCTGAAGTGGAGGTTCTTTGCACTTTTACTATTTATCTTCTCTTGACCAAACACAAGACAGGATTTTTGAGTGAGCACCTCTCCTTAAGGGAGAATTCTATTTCAATTATATTGTCACTATTGTTGTGACAATAGAGCTGTAATAGGACCTTGTGGTGATACAAAAGTTGAAGTTATTTTGGGCACAAAATGCTGTACAATGCAAAAAACATTGGCAACACATTAGTGTAATTCTAGGCACCTTTTAAACACCCCTAAGTTAACAAACCCCATCCTCTGTAATTTTTTTCTCTGTTTTTTATCAGAGAAATTACACACCAGTGAGGACACTTCATCAACCAAATTGACACATAGCCCTTCTCCATCAATCACCTCACTAATCTGTCCAAAGCTATGGATTCAAGGTAAAATGTGAAATCAACCCCACAGGGGTGTCTTTCCATTCAAGAACCATAAACTTGCTCTGAAAATTCAGAGTGATTGTTTTGTTTTCTCACTCACATAGACTGGCATCTGTAAAACTACAGGTAGCTTTAGAGAAGCCTCATGAGCTGGGAATTGGATATTCAGGTCTCAAAGGCAGCTCCAAGAAATTCAGCCACAAAATACAGAGCAATCAAGTGTGGTTTTAAATATGTCTGGTCTACCTATATGAAGGATGGAAATTGTAGGTTCTGCAACAAATGGGTGGAAATAAACGTTGAAAAGATTGAATCACAACAAAGAAGTTGAATTACCAGGTGTATTTTTTTAATAAATAGGACAAAAGGAAAGTCATCTTGATAACTTCACAGATCTGTCCTGCTCCTCTAAGCATAAGCCTATATTTGTCATTTCAGTGATAGAGGTCCTGTAACACATTCATTGTGTTACTTTTATATTAGTATGTAATAACATAAGTTCAATCATCAAAGTAAAAAGAAACAAAGATAAATATGAAAAAAAAATCCAAGGTCCAGGAAATTATGGTAGTTTGCAGAAAAAAGTAAAAATAAAAAGATGGTTTCAGTTAAGTCCTGAAAGTGGCAGTGTCTGAAGGTCAAATAAGTAGTGCTGCACAGATACCACTGGTGATGGATAACAGTAACACTAATAGCAAAGTAATTTATATTTAGGGAAGCAAAATGCAAAGACTCAAACTTTAAGAGGGTAGGGGGAGAAATGGGCTCTTTCTGCAAATTCCTGTGTTATGGGAAGCTCTGTGCCCCCCAAAATGTGACCGTTAGAAAAACTTCTGAAAAAAGGCTAAGTGCAATACAATCAAGTCCAGAAGGCATTCAGTTATCAAGACTGTTTTAGTGAAACTGGCAAACCTCTGAGAATCCTTTGCCTTTTTCTACTGTCTAGTCTATATAAAACATAAAACAAAATGGTTTTTTTTGCACAGATTACACATTGGCACCCAGCATGCAGTAATTGAGAGCATACTGATGATAGCTGGCTGTGCACATCAGATTAGTCTGGAGCATTCAGGGAAAAAATCTGCCAGTCAGTTCATCAGTAGAGAGACTGATGGAATGAAGAGAGGCATTAGCAGGATGCTAAAGAGGAGAAGAGAAAAGGAGAAAATGAGTTAATGGGAGATGGAATGTAGCAGATGTAGTGGAAGAAGGAAGAAGAAATAGAACTGTGCTGCAAGGCTGAAGAGCAAACAGAATAGCAGCAAGGATAAAGCTGACAGTGGGAGAAACTCTTGAGTACTGCAATTGTAGATGTTGTTATGGATTTCTGTGCTACTTAAACATTTGAAATTATTGGTTGTAAATCTGCATCTGAGTTTAAATTATATAAATGCTGCCATTTTGATTCACAGCTTGCTAGAATTGAGGAAAAAAATACCATGTCCTCTTCTAAGAGGGATGCTTTGTATCTTAGAACCTGTTTCTACTGTTAAACTGTTTTTTTCAGATTACATTATTGTTCTGAAGTTGCAGACAACATCAGAATTCAAAACCAGTACAAAATACTTAGAATCACAAAAAAAAAAAAAAAAAATTAAAAAAGGAATCTCAGAAAGTGATATATCCCTTTGAAAATCGTCACATGCCCAGCAGAATGCTCAGCCTCCTAATATAACCACATTTGTGCCTAGAAAGAGGAATATACATGATCTTAATGTTTAAAAACAGCTCACTTACAAATGTGCTATAGCTATAAACACAATCAGCTGCCAAAAGCAGCAGTAGCCAATTGCAGCGCTGAGTGCAGGAATGAGCCAGAGCTGTCCACTGGCATCTTCTTCCATTTTGCTTCATCCTCAAGGCTGAATATTCTAAAACTGCTCTTTTCTTTCAACACCTGGTGGTGGTGCTGTTGCTCCTTGCTGTAGAGTAGCTTAATCTCCAGGTTTTCACCTGGGATATGACCTCGAGTTTATTAGAGTTTGTTATCTAGCACACGGTGCTCGAGTAATATTGGCATATCGTCCCCACTTCTTGGTGGGCTGTTAACTCAAGTGTCCCTGCACTTCCATAGCTATATGTTAAACATTTGAAAAATCTCCTAGAAAACTACCTCTTTTTTGTAATTAAACAAACAAACAAACAAAAAAGAGCATGAAAAAAAGCCAGTGTAAAGAAGGAAAACTAGACAGTAGGATGAGAGCAGAAAGAACATGAATTGTTCAAAAGTGTTTGAGTTGGCAAATGAAGGCAAACATACTGTATTTGAGGCAGTATCATATCTAATCACTCAGGCAGTTTTCCAGAGAGGAATTTCATTCATGTAACTAGTCCTATTTAGTTCAGAGAACTAAACTTGCTCATTAGGTGACTATAGAGATTATAAAAATGCAGAGCTTTAAATATCCTCCAACCTGCTGTGAGTGTGGTTATATGCAGGAATTTTCATTAACAAGACAAGCAGCTGCTATGTCTGAAAGACTCTTGCCAGTGATAAACACAGCATAATTCCTGCATAAATTTACAGATCAGAATTTCCAGCATTTTATACGACAACTGAATTCTAAGGGGAAAAGTGTATTCCTTTGACTTATTGTTTATTATGAGTAACAGGTATACATCACAGTAGATGAAAAGCTTGCTTCAAATGTAAAAATAAACATTGTAAGCTGAAAAACATTAAGCCATAGCAACAAGAAAATCTACAATGAAAAAAGCAGCAGTTATGTAAATTTGCAAAATCCTGCTAATTATTTAACCTTGTTTAAAAAAAAAGCAAAACAAAACCCAAACAAATCCAACAACAAAGTTCTGGTAAGGTAACTCTCATTTAGAAGTTCTCATATTTATGAGCTAAGGGGCACACAATTAAAATGTATGAACAAACACAAACTAAATAGTACCAATGGCTTTTTCATGCTTTGCAAATCATCTACATGTCAAAATAGGACTATCCTATTAAAGAAAAAAAGCAAACACAGGAGACAAAGACATGAATATGTCAAGCAGGACCAGATTAGCTCTTATGGACTATAGGTTTGAGATTAGGGCACCAGCTTTGGGAATAACATTATGAGTTGAGAATCTCAGCTTTCATTTAAAAAGTAACTTTCATTGGTACGAGCTTAAAAACAGAAATGAGGATTAATTAATGTCCATATATGCAGACAACTCCAATGAATTTAAGCTATAGCACTGAAATGAGTCATCATGGAAGAAGAATCCCACTCAAGGAAAGGGAAGCAAGCAAAGATAAGGTTTGGTGTCCTGTATTATCTAACACTCTGAATTCTGCTCTTCAATTGTTGCTGACTTACATCACATCTCTCTTCTTTCTATTCTCAATAACAAATGCAGTTTGAAATATTATGCTGAGTGATCTTGATTTTGAAGCACATTTTTCCTCATTCACACACACACCACTCTGTTTCTTTGCCTATCTACACAACCTAGACAGTCCTAAAGCTCTAACAAAATCAGGAAAACAGAAAGTTCAGGCAGGATGAAGGAAATTTAAAAACTGGAGGGGTAGGGGCATAAAAAAGCCCACGTAGCTAAAGGAAATAAAACCAGAAGAACAATGACTTGTAAGAGGAAATTAATATAGTGATCATATTTTTCAAAACAATCAATGTGGAGAGAAAAGACAAAGCAACAAATGTGACAGTAGCATCATGAGCTGGAATAGGCACAGTGATGATGTGAATGGAATGGCTCTGTACCTGCACAATTGTATCTACATCACCAGAGGACAAATTCAGGCTCTGAATGTGCCAGTGTTAATTTGAAGAAAGGAACTGCATCCCTCTCTATTAGTCACACTAAAATACATGCTTGTGTAGTGGCATCCTTGCTTGTTCTGAACATCAAACATGGAAAAAACATTTCTTCTGGCATCCCTGTGACCATATGTCTATGTCAGGGCAGTTCTTTCCTAAAGTGACTTGGGGTGATACATCCCTTCTTTGGTAGTGCAGTTGCACAGTTTGCACTATAATGTCATGATGGTTTTTTTTAACCAAAATAAAGTGCCTAAAAAAGAATAAGAAAATAGAAATTTAATAGTCACTAACACTTTTCCCAAGCATTTTCTCATTCATCAGCAAAATAAACATAACATTTTTAGAGCAAAAAACTCATAGGAAATCTGCTCCAGGATTTTGGATAAACAAAAAATAGAAATGAGTATTGTCCATTCCTGAAGCTTATGACTCTTGTGATTTGACTCATTTGAAGTGCAAAGTCTTGCACCTGGAGAGCAACACTCCCATGGAGCAGGGAGTGTAAGAGTCATGAGTCATAAAATAAAATATAGAAAATTGAAAAAAGTCCTTTCTTTGTGCAGAGGAGCTGCGTTTGGAGCATTCCAACATCCCATTTCCCCAGATCAGGCAAAACAGAGAGATGGAGGAAACTTTATAGTTGAAAACAAACCATCAAATTCATAAATTAGATTCTGTGATCTAAGAGTCTGCATTTACCAGGAATTTAAATCAGTGACCCATGAGATCTCTTCTGAGCTTTTATCTTACATGGATATTTTTTCTCATTGTTATGAGTAATTGAGGATTGCTGCCATACCACAGAACAGGAACCTTTATAATATAAGGTCATTGCCTTTGATGTATATTTTTATATTTCTACATAGTAAAAACATTGTGGGTCTTGTGAAGAATGAAATTGTAATGAAAAATACCTTTTGATAATTATCCATAAAGCTTCCAACCTATAAAATGAGAAAATGTTCAACATCAGGCCTCAATGCACAAGAAAGTGCATGGAACAGCCTCTTTTAATTTTCTCTTAGTGTGCTTTGTTTTATCTAGGCCTGCCAAGCCTTTCTAATAAAAACATTTTTTCACTGTGTGAAATCAATGTCTGCTTTCCAAATAAAATTATGAAGAATGTCAGGTAAACGTAGTAAGACAATCATATTTTTGTATTTTGATTAAGATACTTCAAACAAAATTTCAGTTCAATTACCTCATTTTCTTGTAATCATGCATAAGATGGATTCTGTAGTCACCTCCACGATGTGCTGTGGCCATAAAACTGACATGATAGGCAGAATCTGCTTATTCATTTAGGAAGATAATGATATTGTCCCATTAGGAATCATATCAGTCTTGGTATTGAGTAAGAGACATTGTTCTGTCAGTAGAAAAGGATGTGAGCAACAGGCAACTGGAAACCCATTCCCCTAGAGAAGTGTAACAGAAAACTCAAAGCAAAATATTTCTGGAGATCAGTACAATGTCATCCTCTCCTCACACACTCCTGCTTGCAGCCACTCTGGATATTGTCATGATTGGAACAGGAATGCACAGCACCAAATCACCTCTGCCTGACCCCTTCCTCTCTTTCTAGGCAGGATCCAGCAGGGGCTGCGACACTGCTTGAGAGCATGACAGGGAGCTGGCAGCAGCTGCTCTGGTACCTGGAGTCAGGAAAACACTCCTGGCTGTAATCTCTGTTTGCTGATGGACACACAGAGATGATTCGTGTGATCTGGGGAACACACAGACAATGGTTTGGAAAACCTCTTATCTAGAAAAATGGGTCTCGTCTCTCCTGAGGAAACTAACACGCACCTCACAGTACTCATGGTGTTGTGTTTACCTCTTCAGACACAGGTGCTTAGCATTGAACCAAATCCTATTTTCCTGCTGACCTGAGGTGGAACAAGCCTCCCACACAAGCAGAGATAAGCTGTGAAGGGCTTCCCATGTCTTAAAGTGACACAAACATGTTTAAATCCTTACCAAACAACAAATTCAGTCAACAGGAATAACTCACAACAGCTGAAGAGCAGATGTCTTTGAGTCTTCACTGGGGCCAAAGCTGCAGAGACCAGATTCATCACAAATTCATCCACAATGATGCTAGGTTTTTCTTCACAGAACATCTGTGGTTAGATTTGCCCCTTCCAGTGCCTGTTGCCATTCTGACTGTGTCAACTCTTCTGTCAGAGAAGGCAAGTGATCTCACGCTACCAAAGACAATTATTTCAAATTTTTTGCTAAATGACTTCTGGTAAAACCAGTGTGATGAACTACTGAACACTCAGTTCATTAGCTGTCATCCAGCCTGACATTTCCATCTTTCAAGCAGTATTGCAGAAAATCAAAGATACACAGGGCTGTGCTTCAAAAGCTGCAGAGGCAGCCATGCTGTCTTCAAGAAAAGGGAGTATGAAGGCTATTGCTAATGGAATGTGGAAGATTACAGTAACCCATAGGCCGATAAAAAGTGTTTGAAAATGAATTCTTCATGTGCACTTTCAACATGCAGTTATGGAACTAACATTAATAAAACAGAACAAGCATATGATAACAGAACTTAATAACAAAATAAGAGCATAATATTCTGGAGACAGAATAAGAAAAAAACATCTTGGCACAAATGACTGGTCTTATGCTCTGGCACTTTAAAAGTCATCCTATATAAATACTGTACTCTGCATCCATGCAACAGTTACTATTCATGGGTGAAAGTAAATAGGTGAAAGTAAATGAGCAGTTTTTAACTGAACCACTGACAAAATTCTTATACCAATACATATGCAAAGGAGATAATCACTATTCTATAATACATTCTATATGTTATGTTACAATACTTCTTTAATTACTGTTTACATTACCTACTTTAGTCTTTAAGCTATCAGATATTTGTATCATCTTCTGCAAGAGTTTGTCAACTGGATTCCTACCTCAAGTACCCTCTGTAAAAGCTGATGAAAGTGTTCTATTTTTTCCTGATCTTTTAGTTGAACTAACTAAATATTTATATAAATTCATTTTCATTTCCTAGTTTTATTTCTTTCTTTTGAGATTTCCTTTCACTGTGGATTTTAAAATCAATACTTTCTCGGTCTATTTAGTAAACAAAAAACTACTCTAAAACGCTTAAAATTGTCACACTTTTTAAAACTTTTCTAGTTTTCTTCCAGTAGACAAGTATATAGTGTTTGCCAGTGCCTGCTTAAGTGTTAAATTCATCTATTGCTTCCAGTCATCCTACCTACCTCACTTCTTTTGTACTGTCACCTTGTGTACATGACATGACAAGGATATCAATGTGTTGAAAGAAACGTTTGATGCCTGTAATTTACTCCCTGGATCAGAAATTGTGTCCCTCTGTGTGCTGTTTATACTGATCCACACAGGGCAATTCCTCGCCATTGGTATTATTAGACTTCAAACTGACTCCCACAGCTTTCTAAGAATATAATTGCCAACTCCTGAGACCCTTCAGAAATCACAAGCAGAGCAAGCATACACACTGTGGCATTCCTAAACCGGTGCTGCTCCTTGAGCAGGAGAGGTCTCAGTGTTAGATAACTTCTAGAACTAGTTACAGTTAAGCTTTCACTTAGCAAAGGAAAATGTTAGATATTTCATTAAGAATAGATAATATAATTTTGAAAATGGCAAATATAAAATATGTAAAACATTCTCAGGACTTAACAGTCAGCTGATTATTTGGCTCCTAGTTATTAATTGGTGCATCTAAATCAGTGATGAGACTTTGGAACAATTTTACCACCTGCTCTTGAAATTCTGCTTCCCTTGGCTAATCTCCTTCTTTGACCACTGTACAACTTTAGTGTCTTATTGAGAAACCTGCTGCTTTCTGCCCAGGTCTGCTCAGAACAGACCCTTCTCTAAGAATACCATCTTTCATCAGAGATACTTTCCCTTCTTTGTCTTTCGATCCATTTGGGTTTTTTATCAGCAGGACAAGCAGTCAAGATTTATATAAAAAGTAGTTGTGAGGAACAAGGCTTGGTGAAATCTCAGTCTACACTGAGTAACCAGTTGTTACCCTCAGCTTATACAAATCAACCTTTCTGCAAGTATCGTCATAGCTACTTACAATCTTTTCAAGGGAAAAGGGCTGTGTGATACCAGGATCTCAGGTGAAGAACTGCTTGCCAAATATAGGCATCTAAATTATAGTCATAGGATCTTCAAATGCAAACACCATTGCCACTAAGGAACTGTGGCAATTTTTTATATACTAATTTGCTAGCCACTTAATGTATAGTTAACTGTACTGAACAGAGAGAATTCCAGTCTCAATTTCTCTCCTGCTTCCCTTTGGAGAAAGTTTATAAAAATGCTGATTTCACAGAATCACAGGATATGCTGTGTTGAAGGGGACCCACAGGGATCATGGAGATTAGATCCTGATCCTGCACAGGACATTTCCATGGGGAGCTGTTCTAGTGCCCAACCACTCCTTGGGGGAAGAACCTTCTTCTAACATCCAACCTAAACCACCATGACATAATTTCTCCCACTTGTACTATGAATGAGGCTTCTGCTCCCTCTTTCTACACAACTTTGAAGTTTTCTTTCTAGTACATAAGTGTGAACATACTGCCGGTTTCAAATTTCTTTGCAGGAAGGATCACCTTCAGCATAGTAAGACCAAGTGACATGCCTGTTATTAGATTCATACATTTGAATTCACTGTGAAATCTTCAAAGAGTCTGCACATGAAATGTTAGCAGCACAAATGACAGATTTGGGACCCAACATTTTCTTCTTTTTCTCAAATTTTGTGAACATTGTAGGTCCTCAACTTAGATTTCAGGAGTTGCTACGATTTTTTTTTTTATAAAGTAATTTACTTTTGAATAATTTGATGGATTTGTGATCTAAACCATATTTGTAGATTTTTCACGGGGATGACAGATCACTGATTTCCTCTGACACTAAAAAGTGGCCATTATCTTCTACAGTCTAGTCATTTTCAATATTCAGAGTCTGCATTCATCTAATTCAAAGAACTGACACATATCAATGAGAATCTCTAAACATTTCTACATTCCTGCTAAGATCTCTTTATGTAACTTTGCATGCAGTTAAGTTTATTCCTATCCATATAAAAGCCTGTTGGTTATATTTCTGCACAGTAAAACCCAAATAAATACTGAGAGTCATAAAGAGTTCCTTTTATTTCTTTAGGCAGTGTACTAAAGCAGTGCAGAAGAGGCTAATAGGTTCTGCAAAGCCATTGCTTTTTGCCCTTGTGCAAGTGAGCAGGACAGGAGAGAGAGTAACTGAAAAATTATTGTGACAGGCTCTCAGCTGGCCATAACTCTGAAGCTGGAACCACTGTACTCTTCCCTTAAAAGTGACCAGACTAAAGACACTAAAATAGCTTGTGGCATCAATGGTTTATTAAAACACACACTAAAACAAGTGACTTTTGCATGTCAGGTTAAGTATAATATAGTGAGACAGAATCAAATAAAAGGGTTTGCAAACAAATCTTTCCCTTATTCACTGTACCTCACAGAGTAAGTACTTCCATTCTTGTTTTCTAGGTCAACAATTTTTATCAGCTTCCTGGACTGCAACAAATTTGCTGTGTTCTTCTCAGAGTCCCCACCAAGTTCCCCCTTCCTTCAGGGAAGCTTCTGCAAGCCCTTCTGTAGATTTCTGCCAGCTCCATGCTCCCCTCAGGAGTTTCTCAGCCTGTATTTGTGCAGCAGCATCCTCATTCCTGATATTTATCACTCCCCATCTCTCCTTTCTCACTCTCCCCCATAACCATGCTCAGTTGTCCCCAGAAAAAAAAAAGCAGTTTCCCACTTTCTTGCTGGTACCATGATACTGGTGCTGTAGCAGTGTGAGCAG
The DNA here is from genome assembly GCA_034509425.1 of Eopsaltria australis. NCBI lineage: Eukaryota > Metazoa > Chordata > Aves > Passeriformes > Petroicidae > Eopsaltria > Eopsaltria australis. The sequence continues at coordinate 1,736,796 of JAVTVJ010000452.1, read as the reverse complement.
TGCTGACAGGCAGCCTTCCTGCCTGCTGCTCACCACATTCCTTCATGTACACATACAATAAAGTGAGTGGGAGAGGCTATTTATCACAGTTATTTCCAGTGACTGATCTGGCCTGTGTGCAATTAGCACACAGTTGCACGACAACTTATCATACTTATTATTTTGAAAATCAACATGTCATTAACTTCTTCAGGGCTGGAGGAAGGGCCATTTACATAAAGACTGACTACAGGAAACCAGCCGCATCAGCAATCTTGTCCAAAGAGCAATCACCTGCTCTCTGTAAGTTTCCAAGAATGCTGTAGGGCAAACCAAGTTGGAAGTCACTGTTTCTCTGAGGCAAGAAGGCCACTGCTGTTCATTGTCTTTTAACACTTCTCTGTAGCAAGAGAATGACTTTGGGCAACCTCAGAGTTGGACTCCAGTAGGAATAGAAGCTTCTCCTTGGAAGGACATAAGAACCTCATTTACTTTATGCAAATAGAAGTGCCTTGTATTGTAAGCACCAGGAAATACTCCCTCATGAAGAGGCAAGGTGCTGTCAGTCACTGGTATCTTCACTCTTAAAGAAGTAGGGTTTCTCTGGACTCAGAAACATATGAAGGTACTGGGAGAGATGGGGGCTGTCACTTGAATTACTGGATTTTATCAACAAACTGGAGATGCCATGAGAAATTTGAACCAGCAGCAGGTTTTACAGGTTTTTCCAAAGTGACAAAAATGGAACAAAGACTGTGACCTACAACACTGCTCCTAACTGCACCAGAGCAGTCCAAGAGCAAAGTCATACATTACCACCAGCTACGCTGCAAAGGAGATGAGGAAGACAGCATGACTGGAATGTGCTATGCTGGTGTAAAAAACTAGCAGTATTTATTTTCCTTTTTAACCAGTTGATATTTTGTACTGAAGATTATCTTCCTGGATATTATTTTTAAAGATCTGATGGCTTTCTGCAATTGCTTTGAATTGAAATATTTGTTTTATGATGAAAACTTTAAACATTAAAAAAATAGCTTTACTTGCCTTTTTAAGCCCAGTTACATTTTTCCCCTTGAGCTGTTTGGCTCTTTTGCTCTCCTTTGTAGCTGCAAGGAGGAGTATGTTATTATTTTTGGAAAGGTTGCTTTTTATATTCTTTCTTTATTACTTAGCCTAGTCTCTTAATCTTTTCTGGATACGTTTGGGTGCTCTTTTCATCTGGGAGTTTATTTATTTTTTCCTCTGTACAATATGTTCTGTACTTCCAAACCTGCTAGATACTAATTTTACATAATTATCTCTCCTTAAATCTTCACCCTCTTGAAATTATTATGTTTCAGGTTCTGGGGTTTTCACAAAATACATTAAAGCATTAATCACGTTTTCCCTTTCTTTTCTCTCTCAACATCAAATTGCCTTTAATGGAAAGAAGAAAAAGAAAAGGAAGACTTAATATCTAATTTATAAATGGAAGGGATTAAAATACATTTAATATTGTGTTAATAGATAGCACATATTTTTAATTAAATTGTAATATGGAAAAAAGCACAGTATTTTCATAGTATGGATGGAATTGCAAATCTCATTTATGTATCAGTTGCCAGACTTACTGAGCTATTTCAGAAGAAGCTTAAAATTTTAATATAGATGGTACCTTTCATTTTAGTGAATATTTGTATATGAGATGATTAATTAGACTGATAAAGCATAATCAATCAGGCTGACAATGTAGTCATCACAGGCGAAATTCGCAAAGTGTGAATCAGCCATGTAAAGGCCCCCATAACTTTCAGTTATTTACCTTCTAAATTTCCATGGAGCTATAAAAGTGGTACCCAAACACCAGATTAGCTCAGTGCTGGAGTCTGGCATCCTAGCTGTGCCAGGGGAAGGTTCCACCCACCGGGGTCCCAGCCTGGAAACAGAGTTGTCTGTGATTGGGTCAGGTATGAGACACAAGAGATTGAAGCTTCCTGGACTCTTTTTGTTCCTGACAAAAACTAACACCTGACAAGGGAGAAACAGTATTTTTGAGATAGAAATGTGTGTTCAGTCCCATTCCTACTCCTGGCCTTGCAATACTTTGTGGCATAAACATGGGTTGCACTTAAGTTTTTATGGATTACAGTTAAGTTTTCACTGGAGCCCATAAGTTGCATCTCTCCTGAACATGTAGTCCTTGTTTGACAACAGCGTAAAGCACCTCCAGACAATGATTTTTGTTAGATTTCTGGAGGCATTTGTCTTTCTTTTTGTCTATAAAGGCATCTAGATGGATCAATGACAGTTCCCTTTCACTTCAGACCTATGCACACTGTCTTTACGTTTATTACAAGTCACACAGAGGTTTAGGTCCTTGTCATCTAAAGACACTGCATAGGTCTTGCTTACAGTCTCTAATCTTTCATTAAAAGTAAGGTTATTAAAACTTTCCACCTTCTTTTGATTCACAATTGTCATTATTCCTAACAACTTTCAAAACTGAACATGAACCAAGAACGAAATGGACTTTACAAATGCCAAACATTACAGTCTGTATTCCTAAAGTAATAGATCTTATTTCATTAAGGTCTCAAGACTAAAATATTTCTTATCAGTAGCATTTGGTTAAACCTGGATTTGAAATAATCAGTTCCATTCATGGGTCACAGTTTATAATTATCTTTTCTCTCTTAGACCTTATTAATCACACAAAACATCTATAATAGACTTTACAAAAAGCTTTCTTTTTCCCGGTTTTGCACATAAATACTGTGTTTGTATTTACTTCAGATACAAATGGTGCCACCTGCTCCTCTTAGTACCCTGACATTTGGTGCTAATTAGATGGACTTGCATTATCAACAGCACAGCAATACAGCACTGCAACAGGCTTGGTTACCATGGATCCTAATGCACTCAGCATTCCACAGGACATTTAGCAGAGTGTAAGAAATAAATCTATTCCTGTGTGAACCTGCACCAGTTCTGTGACACTATTAAGGTACATCCTCAAAGTCTTCTAAATTCAAGGGTAAACACCATTATTATTTCTAAACCTTTATTAATACCTTCTACCACTGAGTCACCATGTAGGTGAAACAAAATTGCAAGTCGATTTTAAACACCCTGACAGTGCTAATGGAAACAAGTCGTGCATTCAAGCTGTAAAGGAGAATGAGTCTCAACTGGGGATCAGTTGCCACAAAAGACTACAGGCATCTGTAAGTGAGAAAAGTCAAAACAATTCATACTCACAGGACTGTCACACTGAATAGTTGCTGTGAAAACTCACGCTATTTGTTCCTTCTCAAGCCTACCTGAATGTACCTAATTATTATACCCTAAGACCTAACAAATGGGCTAATCCAAAAGTTGCTTCTACAGAGAGATTTGACATAGTTCAATAAACTCGACAGATGAAATGAAATGAAAAGGAGGAGGAATGGATTATGGTGCAAGCAGAAGGTGAAGAAAAGATATAAAAATAAAAAAGAAATTAAAACATTAAATAAGCAGACAATATAAAAATAAAATTCTTTCTCCCTTTCTTACAGTGAAATACATATAATTCTTCCCATCTGTTCTAAGACCCAACAACTCTACATTTCACAGTAGAGGCAAATTAGCAATTTCTGCTTCAGATGTCAAACTCTGATGTTGTTTGGGGTTCCTCCTTCATTGTCAGAATTGTCTTCATTTCTGTCTTGTATGTCTTGTCTCTTTGAGTGCTATGATGCCAGAATTTCAGTTTCTTTCAGAGTTGTACCCAAGCATTCACATCTCAAAGGAAAAAATCAGCACCTGAGTTATGAATTGCACATCCTCTGTTCTCCAAATGGACTTTTTTAACAAACTGCGAAAGTCAAGTTTGAAAATTAATACCTCCCCCTTGCAATTAGAATGATTTGCAGTAGCAACATGCTGCAAATAAGGTAAAAGCAGGGATAGATTAACTTCCCAAAGCTAAAAGCCTACCAGCACAATGGTAGGAAATATGAGGTACGATACACAATCATACAAGGCTCAGGCTGCTATCTCCATGCAAGTCCTTTAAGCTTCATCACAATTGAGTTATATTTGAAATATTTAGCCTTCAAAGGGGGAAATTAATTTCAGAACTATCTCATTAAGATCAATTCAAGAGAAGTGGAAGAAAACAGGCCAGGGAGCATCTACAGGTCTAAAAGGTTTTTGTGGGGTAGTACAATTAACAAACCACAGCATGCAAACGATAAGCAATCAATGGGGTAGGCAACACATGATTTGAGACAGGCTAGAAGTAACATTTCATCTTCTTTTTTTCACTCTCCTTTTTGGACGGTATGAATGAAAAATGGGCCTAAGTTTGTATAGCGTATTTCTCACAGCCTAAGATATTACTAATCTGTCTGTATTTGAATTTCCAGTTGCTAATTGTGAAAATATTTCTGTACCTAAATTATGAATTCCAATAAATTATGAATTCTGTACCTAAATTATGAAACCTCACAGCATGAATACAAAATACAATGCATGTTTCAGAAACAAGAAATGTTTGCATATGGCCTAACAAAAGTAAAATATCCTCTAACTGACTGAAGACTTTGCTTTTTTTTGAACCCTGAAAACCATTCAGCCTGCACAGCCACCAGATGTTTCCCCTCCACCACAGCCTGCCAGCTCACACAATTTCACAGCTGGAATGGTATCTGTGTCCACATAGCTGAGTGCATTCTTTCCTCAGTAACCAAGAATTTGTCTATTGTATGGCATAAATACTGCAAAGTTAAAAAACAGCTGCTCTAACACCAGGCCAAGTCTATCCATCAGAAAGAGGGGCTTGATTTTAATAAATGTCAGAAGAACATGTACCTGGTTTATCAGTGAACATGGCAGTGTTGGACTAGATGATCTTAGAGGTCTTTTCCCACCTTAACAATTCTACAAATCTTTAAACACAATAGTCTCCACAAATAAGGGAGGACATTAAGAAATCTTCTGAACAAGGAAAGCTTATATTAAAGATGAGATTTCCACAATTACCAATGCATTTTTAATTTTAAAAAACCCAAGGAAATCACATCTTTCTAGAACAATAACTCATCGGGAACTAAATATGTTCCATTTCTGATGTCATCGTATTGCCAAAAATTAGTCTTTCAGAAAAGTTAAATAACCCATCCCTGTGATAAATGTGCAGTAACTCATTAAAGTTTTCATCCTTTTTTTTTTTTGTTTTTTTCAAGGGATAATAGGCCAGTATAAAAGAAGAGGCATAAATGTTCCAACTTTTGGAAATGTTTAAAATAAATAAGTTCTACAAGAGCATTAAATTTGCATTCTTCACGGTGTTTCATTCTCTTGTAGGAATTGCTATAGCTGCGTTTCAGGAAATACATAACTGTTAAGTGGTGAGTTTACCCCACTCCTGCCTGAATTTCTCCTTCTACAATCATATCTCTGATTTTGAGGAAGAGGTCAAATGCCCAATTCAGATAGTTTCTTCTGAAAAATAGCCCTATAGAAGGATAAATCCATTGTCCAGAGACATGGGAAACTACTAGACATCAATGTCAATGTTTTTATCAGTGTGATTCATCATAATCAGCATGGCATTCATACACACTATCATTATTGTCTCCATCAACTTTGTGCTAGAAAATATTTACTGTTCATGCATGTACTGTACGCAATAAAATATTATACACTGCTCTGATAAATGTTTTTTTCAGGTCCCAAATCACACATTTTTGTCCTCATCTATAGACTATGGGGAGGGTTTGTTACAGAGTTACACTTCATTACAGAACGTTGTTCCATAACAGTAAATATACTTTCTAAAATACTTAGCAGCATTTGGGTTGTAGGGGAAATGGCAGTGAAAACCAGAACTATGCTGAAAAAGGGACTGTTGCATTTTAGAACTGAACCAGTTTGAAACTTTTGGTTACATGCATTTGATTTTTATGTTAGACAACACACCATAGTATTTTCATTGGAATGAAATAAGGTTTAATTCTCTTTTGCTTTGAATTGTAAAATGGACTGGTTTAATTTCAATTCCAAATGCCAAAATCCTTTTTAAAATAGAAGATTCATCTTCTTTGCAGTTCTGCTTCTCAAGAGGATTTCCTGAATAATAAATTAAGAATAGAGGTTTTGACCCTAATTACATTTTTTCCCTCTTTCCAAAATAGGTTCTTAATGTGTAACAGCAGTCATTGTAAATGCTTTCCTTCACCTAAGACTAGGAATGAGGGAGAGAAGACAGGGAGCAGTTCTCCTGTCACCTATCAGTGCTTGCCAACACAAAGAGGTCCAGCCCCAAGGCCCAGCTTCCACAGTATCAGGTTCCCTTTCTCCAGGCTGCCTGCTACGATTCCTAATAACTTCCTCAGTCCTTTACCTCTCACTTAGACTTTTTATCATGAATTGAAGATCAGTAACACAAAGGTTAGAGATAGGACAAGGGGTTGGGAAAGGCAAAACATTTTGCTCCAGAAGCGTCCTCTGTAGACCTGCATACAGCTAGGGAAAGGAGATTTTATACAGGAGATTAATGCGTACTGAGACACATGTACATGCATGCTGCAAACCATATCAATATTTAAAAACTGAATGCCCGAGACAGTAGGTCTGTATGAATGTCAAAACCCAAATAATAGGGTTACTGCAGTGAATGAAGTTACAAGAAGTTTTAATAATTTTTTTTGGAAGAGTGATTAGTATTAAATAAGAAAAAAAATTATATATATATATCTATATGTATATATATACACTGTGGAAAACAGAACCACATAACAGCACACCAAAAGAGTAATGTGAAGTGCAGTCCGCTCTCACAAACAACTTTGCTTTCATTGATACCAGAAAATTTCAGAATTTCATATTGCTGAGAGCAAATTCTATGTTGGTTACCCTTTTCACAGGATGTTCAAACTTCTTGTCTCTATTTCAAGGTCCTGTTCAACTTGACTACAAAGCTCTGCTTATTTTCACCCTACTCATAAGATCTGACTCTTGCCTTCTGAAGCAAAAAGCAATGTAGCTTTCCTTCTGATAATTCCTTTAAAGCTTTTCTTATCCTACTCAGCCTTTGATTACTGACCACTCTGTGATTTCTACAAAGAATTAAGTTATTACTCTCATTTGGGGGGCCATATCCTCTCAAATCTCGTAACTCTTCATGTCAATAACGCAACACAGCATTGAAGATCTGGCCACTGTACATCTTTTGTATTTTATCTCTACTAAATCTTTTGTCTGGTGTTTCAAACCCCATTTCCTTTATTGTCATAATAAATTACATGTAAGAGTATTTCACAGAGGAATGGGTAAAAACATTTCAGATAAAACAGGAAGTGACCTTAAAAAATTCAGATTTTATAGTCAATATAAAATGTTGTTTCTGAAATTTAAACAACTGGACATTGTGGTGTTTGGTCAAAGGTCAGATTCAATGATGTTGGTGGCATTTTCCAACCTTAATGAATCTGTGATCCTAATATATTCTTCACAGTGGTTCTGTGAATTGCAGAGATTATTCTATCACTCTCCAAGCCAGCACTTACAATGCTCCTAAAACTGCCACTTTTAGAGACCCGGTCAATTTTTCAAAATTTAAAAGGAATAAAATGAATTTGTTTCTTGTTTGCTGCATTTTTAAAAGCTACAGTCAATCTAAAAAGTTACCTTGAAGTGCTTCTGGCGTTGGAAATTATTTGTTCATTTCAAGATGAGAGAATAATTGCCAATCTGCCTGAGAATCTTTGAAGAAATGTTCTTTCTAGAGTACAGCTCAGGAAAAAGTCTACCAAAAGTCAGAATCCAGCACAAAGAGTGAAAAAACACTCTTATTTTATGAGCCAAACAATGTTTCTGCAGCACTTAAATTCCACTGGACTCCTACAAACAGGTTTATGAAGTGCAAATGCTCCCTCATTTTTCTTTTTCTTTGTTTGAAAGAATAGAACAGGAAAGACTCTTCAACAACAAAACCTGAAAATCTCAATCTCTGGCCCAAATATATTATATTCATGCACATGGAAAAGTAAAGAATGGATTGGAAGAAAGGGAATCCCTAACAGCATGACCTCAGCACACCACCTGCCCCATGACTGCAGAGCTTTAAAGGCACTTGGATCATCTTATTTAGTGGGGTAGGGTGGAAGTGCATAGTTTGGGATGGGGTATGCAGTGCATAGATTTTTCCTTTCACTATTTTACATTTTAACAATGTAACAAATCAACCAAGACCATTCTTGGCTGCCAAAACTTCAGTAAATGCTGAAGTCAGAGTAGGAAAACCCCAGAGCATTAAACACCCCTTGTCTACTGATACAACCAAAGGTATCACTAAAGGAAACACACCTCATTCGATGGCATTGCTTTAATAAACTGCAAGTAACTTATTTTCCACAGGGTATGCGAGATCACAACACCAGCTGTGTTTGTCTGAGTGACAGATCACATACATTATGTAGACTTATCAAAGATTTTAAATCCTTAATTTCTCTGTCTCCTGATATCATCTCTTCACAGCACAAAAGCATTTCAGCCAGAATAATTAAATATTTAATTTTTAAACAAAACCTAAATATAAAACAGAAATGTGAATCTTTTTCAACAAGTCATTTTAAACTATTTTTGAATAATTCCACAGGATATTGTTTCCTCAAAATCTGTGGTATTATCAATAAGCAAATGGTCACATATTCAGATCTGAGGAATATTTTCTGACCATTTGTGCACAGTGGACTGTCACGTATTGACTGTCCTTCTGTTTCTATGTGTGAAAGTCCCTGTAAGAATGTTAAATTATCTCTAACATTCAAGTAATACAGTCATAATTAATATAAACAAGTATTAGAACTATCACCAGGATCTTAAAGGTACTGGGAAGAGAGATTGTTTTGTTGAAAACAAAACAATCAGTGCAACCACAGAATGGGAGACATTTCAGTTGGTTTGAGCAATCTAAAAGTGGGATGCCTGATCCAATTTAATCATCTAGGACTATTTGCAATCCGTAAAGAGAGATGGGCATCCTCACAGGGTTAGTCATACCAGTCTAAGTAGTTTACTGAAACATATGGAGGTGGCCTGCCAGAAGTTGGAGAATTAAGTAAATCCTTTCTCATGAGCTCCTTCCAAGTGCATGCCTGCAAGCCCTAAACATGCATTAGTCCAGAGCCCAAATCAACATGCTCAGTCATGCAGTTAAACCAATGTAAGCTCAATATAACAAATACACCCTTTTCCCCCTGTACCCTGATTTTAACTCAAATTAAGGACACTGGTGCTTCTACCTCACCTTTCATAAGAGCCCTTCATACAAAAACATCTAACTCAAGTATCAGATACAAATAACATTCTGGAAATACTGCACTATAATTGGTGCATTTAGTGGCTACACTTGACCATTGAAAGCCAAATTCTGACCTCCTGTCCTACACTGAATTACACTAAAGTTCATTGTGTATGTCCCATTGATTTTGCAGGGACTACTTCTGCAATAAAATTCTAGTTGGTAGATTTAAAAGCATCTACATCTGTTTACAGGTGACCAGTCTGAACTCCCTTCCACAAAAGATGAGCAATTACTTATAAATCAGGGACATTTCATGGGTGAATAATTACTCAATGTATCAAAAATGTTCATGTTATAAAAGCAGTCCTAGGTATTTCCATCGCTACTTGATGAAATGATGAAATAACTTCATTTACCCTTACTAATTATATTGTAAAATAAATATCATTATTAAAAATATAGTTTTACTTCTGGTATTGGTGGTATCTTAAGTTGAAACTTATTTTAATATCAAACAAAATTAATCAGTAAAGAGAACACAATAGAAAGATAAATAATTTCCTTTGTTTTACCATTTACTTTGCCCTTTTTCTCATATTTTTTAAATTGTTTATATCCTGTAAATCAAGTACGAAGCAATAGAGGAAATACTGTTTTGTGGGAAGTTTTGCATCAACAGTTTATGCTGCAAGTCACTCTAAATTCCCTCAAAATCTTTTGGGTCCAATGGATGTGGTGTGTAGCAAAGATTCAACAGTCAGCTTGTCTCAAGCTTAAACTGCACATCTGACTACCGTGATTTTTGTGTGAGATTACTGTACTGACACAAAACAGCAGTAGACATTTCAGAAATATAAATAAAATGCCAAAAGTTATTTTGTGGTTTGTTCGGAAGATACTTTTCAAATGGGAATCAAGAAAATGGTAAGCAACAACAAAAGAGTAGAAAGAATAAGAATTGCTCTTTCCAACTCATCCCTAAACATCCCAGTCACAACTCACAAATCACAAAAAGGGAGAGCAACAGCTATTTCTGTGTAGTCTAAAAGAGTCCCTCCTGAGACTTAGTGCCTTCTGAGAATTGTGCTAAGTTCATGTATCTCAACTTCATCTGTGCTGCTTTCTTAATTTTCCGTAGATCTCATCAAGAAAAAAAACTACTTTAAGAGCAATTTGATGGCAATAGAACCATTACTCAAACAAAATAGCAAGTCATTGTACCTCGAAAAGATTCACATTCTGGTTTTCAGTTTGTTCTAAGCTTTTCAAAATGTGACTGCATGCCCACATGAGTAAATTTATTTTTCTATTAATATTTTTAGGGACAATTGTAATTTCAAAGATGTTAGTTAAGAAAATAATTAAATAATATCTCTGCAAAGTTCCTAGGTATGCATGGTTTTTATTATACTGCACTATGATTTTTTTTCAGTGAAACAAACAGCTCATTTTGATAGAGCAAATTTAAATTAGCCTAATTGACACAGGTCTCTATACTTTTGGAAACTCTTCCATCTTTATTTTTAGCAGCACAGTCAGTCATTATAGGCAGTTAAAGGCTAATTAGGTTTCCAGAGTAGTTAGAAACCTAACCATACAAAACAGGGGGGAGACTCTTTCTGTGAGGATGTACATGAAGAGGATTTATAATTAAAATTTTTGTTGAGGTTTTATGAAAGCACCACATTACATTGATGTTTTATTAAAGGACTCCATTTTGCTGTTCAAAGATCATAATGGATGCCTTCAAGGGATTCTATGGGCAAAATACAGAACAAATCTCAATGGAAGTGTGTTTTCTTTTGTCAGCTTTGAAGTCAAAGCTACGATTTTTCCCATTAAAACATGATATAGTAGATAACTTCATTTCATGTTATATTTCTATCTGCTTATGCACACAAACACAAACATTTCTACTTGTATAAGCCCACACAAACATATACATACAAATACAAAAAGAAAATTTATGTTAGCTTGAAATCAAATATTAGCAGTCTGTAAGATTAATGGAAGCAAATATAAGTAGGTTTCATTTCATTCTTACCCTTCTGTCTTTACACTTCATCATTAATGCAGTTTTCTTTTACTATCACTGTTTTGTTTTTCTGGAAGAGTGATGTTGTATATTGTCAGCACCTCTATTCAATGCAATTATTAAAAGAGTATTCTGCAATATCTTTGTTTGATTTTCAAATATTTGTATTCATCCTTTTGTAGCCTTCTTAAGAAAGACAAGATCTAGAAATCTACATTAAGGTGGGACTGACAAGTAATAGCTCAACATCTAAGATTTGGAGCTAAGAACAAGTCTGGTCAGGCCACAGTATTTTTAAGCACTGCTAAATCTTCAATTACAAAAAACTGGCCCACTGGTAGAGTCAACTGGGAAGCTGAGGGTACAGGAAAATTCCATATGAGGATGTTAAATTTAAAGTAGAGCAAGAGGCATGGAGTCTCTGCCATCTCCTGCAACCACCATGCAAGCCCTTCCTCTTAAAGAATCAACAGGAATCAAACGATGAACAAATACTGTCTCTACCTTTACAGTTTTCTGCTGGGGCACAGGAATGAGTGAAAACCTTTCCATCTCCTCACTTCTCCTCCCCACAAAGAACCAGGTGCTAGAGAAAGACTACTGAAGATCTCCAAAAGGATCATGTCTCACTAAAGATGTTTTTATTGAATACAGAAAACCTACACCTTGAATAAATATGTTAAGTAAGGCGTCTTGTAACCTCTACATATGGTTTAATCTTGGTAGTGATCCTTTCTTTTCCATTTTTTTGTAGTAAGACAATTAAGTTTTCTCTGCAAATGACTTTCTCCTTTCCCAAGCAAAATAGTCTAAGATTAGTCATTGAATTATTGTTTCATGCTTACTAAGTTAATGGCCCAATTTGATATCTTTTTAATTCCAGAAAAGCCAGAACAAGATATCTCTAATATTTTTCAGAGAACTATTCTAATATTGAGGATTTGATCAATGTTCACTCACAATCAGAAACACACATAGCTAGCTTCAAATCAATAGTGGCAAAAACATAACTTTTTCAAAGTTTAGGTGAATCATTGCTTTCTGAAAAATGGCAAAAATCAGAAAACAAACAAACAGGAAAATTCAAAAGAAGCTTATTACTTTATGCATCTTAAGAGCACAAATTCTTTTAGGAATAAGAAGCAACAGCAACCACAAATAAACAGGATTTTAAAATTTAAATAAACTGTTCAAGTTATGACAACACTAGACTGCAATACTCAGTAATGTACAAGAACAGAAAAAGGTAAGGCTTATGCCCTTGTGTAATTCTTAAACTTGAAGGAAGATAAATTCCTTTCAGGACTTCCAATGCTTAAAAGACTGTTGATATTACATGGAAAAGGAAAGGAAGAAAGGGTTTTCACTATTAAGCATTTTCTAGCATCTTCATAGGGGAAAAAAATGCTTGAAATTGGATTAGATCAGTAACATCCTCACTGCAGGTAGCAAAAATTTAAAGCTATGAATAACGTGACTAAATAGAGAACAGGGATATCAGTTTTGTTGTTGTTGGGAATTACTAATGTTATACGAGAAAAAGATTCAAGTACCTCCTAAGTAAGATAAACAGGAAGGTGTAATAAAATACATCTCAAGCCTGAGAAAACCTCATACCTATCAATTTGTCTTTTAATATCATTGGAGAGAGAGATTTTCAGATTGTGGCTGTATCTCAAACTTTTGAATTTCTTTCAGTGTACTACTGCCTACTGACATGACAACATCACAGAATCACAAAAGCATCAAATTTGGAAGAGACCTTCAGGATCATCTAGACTAACTGTCAACATGGCAACACCATAATCATCCCTAAACCATATCCCAAAGTGCCACATCCAGACACCTCTTGAATTCTTATAGAAACGGTGAAATTATATACAAATTGGATTCATGAGCAAAACATGAAGAGAGAATTATTTTCTGCAGATACAGGAAAATTGAATAAATGGTGTTTTTAAGTTCAGTCTTCACGTTCTCAACTAGAGATGGGAATACAGAATCACATAATCACACAATGGGTCAGTTGGAAGGGACCCCAGTGGGTCATCTGATCCAACCTCCATGCTCAGGCAGGATCTCATCTCAGAGCACACAGCACAGGATTGCATCCAGACAGTTCTTGAATATCTCCAGTGAGGGAGACTCCACAACCTCCCTGGGCAACCTGTTCCTGTGCTTGGTCACCTGCACATGCCTTTTAAGAATTGAGCTGAAAATTAGGACAGAGAAATTACACATAAAATATCAGAGAAAACCCACTGGAAGGAAAAATGGAAGTGGGGATAGGCAGAGGTTCAAGGTTTTCAGCATTAATTTATAAACAACTAAATGTAGCAGCTCTTATATTCTTATTGAAATTTGAGGATTCATTCATTTTATTTCATTTACTGCCATTGTTTCAAAGCAGACTTGGACATGAGGTAATGCCTTTGGCCTCACAAGGGAAAGATAAATTCACAGATGGGATATTTAATTTTTAGCAGACATAGAAGGTCATAGTACACACCCAACTGTTTTGAGAGCTGTGGTATGAAGAACAAGCCAGGATTTCATTGCTACCTCTCTTTTGTGCATGAGAGGCCCTGACAAATGAACTGGAGTGTGTCAAGATATCATTTGTGATTCTCTGAGTCTAAATTGGCCTGGGAATCGTTCCCCCATTCTTCACCTATCATTTTCCTTAAATCACAGGAGGTTTATTTTGAACTTACTACTACCACCACCACCGCTTGATTTGGCTTACTTGAAATGACATGTTTTGGGTGCTTTTGTTACCCAACCCTTTAAATTTGAGTTAGATAAGCATAGGGATCATGAAAAATTGCCAGTTTGTCATACTTGCTTCTGTCTGAATGGAGACTTCTATTGTGGCAAGCCACTTTTAAGTGTTTCTATCAAGAGTCCTATCACTCCTAAGTACTTCACTGAAGAATTCAGCGTTTCTTCCCCTGCTGGTGAAAATGCATGTGCAATTGTCGTATGAGACCACGCATGTCTTTGTCCCATCACTTGGTACCATGTTAACTTTCTGGGCACAGAAGATTTGTTTTCTTTATATTTTTGGGTTCAGAGAACATACCATAATTTTGTTTCATAAAATATACAGATAACTGTTTGCAATTAGAAATTATTTTGGATCAAGATACAGCCTATGCATTTTATACACTCCTTGTCACTTGGTAATTCAATTTGACAGATGTGATGAAGCTGAGATAAGTCATACAACCATCTGTGGTAACATTTAGAGCTTCCCAAACTACAACGCATGCACCCATCATTCCACCTGAAGAACTTAAAAAAACCCATCTATTTTCCACTTAAAATAGTAATAACAAAATAATCCCTTTCCAGACATGGGTAACTATCCAGCCGTGACTTACTGCTATATGAATCAAGGACAAGGCGTAAAGGATTAGAGTAATGAGCTATCATTTAGCTCAGTGAGGAACTGAATATTACCCTTTTTTTTTTTTTTTTTGTGAAATATGTGGTAAAAGGCAGAAGACAAGGCATTGCTGAAATGGCACAGTGAATGCACGGCTCTGATATTTCTGTGTGAGTTGTATCTGTGACTTGTGAAGCCCAGGGCAGCAAGTGTTTGAATCAATGGCAGAATGCACATACAATAAATCTGGTGGTTCAGAAAGTGCAGGAATGCATGTTCTTGGAGACTTCACAGTGCTTCTGTCTGACAAGCCCCAGGAGAAGCGGGGTGTTGGTGTGCAGAAAGTTTAGAAGGGTACTCCTATAAAAAAAGGCTACATGAAAGTGTCAGCAAGCAGCCAGAAATCTTGGGACAGCAAGTGAAAAAAAATTCATGTTCCATGGGAAAAATATTATTTGGTGAAAGAAGAGACTGCAGGAAAATCAAGGCACATCACAGACAACTTACGTATGCAGTGCAGCGAAACTGTGTACTGCTGCTGGCACTGCTCACAGAGATGGTGGTCACAACCAGTAATGCTGGGAGCAGTGGCAGTAATTAAGGAAATGACACAAGTAGTCCTGACATTATGTAAAAGTGTCTACACACACAGTAACATAAGCATTCTGTTGTAGTCACAGAGGGTAACACTCTTACAATAAACTTTTCAAGTAACAGCAGGAAAACAACATCTCATGGAGAAGATCAAAGTCAGCTGTTGATGTGTCTGCTGTATTAGGTGTTGTGACAATTGCATCTGGGTATGATGCCTGAGCAAGCAGGTTTGCAAAAACTTGTGACAATTACTTCAAGTTTTTGTTCAAACTTTATAGAGGCTTTCAGTTTTATAATGTACAGAATCCTTCTTTTACACATGAGGACAGGTAATAAGAACATATTGATTTGCTATTTTCCTTCATCCTCAAACACAGTTTGTAAACAAAGTAAGGAATTCAAGACTTGACCTATCATCAAGACCTCAGTAGTTTAAACAGAAATTTAATTTTCACTGTCTATACTTCAGGGTTAACAATATGAGAATTATTGTGATCCACACAAAAAAAGTCATATTGACAACTACAGATAGGGTGAGAGAGAACGTCACGGAAAATATGAATGGAATTGAACCACTGTCACTGGTCTTTAATAAAATCTATACCATCATTGGATTCATGCAAATTAACTACTAAATTTCTCATACATTGTCCACAAACTTTTTCTTCAGGTTTAAGAAAAAATGTCACACCTTTCTTACAGCTCAGCAATATGCACTGGAGAAATGAAGGGAGACAGAAAAGTGATGAAAAGAAAGCAGTTCCTTTCCTACACTCCTATAAACAATTTACAGATAATGTTTTATTTTCACAGTTACCTGTGCATTTCTTGATATTGCTATTTCTTTTTCCATGTGATCCTAACTTGCATCCAAAATTCTCCTCCCAAAATTCTGCAAACCAGACATTTCTTCGATTGTTAGCAAGTGTTCTGCTCCGAAAATATCTATCAAATCCTGCATTCAAGAGAAGTGAAAGCATTAAAGTACGATACAGTGTAGAAATAGTAATTTGAAGACAATATTAGATTTTTTTAAAAATAGAACAAGAAAATGTTTTAGGTACAAACTATTTTATGAGCATAGCAGCACTTAAGGATTAGATTTCATTTCAAGGTCACCTAAAACCATGGGGTACCTCTTTCTTGAACAAGAGAACTTCTAGGACACCTGTAATTCTGCTTCTATTTGTATAGCTAATGACACCATTTGAGAAATTAAAGGTTCCTATTTAGACCTGATGATCCCCAGCCTTACACCTGCAATGCAGCAGTCATAATGAAATCATGATTAACACATCTTGTCTGGATTAGCTCCTTGCAAGTATTTCCCTGTGGCTAAATTCTCCATGTATCATCAAGAGTGCTCATTTTTCCTAATCAATTACCATTTTAGCACACATAACCAGACACTAAGAGATGTTACTATATCCCATACCCTCATAGGAATAAGGTGCTGCAAACCCACTTCCATTTCATCCACCAAGTCACAACCTTTCTAAATACAGTGGCTACTTAAAGTAAGTTTAGGAGAGGAAAGCAGGGCACAGATCAATCTCCTCCCCAGAGAATAATCTGATTCATTATCATCCATCCAATACTCTCGCTCTTTGTCCCAGAGAAAGACCAGGCTATTGTTAGGAAGCTCTCAACCCCAAGTGTCATCATTATTAGACAATTACAAGACTGCCTAATTGCAGATTCAGCATCTCCTCATCTCAATGGATATATGAAATTATTGTTGGATCAAGTCAACTAAGGTAACTTGGTTGGAAAGTTTTTCCTGAATTCCCTGTAATCAAGGACTACATGATTTTTTTATTATTTTTAAAGAGACCTGAAGTACTTGAACTTTGACAGAAAATGAAAGGTTTGTGCCACATGTGTCCTTACCATCAATGGATGTTCTTTTGGGTAGAATGGTTACTGCTCCTTCTGCAATCTCCTCCTGCTGCTGGACTGGTGAAATTTTTGATCCCCAGCTGTCTGAGCCAATCCAGAGGAAATGTCCAGACTGATTAGCTTTTTTGGCTGCTTCCAGTACTCTTCTGCAAACAAAAAACAAATGACCAATTAAACAAATTGCATCTATAACAAACTTGAGACACCCCAGCATTTATTTTGGTTATGCATAAGTAAGCTCACAATAACTAATCAATCAATAGTTTTCATAGTCCAAGGAATATTCAACAACAGCTGTAATTAACTCAAAATATAGTAATATACAAGTTAATTTGTTCCATCTTTAGCCATATTTTTCTAGCATTCTTATTGGTTTCTTCCTTTTCAGATGCCAAATAACAATCTAATGGCACTGCACTCCTAGGAGTTAGGAGCAGTCTGGAACTACACAGAATAAAGTACCAGCATAGTCTATAATTACAACTCAATTTCTTATCATCAGATTTCCAAGAATTTTTGCATAGGATTGAATCTGAAACTTCTTTGTTAGTCCATTTTCCACCAGCCAACCAAGCATCTTTGTGAAGAGGAACACCTTCAAAACACAAAATTAGGAAACAGGCACCTAATATCATCTTCATTTGCAAACATGATCACTGCTCGAGCATTTGGAGTTTCCAGCAAGCGCTTAATGATCTTTTCAAATTCTCCTGGTCTTGGTTCCCGAGGGATTTTGAGTGACTGAGCAATGCAAACACCTCCTAGGAAAAATTAAAAGCATAAAAAAAGAATTTTAATACAGTAAATATCC
This sequence comes from Eopsaltria australis, assembly GCA_034509425.1. Taxonomy (NCBI): domain Eukaryota; kingdom Metazoa; phylum Chordata; class Aves; order Passeriformes; family Petroicidae; genus Eopsaltria; species Eopsaltria australis. The sequence continues at coordinate 1,718,816 of JAVTVJ010000452.1, read as the reverse complement.
ACACTTCAAATAATTCTTAGCTAACCAGGCAAGCAGAGAAATCCAGGTGTTAATCTGAGATACAACAACAACAACATCCAAGTAACATTATCTTTGAAACATGCTCTGTACTGGTTTACACAATGCTACATTAAAGACTATAACACAATTATGTGCTATTTTTTATTTTAAGTATATTTTTAAACAGCATTCTGAGGCTTGTCATGCACCACACTCTGACTCAACTGGACTGAGTTCCCTAGACCTACCTAATCTATGGCAACACAGAACCCAACTTTGCCACAGCATTGCATTGAACTATGGATCCACAGTTTTGCAGTTTATGTCCATAATGTGGCTCTTTGGTATCAGGAACTGTCACACACCTCTGCTTTGTCAGCAGAGAGTGTGTAGCATTGAATACATACAATCACTTTTAATTGTTACTATGACATCCTTAACTGAGTTCTCTTAATTATTTAAGAAGTTGCCATTGAATAGTCTAAATTACTAATTGACAAATAAACATAAATTAAGAGATGATATTTATATTTCTTCCTGACAAAAGAAATCTTTGTATTTTACCTTTCAAGTAAAAAAGGCTGATTTCTACAGAAACAGTGATTTCTAATAGCTTTCATAGACCAGTTCAGGGAAATCTCTACTCTCTAAGTACTCTCCAAGTACGACACTGTTATCTGTGTTTGAGCATGCAAAAGAAAACTTCCTTGACCCAGTTTCGTGAATCACTGAGTGCATATTGACACCAGCTTCCAATACCATAGGTGATCTTTCTGACTGCTTGCTGATTTGTTTACTTTAATTATTTTTTCTCTAAGAACTATTGCCTGACTCTCATTACTATATCTAGTGCCCGTCAATGTTTGTTCTTGAATGTTGTTATTCCAACCATAAGAGCCTGTTGTGGGGAATCTAACCATTAATAAACCCAGAAAATAAAGAAAATGAGAAAATATTTAACTCTGACAAAAAGTGACATGTTACTAGACAAACACAAGCCAATTGTATTTTGCATCCTTACCTCTAAATACTTCTACACTGAAGATTGTTTTCAGTGTGAATAATAATGTGTTTTAAAAGAGATGTTCTACTTTTAATGAGTTTTAAAACAGATATTCTATTTTTAATGAATGCTGGTATTAATCTTCCTATGCCTAAGAACTTTGAGACACATATGTTTCTTTGCATTAAATGCAGTTAATCAACTAAAGTCACAGTTAGATGGCTGTGTTATATATGGAGAGGCTTTCCAACTTTCTCATCCTTCTTGTCCCTCCTATCAAAATGTTAGAATTCTGTTTTTCCAAAGTACTTCAAAAATTAGGCTGATGCACACCTTCAGTGATAGGATTTGAACAAAAACAAGGGTCCAGCCAGGTGAAGTTTGGTATGTAGATCTACATGAAGGATTTACCAAGGTCCCTTGTGTAAGCTTTCTTAAGTTTAATGTATTTAATCTTTAAGCAAAAGAAACAAAATACAGGTATTCCTGAAGATATTTTCTTTATTTTATTCAAAAAATGAGAAGGAATGGTTCAAAGCTGCCCCAAATCTGTCAGTGATTAAGAGGTACTTGGATAATGCACTTTATGACTTGCTTTAACTTTTTGGTCAGCCCTGATTTGGTCAGACAGTTGGACTGCATGATCATCATAGCTCCCTTCCAACTGAAATATTCTATTCTATTCTATTCTATTCTATTCTATTCTATTCTATTCTATTCTATTCTATGTAATATTTAGATAATACTGGGAATTCATTATCAGATTTTGTGCTGCCTTTGCAGAATCTGATTGATTTCAACAGCTCCCTACACAGGCAAATCCTAAGTTTGAATCAAGTTTAGACATGGCATAAATGAAACATGGAATTATCAACTGCCAGTGTAAAAACAACAACTTTCAAATTGCACCACCCAGTTTTAGTCTCAGGCAAGCATATCACCTTTTTCAGTTATGCATCAATTACTTGGAGTGCTACATTATTATTTTATTCAATTCATTCTACAGTGCAGGCTTGTCCTGAATTCTTCTCTGATATACATGTAAGAAAGTCAGAATACCTGCCATGTCTAACAAAAATTGTTTCTATATAGGTCTTTACCATCCATAAATAGTGCAACAATATAACATAAACAATTTATTCTTGTCTGCTATGAAATGGATTATAGAACCTTTTGAAGGCAACAACTTTCTTTACGTCTTTACAAATATCCTGGCTCCCCATGATGAACAACTAATTTGCCAATAACAACAGATTAGCCATTATAGCAGATGATCCTTATATTTACCAGGTATTTTTGAAAATCCAGTAATGAAAAAGTGGACCTTTTACTGTGAAAAGCTTTAAGCAATTATCTAAGCTGATATTAGGCTACAGTGATAGACACTTCAAAGTCCTTTACTTTCTTTCTTAAGTATCAGGGCTGAAATGTAAGAGAAATATTTAGCAGATATCCTGTAAATTTAACAATCAGCAATTCACTATTAATTTTAAAAACTCTCAAAAAAAAATGCCAAGCTTTCTACTGTCCCCGAAGTCATTCAGAACAAAAAGGAAAACAGATCCCAAAAATGACATAAAGGAATAATTTGTTACCTCATATATTTTGTAAGTGCATTTTTCAACTACTTCTACTCATGCAATGGTCCTTAAGGAAAAAAAAATCATTCTACCCACATAAAAATCTAATTCAAATATTAAAAAATACATATATATAATAAACTACGTACATCCATCTACAATCTGTGTGAAATGAATATCAAGCTCTGAAGAACTGCAGTATCTAAAAAGGCTATTTTCAGGGAAAATAATGTAGAAGAAACATCATTCCATCATTGCAGCAGCAAATTCAGTCATGATTGTACTGTGTATCTTGGCATCTCTGCATTGAAGAATGTGTTAAGAACTATTAGGAACAAAATAAAATGCACTTCAGCTTTGTTGTTACATTTATAATTAATTTTGTAGGCTATCTCCAACCCACAAAACACTTTGTATACATCCTTACCTATATATTGCATATTCTACTGTTGCCCAAACAAATAACAGGATATCAATTTTCAGCTAATGATGAACTGCTGGACCCACAAAGGTATTCACAACATTACAGTGTCTAACCTCTTGGCACCCTTCTGCCTTTGAAATCTACAGCCTGGGCTAAGTGCCCAGACACAGATAGAGATAAGTGTCTAGGAAAAGGATTCCTATAAGCCAGCAAACTAAATAAGGAATAATTATTCCTCCAAAATAGGTAGCAGAGGTACTAAAAGGACAAGTTTAAGGCCAGTGGTTAGGATTAATCTTATGAAGTGTGAACAAAAGAGATTTCCCCAAATCAAGAACAAATAGGGCTTGAGAACAGATGTCTCATTTGTGATACCAATGGATTTACCATTTACTGCAGAGGTGCCAAAGGGCACAAGGTTCAGACATCTAAGATCTCAGGAGAATTTATAGTTCTGAATTACAAGAACAAATAGTGTTTCGCTCCGTCAGCATTTCTTACTGATTTGGCATGACGACTGCGGCTGGTTTCTACGACCGTTCATTGTCTGGAGATGCACTTAAAAAACTGCATGGGTCTAAATTTCTATTGGCTAAAATGATGACAAATCTACCATTTGTAAAAAGGAAATGAGAGCTAACTTTCCTCTTACTGAAAAGAAAATTATATGTTTAAGCCCCATCAATTAAAAGAACCTATGATGAGGCTTCAGAGAGTGCTGCACGAGAAGTTATTGAGATAAAGAAGGGAGTCAGACTCATTTCAAGTAGCTACTACAAACAGACATCAGTAATTGTACCCACTGCTATGGTATTCATTCTCTAATTCATATATGGCACAGGAGATTAAATTAAGAGTTTGCATCTATCACACATTACAAAGACATTAAGAGGGCACCGAAGGAAAGTAGTTCTGCAACTGTGAAGGAAAATAAAGCCTTACTACCAAATTCCGCTAAGCTTCTTTCACCTGTTTTCAGATTTGTAAAGCCAAGGTTGTCCTCAGTCAGCCCAGAGCTTAATTGGAGGAATAAAACAGTCAATATGGAACTGCCTTGTGTCAGTGATGACAAGTTTCCATTTGTCCTCTGTCCAGCAGCTATGAAGTGCCATACCCAGCACCTGGGGCAAGGGGATGATAAAGGGAAGGAGAGCAGAGGTGGGAGCTGGAAATCAGGCTTACAGCAGGAGCTGCCTTCCTCAGAAGGGGCTCAGTTCAGCCACTCCACACCATGGTTACAGCCGGAAATTCATGTGCCTTCAAAAACAGAGACATAACCAGACCTGGTCTACAACAACATGTTTTTGTCTCTGTTTAGATAAAAATCACGTCTTAAAAAACTTGCTCTGCTTACAGGTGCTCTGTATAACGCAGCTTGTGGGAACACAGGGTATCACTAAACAAACAATTCAAACCAAACCAAACCAAACCAACCCAAATCAAAAAACCAAAAAAAAACCCTAAAAAAAACCCACAAATAAACAAACAAACAAATAAAAAAAAAAACAACAACAACAAAAGAAGTGATATTTTGAAGATATTGTCAGTACAGAGTACAAGTAAACCTTTTTTTGTTGGTCTCACAACAATAAGACAAATGGAAAAAAATGGATATGTAGCACCCACATAATTTTGGTAGGTAAACATAATAATAGTTATAATAATAAATACTTGTTTTTGCCTGTTTTGAAGTCACGAGATGGCATGCTGATTGTAAACCCTTGAATACTCAATTATATGAACTTGTGTGTCAGAAGATATTGAAACTGTATTTGGAAAATTGCAAGTAGACTTGGTAGAAAACTTGTACAAAAAAATTAATTTCCTGAAAAAAAGACTGAATGATGAAGCTCAATGCAAATACTAGGGCTGAATTTTCTCCCACTCCAGCTAGGATTCAACACGACATTATGGATCAGCTAAGTAGGATACACAAGAATGGTTCCTGGTTTTGTATCAAGAAAGCTCAACACAGTTTTCAGTTCAAGTGATCACTGCTGGGACCACAATTGTACTTCTCAGAACATTTTACCCTCTAAACTATTTCCCCACATAAATATAAAAAGCCTTGCCATTGTAATAGGGAACAGACCAAGCTATGTGCCATGACAATCTATTTGTTAGCATAAGGAGGTTTACCTCACCTGGCTCAGAACACACCATTGCAAGTCAATTATTTCATGAGAGCTTCATCACAAATCACATTGTTCCTGAGAAAGCTCAAGACAAATAGCCAGACCATATCTGGGATACAGTCCTACCCAGCAGGAATTTCTCAGCTGCTTTCGAGTACACACATCCTTTTTTACTATGAGTTATATGTCACTGGTCATTAGGCCAACAAAATTTTAACGTAGGTCTGTGGAAAGTTTCCAAAAGACGTTACAGAAATATGTGAAGGCAGATAAGTTCCTATTCCAAGTAGGGGAACAGATGTCAGAGACTCAGAAGAAGCTTCAGCAAGAAACTCCTGTGAGACCCACAGGGTGCTGCTGCAGGCAGACAGAGCCTCTGTCTGACAGAAGACTTCACACTTCTGACAAAATGACATGACACAGAACATAAGGAAAAACACACAACTGCATTTCTCCTCCTCTCCTGGTCCCTCCACTGGTTATATTGAAAGTCTAGAAAATCTAAACCCAGTTATATTGAAAGGCTGTTCCAATTGCCAGGAACCTAGATCAATATGAAGATTATTGAAGATACTAAAAACTACAAGATGCTCCAAACTCTAGTTCTGTTGACAAAAATCAGGATAGTTTTGTAACTTAGACATCCTTTTTAAGCAGAGAGCTCATTATTTCTCAAACTTGGATGGTAAGAAATCAGAATGTTAAAGAAAAATAAGGCAAATAACTGTTCTGCATGGGAATTTTACTGGTGTTGATAATCCGTCACTTTTAACAATTACTATTTAAACTAAAACCAACCTGCCATGCTCTTGTGTGCCCCTATACTCCCTTAAGAATAATTTTCTAGAGTATGAGTCAACAGGGAGTGACACCTAGGAAAATATAATTACAAGGTGAAGATAAAATTTCTCAAGTAATAATTCAAAATTAAATGTCTCCTTAATGCCAAAGTGCAGTTGCTGGGAGGTCAGAATGCAGCCATGCATTTTGTCCAGAGCCATCTTTACTTAACTACCTGAAGAAATTATACTCTCACTGATGCCACCTGTATGGACCTCAGGGTACCTTAGCTTAATGAGTAAGAACCTCAGCATTCAGCATGCCCTGTGCTTTCACCAAAGCAGATGCCATGGCATCTTGCCTGCTATTCGTGTCTGAATCTGGTTAAATAAAATCCCATTCCAGTGCACCTCTCTTGTTGCAGTCACAAGCTATGGGCACTATAGAAATAAACCAAACTCTTGCGGCTCTTCTTTTCCCCAGAAGATCGCCAAACACCTCAGCAAAAAATTCACTGATTTACTTCTGCAAAGGCAGTTTATTCTTCAGCCCATAGCCACAGTACTTTTTTATGTAACAGAAAGAAAATAATTTTTTAAAATAAGCAGTATAAACAGGAATTTACTCTGAATTCACAAATGTGGCACATAATATCCAATACACTTAAATATAATGGAGGATGAGAGATTTTGTTATAACCTTTGAACAGACGAAAACATTCTGCATTTTAAACACATATGTTCCTGTCTTATTTCCTTTATTTAAGTAAATCTGCCTCTCCTCAAAATCCCTTAATATTTCTGACAAAGATTTTTTTTATTGCACAAACAGGTTGGTGACGTTTTTTCACTAATATGTCAGGTACAATTATGAGCTTTTCTACTCAAAACTAACAGCTGTTAGGAGATCAAAGTCTCTCTTGTTTATTATTATAGTGTTTTAGAAAGGGCTTTTTAGCAAAAGGTTTATTGTTGGGTCTTACATTTATTAATTTATTTTTCAAAAAATAAATTAGAAAGCATTAAGCAAGACACAATGAACACACAGCATTCTGATAAATAGAACTCACCCATTTCTTTTGAACCTGTTTTTCACATTCCTACATGTGTTCACAGGCATACAGCCATGCATAATTCACAAGCACATGTGCTCACACAGATCCCTACACTGTGGTCAAAGCAGATGCTAATTCTAAAATAGAAAAGGAAGAGAGAATAATCCAGCTCTGCCACTACAGGAGACCACTGGTTACTGGCTTCAGTCACCAGAGTCAGTTTCTAAGGTGACATGAAACAAGAGAGACCTGCTATTTTGTACTCCCATTCTGAAAAGTAAAACATTCTCTTTTCCTTTTTTCTATTTTTTTTTTCTCCCAGAAGAAACAGTTCTAAATGTAGCGCTACAGATTCTGTGAACACCAGCTTCTGATGGAAAATAACTACAAAGAATATTGCCACCATTTCCAGACCTACTGATTTTTTTATTTTTTCAGATTTGAAAAAAAAAACCAACCTACAAACAACACATTTTTTATCCTTTGATTTCTAGTGCTATTTTTGTAAATGAAAGCCAACTTTCACAGTCTTGAAAGCGAAAGGCTAAAAGAAAAATCTGTAATGGAGATGTTTATGAATGGGTAAAAAGCACCTAGCCATTCAAAAGAAAAGTTCTGAAAAGAATTAATCCTGGAAGATTGTGAGAGAGGATGTTTCCTCTTCACAGTGATTCCCGGGATAATTACTTCATAAAGGATATGGGATGCCCAGTTAAACTCCAAAACAGTGTAATTGAAATAGGCCTCCACTTACATTTACTGGTCAGCTGTTGCAATGCTTTCATAGTTATGTCTTTTTATCATCACAGTGGATATAAACATTTCCCACTGGGGAAGCATTGTTCATGCCACTTGCAGATTTAGAACTTGTAGAGGCACAATATGAAAAAATACACTTTGATTTTCTGTTTTCTGGCTACATGCCAGGTACATCCTTAATAAGGAAATGAGACCCTCTATATTTTGGGTTTTTTTTTTATTTCCTAAAGCTCTGGGGAGCCTAGATTATGAAAAGAAATTTCATAAATTCTAAAATATTTTCAATTTTTTCTTTTAATGCAACATCAGTTCTGACTTTTATAAAAGTAATAGCATGAACTCAAAGCCTGACACATGGCTACCTAACGTATTTTCCTCCAAAAGTAAATTTGCTTAAATATGGTCCTAATTCTTTCCTCCATTTCTCAACAACTCCCCATATTAATGAGCCTGATTAGCTGCAAAGATTTAGATTTGATTCTGGGTAGTTGAGATCCTAATAGCCAATTCAAAGAAATTCTAGAGAAGGTTCAGGCATAAAAATTGTCAGTTCACCTCCAAGTATAGGTCCCAAATCACAATCCACAATAGCTCATAGAAGATCATGAAGATGACACCAGAGCTTATAGCATTCCTTATAAACATGTTTAGGCATGAAAAGAAAGTCCACCACAAGAAGGATTAAACTTTGTTAAAACATTTATTTCTAAATAAACATAATCTTTCTTCTTTTAGGGTCCTCTGCTCCCTGCAGACCTCTTTAATTTATCAGTTTTTATTCCATTCCACACCTTGTTTATTTTTAGTATTTTACCAGTAGTATAAGACTGTTGTCAGTTAAGTTGTCCTGGGTTGCCCGATTCTAATATTAGGCTGCTATCCTAGTTCTCCCTTGCATGCTTCTTAATGCTATAATGGTGTTCAGGGATTGCATTCAGTCACCTCCTTTGACCTGAAATTCTGTACACAGGCAGTGGAACCCAACTTTTAATCATGCCTTCGAAGAAAAATAGCAACTGTGATTAATGTTCTCCTTCTGTAACTTCTTTGTGAAGTCTGCTTTGTGAAGACATTCTTCTTTGTGGTCATAAAATAATCACACTTTTCTTGTATTAAAAAAAATCCCTTCTGCTTTTTGCTATCTTCAGGAATATATGTAGCAAAATCAATTTTTATCTTTCTTCATGCATTGCAGTAGCCCCAAAGTTCAATATCAGAAAATTATTCTTAAAATTAGGTATGTACTACTTAGATTAGGTTATCTCTATTCATCCAATATTTATTTTCTCATAATTTGAACTGTCAAAATGGTTTGCATATAAAGAATTATTAACTCTAATGAAGATAAGCGTGACTAGTGATGTTTGAGCCAGAGTGTGACATTCAAAAAAAGCCTCAAATTGGAAATTCAAAAAAATAGCCTCGAAAAATAACTGTCAGCTAATTCTTTTTCTGAAACCGGAAAAAGATAATTCTGTGGTTTTCTCAACAAGAAATTATGCAAGCAAAATTGCAAGGAAAATCAAGAAGGCATCACTTCTGACAGAGGATCTTGTAGGTAAATATAATGCCAAGAAAATAGATATGACATAGATTCACAGTCTCCTACAACAAAATGCAGATGCACAGGGATACAATGGGGTTTACTGCATAAATTCTCTACATAGCCTACACTGAAGTGAAACCCTTGCTGACGTTATTCAAGTGCCCACTCTGCAACCTGGTATTCAAGAGGCCTTGTCTGCTTTCATGGAAATTTTCATCAGGAGCCATGATGACTTCAGCCATGCAGGAACAAGCTGAAGCTTCCTTCTAAGTCATGATTATCTTACAGAGATGACATCATATATGAGGACCTCTGTTAATCAATTAGACTAAAAGAGAAAAGATTTTTCAGGCCTAGGGGACAATTGTCATCATCTACCTTGGCCTCTTCCACTTAAGGGTGGTCAGAATGTTTTTCAAAGGCCTAACTTAGCTTTTGGAAAGGCAGTTCCATTAAAAAATATATATTTTGCACTTGTTTGAAAATATTTTAAAGGATGAAATGACACAGTGATTGGATTTCTTATTTTAGCAATTTTAAAACATTAAGATAAAATGGGAATTTTTTATTTCAAATGTATAGTTTTGAGGGTTTGTTACTTGGGTTTTTTTTATCTCAGTACAAAATAAAATGTCAGCACTACTGAGACAAAGCAATTAAATACTTGAGAAGTAGATGTTTTATTTTCTCTGTGTACTTCTGAAATTTCACAAAACAAATTTCAATATATATATTTTTTTCTTTTAGTATCAGAGTTTTCAATGTAATGGAAATACAATTTCTGAGTGGTTCCATGTGTGGTGAGGCAAAGAATGCTACCCTGTAATGTCTGGATCGAATGGTTTCCATGTCAGCTGAAGCACACATAGGCAAAAAAATAAGCAATTTAGAGCATGAAGGGTGTCCCACACCACTGTAAAAGTTTCTCAAATTATTTATAGTTGTCTTTACTGAAAAAAAGTCCCTCTTAATCAGTTTAATTTTTAATGTTTCTAACTTCAATTTGTAAACAACTCAGTCTGGTTACACCTTTTTCATCAAAAACAGGCATCCACCTCCCTCATTCTTCCAAACACAACACCTTAAGTTTTGTTATCAAGTTATATTAAAAATTAGGAAAGCTGGCTTTATTTTGTTAAGTATCTAGGCTGCAAGTTACATTTTTTAAATTCATATATCTATATATATATCTATTTTGATGTTAGCACCTAACTAGTTATCTGACTTCAAAGTTCTTTGAGAGCTGGACACTTGGGTAAAAACACAATTAGGATCTAAAAATATTAAGGAACTTTATGTGCTGACTTCTCACCGTAGTGGGTAATAAAAAAATTGAGGGAATAAAGCTAAATCTTATATATTGCTTCAGGTCTTTATGTTTCTCTACACCAGTTGAAAATACAGCGATATTAAGAATCAGCAATACTTCTTCTGTAACACAGCAGTAAAATGAAGGCATTAGTGACTCTGCAGCCATCCATATATATAAACTTACAGACGCCTAACTTAATTTTAAAAGTGTAACTGGATTCAAGTTGGCCACACAGATCCTGTTGCTTTAAGAAAATTGCTGCACTCTATCTACACATTTAATACCAAGAGCATTCTGTCTCTATGTATTTAATAACAAGCAGTAAAATGTCTCTTGAGAAGTTCAGGAGTGAGCAGATCAGCTAATTGGTCATTTCCTGAAGCGTGTTGGGATAAAGGATGAACAGAATTCATAAAGGTGTAGAGGAAAGAGAAAACATTAGGTCATCAGACAGCTACAATAGGCTTGAGAATTTATTGCTGAAGGAAGCAGCTGGAAAGTGTTCAGAAGACCTGTGTATGCAATCGAAGAGAGATCACAAACGCAACACAGTTGCAGTGTCAGTCTGCTTTAAGGCATGTAACAACAATGCAGAAACTTTGGGACAAGAGTAAAAGAGCTGAAATGGTTTTAATTCTGGAGTATAATAAATGTTGAAAAGGTAGTTGCCTGTTCTTGGACAAAAGATGCTATGTACATGCATCAGTGCAGGTGGCTCGCTGAGCAGCTGCAGAGAGAGCTGCAGCTGGAGCTCTGGGGGCAGGGGCTTGAGGCAAGAAGCAGTGAGCTGGTTCCAACCTTTTGCACAACAAAGGGCATGGGACCTGTGTCACTGCCAGGTGACTGGGCACACAAAGTATAAAAGGTAAGGAATCCTTGTCTGACTGTGCAGTGAGCATAGGGACTGAAGCATCCATTGGCTCCCTGGCGCTGTCCCCTACGAAGGCGTTTTGGACCTGGGCCAGGTGTTCTGACAGTGACTGCCACAGAGGCCCCAGGATGGCCAGACAGGAAAGTTCCCTTAACAAATAAAATAAATTGCAGAAATACAGCAGTGTTTACTTTTATCAAACATCTAATTACTCACATCTGGGTTTTGTTTGAGGACACAAATATCAAATTAATCTTCTGAAGTAATCCTACCTTGCAAATGATACAGCAGACATATACTAAGGATTCTGGATAGGAGGTCTGATGAGTTATCTGATTCAGAACACTATTTCTATAACAGTGTAACAGTGAGGATGTGTTTGCATTATTGGGAAAGGACCAGCAAACAGAATCAAATGTTATGCAGTCTGTCAATAGTTGTACTAGGACAGGATTTAACCCTGCCTATCCTTTTTTCAGATGCTAGAAACATGGGTCCCTTTTCACTAACACCGTGAAAGGCTCTACATAATATCAAAGTCAGACAAACATGGCAAGCAAGCTGCTATCCATGCAGGGAGAAAAAGAAAAAACCTGCTCTTTCCATGAAAGTGCACAGCTAATGTAAAATCCCCTGGAAAGAATGGCAGCCAATGGGAAGAAGGTGTTTTGCTCTCCTAGTCCAAACTTGGAAAGTCTCAGCTAGAATATATGGATCTCACTGAACCCCAGCCTGTGACTTCAAGTTGCTCTGTGACTTCAAATGAAGGGATACAACTCTGTTCAAAATTAACACTACAGCAAAAGGGAAATCTAGATACTTGTACTAATGTAGCTATCAAATGGAAGAAATGCTTAGGACATAGAAAACAGATCAAATGCTAGGAAGGTGGTTGGACCACAGTTTGATCCTTGCCACAGAGTTGCACTCTGTTTTACCAAAGATGAAAACTTTCAAGTGCTTTATAGGTTTATTTCCATCTGATTTTAATGTTTAATTATCAGAATTCTCCAGATCTAACTATTTTCATGCAAATAATCCCCATGCTACAGTAAATCATCATTAGCTGTAAAAGAAATGGAAGGAAGTGGTTGCTTTGTCGTAGATTATGTATTCATGGTATACAGTAACTGACAAAAGACGTCTGCATTTCACTCCTTTTAATAAAAGGTTTGATAGATCCACCACATTTTGTAGAGAGTGAAACAAAAAAGCACACCAACAACACAAAAAATATAGCCACCAAGTACAAAATTGCTTTTATAAGCATTGCACAATAGTGGACACTATTATGCTGTTAATACAAGATGAAATAAAAGCCTATTTCAGCATGCATCTAGTCTCCTCCACACAGACCTTTGATCAACAAACTATCCATCACGGACCTGAAGGATTTTTCTCTGTCCACATTACTTACCTGATCGCATGGTTTCAGTAATTTGAGACAATTCATCACATGTAACATTTTTAAGCATCCTCCATTATGTTTTTCTTTTTCCCAAAAGCTATCAAAAATTATACCAGACAAAAGTCTATTATTCATGGAGCACTTATATCTCACACATTATAAAAGAAAAATGCAGAAATAGATGTTTTCAAAATTAATTAATTCTGAAATGTAATGCCCATCAAACTTGTTAAAAGATGCAATAGTGAAAATGAAGGTACTTAATTTTACTCTGGGCTGTATCTTGAATAAAGATATATGATTATCCCTATGGACTTACAAGAAACTCACTCCACCTTGCAGTAACAAAAATCCATTTGATATTTTTTGATGCAAGTAGCAAGTGAGGATAAAAAAAAATGAACATAGAAGACAAAGAGAAAATAACAAAGCAAGTAAGAACTGGAGAGATGTGCTACAGTCGTTCCTTGTTCAGTGTAATACACAAATAATAGTGCTGATCCTAAAACAAAATTTTGGCAAATTCCTACTGCTAAAATAATAATGAACCTTTGTTTGCAATGCTTTATGATTAATCACTGTCAAGTTTTGAAGTGAAAAAAAAAAAAAAAAGCAAAAGGAATGAATCCTTTGTTCCCCAGACTTCCAAAGAACTTTCTTGTTCTGCTTATTTAAAGACATTTCCCCAGTGAAATACATACTTCTGCTGTAAGAAAGAGTAAAAGAACAAGGGTCTTCCAAACCCTTCATAATAAACCTACTATGGGAGTTTGCTTTGAAATTTTCAAGTCAAATGTGTATTTGCAAATCCCAGAAGAATTCAATAAAAGTTACTAGAAATTGAAATTTTTACCTTTACATATTCTGATTTCTGATAGCAGCCAAAATACTACAACATTGAGAATAATTTTCTTTATATTAGAAAGATCACAATCAGCTGTACAAAGTTCCACTGGATTCAGTGTTTGAAGATACAGTATCCCTTTCCCACCATTTAGAAAGTTTTCAGTGATGGAAAGATGGAAAAGAAGGAAATCAATTTCAATTGTGTGAAGGTTTTGGCTGGAATAGAATTAAATTCCTTCGTAGTAGATTGTGCAGTGCATGTTTTGGATTTAGGACAAGAACAATGTTGATAACACAGGAATGCTTTCATTATTGCTGAGCACTGCTTACTCAGAGCCAAGGACTTTTCTGCCTCACACCCCAACCCCACCAGCGAGGAGGCTGGGGGTGCACAAGGAGCTGGGAAGGGACACAGCAGGGACAGCTAACCCCAGCTGACCCAAAGGGTATTTCAGACCATATGGTGCCATGCTCAGTGCACAGAGCTGGGGGGAGAAAAATGGGGGGGTCATTTGGAGTGATGGTGTTTGTCTTCCCAAGGCACTGTTATCCATGATGGAACCATGCCCTCCCAGGGATGCCTGAACACCTGCCTGCCCATGGGAAGTGGCAAATGAATTCTTTGGTTTGCTTTGCTTGTGTGCATGGCTCTTGCTTTACCTTTTAAACTGTCTTTATCTCAACCCATGAGTTTTCTCACTTTTACCCTTCTGATTCTCTCTCCCATCCTGCTGTGGGACTGAATGAGCAAGGGGCTGTGCAGGACTTAGCTGCCAGCTGAGGTTAAACCACAGCAAACAGTAAAAAGCAAAACACAGCTCTGAAGAGCAGAAATAACTACTGCCCTCTTTTTTCTTGTGCTTGTTTCTTGCAGATGGGCTAACTTATTTTAGAACAGAGTAGCCAAAAAATTAAAATAAAAGCAATATGGGAGGAAAAAAAGGAGATATTGACTGCAGAATATATATCTACATATAAGTAGGAACATATATATACACCAGTTTAAGACACCCAAGCCACTGTGTAGAACATCTGCTTACAATAAGAAAGTCAGGGATGGTGAGCTTGCTGTGCTCATGCATTTCCACACAGTGACATGCACACAAGGTCTGCTGAAACCCACACCAGATATTCATGTACAACCTGCAAGACATGCTCCAACTTCAGGCTTCAGATTTGGGCTCCCTGGGTGAATGCATAAGGATCTCAGTGTGCAAATAAAACTCATCTGAGTTTTTGTAAAACTGTAAAATGTTTAGCCTGATCTAGGCCTTTTCACAATGACAATTTTACTTGATACATAAACTAATCACTGGCAGGTTTCCCATAAGAAGTCAAACACATGCATAGAGATCCTAGTAATCAAAGTCTAGCCATTTTCTACTCAGACTTTCACAATTTTTTTCTCTCCTGTGAAACTTCTACTCACTTGACTTAGGATTCATCTCTTCCATAGGGAGAAAGATATGAAGCTTGAGATTACAGTTGGTAGGGAGGAGAGGACCAGAAAAGAGACTCTGAGGATCTTCAGCTTCTCTGTTAGTCTCTCATCTCCAAAAAATACATTCACGATACAACATTATTCTCTGGAAACTCCCTCTGGATGACACCTACAGTGCTTCACAGAGCCTGTGTCTGTTTCACACCATACCTGCCCCCTGTCTCATGAGAAAGACACTGTCTTGTGCTGCCACATGAAACAGAACAGGAATCCTTAGACTCGTCGCCACCATAACTGTAGTCAAGACCAAAAGTACTTAAGGAAGGAAATGCATCTGTCACTAACTTAAAGAGATTCCAGCAGTAAGTCTTTGTTTTTAAATCCTACCTGGATAAAGGACATTAAGAGCACAAAACTGTGTGCAATAGAATCAGCTATTGACTGTCTTCTTTGGATGCTGATTTTTTATTGGAAAATAATATACTAATATCTTAGAAATCACCTTTAACCATCTGTGCGGCTGTTAGATTCAGGTTAGTCCTTTAGAAGCTGAAGGGCAATGCTGCAGATGACAAAAGTCCAGAGGCAATCCCACATGGGACTTCCTAAATTGAATTCCTGCTCTCACTGTGTTGCTATGTTTTTCTCTAAGGCACATGCCTCAGATTGGCATTGCGTGCCAAGCTTGACTAGGGCACAATGAGAGACTGATTTAAAATCAAAGCCAACAGACAATTTTTTTTAACAAGGTACAGTGAAATTATGTCTATGGCATCAGAGAATTTACAGTAAGTCCAGATCCTTGAGACAAAGGCTGTGAAATTAAACAGGCAAGGACCTATCAAAAACTAACACAAGGACATGTACATAGAGCTGCCTTCTGAAGTTGTAAATTCTGAGAAATTATCAAGATCATGTCTTAATAGATAACTTAGATTTTATTCTCAGAGCTAGCCAGCTTTTCTCAAGTGCTAAATCAAGTGACTAGCAATGAAGGAGATAAGAAAATATTTTAATCATACACCAGACTCCTGATGTTTTCCCACTGAGCACTTTCAAACTATTTGCAGAACATCTCTCAAAGTCTCCCTTCAATTCTCTTCAGATACTTCTGTCTACAAAGCCAGGGTCATCCTTTCCAAGAATGAATCAGTACAGTGGGACTTAAGTGACTCACTCAAAATCAGTTATCACAGACAGGATGCAACAGGAAAAAAATTACTGTAATGCAAGCTTGGGTATGCAGAGTTCCACCCCACTAAGAGATGGACACCAATACTCTGTCAGAAATAAGCCCTGCACATTACAGGAAAACAGCATGTCCCTGGGCAGTTACACTGGAGTTTGAACACAAATTCATTCCTCGGCTGATTTTACAGAATCTTCACAAAGAGATGAAAACTCTCACCATCGCTTCTCAGATCATGTATGGGCATCAAACACCTCTACACACTTTGTTGATAATTAATAATGAAAAATGAGATAAATTCAAATAAAAAATTATTTGTTGCTTTTTATCAATGAAGAGACTAGAAAAAAGGCCTATTATTATAATATTATTATTATTATGATTGAAGTCTAGAATAGACAAAATTCTTTCCTTCTAATATAATTGTATACATGACAGGAAAGGATACATTTTTGCATCTCTGCAGAAGGATTTAGTTCCATATTTTTGCTTGGAATAGTCTTTCTTCTTTTTTTTCCCACATTTGTGGCTGAAAGTTCCCTGCCAGCTGTCATTTAATTAAATTTTGCAAACTGAGCTCACTGGATTTCCAGTTGCAAGGGAATCTCTACTGGAGAACAGCCGTTATGGGTCTGACCAAAGGTTCATCTTCCCTGACAGCCCTTTTCTGGCTATGACTCATAGTGGAAGAGTGGAAGAATGAACAAATACGCTGACACATTGTTCTAGCCTTCAATAATCACCAGCTCAAGGGCTTTTTGAGTGAAGGTTCCTTTATGCTCATCAAAAGCCCTTGCAAGACTTTTTCTTCATTAAGACACTTAGTCCCCCTGAACACAGGTAAAAGATATAGTAGATGGTCCAGGATTTCCCTCAACATCAATAAGCCTAAACTTTACAGTGCCTAAACACCAATTTTCCTTTTCTTTTTCATTATTACAGTCCAAAAAATATAGTTTGATCCCAATGCCATGGTAAAGTCTTCCGACATTGCATGTACTTTGCAGCTTTGCCTTCTAGTCAAGCTGGTGGTCTTATTCATCATATATATACATCACTTTCCCCCCTCTTTTAGGAACAGATCTGCCAAGTATATTTAGATACATTTCTATGCAGCTTCCCAGAATATTCTAGTATCTAAAACTGTAGATATATTTTTACATCCCCATATGTGTGTCTGCAGATTTTTTTCATGGACCCCAGAAAACTGGCCAAGAAAAACAGCATATGCAAGAATCTGAATGTACAGGCATTTTTGCACATCTCTAAAGGCTGCATGAAACTCTTTTTGAAGTAACAAGTTCTTTAGTTTCTAGGACAACTGAAATCAAGTACCAGATATATTTGACAAGCAATTCAGTGCTCTCGAATCAAGAGAACTTTAATTTTTTTTTTTTATGAATGACTCAAAACACTACTTAGAGAATAACCCCAGATATATTACCTTAGTGACTTTTTACAATGACCTACAGTTATCTGGTACACACTGAACTCCTTCTTGCTATGAATTCAAATATGGTGATTTCCTACACCTATTTCTGTTTGTACCTATCCAGTGACTGCAGTGTTTTAAGGTAAAGTTCTCATAATAAATGCTGAAAAAGTATTTTCCCATGCACCTAAAATAATTGTATCTATAACAATAAATTTAACAAGACAAAATTGGTTACTGATTTGAGTTCACCAATTTCATTAAGTTTGCTTCTGGAAGTCCTATTTCATACTGCATAGCTCCCTCTGAAGTCACTGAAAGGATTTCATTTTTCATAGTTTGGAATGTTCATTAGATATTTATATGAAAAATGAGAACAAACTATGCTACAGTAGATAGAACAAAAACAATTTCATAGGGCAGTAAACTCTCATACTCCAGGGCATAACCCAACCAGTAATTTATAGGGTTAGGCAGAAGCTTTGCTCAGATTATTTTGAATAGAATACAATTAAATGTTAAGTACCTTCCATCAAACCATCCGTTCAGTTGTAAACTGGACAAAATATGGTATCACAATTTCTTTGTCTGTATCTTTGTGAAAGCAGCTCCCTGTCTGCCACCCTTGCTCAAATGACATCCACAGCAATCTTTCTCAGTCCAGACTGCTCCCAGTTCACATAGCCAGACATCAATTGAACTAGATGATGATACTTTTTAGGATTTAAAATGTGTTTCCTAGTCTATTTACTTCTTCATTTTACTTTATTCTATTTCCTACATCCTTTTTTCTTTAAGGTTTGAAATGACCATTTTTTTAAGTGAGCAAGGCAAAGCCTCTGTGTATTGCTTTCATACTTCATATACCACCCTGAAATACACCTACATTTGAAAGCATAAATTATCTTCTTCCCTCATTTTCACGTGGACTCTGTGCAATATCTAAAACTGTATTGATTAAATTTATCCAAGGCTTGAGGTAAATTAAAATAAAGAAAATCCTTTTTAAATGTAGAAAGGTTAAACATAGAAAATACATACAATTATCTACCTTGTTATTAATATACTTCTGAAAAAAATGTTGGAATAAGCAAAACTCTTTGCTCACTGCAACCACTGATCAACAAGTTTTTACAAGGCACCAGATTTGTCTCTGAAGTGATCATTAGTCTGATTGTCCTTTTAATCCAAAGGTGTGCTGCATTTGCTTAAGCAGAATTTGCCATCCAAGTACCTTCTCGTTTAACATCATTACATTTTTGCAACAATTTTTCAGCAAATGTATCTCACAGAACTCCTCATCCATAACTACCTTCCCCTTTGGTTGGATCATACTTCTGGTAAATAGGTTCAACTTCATACAATGGGAAAGGAATAAAAATAAAGGAAAGGAAAAAGTGATTTAAAGTTTCCATGAGACTCCGAAGTGAATGCACACAGTAACATATTTTGAGCCTTTCACTCAATATAGTGCAAAACCACAATCAAGGCCCAGAGTGCAGCACAATGAACTGGGAAGGCTTGGCCATTAGAAGTAGAAACATCCACTGTTCTTGTTTCTCCTCATTTCTTGGAGGAAAAGAGTTTGTCCAATTTTAAATGCAATAAAAATAAGGTAGGGAATTTGTCCTCATCATTCCCTTCCATCCAATAGCCATGCAGTGACCACTACAGCTGGCTTTTACAGGTAAGAGGGCTGGAAGCAGGTCCTGTGGACCATTTTATCAGCATCAAAACAAGCTGGTGTCAGCTCCTCATGAAGAGACAAGAACAAACTTCTAGCAAGATAGAGCCCAGGGGCAGCCTGATGTGTCACGAGTGACAGCCATACACTAGCCTCCTCCCTGCCTCCTCAGAAGGGACGTACACCACAGTGGCAGGGGATCTGCCTTACAAACATCCCAAGACTGTCCAGAGCCAGAAAAACCACCTTGTCCAGGTGGGTCAAGGTTAGAGACAGTGTCTGTAGCCTTCTACTTACCCCCACTACCCCTTTCTCCAAAGCTGAGAATCCTCTGAGAGAAGGAATAAGAAAAGATTGCTTTAACAAGTCCCTCAGCATAAACTGCTTGATAACTTAAATCAGGAAGATCTTTTGTGACAGTAAATTAAGCTCTGCCTGATAAGACAAAAAAAAATTAAATAAATGCTGCATAGACACAGAATGTATGTGTGATAAACTGTGATTCTTGCATGGTATTTAAGAAAACTGCTTTCAGAATGAAGCAGCATGATTTGATTTCTGAAATACCCTTGTGTTTGAGATACCCACTTACTTTATAAGCAACTACTCTCTATCTCATTGGTATGCAGTGTGCAACTATAGCTCTCTGAAGTTAGAGCAAATCCTACCATCTGAACTTCAACCAAAAAAATCTGATAAATAATAACAGAAAGCGTTTCTCACAGAGCTGTGATTTAGGAAAAGGAGGTTCAGAGACCCTTATTTAGGTTCACTGTGGTTTAGAACAATTAATGATAATAGCAAAAAAGCGTTCCCAATATGATGACAAATTACAAACAAAAGTTATTTGGTTACTTTTTTACTGAAAATCCAATATCAGTCTGCTGATGGTAAATGAAAGGAAAGCACAAGGAGAGGTATTGACATTTTGTATTTCTGAACCCATCCTTGGGACAGCACATTCTTTCTTCAGCATTTCTTTCACATTTACTTAGAACACGATAAATATATCTATCCAAGCAGCTATATCAACACTAGGAGCTTATTTTATCTAAGTTCAGGCGCCTTGTGTTGTTATGTAGGTGGAAAGGCAGATTCGTTTCTCCTTCCTCGAGATGAGTAGGTGTGTGGAAAAATGCCATATGAATCAAATTATCTTTGATTCATCATTATAACATTCACATCATACAAAATGATTTGTGCTTAGGAACTCATTTTTTATCCATGTATTCCTGGCAAATATACAGTATACAAAAGAAAATTCAAAAACCCAAGGACTCCACTGATTCAAAATTCAGTTTATCTCTGCATTTGCTCCACATTGGGTTTTTTTATTCTTTTAGCAACAGTTTGTATAATAATAATTAGTAAAACCCTACTAAAGTCAAATCTTTTTGGTAAATGCCCCCTAAAGGACTTAGAATCCCTTTCTTTGAAATACCTATGGTTAGAGTAAATCACACTAGCTATGGCAGCCAGCTGAGCTCAGTTCGACTCCGAATGCTCTCTTTTAATCCACCTGGATCTCCTCTACTCCTCCCCACACATTTTGTGGGCAGGGAAAACCAAAGGCCTTGATTACACAGAATGCATCACAGTATTTTCTTCTAGAGAATTTAAGCACAATATTAAGGACACGTTGCACCACTCCTTCTGAAGTCTGCAGTACTGGTATTATCATAAATCTCAAACTGACTTCCTTATTTGATCTTTTCCCAGCATGTGAACATGCAGGCACTGGAAGCATCTGTGGGATTCTGAATACATCTGAGGTAATGTGCACATCAGTCTCCTGCTGAATCGGTCTTAAATCTACAGCTTTTATTGTTCAGGCCATTGCTTCAAGTTGACTTGCAGTGCAAGGGGATTCCTGCAGAGGCTTTATTAAAGTCCAAATTCTGCAGTCTGACGTAAACAAAATGCAAATTCTCAGCTTTTTACATGCAAAATATATCTGCTAACAACCCTCTCTTTCATTTATGTGACATGCAAAACCAATTGGAAGAGTGATCTGTGGTGAAAGAAATTGTTTTGTCATCTCACTCCAGTCAAAACACTGAGGATATTGTCTAGCTGACCCATAAGCAACCCTAGAATCATATCCTCTTCTTCCTCTCTCTGTAGAAAAAAAGATACTTCCTATTTTACTTGTAGACTAAGCAGGCTGAAGTTTTGTTGATTTCTGATGCTATAGCAGTGAAATACAGTATCCACAATAAAAATATTAGTAAAATGGCTTCTTCATCTGAATTTCAAAAAAAAAAGCAACCACAAAAACATACCCTCAGTTTTCCCAGGCTTATTCTGTCCCACCACAGAAACCACTTGAGCATTGCAAAATCGCAGAAAGATCCTGGTGAGCTGGGTTTTGGGATTTCAAAGGAGTTTTGCTTAATTATTCATACAGCAAATTTAGCAAAAGGTATTATTAGTTCTCTTTTTCCTCAGCTCATTTAACACAGGTCTCTCTGCTTCTTCACTTAGTGTTATTATTTCTAGGTGTGAATGTCTTTTCTGTCATGTGAAATTGAAATCCAATCTCATTAACATACAATTTCTTTTTAGACTGCATTTTCTCTCTTGTCTATAGCTAGCACTCACTATTTTGCTTTTTGCCTTCTTCTTTGTTGCTGCACTTCCTCTAGAATATGTTTTGGAATGTAGTTTACATGAAAGATGTACAAAAAGCAAAGGATAATCTAATTTCTTTTTACCAAAGAAAACAAAGCCCACTTCACGCAAGGCTTATATCTATTATTGTTGTTATTCAGGGAGGGTAGATGGTGAAACTCAGAATAGCTGGTGAGGGTGTATCCTGCATTATTGTTGTTCCGTAAGGACAGAGGGAATGGAACAGGAAACATTGTTTTGTTTGCGGTCATTAATTTCTCTGCTGCAAAAGAAGTAACACAGAGCAGATGCACCTTTTTTCTAAACAGAAGTGTTTTCTCTTCCTAATTAATTGGGGACTTATTCAATACTGGCTCAGCAATACAAAATTGACCTTTGAAGATCAAAGTGATAAGCCATATGGGGATAAATCTTGTCTCTCTTTTGCATGCTAAACTCTCATACATTTCAGATGAGTTTGCATCAGGACTTAGACAAGTGATCATCGTACACCATGAAAAACAGCTCCTGGAACAGTTTAATTGTATATCCAAAACTTTCATGTTTCACTTTACTTTCTTCACCCTACCCTCTTTTTTTGGGTTTCTTATGGGAAAGTTTCACCCCTGCTCACATCTCCCTCCAATCATCCCATTTTGCTTTAGCACAGTTGGCAAACTTCTTACAACACAAAATCTTGTGAGAATATTAGCACTGCATAATTTAGGAGAGCCTCCTCATTACACTGTTTCTTCTTTTCAATTGTTTGAAATTCTTTTGCACCTACAGGCATATGTAGAAGCCAAACCAGGATCCAAGTGTGCTTGCATTACATTACTTGAATTGTTTCTTGAATACCAACAGCTGGAGGGTTAAACCAATAATTCAGAATCAAGCAAACATTTTTCTTTCAAAATACCTTACAAACTATACAGACTATACAGTTTCGAAATGCATAATATAGTTTATATTGAAAATCCTTATTACAATAATACTGTATCTGCTGCCATAAGGATTGTTTCAACAATTTTTCCCCTGAAATACTCTTAGATTTAATGTAAGTCCTGATGATGTCAGAAGGTTAAACTTTTAAGACCTCAACATCAACAACAATAGCCAAAAATATTTTAGAGATTTATGTAGTCAATGTATTATACTCCCTTCTCACTACCAGAGTAGCATTTTATGGTAAGCAACTATCTAGGTGCAGAATACAGTCATTCTAGTCTGGTCTACAGTTATTAAAAAGAAGTCTAAACAATTCCAAGGTTCTGACATTGTCAAAATAGCCAAATAACACACATTGAAGATGTTTAAAGTGGTTCAATAATTCTTCAAATGCATTATTACTGCATGACAGCCACACTCATGGAGGGCTGTACTGTACCAATCACAATCAAAGTAGGGGAGGAGTTATTTAAGTTTCTAGGAAAGTCCTGCACTGGTATTGTTTAGGTAATATGGGAATAATCCCTGGATGGTGTCAATCAACATAGTTCCTTGATTGTCAATACAGATATGTTTGATAACACAATTGTGAACATAACTTTTTAGACTGGCTGAAGACGGAAATAAGAATAATGCAATCTCACTGTATGTCATCTTAGAATCAATTAACAGCTTGTAAAGAATTCAATAATATTCATCAAGATGTTTTTTAAATTAGGAGATGGAAAGACAAGACTGATGGTAGTTCACCTGGAAAAGTGAACAAAGCTTTTTAAGGGTGCTATAATGTCAGGTTCTTCTTATTTTAAGAATCTTTCTGGATGCTGAAAATGGAGGCAGCAAAAAAAAACCTACCCAAACTCCCAATCAGTGACCTTAGAAGGTCATATACTGCAGCAATAAACATAAAATCAGATACAAAATTATATTCTAATCTCATACTCTGTTATAATTCTAGGTTACATATTTAAAACCCCAACACATTAAAGTCAGATATGGAAGACCTCTCAAGGGTGAGACACAAGAATGCTGCATTTGACTATAGTTTATGAAATGGTAAAATACCTACAAAAGGGTGAAGCTGATAGGATATCCTAAGCAATAGTTTTTAAGTACTTCAGATCTCTTTCTACATAAATTCTACATAACAGTTTCAAAAAAATACTCAGCATAAAGTTCTGCACTGAATTAAACTACTCACATTCAGTCCTACTATGGTAACCTGGTTCTCTCAGAAGTGACAGAAAAAATATTGCAAGACAAAAGAGCTATTTACATAAACTATAATGTTAAGACATGAAGAAAAGGAGATATGATCATGGTTAGGCTAGAAATTAGAAGCTTTCTAATTAGCTGTGAGAGTATTATTTCAGTAGATTTAGGAAGAGCAATAAAGCCCAGAGGTTTTAGGAGGTATCTAAGCCACTTTTTGCATGGGATCATACATCCTGATCATTCTAATCAGTGCCCACTATTTCGTCAATCAGGTACATTCATGGAATTGAGAGATGCTCCTATAGCTCAAGTCAGCATTATAAGCAGTAAGAGAGAGCCATAGTCCTTCACTGCGGACCCAGGAGGACTTGTGATGCTGCAAGCAAACAGAGGCCATGCTCCTGGCTACAGAGCTGAGCTGTGACCTGGATTCAGTTCACTGCTCTGCAATTCATCTCTCATGTTTCCTCAGGCACATCATCATTCCAGAAGCTTTTCATCTGTGACAGAAATAAATACTTATCACCATCAGAGGTAGGTACAAGGATCAATACTGTATGGATTTAAGATACCAGAGTAACAGCAAACATTCAACTACGTTTACAGGGTGCTATTAATTCCAAAATCTCAGTTTTTATGGGCACAGTCTCCTCAGCTCTGTTAGCACACCTATCAAGCACTTGCATTTCAGGCCAGGTGACAGAAGCTCTGCTAAGAGGACAGAGAGCAGCAAGTGAGGCAACTCACAGCAGAGAGCAGGAGGCAGCCAGGGATGACGCACTGCCCGTGGTCCTGCTGCCTACTGAGACCAGCCTGGAGCCTGGACCGCACTGCGGCTGCTGCACCGAGGGGAAAGGGAGTGTGTGTGTGTCTGTGTGTATCTGTGTGGGGTGTCAGGGCGAGGATCAGGCTGGTAGGCAGAAATGGACCCCTCTGACCATACAGGATTGCTGCCCTCTGCCTCCCACAGCCCCCAGCATGAGAAACACAGCTCCTTCTCTCAGCCTTTCTCCTCTGCCTCCTGCTTCGCTTCCATCCTCCTCCACTCCTGCCCATGCCAAGAGAAACACTTTGGACAGGGCTATTCTGCCATCTCTGGTGGAACAAAATCAGTTTCACCTGCTCTCCTGGGAGGCACTGAGCTGCTGTTGGCTGCTACATCAAACAATGGCTCTGCCACTGACACCGTCACAGCTGCTTTTTAGTTCAGGTGCTGGCACGCTGTATGTCTGCTGCTTTGTTACTGCCTGGTGGATGCTGTCTGATGACTGCATCCCCAGAAGAAAGCATTGGGATTAGTATGCAGCTTATCTGTATTTAACAGTCAGCCAAGATATCAAAAAGCTATGTATAAAATTGTATCTCTTTTGCTACCCAAAGTAGTCTATACTCTTCTGTGTTTTTCCCATGAACATTGATTTTATAGGATGTTATTCAATTAAGACTTTTTCATAAATATTTTGCAGTTGAAACCATACATCCAGCTTATTAGCCTAAAATTCACAGATTGCCTCCAGTGTTAAACATTTAACAGGATACTCAGATTTCTGTTTCTAGAAAGTGAAGTTAAATTACAGCTCCCTGTGGGGCATTTCAGAGGACGACTTTAAATAAGCCAAAGGCAATATATTAAGGAACAGATTTTTTTTACAAAAGCTTATAAATTCACAGTAACTGGCAAGAAAGGAAGGCCATAGAAAATTCAAGAGAATAGACTAAATTCAATAAATATGCTTTATTGATGAGTTAGTGGAGAGTAGACAGCACTGCAGAAACAACAGCTTAGAAGACAGATCACTGTCTGGGCTAAGAGTTCACACCTATATCTGGCTGAAATTCTCATCCCCATACAGAAATCAGGTCTAACTCAAATACTCAAAGTATCAATGTAGGATTTGAGCTCTAAGCCCAAAGTCGCCAAAAGGTCAAGAGTGTCAAAGGGCTGAGCTCTAACTAGCAGCTGAGGATCTCATTTACACATCCACAGTTTCTGCATGTGCATAACAACAGAAAAGGAAGAAAGCAAATTTTTTTGTGCACTGACTCATTTTATTGTTTACCTGGAAACACATCCTGCTTCAGAACTTGTTAAAGTAATTCTCACCATAGAACCTCCTCACCTTTCTAGAACAGAAGATCAAGCCTCTTAAATGCTATGTGATCCCACAGCATCACTATTTTAAAATCCTTTACCCTCATGTAAAATTAATAAAGCTTAGTGACTTCATCATGAAACTGGTCATTTGGGGGTCCTGTATCTGGCAAGGCTTTTATGATTTTTTGTGGTTTGCTTTTGGTTTTTGAGAGAGTTGGTGGGGATTTTTGGTTAATCACTTGGATCCCATCAATGTTTTCATTTTTCTTAAGGAAGCAATTTCTTTTTAATACAAAATTCTGACTAAATTCTTTAATCAGCTTTTGCTCAGAAAATGTTTATTTCCATCTGCATTACAAATGTTGGATTTAAACAACCTATCAACTCAGCATAAGCAGTAAGCCATCTTGTCAGTCTGTCCTTTCCTCTCAGGGATGCAAGTACTGTATTCTGTAGTTCTGAAGAAAGGAAATAATAGGATTAGAAAAAACATTGAGGAGAAGGGGATGTCAAACAAAAGAAAAGCATGCTGTGGTTCTAAAGCAGTCTCATCTAGTACTGGGAATTGTAATCCATTTGTACTAAAGACTTTGCCTCTGCTAATTAAACAAAAAAAAAAAAACCATGAAATACTTAAATAGTTTGATACTGTAGTATGGCCAACAGGGAACCATAATTAAAACATGTTTGAGTGTGTTGGTTTTGTCTTGGATGAGGTTAATTTCTTTCATAGCTGCTAGTGGCTGTGTTTGGGGTTTCTGCTGAAAGCAGGATTGCTAATACGGAGTTATTTTAGCTATAGCAGAGCAGTACTTACATAGAGTCCAGGCCTTTCATACTGTCCTGACAGCAAGGAGAGGCTGGGGGTGCATGAGAAAATGAAAAACAACACAATTGGGACGGCTGACCCCAACTGACCCAAGGGATATTCCAGACCTTATGGATCATGCTCAGCAGTAAAACTACAGGGAAGTTGGCTGAGGGGTCACTGAGAGACTGGCTGGGCATCAGTCAGTTGGTGCTGAGCAATTGCTTCCATTTGTATCACTTTCTGGAATTTTATTCCTGTCTGTTTGTCATTTTTCTTTTCATTACTATTACGATTAGTATTAAAAGAAAAGTAATTAAACTGTTCTTATCTCAAACTAAAACTAGTCTCGCTTTTACCTTTCCAATTTACTTCCACCTGTCCTGATGGGGCAGGAAGTGAGTGACCAGCTCCACAGAGTAAACCACAACAGACTAAATGCAATTTTAGTAATTAATAAGCAACCTAAAGTATAATCAGTCATACAAACACACCATTATTTAAAGATAACAATGTGTGAGAAAGCCAGGAATCAACATTATAGATCCCATACTCACTTAGCATAGCAAAAATATAATGCTCAACTACTTTAGAAAAATTATTCTATACATCTTTGAAGCAAATGCAAAGATGAGGTCCAACAGGAATAGCTAATTTCTGTAAGCACTTTCAGCTGTTATGCTTTGTATCACCATTAGACAGTTTTATTAAAAAAAGAAATACTATTTAAATAAGTCAATGTAACATCAGATATACAGTATAATTTTAAAAGAAAAGCTTTACAGTCTATTTTCTTTACCTTCAGAGACAAAATCACGGGTTTTTTTCATGTACTCCTCTATTGGCTCAGCTTCAGGTATTAGGCTAAATAAGCATTCACTTAAGACTTAGATCTGTTGGGTGAGGGTGGTATTGAGAAGAATGACCTTCTCTGCATATTAAAGTTTACATAAGAAAGGTGAAAAACTATTTGTGACCTTGTAAAAGGCCATTTTTCCATTTAAACAGAGCTGCAGGCAAGCACAGAGCATCCTGAATGGTGTTAGGGTTGTGTACTAATCATGCTGAAAACTGTAACTGTGAGTGAATAGCATCTGAATATTGGTCAGGAAAGTATACAAAATAAAAGCTGAAGCCTGTGTCTAATGATACATAATCAGCTTTAAAAGCAGAATCAAAAACTATTTTGAAACTCAAAGCTAAGGGTATTTCTCCTATCAAGTCCAAACAAAAGACAGAAAAACCAAACTAAACCAAACCATACCACACCTCCTCTCTGCCCTCCTCCCACTCAAAAAAAAAAAAAGAAACCAACCAACCACAACTGAAAACAGACAAACAAAAAAACCACAACCACTTTTTCTCAGAATGTATTTTCCCATTCCTGGAATATGAGCTGCAAGTCCCAGAAAAGAGGACAATTGGGATTTCAAACACAGGGAGTCCAACAAGACTGTGAGACGCGAGACATCAGTCTGTCTCACATGTAGATCAAGGTAATTCAGATGAGAATTCACTGTTTCGGAGATGAGCTGAGCTCAAAGCGGAACGAGAGCAATTTGACATTCCCACTTGCTGCAGTTTGCAAAGACAACCGGTGTTTGCAGAGGTTTGCTTATTGTTCTCACAATGCCTTTTCTTGGCCAATTCTTGTGTGCAAACACCATAACAACACAGTATAATAAGCCCAACCTGCTTTAGCCCCCTGCATTCCCCAGTGCACATTCAAACTAGGCTTATGCAGTTTGGCCCAGATGCATGCACATTTCCATGTATCGAGGTAAGCAGAGAAAAAGCCAAGATCAAAGCCTCTTCTCTCCCAGGTGAATCACAGAGATACAGACTCACCCTCTCACCCCACAGAGCTTAGTTATTCATGAGACACAGGATGTTCATCCTATCAGAAAATACTACCCAAGCAGGGTAAAGCGATCAGTGAATACCTTGGAAAATGCTGCTGGAAAATGCTGCTGGAAAGTACTGTAAACAAGTACTTGTAAGTGTCCCTCTGCTCGCTACAGAAAACAGGATGTTGAGGTGTGGAGATAACGCAAATGTTCACAGAGAAATACAAGTTACTGAATATACTGACCTTCTTGGCAGCTAAATAAATAATAGCAAAAATCACGAAGAGTCCATAAAGCTTTACTTTTTAGAGCTATTCAAGGTTGCAGCATTTGTAGTTTCCATCATTGGTCTGATCAAGCTCTACTTCATAGGATTTGCACCAGACTGCTCCCTCCTCAAGTATTTCCAGGGCCCATCCAGCAGCACTTGCCTGACAATTAATCTCCCTTCTTGTGTCCCTGTGCTAACTTTACAGATTATCCCTCAACTCCACCAGCCAGTTGTCTGCCCAGTTTGCATGCCAAAAAGACAGGAGAGCTATTCCTCAACATAACCATATCACACTGGAGCTATTCAACACCTAGAGTTAAAAGCAAAATTGTTCACTTTGTAAGCATGAAAAATACATGGTTCTGGGGATGGGGAAGTCTTGCAAAAATGCAGAGTTTCTCATCCTTTTAAGCTGTACCTTAAGTACCTTCATGACATTTCAGCACATCTTGAGTTACCTCTGAACCTGGAGCTTTTTCAGACCAGCTCAGCTTAGCAAGACCAAGAGTTACGCCATGTCAGTTCCTCTCTTCTTACCAGCAGAGTTTTGTGACAGGCTTTCCAGGTGATCCTGGGAGTTTCACTCTATATAAAAAGCTTGGCCTCTTTATTTTGTGTTTAGTCCTATTCCAGCCTCTTCCTGCAGATTGATAAAGTGTATTCATTTTTGGTCAAGGGACAGACACTAAAATTTAAATATTGTTCTGAGGCCGAAGGGTATATGTCAGAAAACTTGTCAGTAAATGTAGATAAATATTTGCCAAGAAATACTCACAATACAAAATTTTTATAACTACAGAATAATTCTCTAATATTGATTGGAATTCATGTAACATATGCAGGCTCCTCTAATAATCCCATGTACCCACTGGTGTCCCTTCAAGCTGCTGCAAGGACAGGCAGCATCCGCTGTTGTTGCAAAATGTGCATTTATATAACAATATAAATGTATGTACTCTAATTTTAGCTCCTGTTGGCAGGGGAAAGTGTTCGCAGCTAAAATACAAAGTTTGAATTTTTTCTAAACAATTTATTCTTACTTCCTGTACCACCAACCATACTCACATATGAATAAAATGCAAGGGATGTTCCTGTTATTATTTTCAGCATATATTTCAAATCTCCAATATGTTCAATTACAGCTTAGTTAATTTTCTACATTTCTTCTGATTGTTCTGCCCCTGCCCTGTAAATGATGAGAAGCTCTCTGCTGTGACTGCAGTATAGACTCTTTCCTTTCACTATTAATAATCCCATTGAGAAATATGAAGCAGCCTTGCAAGATTTGTTTAAGCTTCATTATTTTCCTAATTTTTCTAAACCGAGTATTTCCATTGTTATAGGATAGGTTATATTGAATATTGCTCCTGTGAATTAAAAAATATTTTCACATTCAGAAATATTTCCATGCTATACAGTAGCAGAATAAAGTGGCAGAGGAGGATGGACTATTCTTCAATATAGACACTAAATTCCTTTTTCATTCCTTCAGTTTATGTTATGTTCAGGTTAGGGATTTTTCTTTTGTTTTGTTTTAACTGGTTGCCATGTGAACTGGCAATGAAGTATACAGCCTTCTATACCTGCTAATGTCTTCCCAGTTTGAGAAAAGAGAGGCAGCTTTTAATGTATCTCTCTCTGAGAACAGATTGTGTTGCAGACTAGACCTCCTGCAAAATGAGAATTCAAAATATCATAAGCAATTCAGTAAAACTGCAGCTTGCACCCAGAAAATCTGCCAACATGCTTTAATTTGGGAGCAAAAATACTGACTTTATTATTCCAAATACAAAATCATAACTAACAGGACTAATAGCAAGTGCTATCAGCGGAATAGCTCTTGAATATTAGGATTTGGTTATTCATCTGAACTTCCTGGAAATTTAGCATTTATTAATGAAAAACTTTTACAATTAGTATTCAACCTTTGCACAAACCACATTATCTTGTAGATCAAGAATTAAGTAAAATGCTTAGGAAGATAAAAACATTTGTGATGGATATGTAAGAAGGAAAAAAAGAAACATTCCTAACAGGAAAACAACACTTAGATTATTGCCAAAAAACCACAAAATTGCAAAATATGATGGGAAGGAATTCATGCATTCCAGCCGTATGCTGAGACTAATCTCTTCTAGAAAAACGGCATTCAATACAAGTGTATCTGGAGAAGAGCTCTTAGCTGGGTACAAACCATAGACACTTGTACTCAATTTGTAAGGGAAGGAAATGGAAGAACAAGAGGGAGAGGAAAAAGCTATATTAAGAAGTCAAATTGCAGAAGCCCTTTGACTGCTGTTACAAACTGAATAAGATCTTCAAAACTGAAAACCTGCCATTAATCTCTTATTTACATGGAAAGCACATGCTTCTTTTTATCTGAAATACTTGCACTAATGACAGGAGCTGAGACTAGACAGATAAACACAATATGTCTGGTTATCAAGAAATTTAAATTTCTTATCTAAATTTGGGGTTGAAGCTGATATTTGCTTACTGTGAGCAGATACTGCATCTGCTTAGTGAAACTTATGTTCCCATCATTTTAACTGCTAATAGCAGTAGTGAAACAGCATTTTCATGGGGCCCATTTTTTCAGGAACCAGTCATTTCTAAGGGGGAGGAAGTCCAGTTACTGAATCCTCCCCAAAATCAGAGATTATAAACCCCAAAATTTACAATGGTGAAGTCCAACAAGAAGCTAGGCACAAATCTATACCATTCACTCAAAAATTTTTAAGCTAAAATTGTTCTGAGTGAAGCATGTGAGCTAATCAAACAGATATTTTATAAAGTAACTGTTCTGAGGAAATTTCCAGGAAGGACTGGTTTTTTCTGCATTTTTAATCACACTTGGTAAACACAGCAGCTGTATACATCTGCTTCTTTCTATGCATGTCTGCTCTAAAAGTGACTGTGAGTGGCCATGTTTATTTATCAGTTTATTTAATTTTTTAAGAGTTCTGGAAGCATGTGTGATCTTTAACAAAAGATCATGTGGTCCTTTAGCAGCTGTGCTGCATAAAGAAAAACAGCAGTGTTTCTGCTTTGCTTAAGCAGTAAAGTCAAAGTCAGGGAAAATAGGAGGCCATTATACTACTCATGCAAGAAAGACACAAAGTCATCTTTAGATGTTTTTTGGTTTGTTTTTTTTTTTCCTCAGTGTATTCTGCCATGTAATTTGTTTGCCTTGTTATAGGCTAACATACAATACACACCTCTACTTTGTTCACAGCATTGATTTTGGTGGTTGGCTTGAAGTCTCTGTATGGGTACTCATGGCATCCAATGTAGCACTTTTGAAAGGAAATGCAGAAGACATGCAAACATAGCAATTCAACCTTAACCACATAATTAATTTTAAAAAATTGGTTTTTTCACACACTGCTACATGCCCATCTCAATCTCTCTCTTATTTACATAAAAGTCCCACTGATTACACAGATGATGGTAATTACACTAAATCATTCTATGGGAGTGCTGCCAAAGACACATAAACCCAGGTCCTGCTGTACATGTGTCATATAATGGGGGTATCAATTACAGTGCCCAAAATTGAGCACAAAGTTTATATTATTTCAACATGCACACATGCTCTTACATTTATGAATGATTAGGCCAGAGTTTATCTGTTGACCTACAATGAAATTCATTGCAGTGAGAAAGCATTAAGTATGACTGCTACAGAAGGGTCTAGTCATATCTCAAGATTTTACTCATTTGTTCTATTAACACCACAGAGTTATACATACAAACGAGATGGGTGATGTCAACATCAAGTCTTTAAGAGTCAACCTGCTTTTGTTCCTAATACATGAACAAAACATATTGATTCTTGAAATAATTAGTTTTGCTCCTTATTTTGAGAACACACTCTTCACCAACAGTTGAATGCCATGAGGCCTATGAAGGTGTGAGTTGAGATTGACAGGGGGGCTGAATGACTACCTAGCCCTCATATTTTGAATGCAAGACCATTCTGCCAGCTGCTCATGTCCTTAAGGTGACATTGCACCTCTGAAACAAGTGGTTTATACTATGGTACCCTACTGGTTGGCCCCCCTGTTACATTTGCTGAATCAACACTATCACAAAATAGCAAAGTCTGTCTGACATAGCAATGTTATAACACATGATGATTCATCATGACAGGACACTGAAAGCCCTGTGGCATGTGCAGAAAAGCTTTAAATAGTACATAGTTGTTAACTTATTTTAATTAAAAAGGCAAATGCACAAGAGAGATGAGAACAATCTTTCTGTATCACATCACTTTTACTTGCTCCACTTACCAGCACAGAATTGTTTTGGTTCCATTAAGAAATTCTATTTTAAAAGAATGCTTCTTCCCTACTTTCATATTTTTCTTTCTTTTCTGCATAGCATATCTAAAGGCATACAGCTCCTGGCTGCAAATACTACAGAGGATCACTAAATATAGGACAGCATGAAAATATGTAGAATACATTTGTCAGCACTGTATTAAAACAGAGCTGCATAGCAGAAAGATTCCCTCATTGTTAATACATACTGGTTTTATCACCTTTCCAAGGTGAGAGCACCCACAAAGGTATCATAATCAGTGACATTTTTGCAAAGTGCTTCAGGATATTTTATTTATTTTTTTCCTCCATAAAATGCATGCTGAAAATGTGCTAATGAAGGTTACACTACTTTTTTAATTTTGTATTATTAGCAGAAATTCAGTATTTCATTTCA
This sequence comes from Eopsaltria australis, assembly GCA_034509425.1. NCBI lineage: Eukaryota > Metazoa > Chordata > Aves > Passeriformes > Petroicidae > Eopsaltria > Eopsaltria australis. The sequence continues at coordinate 1,684,839 of JAVTVJ010000452.1, read as the reverse complement.
AACTGCAGAGGTCTGAATCTCCCTTGTTTGAAGTGCTGCCAGCACAGCTGCAGAGTGCATCTCAGATTAATGGAAGCCACGACAAACAGAATGAGTTAACCCAGTGCAAACTTTCCATCAAATATGCACAGCGGGTAAACAATTGCAAACTTCCATATTTTCTCTGCACTGTGAAGTCACTGCAGATGACATTAAGTTGTTATGTAGCAGGGGACATCAAAGCAGTATGTCACATCAGCAGAAAACCCAGAAATAGCACAAGAAATATCTCCACAAACTATTTTCAGCCTTTCTCAGGAAAACTACTGTGAAGCTGCATGGTAGAGCTAAAAAAATTACAACAGTTTGCAGAAATAGACCAATGTTTCTTAATGAACAACCTTTCAGCTTCATAACAGCTCTGCAGAACAGAAGTGCTGTAGAATTCCCTATTAAAAAAAAAATTAAAGAAAAAAAAGAAAAAAAATTTTTGCTGATGATACAGCCTCATAGTTGATCTTTTATCTTTGAACACAGCTGTGAGATCCACAATGCCTCCTGAAAATCCCACATTAAGAGCAAAAGTACCGGAAACCATCCCTTCACCAGACTTTAAAATAAACTAGTTACTTTTTACTTACAGGTAACAGAAGCTCCACTGTGCATGCCAAGTAGTGATGAGGCATGTTTTAGCACCATGACTGCAAGGAAGGCAACTCTTGGAACACACAATTAATCTGCTCTGTGCTACCAATTGCTGTTTGTTTAAAATCTGTTCCAGAGATTGGCAGGGTTCACTGTCTGCCTACAACGTGCTCTACATCCCTTGAACAACTAAGAAGCAGTGTAGGGAAATCATCTTACTGGTATTTTTGAAATCACTGCAAAGGAGTTTGTACATCACCAGTGTCAAAAAGCTCAACTATACTGAAAAATGACAAATTTTCATGATGATTTTGGTAAAAGTACTTTTACCATTGGAAATACATAATGAAAGACAATTTGGTGTGGGTTATGGTAGAAGAGTTTACGTCTGAACATCTCAATAGTAATCAAATACAGAATATTAATTTGCCTTCTTAACATTGGCTACATGTTGAAGACACATATTTAGCAGTTGTAATAACCATAAAAACAAAACAAACAGGCAAAAAATCCAAATTCTCTTTCCCTTCATGACTGCATATTTGTATCGACTCTCTCCTGTTCCCGGCAAATTACTTGGGTCAAGTACAAGATGCTCTTAATAGCATTTGCTATCATGCAGACTTCTGTCAAACAGCGATATCTTACATTTCCACTGGCATTTCTTATCATTAAATGTCCATGTAAGTCTCCTGGTTTTAGCAGATATCTTGCCTACTGTTCTTTTCTTTCCACACTTAAATCAATAATCCTCCAATCAAATTGGTCATACTTAAAAAGCTTACACCTGTCTGCTAATTCAAAATACTAAATGACAGATGAAATTCAACTTTATATGAAATATCTTACACAAAAGACAGTATGTTCCCTACACCCATGGTATAAAGGCCACAAAGTAATGAGATTAAATTGCAGCAAAAAAGGTTCAGGCTAGAAACAGAAAAAACATCCAAAGAACCAGGACACCTAAAACAATTAACGGGGTGCTTGGGAGTGTTGTGACACACCTGTCATTGGAAATATCTAAGAGCATTAACAAAAATCTACTTTGAAATGTTACAGATCTTTTCAATCTTGCTCTGGGTGACACGGACAAAGTAACTTCTTGTAGTCCTTTCTAGCCCAGATATTCTAGGATGTGCAGGAAGCATGGAAAATGCAAAGTTCAAAAATTGGTCTAAAAAGAGATTATAGAACCATATAAATTGCTATTTGAACTTATCTCTAGAGACTACTTCATTCTTTAAACACCTGTTAACAAAAAGCACATCCCTCAGGAACTGATACTTCTTAAATACAGAGTGGGAGAATGCAGGGGAAAGCAAAAGCATCCAATATAACCAATAGAACAACTGATGAGACATTCACTTATATTCTTCTTGACCTGCTGGGATTTAAAAACTCATAAAAGTGACATGGCTCAGGTGAAAAGAATTATAAAGAAAAGCTACATAGTGCAACATTTCTTAATATTATTTTCATTCACAATAGCAAGATCTCATTAAAATATTAATGAAAATGCCACTGACATATAACAAAGTGACTTAGATGTGTCTCCTCTACTCACGGTTTCAATTTCTCCAGGGATTATCTTCATACCATTAGCTACATATTTTGATGTCAGAAACATTTGAAATGTAATAAGACAAGAAAAACCTTAAAAGCACACATATCCAGGAGGAGATGCAACCCAAAGAAATTTGGATCTATGTTCCAGGGAGCCAAAGCACCACAGCACCATGGCAGGAACCACACAGCCTGCTCACTCCAGCACAGAGGATCACCATGTGCAGTCATCCCCACATGCACCCCTTTTATCTACACTGCATTTCTGACCTGCCAGTGCAGCTGTTTCTGCAGAGGCACCATAATAACCCAACCCAAAGGCATGATCCAAGCCACTAAAGCTTCTGTAGCCGTAACTCCAGTAATGCCATTTACTACTACCTGCACCAGCTAAGCTCAACCTGAGTTCACTATGGTCAGGACATAATATCATGAGCAATTGAGCTTGTTACATGAAAGGAGAAAAGTGGAGAATAACCCTGGTTGCAGGGCTTATAACCCTCCCAGCTGACCCAGCAGCTCCTGAATGAGGACGTGCATTCAGGCCTCCAAAGATCAGGGAAAAGTGATTACACTCTTTTTTTCTGTTAGCAGAATGCAACCTGGCATGACATTTCTGTGTTTAACAGCACCCCTGTCTTGCAACATTTGTTTCTGGATAGATAAAAAAGTCCATCCACAAAGAAATTGTAACCCTCTCCCACACAGAAAAGATGAATGGAGATACAATTAGAGGAAATGGAGAAGTTACATTTGCATCCCAAGAGAAGTTATAACAGTATGGAAATTACAGGGTAAAATATAGTTGCTGTTTCCTGGATGGAATGTGGTTGGTATGCTCAAAACTTATTCCATGATGATTCCCCATACACCCAATCTGCAACTGGGAGCACGTGCTAAGGGGGATTGAATGGACGATGGAGCAGGGGGGAGAAACTGTGGCCAGGCACTGTTGAAATCCTTGCAGGGAGGGGAACTTGATGGCAGCTTGCAGCTGATAAATTGCACAACCCCTGTCAGCCAGAGGAGAGAGGGGAGGATGTCCTGCTGCTGAGCCAACAGCTGTGGTGAAATCACTCTCCTCACATGAACTTGTTTCGTTAAAGTCTAATGGTAATAATAACACACCCCTCCATCCCAATGTTACTCATCTCCAAGGTACAACCACCCCTCAAGGGCATGTGCTCTATACTTTCGAAGAATATCTTTAGAAGTGAAGGGAGACAGTTTTACACCAATCAGTAACAAAGGTATGCAGGACTAGAGTCACTCAAGCTCCACCTAAACATATAGTATGAAAGTAAGTCAAGAAAAGGGGAAATGTTAGGGAAGACTCCATCATAACTGCTGGGATCAGCTGATGGGCTGGACTTGTCTTGCCCCCCATAGGGATGCCTGTTGGGTAAGAAGCACACTATGTGTGCTGGATACTTTTTGGGGATTAGACCTTGCTGTGTATTGGTTTGAATATGTTTTTGCAGTCAGTACTATCACCAACTATCCTTGAACCTTAACCTGTCACAATTTTATATTCATAAAGAGTGCTATTCCGTAAACCATTGGTGTGAGTCCTTCACAGGTGCTGGCAGTCACCTACAGCAGAGAATATACTCAAATAAAAGGAAGACCTGCTGAGGTGTCTCCCTTGTGCTGTTGATGTTTTTCCCTCTGTCAGACAAACCACCCTCCAATCCAGCAGGACTGCACAGTGAAGGGTCCCCACAACAGAGTGGTCAGACAGAAGGGTCTCAACTTTCCTGGGATGCTGAAACTCCATCATAGACAAGTTAAACACTAAGGGTTGCATTTATGTCCCCACACAAAGGGTGAGGGAAACCTCCCCTTTTCACATGACACCCACCCCTTTTTCTTCATTCTTTCATCATTTTATTATTTTAGTCTCTCCTAGCCTCTGTCACGTAAAAGCTGCTATAATCAAATTCTATTTTCAGGTTACAAAGTAGTCCATAAGATTAAAAAGTTAAGAAAAGACATCTAACCTCTGTGCTTAAAAAAAGATTCATGGACAAATTACCTGCTTTATGGAGACAAGGAAGCTAAGAAAAGTTCTCTGATGACAGTAACAAAAGAAGCAAGATTTCCAATCTTCAAAGCCACATGGAAAAGATCAGTAAAACACTCTGGTATTTAATACTTTAATGTAAGCCTCTATAATTAAATGTTAGATTTTCTATTAGAGAAATGATCAGATTAAAGATGAGTTGATCAAAGATTTAAATTAATTTGGCTACCTGGAATACTCTAATAAAGATGTTCTGTTGATTCTCAAACTAACAGCACTTACATTAAGAGTATTATAGGGAATGCCTCATCACATGGTGAACTACAGTATGTTCTCCTGTACTAAGCATAAAATTCTGTTCTTAGGGGGAAAAATGAAAAGCACACAAAGATTTTCTGCTGATCTCTGCAGGCTAAAATTGTAAGAAAACTTATACCCTACCCTATCCTTTGAATTTTCTCATCTTAATTGCACACTACACCCACAAACTCACTTTCCTAGAAAATAGTATTTTAATAGACTTTAACCCATACCTCTTCAACTGTATTTTTTTATTCATTGCCATGCTGAATGTATTTCTCAGCAGAGGATCAAACCTGAATCAACAATGCAAACTTCACCTTGTTTCCCACCATATGTAGTATATGATGCTTAGGCCTATCAGGACAATAAGGACATTCCCCTTTTATGTCAGCTAAAAGGGGACTTCCTTGGACATCATAAACAGCTTACTTCATCTGTAAAAGAGTAAACTATAAGAAATAACTAAAACACAACAGCTTTAGTAAAACAACAATACAAAAGGTTGTATTCCAGGCACCTATGAAAGAGGAAATGTCAACAGCATGAAAAAATTAGTTCATAAAAAAGCTGAAGGTGTATAGTTCAGCTAATGGACAAGAATGAAACTTGACAGTAATTGAACAGAAGGAGCAAGTAGTCTATCAACCAGCATTTCAAATACCTCACTGATATTCTTAGATCATCTGCCTTTTTTGGGCTGGGAGAGACCTGGATGATCATCTTGTTCCAACCCACTGGCGTAAGCAGGGACACCTTCCACTACAGCAGATTGTTCAAAGTCCCATCCAACACTTCCAAGGATGGGTCACTTACAACACCTTTGGGCAACCTGTTCTACTGCCTTACAAACCTCACAATAAAGGGTTCCTTCCTAAAATTGAATCTAAACCTATCTTCTTTCAGTTTAAAGCCATTTTCCCTTGTCCTTGTCTGTCACTACACATCCTAGTAAAAAGTTCTCTCCAGATTTCTCATAGGTTCACTTTGTGTTCTGGAAGGCTGGTCTAAGATTTTCTTGAAGCCTTTTCTTCTCCAGGCTGAACAGCTCCAGCTCTCAGTCTGTTTTCTTAGGAGAGGTGCTCCAACCCTCTAACCATGCTCATGGTCCTCCTCTTGACTCTCCTCAGTGGATCTATGCCATTCTTGGGCTGGGGACCCCACAGCTGGATGTAGTAATTCAGATGGGGGACTCATGAGAATGGCCTAGAGGGAGAGAGTCTTAACCCGAAAAAATTAGTTTCCATTACGTCTGAGACATATTTCACAAATGTTGGGTAATTTGTTTCCTCATGTTCTTAAGTTCTTGTGAAATAAGGGACACAAAATGCTCATGTATTTCTACAGTCTCAATGACAATCCAGTCAAACTTTAAACCTGTAACAAAGTTGATGTCTACACTAAGACCCTTATCATTCTCGTCTCTTCATTGTCTGTATAAAAATGACAGACTTTGTCCACAGGCATTTCAACCCAATCAAAACCTCAACAACTATTTTATCACTTTCTGTCTCTCTCATCTGTAGGCACCTAAGGGTATCTAAAATGAAATGGGAAAAATCTGGGTTTTAGCTGCACCTGCAATCAATATGGATTAAATGTTTCTACTTACCCACTGCATAACCTTGAGTCTGAGCACTGGAAGATACAAGAATCTGAACCCAATCCAAACCAAAAACTTGAATATGAATCGTAAATTGGATTTTGAATTGGAATCAGTCTTTAAAACAGCACCGTATCTAATCCTCAGTTGACTCTGAAGTCACAATTTCAGTTCTGGTTGATTTTTGTTAAAGAAAAGAAAATCTATTTTCCAAACGTAAAGGTATATTACTATAAATTATCCAGTGGCCCTACTGATTCTCACAAGAGGTGTGGTTATTTTAGCAGTCTGGAATTTCAGAGGGAGGAATTGGTGGCACTCTGTTGAATGGCTTAACACAATTCTAGCAGTGAGGGTTTCAGTAAGTTGAATGTCAGGAAAAAGTGCACGAAAATAATGTAATAAACTAGTTTCATAAGAACAAGCACAGAAGCATAAAGATGTGGAGACCTAATGTTAGACACCGAAAAGCACCTCATAGACAAATATAATACACCCATAAGAACAGCTTTTATTCATCTCCAGTAATGTATGTACAATTACTGGCTCTCATGTATATGTGAGAAGAAATATGAAAAATGCAGCATGCTTATATTTAAAGCTGCAAGTGCAGGTAATGAGAGTCAACTTTGACAATTCTCATGTATAGACTATTGTTTCTTTTTAATATCTCTTACCAGCTGAATATGAGGTTAGGAGAATGTACAGTACATGATGTCTGATAACAAATAAATCTTCATTTTGTATTTTGTTTGGATCCACAGATAGAGAATTCAAAAACAAAGTTTCTTCAGTTCATGAAAGGATATCACTTGAGTTCTAAAAGGCCAGATATCTATATTGCAAGGTACAATTCTTGAAACAGACCCAAAAATTCACATAAAAGAGATTACCTGTGATATTGAAAAGGAAAGTGCATGTAGGATAACAAAGTCGCAAAAATTAGAAGTGTTACTACATAGATGTTGGCATTGCTTACTATACAAAAAAACCTCCTCCCCTCTTGAACAACACATCTCAATCTTCTTTTCACAACTGATTATTAAATATGTTACAGCTGGGAGATTTCCTTTTTATTACATACCTTAAGTAACACTGAAACTTTGCTCCTGAATGCATTAAAAAGACCTTTTTACAACAAAAAGAAGATTTAAGATAGCTAGGTATGATCTTATAACCTAAAAATAGTACTGTGGAAAAAATAGATACAAACTTTATTGTTTTCTGAAAAAGCAGAAAATATCAGAAGCACAAGTAGCTTGAAGAAGAAATTTCTGGAATTTAAAAAACAAAAAAAAAAGGTATAGCCATATGGGGAAAGGAAACTACTGTTTTCTCAAGTTCTGCAAACTATGGCAAGCAGCTCTAGCAGAAGGTAGCTGCTTTCATTTGCAAACATGCAGTTTTCTTAGGAGTCCTTCATTTATTAGTAATTCCTAATGCTTGCGATAGTATGAGTAATGTTGGGAGGTTTTTTTGGGTTTTTTGTCTGCTGTTCATCATTCACTTTGTTAAAATTTTGGAGGTATTTTACTTCAAAATACTTCTATATTTCTGTAGTGGTTCCAGTTCGCCTATTCAAGGTTCTGGCCAAATGCCAGCACACTTACCAAAATTTACCTGATGTCTGCTGTGAGATGAGGATTAGGAGTAGGTAAAGCAGGTTAAAACTTTATAAAGTATAAAGAAAGTTTATTAATATACCTAAGACAGAGAAAAAAAAAAACCAAGAAAAAACCAAAACGAACTCCTCAGACCACCCCTCCTTCCCCCCACCTCTCCATTTCTTTCTCCCTGACAACATACAAAAGAGAACACTTCAACCTCCAGTCAGTTTGCCATCTCAGAAATAGCTCTTGTTCCAGTTCATTTAGGGAGAGAAGTCTCTTTTGTTTATACCATGGATTCTCTGTGAGAAAAATACAGTTTTTTATGGGTCTTCTACCTCACCATTAACCGCGCCCCGGAAAAAAAGATCAGCTTAATGGTGGATCCCTTCCACACCAGTAGCCTTCCCACAGCCACTATGGTGGGTCATGAACAGTCCACAGGGTACCTTTTTAAGGATGCACAGTTCAATTGCAGCAACAAAGAAAATCCCTTCTGTGCTGAGCAACACAGCTTCTCCTGACAACACAAATTCTCTGGCATTCCCCTGGAACCAGGGCTCTGGGTCACAGCCTCTCCTCTCTCTTGGTTCAAGTTTCTCATCAGGCTGTACTTATTTCAACACTTACTTGTCTTTACCCAGGTATTTCAGTTCACTGGCTGCAATTAGAACCTCACATCCCCCTTTTTGGACTCTATCTTCATATATTACAAGGAATTTATTAGCTCAGTCCCCAACTATGGTTCTACAAAAGAATTTTCAGCTTCACTCTCAAAGCACTTCTCATGCACCTCCCTGCAGGTATCCGTTCTGCTTTCCTCACTGACTGTAAAGTCTCTATGCTGCATTTATGTAGATGTCCTCACTCGTTCCTCTCTCTGTGCAGGGAAGGATGGGTGTCTGTAGGTTTAGTCCAGGCATGGATAGAGTTAATCTCTCTCTCTCTCTCTCTGGCAGTGTGATGATCGCGTGCTCTTTGCCGGGCTGTTTGAACAGGTCCCAGCTGGATGGCAGAAGCTCTCAGAGTCTCTGTGCCTGGCTCTGCGGAGCTGGCTCGGCCTGCTGGGGCCATCTGGGCCCGGGGTGACAGGGCAGGGCCTGGCCCGAGCTGGATGGAGCCGACCCGGTCCTTGCCTGGCCCGGAGCAGGGGCCTGGCCCTGTCTCGTGTAGCTGACATGTCGGCTGAGCTGGATCTGCTGAAAATTCCAGCCTGCATTCCGGCTGCAGCGCCACGGCCGCCCTAAACCTCCCTTCCCCACCCCTTCCCTCCTCTGGAAGGATGGGGGAGCCTTACCAGCGAGAGAAGCAGGAGCTGCTCCTCTCCACATAGCAGCAGGCCAAAAGAGGAAGAGGCTCAGAGTGTCTTTGCTTATATATGGTTCTTTCCTCAAAGGAGGATCAACTTTTTAATTGGTTCACCTACACATCAATCCTTAAAACTACCTAGCTACTGGCTCTCTCTCCCAGGAAGGAAGTTATATCCCTTCCTGCAGCATAGGTCACTTCCTAGATTTTGACCCCTCCTGACTAACCCAGGACAATTTCAATATTTGATTTCTTTTTTCAAATTTTTTTCCATTACCACTCTGTCTTTGAAATGCTTTAACAACTTCTATCTTCTCTCTTTCCTCCTGTTTCCAGTTGTTTGTTTTCTTGCTCTGGAAATGTGAAGCAACATCCACTGTTCCTTCCTCATGTGGCAGAGCCTTGGGTGGATCTATCAAGAATTTCTCCATATTACAGGGTTGTAAAAAAAAGACTTTGCATCTCTCAGACTCAAAAATACCAGGATCATTAGAATTTCTTCTATTATAATTAACTCTTTACAGAGAGAAAACTCAAAGCAATCAGATATCAGAGCATAGAAAAAAGGGAGTTTTTAAACATCTCTCCCACCAACAGGTATTTGATGTCAAGTTTGACTTCAACTTGCTCAGGAGCATAGGAAGGGACAGAGAATTCTGCAAAATCCCTGATGGACTCTCAGAAACCTCCCCCCAGCCCACTGGGGCTGATGGTGCTCCTGGTGGCACCCAGCCTTCTGGTAGTATCAGGATCATTGTCTCCCTCCATACTCAGGGCCTGGCAGTAACAGACTGTTGTGGCATCCAGTGAAAGTTGCAAAACACAGAGATTTCTTTAGATCTTGCTCTGAACTTTCTTCCATGAAATTTTACCTTGCAATTCTATAAGTATATTAAATCAAGATTTTACTACCTGAGATGTGTCACCTCTTCAACATTTCCCAACATGTAGTGTCAGTAAAATCAGTATTTTCCACCCAACTATTGACAATCATGTTATTGACAGCATGTTATTGCTGATTCACCAATTTGTGTCAATCTTTTGGGCTGAAATTGCTATTAATAGTCTATTACATAATTAATCACTAATTTAGAAGTTTCTATTTTCTTTATGAAGTTCTTTGAATACACTGAATCCAATAAAGTAATTGGAACATTTTCTGAGAAATTCAGAATTCACTATATAGTATGATTTTTTTCCTGTTCTCAGTGGTTCATAATAAATGAATAAACCTGATTTCAGGATTCCTGCTCAGGAGGAATATCCTGTCACCCAGCCAGTGACCTATTGCAATATCTATTATTAGATGCAGTATTTAATTAGGATATACACTCAGGAGATCTGCTTAATCAGGATGTCTCCCAGTGAACACATTTAGGTCCAACAACATTCATTGGTAATGACTTTCATAATGGGGACAGCAACTTCCCTTAATTGGGATATCTTAGCATGAGTTAGTGTGTTAACCTAAGTCTTATAGTACTTCTGTCTTCTCTGACAAGAGCTTTCAGATTTTCTCATGCTATGACAGAAAACACAAGAAATATGTATTGCCCTGGTTTTGGCCATGAGAGTCAACTTCTTCCTAGTAACTGATACAGTGCTGCATTTTGGTTTTAATATAACAACAAATGTTGAGGACACACTGATGTTTTAGCTGTTGCTAAGCAGTGCTGACCCTAAGTCAAGGACTTTTCTCATGCTCTAGCCCAGTCTCTCCTTTTTGGAAGAGGAGGTCAAGCAGTTAGTACTCAGATGGTTTTCCTTCTACCTTGCTGCTTCCTGGGATGACCCTGTTTACCCTCAAGGATGGGTATGTAGAGAAGATTGTAAGCCAGCTCACATAAAGCACAGTTATTTGGTTGCCTGCTTTTCTCTTCTACACCTTTTAAAAACCCTCTTTTCCTGTCTTGAGAACCACTTTAAGGTCATCAACAGGGCCCAGTTGTGACAGCTGATGATCAGGACAGACCAAAGGTCACAAGCCATAATTTCTCACAGGAGGTCAGAGTTTAGAGTTGGCTGAGAAAAACTTCTCTGTACCCACACATTAGAGAAGAAAAAAGCAAGCAGCTGCATTATGTGCCTTGATTATACTGCCTCTTTATCCATTACCAATTCTGTCAGCCTCAGTTGAAGAAACCCTACCCAACAGGCAATTTTTTAAAAGAAAAAGAAACAAAATCTGCAGCCTTTATGTGCACATATTCAAGTTCCATCTCCAAGAACATCTATTGAAATATTTTCAGCTAGAAGTATGCTGCTCATTGACAATCCAAGATAACCAGGAGCTTATTGATCTCTCCTTCTCCTCTACTAAGAGAAAGAATGATAAAGAGCTGCTGTTGAGATTAAATGCACCATACTTAACATCAAGTATAGAGCACAAAAATAAAAAGTTTAGGAATAGCTGAGTTACTGTCAGCACAACATTAGTGAATGACTTTTCGGTTTTTTTCCCTGCCCTACCTTTGCCCCCTAAATTCAACAGCAGATAGAAAGAAAACAAAAGATATGAACATCCTGGGAATGCACAAAATCCTGTGTGATCGTACAAGCATATCCATAGAAGCAGATGCAATTTCTTGTTCACTTGAGGTCTGAGCTGGTTGGATATATGCCAGCTCCATCCAAAACCTATAGAACCATGTTACCTGGTTTATTATTTTTGGATTAGCACAGGGATAACACATGCTTCTGGCTTGCATTCAGCTGTCTGAGAGCACAGATGGAATGGGAGCACAGTTGTCCAAACCTGTACATGTAAACAAGGTCTGCATGTCACTGCAGATCTCCATTTGAGAAGCTAGGACAGGAACTCCATGGGCTCTACACACCGAATCCGATTCTCACTTCCCTAACATCCGTATAGGAAGTAATGACACAAGAAATTGTTCCCATGAGCACAGGTATTAAAGCAATGAGAACCTAGGTTAGCAGCATCTTCAAAGTATACTAATTCTACTACTTATCTAGTGCCAAATTGTTTCCTTTTCCACCTCGTGAGGGGTTTTTTCCTTGCATTTAAGTATGTCCAGGATAGATTCTGATGCCACAATATGTGACCAAATACTATACTTCATGCCTGGACAGTAATACTAGGTAGCATATTAAAGCAGAACTTCTTAATTCAAATATCCCTGAATAGAAATTATGTCAATAGAAAGAAATTATATTATAAATTTCTTGTCAAGTCACATTAACATTTTGTATGGAGGTTCCCCATGTTATGCCCCTATCTGGCAGGCTGCCTGAGGAAATTCTGGATGGAAACAGCATTCTGGCCTCTTACTGGTAACTGGAGAGTGGGTGGAAGTTCATTTAGAGAACCTACTTGACCAGAAAGTCTTTCATGTGTGATCTCTCTCCTCTTTCAGCAGTCAGTGTTGAATGTTTTATAAAATAAAAAAAAAGGATTCTATGACCTTTTTCATTCAATTTCTATTCTGAGATGAAATTATTTTATTTTTAAGAAAATCTAGAACTTATTATTATCACCTGGTATTATCTTCTGCACAGTATACCCTACATCACCTAAAAGCTTCCAATTTAAACTCATAGCCTGAGGTTGAAATGGTGAATTCTATTTTATTTTGTTTTCTGCTTAGCTTCTGAATTCCCAGATGCAGAAATAATCTTTTTGCATAACAACTACTGTACTACTAGCAGTCTACAGAATTCAGTAAAAAAATTTCAAGATATGGCTGATAGTGTTCAGCAGTGGAATTATCTTATATCTTCTGTACTTTTCATATCTTAAATAATTACATTGATTAAAAAAAGTCTTCCTGAATTTCTGTAGCACTGTTTCAGCTATTAAATAATGCAACATTTTTCATTCTACTAAGGATATCTTCACTTGCTGAAAAGAGACACACAGACAAGTTCAAATCACCTCTTGACCGTCTCTTCAGTGAGCTCCTTATGTTTCCTATCATAAGATATACTTTCCAGCTCTTAAACATTTTCTTTCTCTGAATCATCTATTTTAACCAACTATTTTAACTGAATACACTATTTCAATATTAGTCTCACTAGCACATATAGAGGAAATATCTCTGTGCTATTCTAATATTTCATTTACATACCTAATGATGTCTTTAACCCAGATAGCCAAAGCTTCTTATTGGATATTTTTCTTTCCGCATTTAGTGTCTTGAAAATCATGTGGCTTAGGTGCATACGTCTTTTCTGCTTGATCAACATTATTCATTGGTATAACTTGTTCTGAACATTCTACAATTTACCTTATTTTACCACTTCATTATCCTTTGCATTACCTATAAACATGAACACTTCCCCACCCAACAAGTCCTGCCCACCTCAATCTTAATATTTTATATTTATACACAGGAAATACATCTCTGCTTCTGTCCAAATCACGCATAGGGCTTTTATAACAAGTTTTCAATAGCTTATTCACTGAATTAATTAAGTAGGTTGTAGCCCCTTCAGTCATACACTCTACACCTTCCATAATGTCTGAGTTTACATACCAGTCTAAGGCTTCTGTCTAGGAGGCTAAACTCTCCATACTGTAGACAGAAGACCTTCCAGAAGACACCAGACTTTTTCCAGACTTCATAGGCCACCTGAACAGATTAGCCTTTCACCTTGACTAAGTAAGGCAATGAAAGTTAGACCACAGGATACTCCTTTTTTCATCCTACCACCACATGTAGTCTATTTAATGTGACAAGATATTCATAAAGTTGTGCCACACTTCTGCGGCACTGTCTGCACTCCTGTTTCTGCAGAGCTGGATGAGAAAGGAGTTAGGAGTTTTCTGAAAGAGACTTACTGTGAGGTGCAAAAGGCAACACCAAGCATAAAAACTGTCTTGCCAGACCCTTACTCCTTTTTGCACAATTTATTAATAAGACAGATCTTCTTGGAACTTTTTCTGATTTGAAAAAGTCTTTAAATTCATCACTTTGGAATGAAAATTCCAAGTTCAAGCCCTGATTAGTATTTGTGAAGAATGTTCTTGCCATATCCACACATTTAAAGTATCTGCAAATGCCTGTTCTATGTTTATGTACTTACGTGCACAAACACACAGAATGGTAAAATTTCTGTGGCATTTGACAATTAAGCTTAAGCAATCACACTGGGGGGGGGGGGGTGTCTGATATTATCTACTATAAAATTTTCATATACCAGATTATTAATCTGATCAAGATAATGTCAGCACTGCAGGAAACACCTTTGATCATTTCATCAAGTGAAAACAGTTGAATTAGATTTAGGAAGAGAGGTTGCCTGACAAGTTCTCCCAATTCTGGATTCCTACTTTAACTCTTAAATACAAATCTACTCATTTTGAGGAACCTAAAGTGTTGCTTAAATGCTGTTCAAGCTAACAGCATTGTGCTACTACACATGTGCACATGCAGGAAGACATGGATTTACACAGGTTCTACAAACATGCCTTCTATCCAAGAGCATTTGTTCAACCACAAAAAAATTAGAAAGACATAGAAATTGAGAATTTATTAAGCAAATACACTTTTGCTTGGTTTTATTCAAAGAAGATAAAAAGTAAGGTTAAAACTTCCAAAAAAATCTACGTTTCTCAACATCTTCCTAGCCTTGCTCATCACAGTGATTCTGACTGGCGACATATAACATTTTACAGTTTTTCTTGAAGCTGAGAAGATTCCTGGAGCTGAGAAGACGTCAGTGGGAGTTGATGATGCTGAGTGATCTTACCAGCACCTTAAATAATTGTATGCTGCATTGCAGATTTTAAGCCTGATGTAGTTACATAAAATTATATGAACAGATTGTGAATAAATTGTAAGTAATACAACAGATTGTGAAACATTGTAAGTAAAATCATATCCATCTTTTGATATTGTTGTGCTGGGTTTGGCTGGGATAGAGTTAGTGAGCTTCGTAGTAGCTAGTATGGAGCTCTGGTTTGGATTTGTGATTAAAACGTTGATAATGCAGAGATGTTTTAATTATTGCTGAGCAGAGCTTACACAGAGTCAAGGCCTCACCCCACCAGTGGGGAGGCTGGGGGTGCACAAGAATTTGGGAGGGGACAGAACCAGCAGAGCTCACCTCACCTGAATTAAGGGGTACTTCAGACCATATGGCATCATGCTTAGCTCAGATAAAGTTGGGGGAAGAAGAAGGAAGTGAGGGGACATTTGGAATTATGTCTTCCCAAGTAACTGTTGCGTGTGATGGGGCTCTATTGAACTGCCTGCCCATGGGGAGTGGTGAATAAATTCTTTCTTTTGTATAGCTTGTGTGTCCTTTACCTGTTAAACTGCCTTTACCTCAACTCATGTGTTTTCTCATTCTTACCCTCCTGATTCTGTTCCACATCCCACTTGGGGGAAAGGAGTGAGCAGCTCATTGATGCATAGTTCTTGGCTGGGATTAAACCACACTGATTATATAAAAAGCTCATGTTGCACATTACAAAACATATAAACATAACAAAACTACTGCTTTTCCAGTTGTGTTCATGTACATGAAAACTTTTAAAATAGAGTAGCGTTCCATTTTGTTACAATACCCATTTTTACAGTTCAGTTAGGCATCTTGTCACAACTGATCATATATCTTGATGCTTTTTTATGGTTTGAAAATCAATGTGAATATTTCTTCCTTGCATTAATAGCATTTCATGTAGCAAAATTGGTAAAGACATTTCTATTTTCATCATAGTTTATTCCTCTTCCCCAGTCTTCATCCACGGAAAGATTTGTTGGCTGGAGAAATATTTTTCTGTTAAAGATATTTAGCAGATATGTCTCTTTTTATCTGAAGCCCACATTTCAGTGCTATTTAGTCTAAATAACTTCTATTATAATAATTTGCCTCAAGATTTTCAAGAAAAAAAGTTTATATATTGCTAATATTTATTTGCTACCTTTCCTTCGGGCACCAAAATAAAACCATTAAAAAAGGAACAGTATCAACCTTAATTCCCATTAGAGAAAAGAGGAACAAACATTCAAGGGTACATTCATATAGAGAATTCAGATGAACATCAGTTACATACAGAGAGAGAAAGAGAACAATTTGTTTCTCAGTAATTCGTTCATTTCTCAGAACATTTTTCCTCATTGAAACTCTCCTGCTTTTTTTGAAGGGTTTTCCATAAAACCAATGTTCTTAAATTGACTGTCTTCCAGGGTAGATGGGTTGAGAGGAAGTGGAAAAAGGAGTCATATTGTCTCCGTGCACAAAAAATCCTTTTATTCCTGTCTTTATCACCAAGGTCCTGGTAACACTGTTATGATCTCTTCTAACACATTGGAGTATTACAGATATAGCAGTAGGGTGACCACTTCCAGTCACCCAGAAATGCTTGTCAAAGAATCAGTGAACAATATTCCACATTTTTCACAGGTGAAAAACAAGGGCAACTGTAGATGAGGTGTCTAGCATCATCTTATGTCTCACTTTGAGCAAGATTCAAATTATCCTACATCATCCTAATTGAAATATAGAGATTTTAGGCACTTAACATCTCAAGCATAAATACCTCAATAACAACCAAGAAAATCAATTTGCATGGACTCTTATACAAAGCCGTGTAAGTGTACAGAAAGACCAAAACTCCTTCCATGTCTAAAATTATATCCCCCTTGAGCATGTGTATGCTTATCAGTGGGTCATCCCTACTTCAGGCCTACTTAAGGTTCCCATGGTCACCTTAAAGCAGTAGCAAATGCACCTTTGAAGTCTGCTCTGGCTGATGTGCTCTAAGCTTATCACAGAAGTATCAAGTGAAACATAAAACCAATCATAAAACAGTAATTTATTTCCAATATTACTTCTATATGATGGCGGAGCAGTTAACACGCAGGTTAATACTCTAGGGAGGTAGGAAATCTCTAAAGCTATCCCAACAGTCATCAAAATCCTCCTCAACTCTTAGACAACCTTCTTTAATTCTATATTTCATTCTTAAACTTTCTTACTTTCTGTACCTTTGTACAATTTTGTTTTATTTTTATCAGAAATAGAGACAAATTCTGCTCTTTGGAGAGGGGTCTTCATATCGTCGTCTCTGAGAACTGAAGTTAAGAAAAAATATGAAGAAATTGAAATTATTTTATTAAATTCTTTACATAGAATTCAGTCAACCAAAATGGACATCCAGAGTTGCTTTAGGGGCTGCAAATACCTCCTCTCCTGTGGGCACAGCAGCACCTGAGGTACCAACTCTTCCTTTGCAGGGCTGGCACAAAAGCAACAGGCAACCCATGCCTTTTGGGAGCCACAGCTGGAGGCAAAATTACCTACCCAAAAAAACCTAAATATCACTGAGTGCCTTTCTTTCAGCCACTGAATTCTGCCCTTTTTCTGATAATACAAAATCACTGCACATAATAAAAAATGGTAACAAATACAAATACCACATATCAATGCAATTTCTATTAACATAGTAATAGTATATATGACTTTAACAAAAGTAAAGTATAAAGAAGCCATTAGTAGAGGAAAATAAAAGTTTCATTTTAATAAAAATAAAGATGTTTTTATATCAACATTTTTTTTCAGTATCTATAAAGCTATTTTCAGGGGCAGAGAAACAACAACAACAACCACTATAACCACCACAAATAAAGTCTAGTTTTTCCAGTTGCATTAACAAAAACAAATTTCAGTCTTTACTGTTCCTTTCTAAAGTAACAGTGTTGGGTTCCTAAAGACCTCAGTGGCTATCCACATCACTTCCCTGATTTTTTTAATGTTTTTCCAGTTCCAAAGTACCCAGCACTGTAACATTTTTTCTAACTGAAGTGTTAGCAGCTCTCAGAAAGGGGCATTGCCACCTCCTGTTCTAGCTGAGATACCCCTAAATCTAAACAGCTTTGACTTTTTGCTGCCATATTTCACAACAAATCTATATCTAATTGTCTATTACTACCCATAGGTCTGCTTTTCAACATTATTGATTTCCATTAATCTTCTTCCTGTTGAGGGTATTTGGGATTATTTTTCCCCAGATACAATCAATCCTACTTCCTGCCCATTCTTTAAATCTTCTCTAGGATCCTGCCAGTACAGTTCTGTGGAACACTCCTTCAGTGGTTTTACATTAAAAAGTCCACAGAGTATGCGTATGTATAATTACCATTTTCTTATTCTTTCCTGGAAAAATAAAGATGATTTGTTTTAGTGAGGAACAGAAAATCAGTATTCAAAGGCATAGAGAAGGAATAAAAAGTCACTTGCCACCAATGTCACCTTTTTGAATTGCAAAAAACCAGTGGAGTTGCTCCAATAATTTACACACACAGAGGAGTTCAGGTTTAGTGTGAATGGCAGAGTTCAGCCCACGCTAAGTTTGCACCATGACATTGTCCCTCTCACCAGGCTGTGTCAGGCACAGCACTGAGTGAGCAAGAAGCTGAGAAAGCCACACCAGAAACCTACACATTTCTGAAGTAACAGCAGGGAATTAGGGGACCAACTGCTGAGTCCCTTCATCTCTGGAGCCCTCCTACTTAGAAATTCAGAAGTTATACAGAATTCTATTTAATGCCATGAAATACAGAACATTAGTTTTTGCATGCTCATTTCTATAAGGACCAGCTGTAGTTGCAATGTATAATCAGTCAAATTTTTACTGTTGTAAAACAAATTCTGAGTATTTATTTACTTTTGGACTGTGAAAACCTTGTATTTTTGAAGACCTGCATTCTTATAAGGAAATAGCTCCAAGTAAGGAATAAGGAAAAAGCTCCAAAATCTGTACTCTAAGAAACAGATTTACCAGGTTAGGGTTTTTTTAAAGTTGTTTCTTGATGTGGTGATATTATTATCAAATGTATTGCATTGACAAATCTATATGGCAAAGCAATTTTGATTTCAAGCTTTACTTTTCTAACTTCTCTGCAACTTGAACAAACAAGATAACCAAGATAATTCATTCTCCTTTATTTACTTGTGATTTCCTTTCTGAACTTGATGAAAAGAAATTATTTTTTAGTGTTAAAGTTTGAAAATTTTCTACAGAAAATCATATATCAAATTTTGTTTTATAATGCAGCATAACAATCAATCTGAACAAGGGTTTCCCTACAGATTTTCCATGCAAGACCCTTGTTGTGATTCAGGTCATCCTGAGGCTCCAGTAATGAGCTCAGAATATCCCAGTATTTTTGCTGGGCAGGTTCAAAATAAGACAGTGACAGTCTGTGCATTCTGAAAAAAAAGGGCATTGAATATTTTTCAGTACCTCAACTCCAGCAAGACAGCCAAATTTTGCTGTTCATTTTAAAAAGTCCCCTCTAAGAAGAAATGCTTTGGTCAAGTTTTTTTATATTTTTTACTTCTCCATAAGGCAAGAAAACCAGATAACTTTCTCCCGCTTCCCTGTGGAGGACTTCTCAACATATACTTTTGTTACAACCTTTGTGAAATCACCTGTTGATTATCAATGCAAATCTCAATAGAAAAGATTATCTAGCTATATGTAGCTAACTAGAATGAAAGAACTGAAATGCAGTGACAGTGATTATATTTCTCAATATTCATTATTATCATTTACTTTCCTCCAGTCCAGGCACATTTAATTTTAATTCACATCCTGTTTCCATATGCCATGAAGTCTTTGAACAGGGACATTCTCTGTTCATCAATACAGTGAGCAATATGTGAGGAGCCTGACTTTCTTTGAAACCTTTGGGAGTTATTAGGGAGTAAAAAGAAACTAAATGTAGCTTGTAGAATTAAGATGGAAGAAAAACAAGACTGCATTCTCATGAAGCAACCCAAGAAAACTGGCAGTTTGATTACTCATAAAGGTCATAAAAGCATGTAATGAAGATCTTTCTTGCGTTTGGATGACTTGGAAGAGGCTCAGAACAGACGGAGGGAAGACAACTGACAAGTTATGATGCACTTTGCTTCGCAGATGACGAGTTCTTTAGACACAGTACATTTCATACCTGGGTTAAATGCATTAATACGAAATGTGAGATCCTTGTGCATACTTGCAAATAAAAGGCATAAACAATTCAACCAAGTGTGTGTCCTAAATACCCACAACAGAATTCAGTACAGCAATAACATTTGCTAGTCCTTCTTTCAGTGTGCATTTTATGCATTTTTAAGATTCTTTTTAACTTCACAGTCTTTGATCCCCATTTTTTTGGTGTTATCTAGGCTACAGATTCTCACACAGATGCTATCAGTGCTCCCTGGTACAGAAGCAGAAGGAGCATGAGTGTTTCTCACTTCAAGAAGAGAACTGTGCCAGGCAAACATTAGAATGCAAACCAAGCCATCATGACACTAAAACCAAAGGGGTTTGACTAATGTAAAAAACCAGTTTCATACAAAAAGTTCAGGGTTGGACTGTACAGGTTATCTATGGAACTGCAACATAGACAAATTACAATCAGATATGTTGGTACATTATTGTAAAGAAATATTTTCCACTGCTCTGAAACGGACACTCACACACAAGCTCTGGAGACAAGTTGCATCACATTAGGAGTGAAGAACATGTCCAGTCTGATGCTGGAGAATTGTAAGTGATGTGTTAAATTTATGTCCTCTCATAATTTGTTAATGTGCATTTACCTAAAGTGACATCTTGTAAAATTACAAAAATGGAGACTCTTGCCGAAAAGCTTGCAACTCTCCTGGAGGAATTTCATCATTAAAATCTTGAAAACCACAATTAAGAAATTTGGACACATCTGAAGATAGAGCTGGAAAATTTGCAGAAGTAACAAAAGGAAAGGTTGTCAGATATTTTCAGTTTCCAAGTACAACTGAAGAGCAATGCCCATCATTCTGAGAAAGTGGCTCCTGGGTCACATGAACATCCTGTAGCTTTAAATAGTAGATTATTGATAAAATGCAGACACTGTCGTGCATGAGGAAAGCAGTCCTTCTGTAACTATTCTTCAAGAACTAAATTCTAAAGGAATAAGCAGTACCCATGACTGACACATAAAGGAACTCTGAGAATGGATTTTCAGATATGTTTTCTACCACTACTAAAAACTTCATTTGAAAGTTTTCAGAACTCAAAATCACTCCTGCAAATCCCATTCAAAGATCTTCAACCACTCTAAAAATGTTATGATTACACTGAAAAAAATAGTACGATAGTACAATCTCCTTTGTTACAAGAAGTTCAGTCTTTTCCTACACTAGAAGATTGGAAACTTATGCAACATGGTCTTGACAGTTATCCTGGTAGGAAGCTGGGACTGATAGGCTCTGCTGCTGGCTAAACAGGACAGCTCCTCCTACACAGACAAACTCACAAATAGCTCAGTGACAACTTACCACACTTTACAGCACCACTGTGCATACCCTTCTTATTCTTTGTCTAAGATGCTTCACTGTTCTTTCTTCACAACTTCTGACACTTGATAAGAACTACACACACGCTTCCTATCATCCTTCACCAGGGTATTTGATCCCAGCATGATTCTAGTCCCCAAACTCGAAACATAAATAATTTATGATAACTCATAATGTGATAAAAAAGGAGAAATATCAGGTTTTATCCTCAGCTTAAATCCACAAAGAAAGAGATAAAAACCATTGGCATCATTTGGACGCAACTCTGCCCGTCTGAAATGAAAGAGGCATAGTAGCCTCCTGATCAATTTTGTCTGTCCCATAGGCAACCCTGCCAAAAAGATGACTGTGTTGTTACTTTTAAAACCTCCTAATTCCTTAGCAAGGGCTGTTTCTTCATGATTCACACTTTAAATAAATATTTTTAACTCCTGCTTTGATCTGCCTACCTTCTGCTCTCTCTAGAGTCCATTAGAGGCCATACTGTGTTTTTCACTAAGTGGTGACAGGTCTATCACCTTGAGAATACATTGCTCAAGGTAGTGTTTACCTCGAATAAATAGGAGACAATTTCTGCAGCAGATGAGATCAGCAGAACAGAAGCCTTTCATTTCATGAAACCATCAAAAACACCATGAAGGGCTCCAACAGACAAATCTTGCTGTCAGATTTTAAATATTTTCATACCCACTACACCAGTAGACTCCAAGATTTTTGATCATGCACCTTTATCAGTAAAATGTTTTCAAGCACACACCCCAATATATATTTATTTATAGACTATATACATGTACTATTCTACATGTAGTTTTGTTGTGTGTGTATATATAATCTACTATTAATAATAATATTGTATTATTTTTATAAAAATAACCAGAAACAAAAATTTTAAACGGGTAAGTTAAAGATAAAATATAACACTAGAGTTACTTTTGATATTTGGGGTTTTTTTTTAATTTATTTTATTAATACTACCAAAAAAAAAAATCTTTCTTCTCCCTGATAGCTTGGTTTGCACACCCTCTGTGGGGTGCAAACCCCGCTTTGGAGATTACTGCATTAGACCACCCTTCTTCTCTGCCAGAAAACATGTTTGTGCTATGGTTACACCACTACAGATAAAATAGAAATGCAATGCATATTTATCAGAAATTTATTGATATGGCATCACTGTACCCTAGAGGTTACTGAGACCCAGAAACACGACCCTTTCTATTACCTTCATTATGGGTACTGTGCTGTACAGCAGTAGGGTTGGGCAGGCAGCTGTAGAAAGCAGGAGAGTGCATCCTAAGCAAATCAAAATGAGAATCACTGCTGAACATCTGTTAGCGCCAAGAGGCACTCATGTGATTGTTCCATGTAGACCTCATTGCCTTTATTTTCATTGTGCTGTGAAGCAGTATGAGTGGAACGAGACCGTATAGGGAGCAAAAACAAACTGCCAAAATGTTCCAGTAGCCTTAGGCCTGAATATTTTGTCTCTTCTCCAAAAAGTATATATAAATCAGGTAATCACAAACGACAGCAGCATCACTGAAAATTCAGTGTCTAAAAGATAATGAAATACAAAGTAGCCATCCAGGCTCTGTTTATCATCATTGGGCACAAACTAGCCCCTGCCAGAGTAGTGCTAATCTCGTCCCCTTTTAAATACTTAAATCAAATAGTTTGGTTTCTGAAGCTGCCTTCACCTTTCTAAGCTGAATGTGAGACAGTCCATGATAAACACCATCACAAATACACAGTGGGGGTCCTTTCTGTTATGGTCTGAAATGGGTATACAATAGGTGGTGGGGATGGGTGTGTCTTAAGGGTTACAAAAGAATGTCCCCAGATTCCCTCTGCACAGTTACAGGGGTTCTGTGGTGGGGACTTAAGTTTTACTGGAATGCAAAACCTTAGCTTTTAGGAGCAACAAAGTACTTCAGGTAAAACAAACAATCTTTTAGAGAATTGAAACTTTATTATTTTCTTGTAGAGTGGTGTTCATCTGCTCTAATTTAAGGTTTCAAGCACTATGGGGTTTGTTACTTCTGAGCAGTGCTACACAGAGTCAAGACCTTTTCTGCTTCTCAGCCCAGCTCACCAGTGAGCAGCCTGGGGATGCATAAGGGCAAGGGAGAAAACACAGGCAGGAAGCTGACCCCAATTTACCCAAGAGATATTCCCTACCATATGGAGTCATTCTTAGCATTTAGAGCTGGGTGAAGAAGAAGGAAATGAAGGATGTTTGGAGTGATGACATTTATGTTCCCAAGTCACTGTTATGCGTGATGGTGCCCTGCTTTCCTAGGGATGGCTGAACACCTGCCCACTCATAAGAACTGGTGAATTAATTCATTGTTTTGCTCTGCTTGTGTGCACAGCTTTTGTTTTACCTATTAAACTGTCTTAATCTCAGCCCACGAGTCTTTTCACATCTATTCTTCCAGTTCTCTCCCCTATCCTGCTGCAGAGCGGGGGAGTGAGCAAAGGGCTGCGTGGGGCTTAGCTGCAGGTGGGGTTAAACTACAATACTCCACATTCTCCTGATAGGAACACCAATGAGACAAAAAACAAAGCTATCACTGTAATTGTGTCACTGTCACCCTGTTTTCATATGGTTTCTTATTATAGCTCCTATTTAGTTTTGGCATTTAGAATACACTGTATATCAACAGTATCAGTACCCAGACAGATGTCTTGTGCATTCACAATGATCACAGCTTTCTGACCTTTAGATAAGAAATAGAGGAATTATTGTTAAGTGATTATTTACATTTTGGTAACATCTACAGGACTGTACCATCTTACTGTATACTTTGGACAAGCTATCTGCCTTGTCAACCCCTGAGCCAGAAAAAAGAACAAAACAAAAACATGGAGAATTTATACACCATACAAAAGAGCTACTGCATATCAACAGCCTTTGGTATGCCAGTCAGGAGGAAAAGGTTAGAAGGAGAAAGCTAAAGAGTAGGGAAGGAGGACAGTGAGGGAAGGGAAGGAGCAAGAGGAAGGAACAGGCAGTGAGAATAACAGGACAAGACAGCCCATGGGAATAAATACACAGTCTGCCAAATGAAAACAGCAGTTTTCACTGTTCAGTGCATCTAGAGCAGCGTCTTACCAGCAGGGAAAGGAACGGTCAGTGGGCTGAGATAGTGGATTTCTCTATCACACAACAAGGACTTTTATCTACAGGCAAGACGAGTTCTGGCCCTTCCAGATATCAGGTCTGCTCCAGAAAGATGTGCAGCAGACCTTTCTGTTAATATGCCTGTGATATGAGTATAGAGAAAAGGGATATAAACACAGGCAGGTCTAGGGCTACTGTCAGCTTGGTCTACTGCTGTTCCTGCTGCTCTCAAGTACTCTCCAAACATCAGGATGTCCATGGGCCTTTGGAACAGACAAAATATGACCCTTGGGAAACAGATTTCTTTACTATTCCTATTATCAAAGGCATCTTTTCCTCTTTTTGCACTGCAAAAAATGCCTTTATCTGATACAGACATTCCCAATACTCACAGCAACCCATTTCTCATCTCAGTGCTCCAGGTTCTTTTCAGGTTTTGGCAATTTCTTAGTACTATTAACACAGTGAAGCCAAAATAACAAAATCAACAAAATATCCAAATATTAAGGAAGACAGAAGCATTTTTTCCCTCTTTCTTAGCTTTTAATAGATCTATCATTTTGCTGCCAGTTCACTGCCATGTAAATTGTATTTATTGCAATAGTCATGTACCTAAAAGGTCAGAGTACTCTTTTACCTTAGACCTTTTAAAACAAAAGCTTCCTGATATTCTTTTGTTTTTATTAAAAATCTCTCTCAGCCTCAGAAATAATACTGTCTATCCTCTTTCAACAGGCACCTTTTATTTTATACTTCTGATATATGCTAGAATATATGCTATTAGGTTACCTCTTTAACAAGTAGTTTGGCCAAATTTTACTATAGCACCTCTCCCATTGCTTCAGGAATTGTTTTCCCATCCCAAGAGTACAAGTTTTCTTTCCCTCCTAAATCATTGCTTTAGGTGTTGTAATTATTTAAACATGGCAGGTTCCACTCTTGAAGTATCTGCATTCTGGAAATGCAAAAATTGGCTCTCTCAGGCAAATTTCTACCACTTAAAAAGACTAAAACTTTCTAGAAGTGAGACAGCCCTACACGAAACATGTAACAAATCACAGTACTTCAGAAAATATCTAAAGGTCCCTTTTTGAAGAGAAGATATTCTTAAAACAGATTATCAGTTGGTTTTGCTTCAGGGAACTTAAAAGCACTGTCTGTGTTTAATTTTCTTTAGCCACTTTAAAGATCTACAGCCAGGAGGAACAGAAGGCACTCCAAATGGTAAAATTTCCACTTGAACTAGACAGGTAACCTTAAGCTTAGACAGCCTCAAATTTTTTGCCTGTTGAAACCATTTATAACAACTTTTCATGTTCTTCTGTAATTCATATCTTTGTAGCTTCCTGAAACATACTACAAGAAAAACTGAAATAACAAATCCCTTAGGTTTCAGGCTATAGTTTTTTGTCAGACAGAATCTTTGTAGCCTTTGTTCATTGTTCATCTGCCTGCTTTAATAGCCCTCTTCTTTAAAATAATCTTAGCAATAATAAATAAAATAAAATTATAAAATGAAAATACACCACAACGCTTGTTTTCTCAGATATATCTTAAGAAATCAAAAAAAAAAAAAAAAAAAAAAAAAAAAAAAAAAACCACCAAAAAAAACAAAAAAAAAAAAAAGACTAATTAATTTCACAAATGACAGAAATAATTTTAGGCTTTCACAAAGACCACTGTATGAAGATTTTGTATTTAGTGAATTCTTCAGTACACACTTCACCTCTTCACCTGCAGACATTTTAATATGCATCTTCTAGCAGTTTGGTTTTGGAGAGACAATCTTCAAAAGTACAGTTACCCTATCAACAGGTGATACACTGTAAGAACACATGCATGGTCTGCACTTCAGAGAATTTAATGCATTTTCTTACAAATATTAGGGCTTTCATCAATATTTAAATTTTACCACTTTCAAGTTCCCATTTTCAATAACAGTAAGACTGTTTTGTTTTCATTTATAGACTTTTCTTACCTTAAAGAAAGATTATCTGTTCAATATTATAAAAATTTTACCATATTTAAAGTACAGTTTGGAACCTTGGCTTTTGCTTTGTAACCTGAGAAAACATGAAGTAACTACAACAGACACAAGTTATCTGTGATTAGTTGCAGTTTCTAAAAGCCTCAAACTACCACAAATATCAAAACCACCACTATTTCCTACACACAGGGGGGTTGCCACGTTTTCCTCAGTGTAAAGAGAGAGAATGTAAACATTCTCACTAGACCAAAGGGCTAGCAGCTTCATTTTGTTTTAAGCCAATAGAAGAGATAAAGATGCAAAGGCAATATGGTTAAATGTCTTCTTATAATCCTCCTCAAAGGGGCAAGATGGGTTGCCTCCAGAGTCTAAATATCCTCCTAAATATACCAGCCAGGGGTTCTGTAATCCAGAAGTTAAGGGGGAAAAAAACCAGAAGGGGGCTTTGTGGTAAGGTCCATATTTATTACCCTGATGCAGGCCAATAATCACCAAAAGATCTACAATTTTCTGAATTCAGAAAAAAAAAATGTACAAAGTTATTTATTACCCTTCTAATGTTTCTGATTTATGCAAGCAATGGATGAATGGGACCTCCCAGTTATTCTAAAGAAGAGAAAACACGAATATGCTCTACTTACTCATTCGTCTGCTAAAAAGATTCATCAAATTTAGTAGTGGAGAGTTTGGCTCAGTGGCTGAGCTGCAGGTCAGCTAAGCCCTTTGGATTGTTACTGTGCTCTATGGTGATCCCAGTGGGCCTGACAGATGGGCATCTTGGCTGATTTCTGCAGTAGCAGATATGACCTTAGTTTTTACAGTCCAACAGTGTTTAATATCTCTTAAAATTCACTCCCATGAAGACTTGTAGTTCTTTAAGCATGACATTTTCTTCCATAATCTTTTTTATGGTTCAGTTTAGCTGTCTCAACACAGATTTAACACATTGTCTCCATTGTCTCCACCTTAATTGTATAATTAAACTGAAAGACTAGAATTTAAAATGTAGAAAATGTAACTTCTTTCATCATAGTCCATAACCCAACCAGTTCTACTTCTTTCCTGAATTGTTCCAGGGACTGTCATAACAGATTATAAAGCTGTAAATCATCAGTATGTAGCACATCCAGACAGCAATTTCAGTTTGAATTAAAAGATACCAACAGGTGCACAATTCTTTGACTGCCAGAAAGGACCATCCGAACACATCCCAGTTTGTATTCTTCCAGATACTCAGATCCACATTTTCTTTAGCTGCAATTCATGTTCTACAGTCAAAGGAAAATTTGTTCCCAATGATATTGTGTGACAGCTGCTACACATGGCATCACTGCATGCACTGTCTGTTGTAATCACTAACAACAAAATTTAATGCTACAGAGTGGTACACATTTGCAGTGCATGTAGTTGTTCATTTTTTTTCAGATGACAGTACCAGTAAAGACAGTGAAATATTGAAATTTGTGACATTTCTGTTCTGTAACCTTGTACCTGCTATTGTACCTAACCTTGTACCTCTCAGCCTTGAGACCACTTTACATGAATGCAGAGGTTTCAAGAGCAGAAGCTTCATTTATGGCACACATCTTTCAATTAATTATATAACAGTAAATAAATTCATCTCTATAAAGCCACAGATAATGTTCCAATAGTATTATTTTAAAAAGATAACTGCATGAATTGTTTTGAAATGCTGGACACACAATGCTAGTATCCCATGATTCTGCAAAACCCATTTCTTCTCCCACATCCACAAAAAAGATAGTACATTCAGCTGCATTGATTTGGTTCTGAAGCCACGAACTCCTCACGGAACTGCAGAAATGCCTCAAGACGGAATTTGAAAGAACAGGTGGACACATTAGAAGAAACCAAGTTAGGTTGGGTGAGGCAAAAGAGTTCACTGACTTCAGAGAATAACGGAGATTTAGATTGAAGGAAGGCTAATAAACTTCTCACCAAAATAAATGTTACTACTGCATTGCTGATGAGGCCTACCTAATATTCATGCAATCATCAGGAACACATTCTTTTTTATCAGATTATTTTTGGGCAAAGGTTTGCACATCCCTATCATACTCTGAGTGCCCATGAAACAGCAGTAATTAATGATGAATCATTTATTCATTGAATTTTATCTCTTCTTATGCTTGAATACTGACACAATTAGTGTGCTGTTCTTAGACTCGTGTTTCAAAACTGGTGAATCCAATTATTTTTCATGAATATTTCTTGATAGGCAGATTGAAAACGAGTTGTTCTTCCTGAAAATATCAAAGCATCAGGGTTTCAACAGGCAGATGGAATATATTATTTTCAACAAGCTTTCAGGGAAAATGTTTCCAGTATGGGCCATTTCATTATGTCAGATATCCTAAACTCCAGTGTTGAGTTAGGTCATTCTTGCTGTCATCAAGATGTCATGATCCCCAAGAAAGCAATAGGTGATTCTGTATATAGTATTTCCTTCCACAGGAAGGAAAATGAATGTCACATGCCTGCTCTTCTGCAGTTATCAAGTCAGGGAATATCATTATTAACATTTGCCATGCTGCCTTTATGAGGCAGTTACAGGATGTGCCTTTTAACTCAATGCCATGCTTGGATCACATCATGACAAGCTGAGGAAGGCTTTTAGATATCTATTTTCTCCTCTTGTTTCAATAAGGCTCAGAAGTCCCTTTTGATCACAGGTTGCTTTCTAGAGAGTGACTATTTAGAGGTGCTTGCATCTAGTTTGGAGCAGCACAAGAGTGCATGGCGTCTCTTGTTCTTTACACTACCAGAATAATTAGTCTGAAAAAATTACCCACACAGCTGAGCATCGAAAACCATTCTTAATTAAACTAAACCGTACCTACTTTTATACTGCAGCTCTATTTTCTACTAGCTTCTGAAAAGCAGGATATACTTGCTGGTCTATAAAAACTGAGACAAACATATCCAAGTGATCTGGCCAATTTCTTCAGTGCTGTCAGGCCTTGGGATCTTAATGCACTCAACAGCAAGAAGTACTTGCAAAGCCTATTCAAATATGTATACTAGACAGTCTGTCTATGACCCAGATTTCAATTGCAACCCACAGAATACCATAATGTTACTTCTGAATTGTTTATTCTGCCTCCATCTGTCACCTTACAGTGATCATCAGCCTGTTTCCTTCATAACTTCTATGCATTTTATTAAAAAAAGCTTCTTCTAAAGCATCATTTCCATAATTGAACATGAGTGCCTAACACAACGCAATGTGCTGAAGTCACTGGGGCAGAATTATAATGGATGTAAATCCAAACCAGCTTTTCCTCTTCTCCTATCGTATAAAGAATTAAAGATGTTCTTTTCTTTCTAGAACAAAAGATTTTGCTATGGGACTAATTCAAGCATTCATTTCATCCATTTCCAGATTTCAGCATCTTTTTTTTCCATGCAGTCAGATGATGTATAATGTAATTAAGAGCTCTGGAAAAGGAGTAATACTACCACTTAATTGTTATGAAAAATCTCATAAAATGCTAACTTGAAAATATGACCAACATAAGTATTTCTTTAGTCACCTATAACAGGCTAATTCTCTTGAGAAATCCGAACAAAGCTGGAAAATCTCTGCTTGCCTAGAAAAGAACAGCTTTGCTATATCTCTCTGTCATTCAGAGGACACTACGCTCGAGTGCACAGGAACATGATATTAGATGGAATTGGATGGGTCCTCAAGCCCATTCCCACTGACAGCAAACTGTCTGGCAACAGATTCACTGAACATCACTTTGGGCCCTCATTCAATAACAACCAAAAGTTTAAGGCCTGTCTCCAAACACTTTCAAAAAACCAGAAACCTGAAGAAATAACAGCCAAGCATTACAGCAATTAACTCAATGCAAAAGAATGTAAAATGCTTACAGAGCAATCTTGCTTCTGGAATTAACACCTAAAACCTACTGGCAGGGTTTGATAGCTTACAGGGAAAACTTTTTCAACAGCACAGTAGCAAATTTTCTTCCTAGGGCATCTTTGTGCCGATGTTCAGGTCTGAGGCTTTTTTTACGCCCAGTGCTAACCTGCAGCTATCTATTCACATAACAGGGAGATACATGCAGGGAGAGAAGACCCAGCTCTTTCTCCCTGTGTTGTGTTACAGCAAGGAGCGAACACAACAGAACACACTGGTCATCCACAGCTCAACACTCAGAATCTTGCTTTGGAGGAGCTGAGGCTACATGTGTGACTTCTACCACAGGAACACTAGACAGCACATGATGGGCAAATGTGAAGAAGAGGATTAAGCACTTTAGCCCCTCAATAAATAATTGCGTAAGACAAGATCAGTCCATAGAAAAACCATTGCACTCCTTGGTGCTGGAGAATTAAGGAAAGGTCAGAGAGGGTGCTGTAAAAAATGGCTCAGGTAAATTAGTGTTTTCTCTTCTAATCTGTGGTGCCAGATGAAGGAGTTAACATTGAACCTGCTGCAACTCCACCTCAAGCACACCCCCACAATTAATGCATCCTGGGCATCGATAACTACAGTGACTGAACTGATATGGAAGCTTGTGCTTAGCACAGCACTGAGACCTTTTACCTGCCCTAGTCCAAATCAGCCAGTTCCTCAGGCAGGTCTTGGGCTGTCTACGTCTTTGTGAAAAATGCCCACAAATGTCATAACTGTGAGGAACCAAGTCTGACTTGCATACTAAGAACTAATTTCTGTTCACAGTTGAAGAAAACATTCTTAAACCAGCTGAAAATTGTACAGAGTGTTAAATTCCATCATTATTTGTTTCCAGCTGCTGTCTTTGACAATAGACTCTTTATTTATATGGTGCAAAGGTTAGGCAGCACCTAGGCAAAAAACCACATTATGGCACTGACAATTTATTTAACTGTGGTGCTATTAAATTGCTGTGTATGTAGGAGAGACACTATCACAGAAACACATTTCTCCCTTTTTTCTGTTCTCAAGTTCTCTTTTTTACAGCCTAAAGCTACACACTAACCACTCCACTCTTAGAGCAGCATCAGGTAAACTATGTTGATGAATCCCTTCATCACGTAACATCCTGGGGAGATGCTCATTACATGCTTCCTCCAAACAAGCAATAAGAAGCCTATGGCTTAGGTGCGATTAAAATCTTGACATTTACCACACACAGTACTTACAGTTACTATGATATTTGCAGTATGCCACACTGAGTTCTGAATGTTACTAATGCTATATGAAGGTAAATATTGCCATGCATGAAAGTTGTAGGCACTGATGGTGCCTTATAAACAATGTATAAATCATCAATAAATAAAAGCCTTTCCTTGATGTCTTTATTTTTCTCTTGGGCAGGACAGGGAGGGCAAGGAGGGAGATAATTGGGGAAAGAGATTTTTTTCCTCTTTTTATTTCCAATAATTACTAAGAGGGAAAAAAAACAGTATTTACTGCAAGAACTCCAATTTCAGAGATAAATAAGAGGCCATTCATTTAAAACCCCAGACTGAGTTTTGATCACATTATCAGCATGCTTTGCACATTCCAGATAATTTCTTGTAACAAAACCTGTACGGTAAGGCTATGATATTCTGTGTGGATCAATGTACCCTTTTTCTGGCATATTGCAAGAGGTCTACCAGCTTTTTTCATAGTTTTGACAAATTTGACAGAGAGATAGAGGTCCAAAAGCTTATTAAGTACATTCATCTTTTGTGAAAGCACAAGGCTGATTAGAGATGAGATTCAGTTAGGTGGCCTCCCTTAGGGAAAGGTTAATCTCAGCTTTTGGTAGACACCATAGCATCCACACAGAACAGTCACTTCAAATGCTCCAATAAGAGATAAAACTCTAACCAAAGTTCTCACCCAATTCAACCATAACATATTAAGCCATAGTTAACAAGACTACTTACATTATGCCCCTGCTCACTGAAACTCTTTTTTCTTTAATTTTAGAACCAGAGATGTTTGCAGCTTAGAAAATCCCAAAGCCTTTTTAATGCTCTCAGTGTCCTACAAAAAATGAATAAATTCAGGGAGCATGGACTGGTCAAATGGCTATTAAATAAAATGGCCCAACTACACTTCATGGTCTAGGAAATGCTGGTGAATCAGTTTCTACACATATCCTGTTCCTCAGAGGTGCTTTTCTGCAAAATGCCTTTGCCACAGAGACCTGAGATTTCCAGACCTTTTATTAGATCCCATTCAAGAGCATTAAGGCTCTTACGTTTTGTGAATTCTAGTTAATTACTTTAATCATAATTAAATTTTACTGACTGCTTTTACAAGAAAAATTCAGGCATTTGCTACCACATCCCTTAAATGAAATGGCTTCCCCATTTCATAATATCAAAAAAGGAATTGCTCAAAACTCCCTGATTTCTTCCCATAATAGTTCTTCTATTGCCACAGAATACACATGGGATGAAATAGAATCCTGTTAATGGGATGATCAAGTTAGGCACTGTCTGACTGAAATTTTAAGTTTCTGAACCCAAATGGGGACTTCTCAGTTCACTTAAATTGACTCTCCAAAGAGTTTAGGTAGTCAATAGAAAAATGCAGAGGAAGATTTCATTATGGTACTACACCTCCCTCCTTCTGCAGCAGACCACTGACCCCTTTTTGTTAACATGTGTAAATCTAAAAACTACTCCATTTGAATCAAATGTCAGTTTTTCATATAAGTATGGGGTCTGTTCACAGCAAAATTGAGAGAGAAATAGAGAAAAAAAAAAAAAAAAAAAAAAAAAAGAAAAGGTAAAAGAAGAAAGAAAGGAAGGCAAGCAGATGTCCCAACACCAGGGACCTCGATTACTTTAGCTGAAAATAAACAACAGGTATAATTCCCTTGTTTTAATCACAGATATAAGAGAAGCTCTTCCTCTCACACAACCCCTTTGCTCTCAGAGACTTCTATCTTTAGTTAATTGTCTTTGTTGTAAGTTTCTTTAAACTGTAATTGGATGATCTTCCAGATTTTGGGTAACTCCTTT
The DNA here is from genome assembly GCA_034509425.1 of Eopsaltria australis. Taxonomy (NCBI): domain Eukaryota; kingdom Metazoa; phylum Chordata; class Aves; order Passeriformes; family Petroicidae; genus Eopsaltria; species Eopsaltria australis. The sequence continues at coordinate 1,651,428 of JAVTVJ010000452.1, read as the reverse complement.
GCCACAGGTAATCCTGGAAAACTCCTGTTTGATGAAACTAAAAGCTACTAAATTACCAAAGGACTGACTACAGATATGATACTTTGTTCTCAGTGGAAATCCTTTTCAAACAGCAACTATTTTTTAAGGCATGCTATGAGAAAATAAATAGGCTTGTAGATTCATATTCTTGTATTATATTTTCTGCCAAATAAGGTTCTGAATTTACAGATATTGTTTTTCTGTTTGTATATCTGAGATTGTGCATCTAAGCCTGCACTGGTACTTTCAATCTTAGAGATTCCAAATTAAAAGGCACCACTTGAACTAATTTCCCCAAATAATTTTTAAGTTTTGGACCTTCTGTGAGTGTGCATGTGTGCAACCCTACAGGTAAAGGCACCCTCCTGGACAGGTAGGCTCTGGCTGCAGTCAGCCTGGGAAGGTCATTCACACATCTCCAGAAATCAGCATCCACTGGCACAAGAGTAACCCCATAGATGACCACAGCATCAAATTATGTAAATCAAATTCCTGATCATAGCCACTGTTTCAGACTTCTCTGAGGACTTTTGAAGTGTTGAGGACATGGTACACTTGCAAGCAGAGGCCTCAAGCAGGAACTTTCAAAGGAACGAATTTGGATATCTAAGAGTTAAGTCAGAAAAAACAACAGCTGGAAGGCCATCTGGGGCTCTGACCTCATGTCATACTGCACAACTAATTATCTATTATTCATCCTTAATTCTTCTTTATCATCAAGCAACTGCATCACTTGTTTTCTCCTTTACCCCCTTAATTTGAAAGGCTGTCATGAGCAAGTTACCAGAAGTTAAAGCTTTTTTTCTCACCACAAAGATTCTGTGGTAGCATAGAGCATCTGTAATGCTTTAATTTCATCTATGGCATAGTACTCTGCCATCAGTCTTGGGACTTTGATCTCTGTCTCCACTTTTATACAAGGACCTTCATTCAACTCCCCACTGCCATCACAAATATGTATATACATACCCTAAGTTGTGCAACTCAACACAATCAATAACAAAATCCGAAACCGCAGGAACCACTCAGTTATTGGAAAACACAGCACAGGATGTTGCATCTAAAACTAAATCAAAAGCAACTATTTCCTGGCAACTAGATTAATGTATTAAAATAGTGGAAGTCCACAAGATACCTTTACTTCCTGTCTTTTCATAAGTATGAAGTGGACAAATACCACATTTGTTTCTGCCTGTCAGAAATTGTTTTACCTCAATAATTGTGTTCCTCTTGATGCATAACATCAATCAATAATCAAGAGATTAAACCTAATATTATTTTATAATGAACTTATATTAAAGGCAAAAGATAGACGAATATACATCATTTTAGCATTTTTTTCTTGCATCTATTATATTATTCCTACAGATTCAGTGGTATTAGGATTACTTTAATACAAAAATTACAGGTTCTTGCCCTCCATCTCCTCACACTGCCTCTGTGATAGAATGATAGCTTTATTTTTTATCTGGTTAGCAGTGAACAATGATTTCAGTAAGAATAAAATGTTGATGGAACAAATTAATAGGAGAAGGGCTGAGGCTAATCTTGGTATCTCATCGTGCTATATTTTAGCAGTGTCAGTCTTATTTCAGTTGCTTAATTGTGTAAAATCTATTTATTCACATGCATGGAAAGGAATTAATTAGAATGGTGGGAAATTAACTGATTGTAGAAGCAAAGAATTAATAATGTTGGGTAGGCAAAGCAACAGCACCATGTAAACTCTCTCATCATGCTCTCAACTGCACATGGCATAGTCTGATAAATGGTGAATCATGAGGACCTCATAACACTAGGATACCCCTCCTTTGGAGATAGCAAAAGAGCTTTTGCACAAATAACTAAGATTGCACAGGTGAACGTTTGGTATTGTGTTAACCTTTTAATTTTTTTGTGGGTTTTTTTAATTAATTAACCAGATTTTTAAAAAAGCTGTCACATCTGATATGCCCTATAATCCATAAAGCTACAACTGCCTCAACAGAAATCTTTTCTAATTGAAACCATGACTTAGTATAAAACACACTCTCCAAGCTAAAAGTTGCACATTTTTAATTGGATTGGGAAATCATATCTCAGAATTGGAGTGAAAAAAATATTTTTGGATGTACTAAATTTCTGTTATTTAGGACAGAATGAGGTAAAGCATATGGATTTTGTGCACCATGAAAGAAACCTTTACTCAAAACTTGTGTTTCATTTGAATAAATATATTTTAAATTGAATAAAATTACGACTCATCAATCAAAATACCATCTTAAAGAAGTGATTAATTGCTTGAACTAGAAAGCATGATTTGATGGGGTAGATGGAATCCAAACTCAACTTTCAAGCTTTGAGCCTGCACAAGTGTTCTGTCCCTGAGCCTGAGCAAATCCTAAGACCAAAAGAGTGTGCAAAAGGATCATCTGGGTTTTAGAGTCTGATTCCACTCTGTCTCAAGCAAATGCATTGAACAGTCCTTTTTATAAACTGCTCAGGTCCACTCTTGAATCTTCCTTTGTTTTCCTTCTTTTCGTGTGGATGACTTAAACCCAACTGGGCAGAATTCAGTGGCTTATTTCCTGGTTCACGAATGCATTACACGGCCTAGAATATAACTTTCTAACCAAACATAACAGTATTTTGTTAAGTGCTTTATTAGACTGAACATAATATAAACTCAAAGCTGATAATAGATAACAGAAGATTTCCACTAAGCATTATTTTCTCTTTCTTTATGTTCTTTCCCTTCTTTCATTTTTCATTTGCCCCATTTTCTTCTGTGTAAACTATGTAATTGGACTAGGGGAAAAAAGCATTTGAACACTATATGTTCTACCATTTAAGCCTGTACATAATCTTTTTCTTACACAATGTTTTCTATGCCTGTATAACAACTGAAATAACAAATGAGCAGAAAGAGTTATTTAGAAGGAAACAGGAAGTGACTCTCTAGCCAGCACAGAAGTCCTTGAATGTCTTTCTTTTCTCCTCCTGAGAGGCACCTGATGTGCAGGTAGCCCAGAGGGGCTTGTCACAAGCTTTCAGTGCCTGTGGCAAGTGCACATATGGGAACTGATGCTCTTCCATCACTAACACATTTCCTGAACACATCCAAATGTCCTCTTCCAAAAATCTGTCTCCTTTGAAATTGTTTATCACAGAAAGGCAAAGATAAGACAATTCCAGTTAAACTGACCTTACTTACTGAAACTTACAATTTCACGGACATTATTGTGAAAAACTGGCCATTACCGTTGCTGTCTCTTTGAAAAGTCATTCTACCTCTTAATTGAACATTTGCCATCACATGAAATTCTCCTCTCCCCTGCCAACCTAGAGTTTAGACTCTACCAAGGTCCACATAAGAAGAAAAGTATCCTCAAAGCTCCATGGCTGTAAAAGCCTCTGTATAGTCATCACTGTCAACTCATGTACATCCGATTAATTAAAATATCAAAACAATTAAGGGATTTAACAATGAAATGCACATTAACTACAATAAAAATTCCATAACTAAGTCTGTAAAAACTTATGCCACCAGTATCATTCCGTAGGTTACTTTTTAATTATTAACCCAAATTCTTTGCACTTAACTGGAGGAAAAAAAAAATCCCACATATTTTGCATGCATTTTAGCAACAGAAAGAATATCTTCAGGTTGGCTCTAACATTTCACTCCTGTGAAAGGGGCATTATCGTTTACAAAGCTAATGATTCTGCGAAAAAAACCAAAAAACATTTGTTACTTAGGCTAAGTAGAAGGGAATTATGGGAGAAAGACTTAACTGGAATAGGGGTAGAGAGACATGAGAGACGTGAGAGACGTGAGAGACGTGCTGAGTGACTGCCATGTGTCCACATCATGTCCACACCGTGGTGTGTGGTGCTTGGTTGACTCGGGCCTGTTGTGCCTTAAAATTGTGTAAACTGCTAACCAGCTAACTGCTTGAAAAGGCCAGGCAGTAAAGAGCATTCCTCTGCACCTGCCTGGGGTCCCTGTGTCGCTCATTATCGCAACAAACATTAACTAATCAAAATATTTTAATCATAGATTATTAACATTTGTACCTCCTGAATAAGCTTTGGAAGGATTTAATCCATAAAACACCACAATATAATGGAATTAACTATGAGGTTTGACAATTCTTATAAATTGAGCAGCATGATTATCTGCACTTTGTTAAGTGCATTACCATATTAGGTAAAATACTTACAATCATATAACTCGATTTATTGGCCCTAGCAAATGTTGTAATGCACCTCACAGCAAATCCATTATGCCAGCAGAATGCATGACAATGCACGTGACAGAGCACATGCCAACACACTGCCTTCATCTGGCTCCCATCTGAACACAGCAGCAAAAAGGGCTGAGTTCGTGCTTTATTCCCCTTATCCATGGGAACTCTGCAAAGTCACCAAAGACCTGCTCTGATGAGCTAGACAGCCTCCCATTCTACCATGAAAGCAGGGTTTCATGTTATTCATACCAAATTTTAGCTTATACTTTAATGAAATGAAGGTTACTTATTTCCCTGGACTATAAAATGCCATTCTCTCTCATCCTTCTGGGGCCAAAGATGTTCTGGGATTTGCATGCTGCATTAAAGGAAAGGGTCCATGGGGAAGATAAACAGACACCCACCCACCCTCAAAAAAAAGGAAAATATGTTAAAAGGAAAATAAGAATCCCTACAAATAATAAAGAACTTCACCACAAGTTTACTTCAGACTTTTTGTTCCCGTTTTTAAGAGAAAACAGATCTTGACTTGGTACTCCTGAAAACAGCTGTGGTTGACCTTACCTTAGAGAGCCTTAACATCTTCAGGATTAATTACATCATAAAAATATCATTAATCACTTAATAACTGTTAAACATTTCCAGCATAAATGTTTGTAGGAAACATGAAGGTGTTGAGATATTTCTGTTTTTCTTAGCCCTCCATCCCTCCCCTAAGATCTACAAATTACACAGATGCATGCACTTCAGTTGACTCAGTCCTTGGTTTTGAAATCTACAACTCCCTTGTTCTTGTGTTTGCAAGGGGGTTGAAATTTTGTTCCTCTCTCTATGACAACCCAACCACAGCACTTCAGCAAGCATCCCAAAGAGAAGATGACTTATGAAGGCATGTGAAGGGTAATCTGCATTCTTGTATGCTACTGTAGAATATGTTCCGGATGGACGTGGCAGGAAAATTTTGGGAGGCATACAGACACAGCAACACAGGGATTTATCTGCATGACACCTCTGCTACTCAAGGGTATAGTTTTGTAACTCATTCTTTTGATTAATTGTCTAGTCAAAATATCCTGCTTTTATGAAGAATATTAAAGACAGACTGGCATTTCTGTTAGAATGTCTGCATTTTAAACAATTAGTTCTCTTTCAGTTTCTTCTAAAAATTGATGAAAAACCACTAATCATTATGTATTTAAGAAAGTGGAGGAATATACAACACTATTTTCATCACACAAAACTCTGTCCTTGAGAGGACCTGAGAAACATTTTGTTTTCCAGCAAGAGAAAAAAAATGGTATTTTTTCATAAGCTGTGAGATTTCACAATATGCATATTTCTTCCATCCCAGTTGAAAGTGGTGGTATCACAGCTTGCAATTTGCATAAAAATCATGCATTTATAATAGAAAAAAAATCAATGCAGGAGTCTTTCCAAATATTAGTGAGGCACATATGCCTGTTTTTTCTGAAACAAATAAGAGTAATTCTTTGAAATACTATTCCTTGAATAGAATTCTCTGGAACTCTGTGGACAGTTCATTAGGTAACAGAATTGAGGGAATGACTTGTATCTGAAGGGTTACCCCTGTCTGAACATCCAAGAGAGAGCTGTTACTCCTGAGCTACCCCACTGCATGTTTAATAGCAAACATGTGCTTACTGTGACTCAGGGCACAATATGGCCCCCTGCCCTTCTACAACAGAAAGAAAATAAGTAAAATGAAGACAAGAATATCTCTTTGACATTTACAATCAGACATTCTTCGCATTTAATCTTGCAAGAATCCTGTCAGCATTGTAACATTCAACTCAGTGAACCCTTCTACATCATTCAGATGAGCAAAGCTCAAGAATCTTGTATTAGCACGGCATATTAAAATAGCTGCCAGTGACAACACAAACTGTTGTTTCTCAAGCAGGCCCTGGATATTTCTGTATTGAGGATATGGGGAAGAAAACAGTAGAACAATTAGCGAAAGTCATAAAGAAGTAAAATGAGAAGTGAAAATCCCGCTGGTAAAGCCCAGAACACATTGAAATTTACCACAATATAAAGGAAGAAAGTGGGCATCTTCTTCTATCACCTGCTATTGAGATAAATATATCACAGTACAGTAAAGAGCAATGGGCATAAAGTCACATATGTATTACATAAACATAGGATGATGAATAGCTGTTTTTTCGCTTTGCTTTCTCTTCAGAGAAAAAAAAAACCAGCACTGTCTGCTTTAACAGTTTCCCAGATATCCACAGACCTGCCCAGGAAAGTACACTATATATCATGTACATACACCATTTCTTAACAAAATGTAGCCTATGAAAGAAAGGAAAGATAATTATTGGGTAGCATTAATCTTCATGATTATTTTTTCTGATAGATATTACTATTCAGACAAAACTGTTGAAAAATGTTGAAAGCAAGGCCTCAGTTTCATTTGTTCATTTTTTCTCTTTAATACCAGAAGGCATAATTGCAAAGCCATCAGAAGAAATATTCATTTTCTGTTTCATTTTATAGCTTTCAAAAATAAAATTATACTGAATCTGAACAAAATATTCTTGAGCTATAATACAGAAGTTTGGACAAAAATCATAATGCTATTTCCCTTTGTCTCAATTCATAATCTATCAGTTACAAGAGTTCTGAAGAAAGAGAAATTCATCATTTAGGGCTAATCTAATACTTGGAAGGCCATGGGCTATGAGGCTGCATCAGGGGCTTCATGTGCAGCTGGATGATAACAATAATTCAACTTAGTAAAGTTATCAACCTTCACCCTCAAACTACCAGTACCACAGGCTCAGTAGCAGATATGATCCTACATAGTTCAAAGCACCTTGAAGAAAAAACACATTCAGGAGGGTCATACAGTTGTACAAGATACCTTTACAAGCTAAATTCAAATCTCTCTGCATTCTGCTCTCAGTATTTAGATAACATACAACAATAGTTACTATCAAAACTGATATATCAGCTTTGCATAAAGAATATAATAAAGAATATTAACATTCATAATACAGTTTTTGGAAGAATTTTGGAAGAATAGTTAAAAACTGGGCAGTGGAGAGAGGGAAGGGACTCCAGAGGATCAAAAATAATGAGTGGAAGGAATAGAAAGAAACAGTAAAAATTCAACATTAGAAAAGGCTAATAAATATGTGCTCTAGAAATGCCTACTAGGGTTTGATTTGTATAACACAATTCTCTTCAAAAGGAGAGGGAGTGTATTGAATAGAAAGATTGGAAATTTTGAAAACAGTCTAAAATTATTTGAAATAAACAAGAGCAGAGAGAAGAGACAAAGTATTCACAAAGATAGATAAACAAGTATGTCATATAAAAATATTGACTATTGACAAATACAGTGGAGAACAGGCTGGCAGAAATACCTGGAATTGTTCACACATCATTGAGTTCTAAATCAGCTGTTGCCATTTGTTAATACACTTTGAGTGTCAAAACAGATTGTTTTTGGAAATAATTTGCTTGATACCCAGCAGCCAACAGAAAAAGCTTACAGTTTGTCAGGATGCATACAGATTAGGTCTGAGAATAAAAATGGCATTACAATGACACTACATAAATCAAGAGTAAAGCTTTACTTGGAGCATTCAGTCATGGCTACACAGCTTAACAGAGATATAAATGAAATAAAGGATCCAGGAAGTGACAACAGAAACCATTAAACTGCAATTTACTTCATATCTTCTAAGCCAGAGTTAAGATAAGTAAGAAGGCACACAATGAAGGAGGCTAACTGGATTCTTCTGCATACCTTTTGTAGCATACGAACAAGAGAATATTTAACAAGTGAGGTTAAAATGGTAACAGAAAAAAACTGTAATGGATGTAAATTTTCATGCTTCAGGAAATCTAAGTATCAATCACTAAATACCCAGGGTTACAGAACACTCCTTGGATAAGTATTTCTGCCAGTGACTGAGTAAGATTTTAGTGTCTTTCTGTTCCATGTATTGAGGCCACCACTGGAGACAAGATATTGACTTGCAGTGTCTGACTCAGTCTGACAGTTCCAGTGCTTCATTGTTTTAACTGCAGCCACAGATCACAAAAGAGCTGATACTGAGAGTATATTGCTAATATCAATCATGAGGTATTGCTCACACAATTTTTAAAACTTTCAGTTCTCCAGGTAGAAAGCAAAGCCTTCTAAAAAATGCTAAATATTTAAAACTAATAGAAACCAATAGAAACCAAGACAAAAAGACATACAGAGAGACAAATGAAATTTTCTCAGAAAGCTCAAGAGCCTCAACAATTTGTCTTTATCAGGTGTACCTTCTTAACGTGAATGAGACTACTGATTCTAGACCACAGAAGACCCTGAGACTGGTTCAGCTGGTGAGAGGATGATGCTAATAACACCAAGGTTGTGGAGGTTCAATCCCTGCATGGGCCCATGGGCCACTTCAGAAATGGATTTGATGATCCCTGTGGGTCCCTTCAAACTCAGAATATTCTGTGACATCAAAACAGTTCTTCCTGATACAAGTCATAACCAAGATTATAATCCAAATGCTGTGAACCCTTTGACATGTTAACAAAAGAATCATGCAAATACAGCCCAAGACCATGTCACCACAGTCCTTCCTTGCACTTTTACTCAGATTATGTCCTTAAATGCAGGCTTTCCTTACAAAAGTCTGTGTGTGCCGAGAAAGAAAACCATTAAATGCTGGCACAGTTCACTTACACAAGCTCTATTCAAGTCTATGCCATAGTCTGTTCTGGTTTCCCTAAAACTACTGAATTCAGTTTATAGACTCTAAGACTTTCTAGTCTGCAAAGAGGTAAAGTGCTCCTCATTTGAAAAAATGGTTGTCATCATGAAAAAGTATGCTTATTATGGCCATCACACACTATATTTCAACAAAAATATTTTTGTTGAATCTAATTTTTTATCTAAGTGCTTGAAATTAGCATCATCACATTTATAATTTTGTTTGTATTGACACATTTTAAAAAATTTAGATATCATGTCTAAGTTAAGAGGTTTGAAATGGTTACAGATAAGCACTGATGAAATAAACTTTCCTAGACATCTTTATTATTCTTTGAATTTGTGTTCACAACCAATGCAAACATCTGGTCTTCACATGAAGCAAAAGGAAGAAAAAAATGTCCTACTAAGGAGACTTCTGTAGTCCTTAGTACAGCTACTGAGCTTTCTATAGGACATTTTAATAGTGCCTTAACTAATTGACTGAAGAAGAAACCCCTCAAGAGTATTAAAGTCTCTCTTCCTACAATTACTAGAGGGTCAGAGAGCATACTCAGAAAGTATGCTTACTGCTCCGAGATATCTCCCTAAAACTATAGACAAAAAAAAATAATTATAGCAAAAGAATATCACATTGATTAGCACCACTGAGAGAAATTAAAATAGTCCTTCATTTTAAATCCCTAGAAATTATACTGTTCTTTATCAGGTACTAATTGGTACAAATATTAAAATCTGCTGCAGTAATTTTCAAGCTTTTGCAATATTAATACACCTACCATCTGATTTTGTAATTTTTCAACATTACTTTGAAGCTCCTGTAGCCAATTATATAGTGTTATTATTAATTACAGCTTGTAGCTTGAAATACAGTGCAATCGGTAGAGTTTTATCTGCATAAATATGAAAATAAAACTTAAAATTGAATTAAACTGTTTACCCTCAGCAAGGATATGTTAGAATACTATTAGTTGTGAAAATTAATTTGCTATGCCTGAAAACAGACTTTAAAGCAGAAATATCTCTGGGGAAAAGGTTACATTTCATGTATTATATTTCTTTCATCTTCATGTTGCAAGATTTTTTAATCTATTAAACACTATCTTGGGGGTGAGGGAGAAGGCCATTTATCTTACTTAACAAAATATAAAAAGCTTTAGCTTTATATCAAATGTATACAGAGATTACTGCAGGAAATGTGAACTAATATGAACAGCAACCTATCTTCTTTCTAAATTAACAATGAAATTCTAAGTGGAAAGGAAATGTTACATCCCATAAGTTTTGTTTTCCTGCTCAAACCTCCCTCCCACTTCCCAATAGACTTCCACTTTCCCCACTGAAAATTTGAAGTCCAAAAATTGTTAAAGGTAATTCTGCCTCTCTGGAGACATTCAAGACCCACCTGGACATATTCCTCTGTAACCTGCTCTAGGCAACCCTACCTTGGAAGGGGATTGGACTAGATGACCTTCAGATTCACTTCTAACCCTTACTATTCTGTGATTCTTCTGTGAAGAAGTAATCCAATAATTTGGATAAAAGCAGAGGTACAATGCACAACTACAAACACTCTGAAAGAACTGACGAGATAAACATGATTTAAGAACCATGTCAAAGAAATGTCACAGACCATTCCCTATGTAAACAAAATATAGCTACTGGTGTTGAAGTGTGAAACAAATAAAGCTACAGCAGCATTCATTCAGCAGATGAATTCATTATCATTAATACATAGTTTTCATAGTCACTGTAATGATGAAATACTATGAAAGATCATAAAGTAACTGTAGTCCCCCCTGAGAAAAATGCTGTTAACTGCAACATACCAGTATAAAAGGAGTGGGTAAAACTACAGAACCTTGTTCCTGAGAACATGTATTCAAGGTCACACCCTGATATTAATTGCATCATTCTCTTCTGGAATAAAGTTGCTCTGAAGCTGTTATTTTGACCAGTCAAAGATAAAAAAATGCTCATTGATTAAATGCTCTTTGCTGTCGTCTTTATACCTCTGGCAAAATGTGCAAAATCAACTTACAAGCAAGAAGGGGCAAGCAGTCTTGAAGTTTCTCACCTGTTCTGCTACCTGCCTTTGTAATTTTTACCTCCTCCTCTAAGAGTTTTATAAGTGTTTCACTGCCAGTACCTGTCAGCAGTTGACCAATAGCTGTGAATAAAATCTGTCACGTCGCATTTCATATTTTATTTGTAGATTTCTTACATTGTCCAGTACAAACATCACACTGAGCAAGTATTCTGATCTCCAAGAGATTTGTCTGAATCAAATGCCTTTCTATTTTTGAAAAAAAAAAGGGGGGGAGAAAGCATATGATGAATTTCTCTCTAATGGTAAATTCATTTGGTTTCTATTTACAGGCAAAATGAACCATTAAAAGAAAGTTGGATTAGAAACTTTCCAACATTTATTTGGTTAAAGATAATGAACAGAAAGTATATAGAGGACTAATATTTAGCATGACAGTTTAATGAAGACCTGGTAAAATGTGCTTCCTTTTTTTCCCCATTTTAGTTTGTATCAGTGAGTCAAGTTTCAGTTTAATGTTTAAACTCTTAAGCAATTAGTACAAATTCATTCCTTTGGTCAATGTACCAAAATTATTTCATCATGATGTCAAAATGATTACAGTGGTATCATTAACTTTTTAATGGGAGTAGAAAATTCTATAAATTTAATCATTGTCTTCAAACAATGCATGGAAGAATGAGTTGGAATAATCTCCTTCCAATCGTTGTCATGTAAAATATTTAATTTCCAGTTCTGCTTTGTCCCAGACAGGATCTTTGTCATTAAAATGAGAGCAGATTTTGATATGTAATATATTTGGTGACATGTCAGGGTGGCACCACTTTGACCTTTTCAGTATTCCACACTTCATTTGGGAGCCTGTTTCTCCCTTTTGCTTCTGTTACTGATCAAGAAAGAGAAGTTGAACAGAGGGCAATCAAACTGGAAATTAGAGTCAAAGAGTCAAAATTATATTAAATTATAGGTACATGAAATTAATCTCTATTTTAAAATTAGGTAAAACCCTAGCCCTCTTTCAACTCTCCTTTAAAAAACAATACTAATAATAAAAAAAAAAAAAAAAAAAAAAAAAAGCTTTCCTATTTTTATTTTCAAATCTGCTATCTCACATGTCCTCTCATGCACTAAATTTTTTTCAGAAATGAATATATCAATATTTTTCACATCCTTTCCTCAGTTTGTTTGCTTTTCATTATGCTGATCTTTGCATTCATTTTGCTTCCAGTTGTCGGCTACTTATCTTAAGCAGGACAAAAAGTACTCAGCAAGGAGTTGAGCTTTCCTGCACATTTGTATGCCAGCTGCAGAAGAGGCACAGTGTCCTGATTAGGTTCTCTTAACACACAGTTTATTAACACAGACCTGGTAAGCTTTGCTGCTGTGTGCAGTCTCATACTACATGATGATTTCTGTAAACCTACATAGACTATAGTCTCAGACTTCATAGTTAGATGCTATTCAGTTTCCATTTTAAAAGCATTTCCAGCCCTATGGTTCAAATGAAAAGTCTGAAGACAGCAGATAATAGGATCAGGCTGGAAGGGACATTAAGAAATCATCCATTCCACCTCTCAGCCCCAAGCAAGAGCTAAGTACACTTACATAATCACTGGGCAGGTGTTTGTCTAATGCATTCTTACAGATCCTTATCAATGGAGGTTCCAAAATGTCCCCAGGCAAGTTGGTATACTACTAATGTCTTAAACATTAAAGGGGCTTTCTCCAAATCTAGACAGAATCATGCGAGAGATTAATTCCATTACTACTGTTTACATACACTGCATTTGGATGAACAAGTGGTCCTCTACCTTTCTGCAAAAGCCTGTTTGAAAACATTGTTTTCTATAATCTCTTAGTCAACTCTTCAGGCAAACTGAGCCCCTCTGCTCAGCTTTTCCTCACAGACCACGTTTTCGAGATATGTCTTTGTTCTTGTTTGCTTGAGGAGTTTCACCTTTTCTGAAGTGAAGGATAAAACCTGTACTGAGTCAAAATGACATTCCACAACTGACAGACAAATTGGAGGATTACTCAAATTATTTTACAGATTGTATGTCCACCTGCGCTTTCCATAAAAACATGAGGAATATAAGTTATAATTTACTATCATCCCTGCATCATTTTTTTAAAATAGTATTTTCTGACCAGTCTGTCTGGATTCCTCATTGAACAGATCCTTCTTGCAGAAGTCAAATGCCTTATTGGAGTCTTAAATTTGTCCTTTTCCAGGCAGCGCTTTCAGATTTGGACTCTAAGGATCTCTTCTAGATACTCTCCTAGTCCTACTCTTAGTCCTTCTGACCTTAAAGTAACCTCCAGATTTTACAGTAATCTTCATTCCAAGCCCATCTGGTTTAAACATGAAAATATTGGCTAGTACCTGATCCAGCTTAAACAAGTGCCAAATAACACACAACACATTCTTTCATGTACACAGAAATAATTTCTCATTGCTCTCTGAGAAAAGTTTTCTAAATAGGTCTGCATCCAGCCTGTTTACACCTAGATCACAATTGCCAAATTTGCTCAGGAGAATACTGTATATGACAATTGAGATAACACTACAAAATTTGAGAGATGTGACACATCAAGTGCTTTTTCTCCAGCTATAAGCTGTTATCTTGTCAAAGAAAATTATTAGATGGATTTGATACTATTTGTTCTTGACAATTCTGCACTGGGTATCAATCATGTCCCTGTGGTTACATATGATTTACCTGATTGTTTACTTGAACATTTTTCTAGGAAATAAAAATTACTTGTCTGTCCTGCCTCCCTCTGTTTTCCTTCTTCAGAGCCATTAGAGTCCCTGATACCCACAATAGTTGGCAAGTTGCTGGGAGCACAGAGGTTGCCAAAGATCAAGTGTTGTATAATAAAACATAAATCACAAGGAGGAAAAAAAACCCACAAATCACAACTTATTATGCTTCTTGGCGTTGCACGGAATTGTAATGTTTAGGACACCTATTCATGATTTTAACTGCTTTGGATTCACAATCCTGTTAATAATATTTATTTAATTTATCTTATTCAAGTTAATTATTTATCAAATTACAATGGTCTTTTTTATTCAAGGATCAATGCAGAACAACTGACACAAGCTCAAGTAATTGTGATGAAGTAATTACAGTTTTTGCTTGCACCCATCTGAAGTACTCTCATACTCCTGGAAACGGGAAACAGTAAAAAGTCCTGTATTTTATTTGTTTGCTTTCAGAACTCAGAACTAGCTGTGCTGCAGATGGTTTCAAGAAAATATGACTTTTCAGCAAATTAATTCAGTGAGTGTCTAGGGAAGCCAATCTATTTGCCATAGATGAACTATCTCTTTTAGGCATGAACTGTGAAAGAATTATCCATGCCTTTGCTAACTCCAGAACAAAGCAACATACAGTGGACAACTTTGGCTGCCCCATGAAGACGCCTAGGAGCTGACAGTAATGATCAGAAGCTTGGAAAAGGATATTTATCAGTTAAACGAGTGAGCATATTACATACACCAGTTCCCTAATGTTGAGAATGGTTGTAGTTTCATTCTACCTGCAAGGTTCTTGCAAGCAATCACTTACCTTTATGGTTCAAGTATAAGTACCTGAAACACATATGTGCCTTCCTATATGACAGAAATGCTCTCTGTATTCACATGCAGATAGTGAAAATGGGAGATATGATCATATTTTCTCACCCAAGTTGATTCAAAAGAACTGTAGTTTATATGTACATGCCCTGAAAGACAAATCTAGATTAACCCAGGCTTTCTGAGGAAGGACAGGAAGATTGTTTGCAGGGTGGGGTTGCATGTCATTTAACACCGTATTTTGTGAAACACCAATTCCGCCCTCTTTCAAACCACCTGCTACTCATCATCTTATTCCTTGGTGTCCAAAACCTACTGTTCCTGAGAAACAACCATTTTTTTCAGGCCAGAAAAAACTATGAAATTGTGGAAAAAAAACATTTAAAAGGATCAAAGGGACTTAAATATATTTCTCATAATGCCAGTATTTGTGCAGCACATTTTATTACGAAGGAAAAATGACAAGGTTATGTCTTTTACTTCAGAGTAGAGGGGTTTTGTAGTTTTTTAAATTCATCAAAATTAAAACCTCTGGGTTTATCTGTGCTGGAACATGGAAAAAGCTCTCACTGGACTATAATTTTCCTAAGATAAATAAAAAATTGCATTTTCTCAAATCTGGCTGTAGTTCAGCACCTGGTTGTTTTTTGCCCCTAAGTTATCAAGGAGCTGCTCCTTTCCAAAAGGGTCAAGAGATATACATTTTTTGCCTCTCTTCTTAAATTGGTGCCAGAATCGTCACCTTGGCAGACATGCAAGAAGCCAAATCACCCACTTGTGTCCAGGTAACACTCCCACGGGTGTTCTGATCACACTGCTACACCTAAGCAGAACCCAGCGACGCTCGGCAGCTCGGCACCTATAAATACCAAACCTGGTAAACACACACTCACCGATTTCTCTGGAGATCTGGGTGAACGCCTCCACACCACTCTCTCCATAGTTGCCTTCAGAAGCCAGTGTTGAGACATAGTTCCAGCCCAGGGCCGTCACGATGTCAACCATGGCCTGTGCTTGGTAGGAGTCTGGAGGGACCACGCGGGAGAAGTAGTCGTACCTGGTGTTGTCGCTCAGTTCTGGAGCTGTAGATGCATAGCTGATTTGAGGTATCTGCAAACAGAATGACAAGTCATGCAAGCCAATCTAATAACATTTCACAGTACATACTTGTGTGTTTGAAAGGCTTATCACAGATTATACACAGGCATAGTGCAGAACCAAATATCTTGTTTTAATTAAATCAGCTGATCAGAAAGCGTCTCAGATTTTGTATAATGTCAGTCAAGCCTTATTGTGTAACACTCTCACCAAGAAATAATGTATTCAGCCTTGCTCCAGATGTCATGATTCTTGACATGTAAATGTAACAACTTCTTTTTTTTTTCTGGCCCTAATAGAAACAAGTGAAGTAAAAAAAAATGGGGGGAGGGGGGAAAGAAGAAGGAAGAATTCTTACTGTTACTACAGAAAATGAAAAGGTCGGTTGTGATGACTGTGATTCTTGAAATTTGACAAGTAAAATGCAGATTTTTTCCATTTCTTTGTTTTATTTATGTACATGAACATTTGTGTTCCCTTTTTTAACTATTTTTCAAGCTTTTCCTGGCACAGGTTTTTCATTTTACAGTTTTAATAGTTCATTGTGCATGACTTAAGAACATGAAGGCTATGTATTATATAGCAAAAGCTATCTGACAGAAAAAAACACACTTAAAATATTACCTGTATATGATATCCATATAGAGAAGGAGAAATGTTATGAGGATGGTGAACTTTGTAGAAAACACCTTAAAATTCTTAGTAGAAACAAATCTAAATAACTGAAATGCATTTTAAAATACACTATTACTCTCTTCGGAAAAAATACAAGGGTGGTTTTCTGTTAACTCTTGCCTTATATAGATGGTTCAGTAATGTCCAGGAGAGAAATTGTAAGCAATACTCACTTATTTTGAAGAATATTTTGGTGCAAGAAAATTTAATTAACATTTATACTAACTTGAAAGGAGAATTATTTTCTTATTTAAAATGGTAAAACTGATTAAATAGTCATTATCTTGAAATAAAAGATACTCCAAATATTGCTTTGCATTGTGATCTATACTAATAGTAGGTGCTTAACTGATGTCACAAAACATAAAATACTCTTCAAGAAAGCAATCTGAATGGAGATCCTAAGTTGATTCTGTTGAGATCCAAACTGAGCAGTGCCAGGCAAGAGGTGATCTGGTAAATACTCTCTGTCATATCATATGTTAGAGTAGGTTTCAGTGCAACTGTTATGTCCTGTTCAGTGCTTCCTCATCAGTGCAAACTAAAAAAGAGATTTGGGGCAAATGTAAGGAATTCAAAGAGTCTGGTCATCAACCAAACCTGCATAGACAGTGCAGACATATTCTTGCAGCCTGAATAAACAGTTAATTGCCTTGGCACAATCATTTCTCAGTCAGAAACTAACAAAATAAACTCTTATGTATCTTGGCTGTATTCTTCTTTAACAAATTTTCTACACATGGAAAAGCCTCAGAATAAAAATCTTAAATGTTGTTAGAATAACAACCAAAGAGAACAGAAAAGAAAAGGAGAGGGAGGATCACAGAAAACATTAGAGCTTATATTTCATGGAAATCAATATTACTAACACAGAAAAAAATACACCAAGTAAAACTAAAGGATATATTGTTCTTACAAAACTCACCTTGTATAAATTCCCTTTCTTTCAGAAAGTGTTTGAAACATCTTTATCTCTTTACAGACAAAATATTTTTGGCCAGTAATAATACAATCCGCCATATTTTGAACACATATTATTGCCTTTCTAAACTTGTTCTATTACTCTCTAAAACAGTCTTTTTTTTTTAGAGATTTAAAAATGAAGGCAATCTTTGTGATTTTACCCATTTTGCTCCTTGGTGATCCATTTCACAAATATTATGTCACTGTTGCTTTGCTGAAAGTTATTTCATCAATAATGCAAATAAAATCAACACCAGTAAGAAATTTTTTAGACTGATACTTTGTCAGTGAACATCTTGAAGCCTGTACCACAGACTTATACCCACTAACTCTCTCAGTTAATTTCTTTTCAGGCATGAGATGAATAACAAATCTTAGATATGTGTTTCTAGGAGAATTGTTGGTTCAACCACAGCAATGAGATGTTTCAGATCAATAGAGATATTTTATGTACTACGAATATCAGTATTTTGGAGCCCTGGAAAATGCAGAGAAGAGATGTTACTTTCCTAGTTTTCAGCTCTTTACAGTTCAACTTCTTCCCTAGAGTTGTTTCTAATAACAGTGGAAGAAAACAGAAGGCAAATACAATACAAACACAATACCCTGAAATCACTGGACACACTAGTAATCTTAAATCAACACTGTTTTATAACATCTGCCAGTTTTTCACTAGCAGGAAAGAACAGTATGCCATGTGAAAGCAGGGAGAAAGACACACTCTAAATAGCAAACCAACCTTAAGTCTGGAGGAAAAAAAAATGGTTCTTGAAATGAAATACATAATTATTTTCCCCGTTTTTTTATATACCCCTCATGGTTATAAGAATTTCCTCCCCACAATTGCAGAACTCCCACCTAGAAATGCTTTGTGGCTTCTTTTTTTTGAAAGCACTTTATGCAAAAGTAAATAGTAACTTCCTTTTTTGCCTGCTTTTAGATGTACAATTGTATATAGTGGAGCTCTGAAAAAATAGCTTTAAAATTTGAGAATTTGGGTTATGTACCAGTTACATGGGAAGTGAAAAGACTCCAAATGAGACTTAAAGAAATTTTTTGGCATGAGGTCGGATTCTTCGGATTTAGTGGTTCAATAATCCATGAATGAAAAATATATACATTAAAATGTAACAACTCTAGTTATGGACTGTAGGTTTAATAAAGCATTTTACATTTCCCCAAGTACATTTTACAAGATGGAGCATAATGCTGCCTAAGCAAGGGAACTGTTATGGTCTATCAATTCAGTAATGTGTGTTTTTTAAACTCCCTAAATACAGACTGTATTTCTACTTTAAGTTCCACTGGTGTCTTGAGACATAAATTTGCATTTTGAAAGAAACCTGTAAAGAAGGGGTTTTATTTCTCATTCTAGATTTCTCAATCTAATTTTTCAAAATTACATACAATACTTGTAACATTTACATTGTATTTAAGTGGTATATATCAGTGTTAATGGTGTATTTCCTTCTCTTTTGGGGGAAAAATGATTATATAACCACATTTGAATTGGCTCTTGCACAACAGCTGTCACATTCACTGACAATTGCTAAAAACATTCATGTTTTACTGTACATTGATACAATTTTTCTATTCTTTCCTGCCCTATGGTTTGGTCACTGTCTCCTGTTAACTTACAACCTACTGATAAACTCAGTTTCTAGTGGGTGACAGACTTGAAGTCTTTGAAATTATTACATAGATGAATTCACAGAAGCTTTATTTTTATTATTTTTAAACCTTAAGCTATCTAGTAAATGTTTAAAAGCAAAAGATCCTAGTGTGATGTTTAAAACAATATCCAGTTTTAGTTACGTACTAGTCTTAACCCTGATAATTACTGAACTACTGCCAAAACTAGTAGTGATCCCTCAGTCCTTTAATCTAAGTCAGTGGTGGCTTCATTTCATTCTATTTTTCACTCACTGACATCAGAAAACTATTCTGCATGCTTAAAAAGATAAAGCAAATCGGAGAAAAACAAGCAAACAAAACAAAACCCAAACACACACACACACACAATATTGCTGATAACTAAGCAAAGCATCTAATCCTTGAAGATACATTCAAGCCAAAATCAGCAGTCCAGAACAGTCTATTTTCCTGGATCTTTCTATATACATCTCCTAGCTGATTTAAAATCTGTCTCTAAAAATCTCCCCTTCCCAGAGGATTAGAGAAGATGGAGCAGGTATTTTCACAAGTGACTGTCCACAAGCATGACTGTGGCAGCTCTTCAAGGGAGGAATGACAGAAGTACAAGACATGCACCAAGCATTACTACAAAACAGACTTTTACTCCCCTATGGAGGAAGTGTGGACAATTTTGGGAGTGTCAAAGGCAGCTAATGTAACGCTCCATTTATTTCAGCCAAGTGGTAAACCACTTTCAGCTCCTCATACACTGAAAACAAAAGCCACTCACTACTCCTGAATCCAGGACTTTTCATAGAGGAACAGTCCTATGGATCTGTTTGGGGAGTGCAGTGCTGGGGTCCAAACCCCAAAACACAGAAGAGCTGCACTGAGGATGCCAGAGGAAACAACACGACCTAGTTGTGCCCTTCCGGGAGAGTGTCTTCACCAAAGAAGACAGTTTTTACTACTCTTTCTCTTCAATTACATGCTCTCCAAGTTTAAGGCAAAAGTTCACTGGAACCCTTTTACTGAGCTCTCAAATCCATTTGCATGCTACATTTGACAATGTAAAGCATCAGCTGGCCATTTCATATGCCATCTTCCTTTACACAGTCTTCCAGTTGAAAGCATGATTTGGGAAATAGCAGACAGTAAAATGAGCAAAGCTCATAAGGAAAGAGACCTGAGAAAGGAATCACTATCAATTTTAAAAATTAGACATTATGAGTTACACTCACAGCAGTATTATGCTGTACAGTCACCCAGAATAATGGGCTTAAATCACTCACATCTTCAGTTTCACTACCCACTCAGTCCTATCACTACTAACTTTAACATATCAACTAGCATTTTATTTCTCTTTTCTATTCTCTCATCACTGAGCAGTCTTTTTTTTTTTTTAAGGAATACTTGCAGCAGCACATTAAAAATAGCAGTAATTGCAATTAAAAAATTGAGCTCAATAAACTTTAAGTTAATGACTACCCAATATCAACTGGCATTTTACCACCAACTAATACAGCTTGCAAAGGAGTTAAAGTACTCAGAATAAAATTTTACTGTGGAAACATGTTTACAACTGGATGATTTTTTTAATTTTAAATGTCTATCATTAATCATTAATGGCCCTGCCTCTTCAGGATTTTTATTTCCTCTTCTGTAGAGCAAGAAAGAGTTCTTTGCGAGTACAAAAAATTCACAGCAGTGAAAAGAATCAGGGTCTAGATACAGAACAATTGCAGGAGGAGAGCTGAGGTCACCATACTTAGGCTATTAGTGACATGTTTAAATTGCCATCAGCCAGAGCACCATCTGAGTTTGCTTTTCCTTCTGAAAAACATCAGCCTGCAACACAGTAATGCCAAAGTCATTCAGGGAGGACATTCAAGATTCAAAAGAGTTTGATAATGCTCAATAACATCCTACTGTATACCAAAGAATACTGAAAATGTCTTTTATCATTACTAACTATAGGAGAAGGTGAAATGCACCCTGGAACATTTCTCTCCACTGCTGATAAAGGGAGCCTGGAAGACTAATTCAACTGTCCTATGCTCTATGTAGAACAATAGTGTAAACAGCTACATCTTCCATTGAATCTCACAATCCCGCTCGCTTTGGCTACACATGATTATTAAGATGCCTAATGTTCAACTTCCTCCTATGATATCTTCATCCTTCCCTCTATGACAAACACTGGAGAGGTCACCCATGCCATCATTAGATACCTTGTTTCATTCATTTCAGAATAAAACAATATTAAATCACCCTGTGAAGACCTAACACATTCAGACTCAGTAATGCCTTTGGAGATGTGAGATGGCCCATTCAATGCTCAGGGCAGCTGAGCAGGGTGACACCTTGACTGCTCCACCAGCTAAAAATCAACTCTGCTAGAGCTGATGCTGTGAAAAAGTTGTTCCACAGATTTTACTGTGAGGAGGAGTGATCTACAACAATATATTTTTGCAGTAGATAAATTCATATATTTATTTATATTAATAAACTCTGGCAATTCTAATCTATATTTATTTAGATTAATACCTTCTCCCTGAATGATAAGGACCCTCAATGACAATATTTATCTTGTGTCAAGCATTGCATGTTGTTCAGGAATTGCCACAGATTTCTACCTCCCCCCTCCCCCCCCAAAAAAAGTTGATATTAACTTCAGCAAAAGCGAGAAAAAAACAAGCGTGCTTTTCACTCAGATGAATAAAATTTTAAATGCATTTAGTTCAAAAAAGTTTAGTAGAATTTTAAAAGCTTTGGAAACGAAAGAAGAAAAGTATAATCAGAAAGCTGTCATTAGCTTATTTCACTTCATAAGCAGGATTTTTTTAAACCCATTTGAATTATTCTAAGTAATTCTATTTGCAGTAAATATCATAGGAGTTCCTGTCAAGGGTGCTTGCAATTCATACACCTAATGATGAGGAGGTAATGGATAGGTTGCTTGAAAGAAATGTGGTTTTGTGCAAAGAAATGGGGTTTTGTGATAAAATGTAACATAGATATTTTTTGCCCCAAATAGAAGAAAAGTGATCTATCACACCTAAATTCTTCTGAGTTGGAATAGGTAGATTATTTTACTGTTATATTTCTATTTCTCTTTCAATGGGTTTACTTCTGCTGTCAGTTACCTTCTGAAGACATATTCGTGAACAGAATATAACTTCAGTGATCAGCACTAATCTTTTCATGAAAGGATATAGATGAGGATCAATGCAGCTCTATTTTTTGCCAACAAAATTATTTCTGCAACCATCATAAGCTGGTCTGGTAGGTGGAAAATTGCAGAGACAGATGCAATCACTAGCCCAGTGGAAATATGAGGGTAAAGTCAAACATGCAAATCTTCTTTCATTACTGATTTTCTCTTTTCTTCTCTCCACTACAAACACAGTAATTATCTAGAATACTTATTTTGGAGGATATTGCTGGTGGTCAAATGGACTAGAAACTACAGAATCTGAACTACAGTAACTGAATTACCCTAGCAAAAGTAATTTTTTATAGTTAATACATGTAATTGTATAGTATCAGATAATGGGCTGAAAAACTATTAAAGTTCCATTGCATCACCACCTGTCAGAAATTATCTTACACAAAGTCTAACAAGACATGCTGCAGCAAGTGTATTTCAGTTTATGACCTACCATTCTGCCCTGGTAGAACAGATTGTGACAAAGGAAAAATGTGTATAATATAAAGTATCTAATAAAAAGTGTTTGAGTTTGATTAGGTTCATTCCAGTGGGTTGAAGTAGGTCAGAGACTCATTAGAAGTTGTTACTTTTAATTATACACAAGGGATACTATGGAAAATAATAATAATATGATATCCCAATCTCAAATCCCACAATAGATGCAGCATCTTCAAAATATATTCACCACTACTGAAAGTATGGGATGCATTCTAGGGCAAAACATTAAAAGGATATTTATGCATTATGAACATTTTTGCAGCTTAGGTACATCTTGTCACACTGTGTAATGCTGTGTAACTCCAGAAGGACGAGAATCCATCTAAGGACAGCTCGAATTGTCATCAATGTTCTGTGCAAGAGAGTCAATTGATAAATGTTTAACAATGGCATTTTCTCAGTATGGGAGCTCTATCCCAGTATTTCCACATCACTTTAAATCCTAGAGTTTTCCTCTCTGAAAACCAACTGGGCTAAGCAGTTGCACATTAAATTATCCACCATCTTTAGGTAGCCTCTTTCTAAATATTTTAAACCCAGCTGAGGTCCAGGCACTGAATGATAAACTAAAGAAGCAGCAGATCAAATGAGAAATATTCATACTGAGATCAAATCACAAGGAGGGGGGATGGAGAGGACCTTGAGCTTAGGAATTGCTGGTAGCTCTTCCTTTACAGAACCTTCTGTTCTCCAATCAGCAGATCAAACAGAAAGCCAAGGATGGTCAAACAGCTTTAGGGACTTCTTAAACTATTAAAATTCCCTTTCTACTTGTCAGGGAAACCCACACTTAATTATGTGTATCAATATATTAGACTCATGTCAGACTCTGCTGAGCACAGTGTGAACTCTGATATTTCAGTTTTTCTAGCTCTACTTTCCTCATTAGAGCTTGTCATGTCAGTGTCTGGAACTCTAATCTCTTTTGATGAGTTTTAGAAAAATCTACAAAAATGTGCATTTCTTTTAGTCTGAACCAGGAAAGCCAACTTTTTATTATTATTCAGAAGCAATAAACTTACCTGGTAGGTCAGAGTATCCCTCAGCCAAAAGCAGGTTTCCTTTACATTTATTTGATAATTCATACCATAGAGAGCACAGCAAGCAATTTCAGAGACTTGCCCATGGGGACATGCACTCGTCCACGGAAATATTTCTGATTACAGCGACCATCACCATGGAAGGAAGTATGAGATCCAGAAAGAAAGGGAAAAGCACTGGAACACACTGCCCAGGGAGGGGGTGGAGTCACCATCCCTGGGGCGTTCAAGACATGACAACGTGGCACTTAGTGCTATGCTCTCTGATTGACTGGGTGGTGATCCGTCAAAGGTTGGACTCAGTGACCTTGGAGGTTTTTTCCAACCTTAATGATTCTGTGAAGGGGAAAGTGCTCTCAGCAGCATGCAAAATGGGATGCTCTGCTAAAGGGACAACTCTGGTCTTTGCATTCACTTTTTACTGCTGCAAGGCCACTCCAGCTTACCTCACTGGCTGAGCAGAAATCCTACCCTTTTGCTACCCGTGCTGCCACCTGAACATCATGATACAAGCAATTAAAAAATATCATGAGGAGGAAAAGTAAATTTTGTGCTCTTGACAGCTCTCTCCACGGTTGTGGACAACATGAAGACATGTAAACAGGGCTCAGTGGCCAGACACATATGTCCAGTGCTTTAGTGGGTGCTTTCACATGTAGTGCAGTACACTGCCTACACTTCAGCTATGGCTCAGAAAGCCCAGCTTTCCAGTAATCTCTCTGTCCCATGCTAATGACTTGGATACCACATATCAGAATGCATTAAGGAAATCCCTATGAGTCACCACAGCTATGGATTCCTTTTTCAGCACACATAATTCATATGGGATTATAAAGCATCGTCTTAAACACATACACTACAGACTTGGAAGAAGGAAAATTAAAAGCATCCCTATTTTGTTTGTGTCCAGATGAATTTTCTTTCATTCTTAAAACAATCAGACTTATCTGTTAAACAATTTTACTTTGAGTTTTTAACGTTAAAAGTTATAAAACATTAGCCAGTGCCAAGCTATTTCCACAAAGCTCAATATTTATTGTATTATCACAGTCAAATGCTAAGTCCAGTTGCTACCAGAAGAAAAGTTGAAAAAAAAAAAGCAAAACATTTACGGAGGAAAATGAGGTGGAGGGGGAGGGGAAAAAAAGCAAAAATACTGATTACAGTAATTATGTGATAAAAATTATTCAGATACAAGGAATAATCTAGTGTTCTGTTTCCTTGTACCTAAGAGTGTCAGTGTCTGAACTCTTCCAAAGTAAAACCTGACTGTCAAGGGGCTAATCTTACTTGTCCCTTTTGAAAATCCCAGGCTTGCAATATAGAAAAGCAAATGTAACTGAATTATCCACCATCTGGGGATTGTTGCAAGAATAATCATCTCATTTTAGACTAGAAAAAAGAAGCCTTGTAATTCAGGCTCAGAAGTACATTGTACAAAGTACAGAAACATGCCTTGTCCTCTATTCCCACCAAAAAGCTATATTGAAACCTTCATGTCCAAGCACATACAGTGACTTAGTACCCACCATTTCCACCAACGTATCCTGCAGACTGACTTTGGGCTCTTCATGATGGACATGGTTCTCTGAGACTGCTCCACAGCCAAAGAGGCATAACAGCATAAACAGTGCTAGGATTAGCAAAACAATCAACTTTCACAAATACCTGTACTTCATAATTTTTTCCATTTCAATAGGATAGGTACAGGCTTACAAATCATATTCAATATACACAAACAGATCACAGCACAAGGAGGCTGTGCCCGTGGTCAGGGGCATAAGAGATGCCTTTGAAGTTTGAACTTATCCACCACATGTTTTGACCCTGTCAGCAGCCATGAGTAAAGTTTCCAAAAAGTAGTGATTGTCATAACAGACAGAAATTCAGAAGAAATTATTATATTTTTATACAAAAGTACTTCATGTATGTATAATATACATACACATACGCACACACATATTCCATATGTTGGGCCCTTTTTCTTTTCTTTCTAGAAAAGTGGTTTATACTTCCCCACTGGGGAGGCTACCCAAATTTTATTTCTAAGCTAATATTGTTACTGACTCAAATTGAACAAGATGAGATTTAAGAAAAGCACAGCCTAAAGGGAATAAGATCACTTGAAGAAACAGAAACCTTGCAGAGGTTTCCTACCCATACAGGAATATATTATCCATTTAAAGGAGATAATTAGAATACGGAGAAAACATTTTTAAAATAGTGCTATTTCTTATCAAACCTATTTCTATATATAGATACATATACCTTTTTCTCCCTTTTTTCTTATATCTCGTTCCTATTTTTTTTTTCCTCAGACATTTCAACAACCTCTAGTTCATCCTGCCCTTTTCCTTCACACCTGTTTTCCCTACCTCTTCTCACACTTTCTTCCTCAACTACAACTTGGTTGAACTCAGAAGGAAAAGTAGACAGTGGTTGGTTCCTAAAGAGTGATTTAGGATACTCAGTTTGATGTCTGCTTCTCTGCTTTGGCAGCTCATGGTCAGAGACACTCAGTGGAAAGGACAAAGGGGAGCTCCTTTTCTGTGAAATAGGGAAATACAGCTGGACAGGGTCACTCCCCACTATCATCTACTGGGCTTCCTTTCCCATAATAGATATTTTTGCTCTCCGACCACATTGAGAATACATCCACAAAGTCAGCAAAAGCAGTATTTGATGTAGGAAAAAAGCTTATATTGGATGAGTGTTTCACATAATTTCTGCAAATTCTCCTTTTCCCTATTTTTATTCATTGCAATTTAACTACAAATCAGTTTACTGTTATCACCACCATACAGCCTTGTTTGAGCATGTTAGCCTTACCCTTCCTGGCTACTGCAATGGAGATTTCCTCCCTAGCTATGACTCTCCAGTATCTCTAAATCCAAATAGAGGAAAATATATATAAGTCCTTTTGAAGGTTCTTTAAAGTTCTCCTGAGTTAGCTTGATCCTGTAAGTCTGGCCACACCATCAACATCCTACTTCAGCAGCTCAGCAGGATGATGAAAGAAGAGGGCCTGAGGAGCTTTCAGTAAGTTCAAAAGCTCCCCCACTCAAATTTTTTCCCATTTCAGCAATCCCAGTAACAACTCACATTTCTGACAGCATGTCAGTAGTCAGAGGCAGAGCTTGTTGATAACCACTTTCCAGTGCCCTGAGAAGCAGCTCTCCTGCCTTCCTTCCCACCTGCAGGGACCAGCTCACCTTTGCCATGCAGCACAGCCAGGCAGTGCTTCAGTTGGCAGCCAAGTAAACCTTGGCCCTGGGGCTGCACATAAACCTTTTTTTTCATCTAAAATGGTTGAAATACCCATATAAGCCCACAATGTATTTCACAGAACTGTGTCTTTCTTTAGCAGAATAAGAAACCAGTTGGTTCTGTTCTGCCCAAATACTGGGAAACGTAATACTCATCAGCTGTTGAAGATTTTTCCTATGGCTGACGCAAAACACTGCTGTTTAAACCCAGCTTTAGTACAGATTTTCTGAAGATAATCCCATGCTTACCTGACAGTGCTTCAGTCTGCAGCTACTGTATGCAGTGTATCAGTGTAGTTTTTTGAAATCTCCTGTATATTCTGCACAGATTATTTGTATTAGGGACTAGAGTGCTACTGTGCCTCTTCTGAATATTACAGCAGCTTTTGATGAGTGAACATCTTTTATTTTGAAATTGTCCTCCCTCAGTCTGTTGCTGCATATGTTAAAAGACCCCATCAAAAGCAAAATTATACTAAACTAGATTTAAAAGTGTCAAGTGCATTGAATAAACATTGGAGACATCAAAAGCCTGAGTGGATGCTCCTGACAACAAGTGGTGTGGGAATGCCAGCCTGTGCTGAGCCTGATACAATTCCATTTCTATCTACTTACTGAAATTGCTTCACAAATATATTTCTGCATATCAGTGTCATCTATCCAGTTCCAGGCACTGGAAGAATTGGTTTAAAATTGCCATCTGAAAGATATCAACACTTTTTTTTCCATGGAATATCAATGTCATCTACATCTTTTTCAAAGAAAAAAAAAAAAAAAGAAAAAGAAAAAACAACCCACACAACTTTGAAGCATTTGTTTTTGATGTTTTTTATCTGTCTTCTTTTTCACAGTTCATAGAGCTTACTTTTTAAACACAAAGGCTACAAAGCACTGAGGTTTATTAAAACAGAATTTGTGAGTTCTGTCAATATGTGGGCTGCCTACATAGCAGAAGTTCATTACCTTGGAATGGGATTCATATGATACTTACTGAGCTAGCCAATCAAAATCCTAAGCAAGAGATCTCTCCAAGATCGTATTTCTTTTGTAGCCTAAAGTAATCTTCAGCACATCAGAGTGGTTCAGATACCTTTTCTAAAAAGAAGTCTAGAGATGAGGACAATGTTGACAACCCTATTTAGTTTTTTTTAAGAAATGTTAGTTCTTATACATTTATACACTTCACTCTTAGCTGAGAACATTTCTTCTGTGTAGGACTAATGGGAGATCATGGAGTCCCTTTCCTCTAGGTTAGAAACCAACACAGACTGAGTTTTAGCAAAAGCCAAAGTGTGAAATATGGCTCTTATGTCACCTATAGCATGCATACAGCCAGAACCAGATCTCCCAAAGAATTTCTCTCACACTGAGACCCTGACCAGACCAGGATAGGAAGGACTTTCTCAGCCTCCCATGGTAGCAAGGGCCTGCATGGATTGGTTACATAAAGCTGGGAAACTGCTGCAGCAGACAGAATTACAGAGTTCCATACCATACCTGAGCTGGTGCAGGTGCCAGGATCCGGCCTTGGCTTCTTGAGGTATGTTTGACATTGAATAAAATATTTTCCGAACATGTAGGAAATAAAGCAACTGACAAGGTGAGAGCCCCCATGGGGAAATACAGGCACAGAATAAGAGAACTTCACTGGCCAAAATTAGACAGCAGAACTTTCACAGATCCAGATCACAGACTTTACAGATCACAGACTGAGATGGCCAAGTGCTCCTTTAGGCACATAAGAGGGTTCTGTGTGGTCTTACTTTTTCTATCTGGGCTAGATAGTCCAAATATAACTCTGGATCTATGAAAACAATTAAGGGATACAATTGTATTATGCAGTTTCAAAGTGAACCTGCCAATCTTCTGTGTCAGATTTCCAAAGAATTGCAATTTCACTCCCTATTAGAATAAGAGAATTTCTGCCTGACAGAGTTCCCCATACAAGTGAATAAAGTTATTTTCTGTATGATTGTACATCAATCAGTTTCTTATCTCTGAGCATTTTTCCTTTTCAATTTTTTATATTTTATAGCAGATATCCTTTCCATTCACTTCAGACAGTTGAGCAAATAGTTAAGAAAATTTTCACTTGTGAGAGAAAAATGTTAGCTTTATGTATACAGGTGTCACAACAATCAGACTCTAACAAAGAGTGAATTGTTTCAAATTACCTTCTGCATGCACAGAGGAGAGTTTTGTGCAAAATATGCAAGAGAAAAAGCAGAGATACTTCCAGTGCCTGTGCTGGAAGCCAATAGCCCCACATCCCTTCTACCACCCTGGTGTCAAAGCAAAGGGTGCCTGCAGACCTGACCCTCTGAACAGCCTGGTGGACACAAGCATCAGTGCTGGAATCTCCAGAGCCTGCTCTGTTCAGCAGCCAACTGCAGAGCAAAACCTGCTTTTCAGGCAGGTAGTCGGCAGCAAAAAGGCGGGCCGTGGTGCCCTGTGCTCTGCCCTGCTAGCCAGCAAGGGGAGAAGCACAGGTGGGAACAGCACACGGTCCCCATCCCAGCGCAGCCTGGCTGGAGGCACAGCACGCCCGCGCTGCCACGACAGGCTGGAGCCGCACGGCTCACCCCGCTAGAGTGCAGGCAAAGGCTTCGCATTTTCCTCAGTGCCCTGCGAATGAAAGCCCCTCCGAGCTGCTGCACACCGGGGAGGGTGCTAGCGCTGCTGGCCCTCCATCCAGCCCTGTGGCATTGCAGCCAGGAGATGCACGCACGGAGAGAGACGCTGTGTGGGACACACGGAGCACCCCGTATCTGCAGCGACAGAAAGAAGGAAGCACTTCTGGGACACGTCCTTCTAGTCAGGGAGATGTCAGTGACAAGGAGACACTAAGTGCACAGGCACTGTCATCCCTTTAAGGCTTATAGACTAAGTTATAGGGGCACAAAAAAGCTCTGCAAGAACTGGGAGCTGCCTAGGCAGGAGATTATTTGAATCTTTGCACAGGGGCTAGACCAGCCATATACTACCACTCTTCCACATGGTGACTTTTATTCCCCTCCTCCCACAAGAGGACTGCTCACTTCAAACCACAAATCATTACTATTATTAGTGTCATTTTCACATCTTTTCCTGAAAGAAAAGAAGCAAACAGAAAAGCCCCCTTCAGAACTCTGTTTCAGTTTGGATGCATCTGGGTCATGCAATAAAGAAAGCAGAAGAAGCCTTTCTGCATGGGAATTACTGGGTTGTCTTCATGCTACCATTTCATCATAGACTGTGGAAGTCTCAGCTCTGTAGAATAAACTTCCAGAAAGATAATTAAGATTCAGGCTCTTATATGATGTAAGCATTAACTTCTCCTTACTACAGTTTTTGAAGACATAAAACAAAATAATGCAATTTTCCAATATTCTGCAGAGAAAAAGATGCTCAAGTCTCAAACTAATTTCACTATTTAAGTGTTTATTAAGGTCAAGCAAGCTTTTCACAGATGTGGAACTTCACCTGAAAGCAGCAGCTAAAAAATCAAAACAGATGATCAGAAATGTGATCTCACACATCTTATTTTTTAAAAAAACTTCTATGTCCACACCAACATATTCTCAAGAAATAGAAAGCACTTGAAATTCTTCTCACACTACATCAATTTCCACATCTCGTCTTACTTCAGTTCATACCTGCTGTAGAAATGAAATCTAGGAAAAAATTAACATGTTCAAACCTACCAGTTAATAATAAATTCCTAATGTATCATCAAAACAGATTAATTTATCTGTTTAGAATGCAAAAAGCAGCTTGTTAAATACTGAAGTCTCTCTCAGAATGTGAAAAAGTATATTCTCCTTTTTATTGACTGCAAGCATTAAATTTAAAGAACGGTTGGAAAGTAGAGCCTGCAATACCTGCTTTGATTAGTCAACAGATGTTCTATGGAGTCAAAACTTACTGACTCCCTGAGTTTTGATTTTCACTATTAATTCAAACAATAACAAAACAATAGAAACCTAACCTTTCCCCCTCCCCCCAACTGACTACAGCCACAGCAGCTCCCTGAAACCATCCCTGCTCTAATACTTCATTATATCTGCTTGAGGGAAAGATTCCTCTATCTCAGATAATTTGCACCTGCTTGTATGAGTCACCTGTTAGTACAGCTGCTTCTTAATGATAGTGCCTTGCAGCTGAGATAAGAGTGAATTCAACAACTAAAGATCAAGAGGCAATCTGAGTGTCTAATACATCAGTTTCTTCCACTGAACAGAAAACTTATTTCCTTATAAAAATAAAATCACTACATGATCCAATAGCTAAAATGAGGAAAAGAAAAACCATTAGGACTAGAAATAAGATAAAGACATTTAATGTTGAAGGTAACAAATAGTTACAAAACTTTGCTGGACTTTATTTGGCATCTAGTGTAAAACAGCAGAGTACAGAGTCCAGACTTCAGGTCAGCAGACTTTAACTTGCACAGGAAACTGTCAAGGTGTGATCTTACAGCAGGTCTGAAAAGTAAAGGACTTCAGGGAAGTTGGTAGGTCTGTCAGTCAGCCTCCTACAAGTGCAAGAGCAGCCCTCGAGAATATTCAGGAATATCATTGAATTTACTGGAAAATCTGCATGTCTGAAGAGGGAACTTATGGCATAGAAATATTAAAAGGCAGTACACAGAAGGAGGATGGAGGGGCCAGGAACAGGGGTTTAAAAACAAATCATGCCAGACCACCCTGATATCTCACTAGAGTATAATGATGGGGTCTGTAGTCAAGGACAGAGCAGGAGATGTCATTTACATTGGCTTCAGAGTTTGTCTCTGTTGCACACAGTATTCTCGTGTCAAAGTAACAATTTTACAATCTGCTGGTGAACAAATGGACAGGTAAAAATCCAGTCACATTATCTGGGAAGGGTCATGACTAAGGGGCCATACTCCCATGTGGAGGCTGGTTAAAAAGTTGCCTTCCACGGGGGTCTACTCTGGAACTCATTCTGTTTAATATTTTCACCAGTGACCTGCAGGTTTCTGAGACGATGGAGTGCACTTTCACACCAAACTGGGGGAAACAGTGGATACACTGTAGCACAGGGCTTTCATATAAAAGGACCTTCATAGGTTTGAGGAACAGGTCAAAAGGATCCTTATGAAGTTAAATAAGGGGAAAAGCAAATCCCTGCATTTAGAAAGGAAATGGTCCTTGCAACAATACAGCCTGGAAACTGATGGATGGGGAGAGGCTCTGCAGGAAAGACATGAGACAGCATGAGACAACAGTACCCTGGCAGCAGAGGACCAGGAATATCCTGGGCTGTGGTAAGAGGAGCAGGACACAGAAGGGATGATCACTTTCCATTCATGACGGTGGATGATGATCCACACTAGAATACTGTGCAAAGTGTTGTGTCCCGCCGTACAAGACAGAAATGGAAAAATCAGACCAAGTTCAGCAAAAGGCCACCAAAATGTTTGGGAGCTGAAGTGTTTGTCCTTTGAGGAGAAGTTGAGGGAGCTGGGATTATTCCAACTCCTATCCTCAGCTTGGAGCAGAGTTGGCTCAAGAGGAACTAAACACCAGTCCTTCAGCATCAGAAGATACAGCCAGACTTCCCAACCATGCCGTGGCAGTGTGAAAAACAGCAGACAAAAAGCTGAAACAATAAAGGCTCAGACTAGCATGAGGAGAAAGGTTTACACCATAAGCTGGCAGTCAGACAGTGCAACACACTGCCCAGGGAGTATCTCTCCATTCTTGGGGGTTTTCAAGACCCAACTAGATAAAGAATTGAGCAACTGGTCTGATCTTAAAGCTGACCTTGTTGTGAGCAGCAGCCTGGGTTATCCCACCTTACTGGTGCCTGGACTGAGCTTTGAGTTAAGTTGTCCTCAGTGCTCTCTGTATTTCATGAAGAGGGACAGGAACCTCACTGTGCAATTCACATCTAAATGGACTAATCAACCTCTACTGGAGACCTATCTGACTTGAGTAACTGCAGAGAAATTAGATTAAAGTCACAGCCTCAATAATATTCAGATACCTTTCTGTGTACCAAAGAAGCGGCAAATATTTGCCTTGATTCTCATTTAAATATAGAAGTTAAATTGAAAAAGGCATCATCTGACCTAATTTTAGTTCTTTGATATGTCCTGACAGAGGGAAGTAAATATAACAGAGTCACTGAAAACATGCAAGAACCTAAACCTGTACAGTTTTTGTTGCTACCTTAGGAATTGCAGTTGCACAGTCAGGTTTTTCTCTAATACTTCCTGTGCAGAAAAGAAGGTATATACAATTTCATATAGTAAATCATGAAAATTGTAAAGGAGATTTACAAAATACTGCTGAACCTTAAAAATCAAGCACACATGAAAGATTTCACAGTAAATAAAGAGACTTCCAACTGTATGGGCAAGAATAGCATGCTGTGACAGCACAAAAAGGGGAATTTGCATTGAATCAAGAAATAAATATCCACGATTACTTAAAATATACATATATGCATATATGCACATGCACATGGTGTAGGAATAGACCACAGCAAAAAGTGAGGTCCAGTTTCTGTTGGTAAGAATGGTAACTGTCTCTGCAGCAGCTCCAGTGGCATTTCTCAATAGCAAAATGCCAAGGAACTTCTTGGCTTCTCATGCATCCTGATTTTGATAGTATAACATGGGCAGTAAAATAACACTGGGCATATGTGCACCTCTGTCTGCCAAGGTCCAGCTCCCAGAGGTACATGGTGTTCTCCCACGAGTGAGGGGCACCACTAGCCCTAAAGACCACTAGGACCATGAAAGATGACTTCCACTTCTTCCTTCTCTTTTTCATATACGGAAGCAGTGTCTTACTGAGAATGACAGTCTCCGCCATACCGAAAACTCAGGATATTTTAGCAACATGCTCTTTATGTATTTGGAAAAAAGAAAAAGAAAAAAATCCACCAACTAGCTTAAAAGGTCAATATCACTGCAGCAAAGGGATGTAAAACCTTTTCTGTATTTCTGCCCTTTCCTCATCATTTTGAAGATATTCTTTGTAAAATTGTCCATCTCATATAATCCATTTCTTTTTCTTAAGTATTGCTGTATTAAAAAGCTCTTGAAAAAATTTATTAATTTTCATGAACATTTACCTCTTCCTCCAGAATATATAGTGTAAGATTTATTTTGCTTTTCAACCTCATTGTATACAGCTACCATTCCAGCACAAGTGCCACTTTAGCTCTAGCCTCTTCAGCATGATGAGCCTTCCCTTGTGCAGTGTGCCCTAGACCATGACAAAAGCTCTTTGAGTAAGCCATTGTGAAAATAAGTCAGGGGTCTGATTGCTAAATATTTCGGCAGGTAAGAAAGAGCATTTACTTGCTATCATGCTTACCATCTATAAAGCAAGAATATTCTCATTAAGATATAATGTTCCCTTTGCCCATTATCCATCTATCAAGAATGATAGGATTCCATATTAACAAAATGGTCTCAATTTTGTCCAAAGGAAAATATTTCAAAATACATACTTTAATAAATCCTCAGTCTTTGTAATTAGAAATCAAACTTCTGTCGTTTCTTTAATAAAGCAACATACTAACTATGCTACAAATAAATCAAATAAATTACCATTTTTAATTAGGCATAACAAACAATTAAACAGATGACATTTAAAACTAATTTTCTCTACTGGAGAGAACATGATTTAAATCGGTGCTGAGCCTAGCACTCTCCTTGTGGATATTCCTTCAAATGCAGTGACATTCAAAATCATCATAACATTTTCAGAGACAAGTCTATTTCCATTTTCCAGTATTTGAGGTTTCACTTTTAAGCCAGGTTTTTTCAATTACAAAACTTTCATAGAAATGCTTCATGTCTTAAAGTTTCTCCTCAGCTCCATAGTATGTAATTGCAGAACAGCTGCACAGTCATACCAACCACTGATAAAAAGGCATTACAAACTTCTAAGCAAATCATATTTATAATGCATAATATTAAAGGCCAAAGAAAATCAGTAGTACTTCAAGGGAAACTTTGGAAAATAGGGCAAGAGCATCTTGGGAAAGTGGTAAATACTGTGCAGCAATGAAAAGATGCAGCTGTCTAAAACGTAACTCTCATACAGCACACTGAAAAGAGAATTACCTTACTTTTGGCTGTACTTTGTCTCCCAAATTAAAGCACTATCTACAGTTAACTGCTTCAAGGACTAGAGGACCAGTCCAGGAAAGAGTAGGCACTTGTAGGAGTTACCTGGTTCCAAGCACATGGGTCCTCTCCCTGACTTCACATATTTCAATACAGCAGATTTGCCCCCCTGGGCTATTTCAGGTGATCCAGAAACCACAAAATAAATGGCCTGTTTCCTACTCTAAAAGTGTCCTGTAATTCTTCATTTGTAATGGTGTAAGTAAAGAGTGATTCTGTAGGAATCAGTGGATTAAGGCTCTTTAAAAGCAGTCAGCAAGGAAATTTAGCAGGTGCACATTTCACTTGCAAGCTTTGCTTAACAATTGTCATCACATGTATACACACTTTTGCAAAGCATCAAACGGTAAAAACACAGCAAAGATGTTTCATATTCACTAAAAGGTGACAGACGAGTTTCTAGAAACTACAAAATGCAACAGGACATTTAACTCAGATAATTTTCAAGAAAAATCAGAAGCCCAAAATGATACTGTGAATTTAACTTTTTTTCTGTTGCCTGAAAGAACTAAACGTAGTATGGTATCTTCCTGCTTGGACTGTATGTGTGACTCCCATCAGCAGAAATGAGTGCTATGTATGTGAATTGAGGGTAGAACGAGTCTGGCTCTATATATGCCGTCTGGACTATGAGAAGGTAGCAGTAAATTTGCTCTAAATGAAAGAAGTGGGAAGCTGAAGTGGACATTTTTGTAGCTAGCATTGTACCTATTGAAGAGGTAGATGTACAAATCTGTTTGTGACACATATTGCATCCATCAGTTTAAGACTATAGCTAGACTGTTTTATATTGACATTTATATAAATATACATTAAAAATACAAAAATGATAAGTTGTTAAAGCATTTGAATTATGACATAAATAACTCCTTTTGCTTGGGAAAAAGCCTCAGGGGAACAGTTCTACAGACAAGTCCCTGCAAGGGAAATGCTTCCAGGGAATGCCTCCCTAGACAAATCTCCAGCTAAGCAGAATGCCTCTGGCAAAATGCTTTTGGTAAAATGCTTTTGAAAGATGATGACTCTCTTGACAAAACCTGTGCTCTCTGTCTCAAAGTGCCCAAAGCCAGGCTTTCATCACAGCAAGGAGCAGCCCAGCAGTGGGATGAGCTCACTGTCTCTAACCAATAAAAATAAAAACTGGAACCAATTACTGCCTGTATCCCTATGATTATAAAGCCAGAGATTTCCATAATCACAGTTATTACAAATATTTATACTCCGATTAGGTAATAGTGACAAATAACTGTCAGAACGAAGGGATTTATGTGTGATAGTTACTGAGAAATAATCATACTGGAGTTATGCAAATTACTCCTCATCAACCAATCTTACTGTAAGGATTTGCATATGTGATTACAAATGTGCAGTAATACACATGTAACTGAGCTCTGCCTGCCTGAGAGGCAGCTTCTTCTGAGGAGTATTTAGCTATCTGAAAAATCCTGACACTACACTAGTACTGAAATTTGGTTTTGTTTCTCACATTCATTGTATTATCTGGTACAAGTATATCTGTTAAGAAATTCTTGTGCCACAGAAACCTTAAATCATATACTCACAACAAACAAGACTACTGTAGTTCCCCTCTTCCTCATCAATCTATTTAATCTCTCACTATCCTCCTGCTGCAGCTACATCCCTTGAGGAAAGCCTTTCCAGTCCCTATGAGCACTA
This sequence comes from Eopsaltria australis, assembly GCA_034509425.1. Classification (NCBI taxonomy): domain Eukaryota; kingdom Metazoa; phylum Chordata; class Aves; order Passeriformes; family Petroicidae; genus Eopsaltria; species Eopsaltria australis. The sequence goes on along the minus strand of JAVTVJ010000452.1, from coordinate 1,614,592 downwards.
CCTAAGACTGAAAAGCAAAAAGTAGGAAGTGACCACATTTACTACAGCATAGAATAAGGAGATCAGAGAACATAGACACATAAACATGTTGTACAGATATTGAGAAAATGTCTTTTTTAAAAAAAAAAAGATCAGTCATGTTCCAAGCATACTGCCATAGCTAAAAATCATTATCCTTCCTTTTTGTATTAAATTCTTTGGGGCTAGAGAACTGGCAACTTTCTAGCTATAGGATCAATTTCCTCTATTTCAGATCCCTTATCTCTTCACTATGGTACTATAAGTCACTATGGCATAAAGAGCTTCGCAACACTAACTTTTTAGCACTGCAGAAAAAAGCAGGGTGGGGAACAGAGTGCAGATTTACAAAATATCATGCATTTTCAGGACTTCTCTATCTAAAGTTCTTGTATATCTGTTTAATGATCAATCTAAATATATTTGATACATGGAATTTTCCACAGATAATATTGAAAATGTTAGTATACACTGACAGCCCAGAACATCTGGTCACATCATAGCTTGGACCTGAGGCCAGATCCTGTATCCCAAATCCTGCCAGAATGCAAGTGTACAAATTCCCCTTACACTTCCAACAGCAATCCAGCCCTCCAACCTGCATGCATAATCTTTCAAGAATTTCTCTGCTTGTCCAAAAGGTCCTTTGGCATTTAAAGTACGTCTTCCATAAGAACATATCTATGGTGAAATAGATTGCTAATATCTCTAATGACCTTGTTTGGGAAAATAGCATTTATGCTCATAATGCAATGTTTGACTCGTAACATCAGGTTTTACAACTCTCAGATTTCCTAATGCCACTGTAAAGTATGTTATTCTTACGTGATCATTGCCTATTTGCTTTTCTGCACATATTGTGCTGTTCTTTTCTGTTGTCAGTGCATAAATACAAGGAAGAAATTATATGCACAGAGATCTTTGCAAATAGAAGTATCAATGATGACACTTGAAAGATAATTTTTAAAAAAAACCTAAGGAAGGCCCTTTGTACTAGCAACGACAACATATACATGCTTATTCAAATAGTTTACAGCTAGGTGTTATCAGAGCTCTGTGGGAAAAGGTTTTTCTACCCCAACAATTATTTCAAGATTTCACAATATTTTCTGCCCTGCATGAGGATGGAAACACAGCTTTTCCACCAAAAATGAAACAAATCTATGGTTTAACAGAGGAGATGCTTCTAAAAGTTGTAAAATCAAAATTTAAATGTCTAACTAGGAACCAAAAAGTGTCCACTTGGGATTGGGGGCTATCTAGGAGTTATATGCATTTATAAGCACAGAAACTGCTTCATATATCTGTAAAAGTTTCCAGATTAGAGCTTTAGTGAAACTGCACACTTGCATTAAAATTTTTGATTCAACTAGTCATAATTTTCAAAGAAAAAAGGAAATGTTCATCACAAAATTCCAGGCAAGCAATAGTTGCTAGTATCCAGTGTTGATGTAGTACTCTTTTTATCCCTTTTTTTCTTTGTGGAGTTTTTTGTCATTACTTTGTAACAAGTTAATAATTTGTCAATCAAAATAAAATTACAGTCAATTTCAGACTGTGGTGCTCACTCAAACCAGACATCTAATTAGATGTAGTCAACGTTATGACTCATAAACTAATGAGATCTCCCCTTTTGATTCTTTCAAAAAGGAATAGGGATTATCTCACTTGAAAAACCTTTTTCCCACTTTGAACATTAGACTATAGTAATCATGAGATCAAAAGTATTGTATTGGAGAGGTCTATTCCATATGTATTGTAGAAACTTACCACGTAACATCCTACTAGGAAATTGTGAGTTCTTATATAATACTGGGAAAACATTTCAAAAACCACTTACAGAATTGCTCTTTCATTCATTTCTTACATTCAAAAGAAATAAAAACTGTCATTTTATCCTTGACAAAGGCTAACTTGTAGATTTACTTCATTTTTCCTATCATTAAAATTACAAGAAAAATTCCAAGGGTGCATGAGGGTTTCTGTGTTTTGCTTTTAGAGAAAAGCTCTAAGCTTTTAAAATTAAGCATCAAGACTACTAATGCATAGTTAATATTCTGAATCTACTTCTTTACACTGATTTATTTTAATCTGCTCCTTTTTTGTTACAGAATGTAAACCCACCCCCAGAATGACTAATTTAGGCACTGGTGTACATACATTTCTAGTACCTGCTGAACTCAAGTGTAATCAGCGTGACTAGGTTTAAACACACCTTGTACATCAAGGTGAGCACCTTGGCACCCAGCAGCAGGGCACTGGCAAAGAGGAGAGGTGGAGTCAGTGGGTTGTCTAGTAGGGTGTAGCTCAGGAAGGTAGCTCTTGCTCCTGGAAACCTATATTCATTTTGCTTGGCATTCCCACCGGTGAAAAAATTCATAAAAACAAATGCAGCATCATCTAACTCCTCCCAATTAGAACCAAGTTGCCTTTGCAGTGGCTCCTTTTGCCTCATGAAATGGGGACTCCCCCTTGCACAAAGGATCACACTCTAATTGTGTTGAAACGGCTTTGCTCCATAGAAACATAGAATTATTCACGTTGGAAAAGCCCTAAATGACCAATTTCAATTGTTAACCCAGCACTGCCATGTCCAGCACTAAAATCATATCCCTAAGCACCACATTCACACATCTTGCAAATAACTCCAGGGGTGGTGATTTAACCATTTCCCTGGGCAGCCTGTTCCAATGCTTGACAACCATGCCAGAGATTTGGCAACCACTAAAGATGAAGAAAATGTGTGGACAGTTCTGACCAGGTTAAGATGGACATGTGGTGCCCCATTTTTCAAGTTTGTAATCCCACCTGGTCCCATCCCCAGGAAAGAATGAGACAAACTGGGATATTTCAGAAGTTAATTTGTCCTAATCTCTGCTGCTTACACTCCTCTCTGTTCTCTACCTGCCTGCTTTGCAGCAGACTCTTATCAGGGCACAGGTGTTTAGTACTCCCAGCATCATGGGATGGACATGAAAACAGGACAACAGCTACATTCCTGGAAGAGATTTCCCAGCATTTGGGGATTTCCCTTCGGAATACCTGCAGAGTATTCATTACTCCTTCATTAGCTTTCTGCTGGAGAAGCAGGGTAGTGCAAGGGGGAAAATTTATGAATTCCACTGCATAAAATTAAATCAGTGTGCACTGAGACTGGGCACACAGCCTGACTGGGGATAACCCAATCAGTCTTATACAGACTTGAGTCTCAAGGTAACAAAAGAGCTAACAAAGAAGGCTAAAGACTCCAAACTTAATATGTCAGCTACAAAGTACTCTGTTTGGTAAGTCTCAAAATCAGTAATAGTCTTAATGCTTATTGTCTTCTCTTTTTTTAGCAATCTGTTATGTTTCTGTACAAAAAATACTCTTCCAAACCTCTCTCAGTATCACTGATTTTTTTTAGGAGTAATACCTATGAAGGATCTCACAAAGTATGTTAGCTGCAATCAGTACTTCCTAACTGAAAACTTCTATGGCTTTGAACTCAGGAACAGAAGGTTCATGTGACAGCTCAGCTTGATTTGTAATTAATAAATCCACAGGTCACTCAGCAAGAGTTCCTATGCAAAGGATTGTTCTCTCATATATTAGGACAGGACCTGACTCTAGCAAGGTTGAGGCTGGTAGCCAGCTAATTTGGGTAGCACATGATGCTGAGCATCTGCTCTGAAACAGATGCTAAAGCTTCTTTCTCTTGCAGACACACTCGTCTGTCTAGAGGTCCTAGTAGATGGTGCAAATAGAAACAGCAGGGACATACTGGTCCTATTTATATCTATTCCACATTTCTCAAGTTCATAATTCCATCAAAACACTAAGGATCTGTATGAAAGGACATACATATATGTGTTCACTTCAGACAAGTGGTCTGATTTTTTGGAGCCTGGTCACCACAATGAGACAGCTGACCACTCAAACTCTGCAATACAGGCCAAGAAGAACAAACATTGGTCAAGATGAGTCCATCAGTCATGCATGCTTTAGGACAGTCTTCACCAAAATAATTTAAAAACCTGAAAAGGCTGGAAATCTGCTGACCCCAGTTATTCAGTGATATATCTGTGAGCTTTGTGGCAAAAAATCCAGAAGCCTTCTTGCAGCTTGTCTACTGAATCTTCATTTTGACATGAAATTTGTTTACAAGACAGAGATAAAACCCTTCAATAGTTCTTTTCTGAATAACTTCTAAGTTGTTGTACTGAAATTTCAATCGTAAGCTATGATAATGGCTCAAAATCAGTTTAGAAAAAATAACTCAATGGGCAGCATAATAGGGATAAATCTTATTCAAACAAATTCACATTAAGATATCACAAATGAAAATAATTTTACTATGGTTTTTAGTAAAAATTATATGTAGTCAGTCTAAAGACAAAGAGCTTAGATGTCTGTGTGTAGACTGATAGATTAGATAGATAGATAGATAGATAGATAGATAGACAGATAAATATAAGTCCTAGGGACAGAGGATACCCAAGGAACACACACACACTTTTAATCCTTGATGCTGAGAGGCTGTTTTTGATGTTAGATTTTGCCTACTTTTCCCATAAATATTTTCATTTGATCTTATATGACCTGCCAGAACAGGGGCCAACTATCAATTCTGTGTTGTAGACATCTAAAAAAATGAACTGAATAGACCATAGTTGCTTCATATGCACTAATTAACCATCACAAGTGAAGAATTTTGAGTCACTAAAAACAGCAGCCAGTTTTGAACTTAGAGGTGAAAGTGCACATACTACAAAGCTCAAAAATGTCAGGGAGTTATATTAACATCTGACTCTCACTCAAAATAGATTACTTCTGGTGTTGAGGAATAGAAGAAATCATTGCCCTCTGGTGGCCAAAATGGCATTTTTAAGGCATCAAAATTTAAGCAGGGTATGTAGGGACAATAATCCACTATCCCATATGTACAATGAAAAATCTTACAGGATGATAATTTTTATGGATATTGACATAAATAGAGAATAGTATGGGCCTGTCTTTCATAGTTTCAGAATAAAGGCTTTTATCAAATCCTTAATCTAGATACAGCTTTCCTCCCCTTACCAGAGTTTTCTCCAGTTCAAATTCAACTTGCATGAACATACACCCACCTACCTTAATTCAGTATCAGGAGCAAAGCACATTTTCAGCACCTGGTCACCCCTATCAACAATAGTTTGCATTTAACCACAGTAATGCATGATTGTATCTCTGTCTGAGAATGCTGTTTTTTCTAGACAGCCCTACAGATGGATGTGAAGTACAAACTCAAGCAACACAGCCAACCTAGCAGAAGTTCTTGTGCAGGGAACAACCGCACAGACTTCCCCCAGTCCACCCACTGGCAAGGGCCAATTACTTTGCTGGTGCCTGGGAGGTTGGGGTGAGAAGAAGGATTTGTTGTGCTACAGGGAGAGGGAAATATTACTCCTTCACTCTGCTGAGGGCAGATGCACACACTGTCCCTGTGGCATGAGTGGATTCAGAAGGGAGAGTTTCTTCTGTGGCACAGATTGTCCACATGTGTACTCTGCCTTTGTGTTAGCAAGGACTGGTACAAACACATAGCACGGTACACTACTGATCCTCATCCCAGATACCAGAAGGCTTCAACCAATCTTTAATAAGAGCTCTGTGATCTTCACCAAGCATCTGGTTGTGGTTGCTCATCATTTGAAACACACTTTAGCAGGAGAGACCCTTTAGGTTGGGTCCTTGTTAAAAGCCACAAGTCTTCTGTAGACACAGCAAAGAAGAGGAATGACCCAAACCTCTCACTTCTCTCACAGCCCATCTGAACAGGTCCCACTGCAGCTGAGTGCATCTCCAGGGTTCAGTGCAGAAAGTGGGGCTCTCAACCCCCACTTTCTTTTCCAACCCCAACTATTCTAAGCACCACTCCTGCACCTAGAAAACTCTCAGGGAACCTGTATCCAAGAGTGAGTTTAGCAACATACGTTCATTTTATCCATAGGAAATGTTAAAGACTCCTGCTTAGAGGCTGGTTTAGCTCACCAATTTTCTTGGGAATTAATACTTTCATTTCATTGTCTTTTCTTTTAACTTCATTCCATCAGTGTAATTACAGATTTTTATCACTATTTTAAGCAAAGAATAGAAATGACAGCTGAGCAAAAACACTTTACAAGGAGGGGGGATAAAAGAAAAGAAATTAGAATCCCAGCCAAAACAGAAAAAATACAGAAAATGGATCATCTAGGAAGCTGCCTGTTTTAGAAAAGCATCAAATTAAGCAAGACAGAGTAAAGGTTATGGTCTTTCCAATCCATTGAGTGGCTTTATTGAGTTCTTAAAGGAGATAGAAACAGGATGGAGAGCTCCTTCCTTAAAGGAAGGGTAAGATCTTTATCCTCCAGCCTTAATGCTTATTCACATAAGCAGTTACTTATTTATGTCAGAAGACGCTTTTTGTGTTGCACAACTGACTTCTGTGTTTACACCACCTGTAAGCTTAAGCTGTTCTTACTACCTATTTAAATATGGTTTTATTAACTAAACCAAACTGAACTGTCCATTTTATCTAAGTCCAAGTATAAAAGCATTAAACTTCATATACTGTACCAATTACAGATGTGAGGTATCAGCCTGTGGTTTGTTTTTGTCCAAGTGTTCTAAAATGTGAAATACTTAAATTGAATCTCAATTTCTGTGAATGTAATTACCTTTTGAAAGAACAATTACAAAAGCTAACAACAAACACAGAATGACAGAATCAGATAAATTTTATTAATATTATATTTCCTACAACAAATGAATAATCTTTTTTCCAAGTATATCCTGAAATATAACAATTGTCATCTCATAGTGCTATTCATTTCATTAGAGAACAATAAGCTTATTGCACTTTGGAAAGCACTTTTTTAATTTCACAGCTAAACAACTTAGATTGTTTTCTTCAGTCATTCTCAGCAATCAAATATGCTTTATTCTGGCTATGCCAACAAAGTTCTAAGTGCAAGCAACGTTCCTATTGATTGCAGTCTATAAAAATAGTAATCAAGCACTTTAGGATGTAATCCAGTATTTGAGGTTTCTGGAATATTGACATTGGAGTAGATGTCATAGAATGATTGTGAAACTACTAGCATTTTTATAAACATCAATGCAGTTTTTTAAATTGTAATTATTTCCCTTATTTGTCATGAAATTAAGTGAATTAACAACTACTTCAAATTTAAGGGGACCATGCTAAAATGTAAGCATGTAACTTCCAAAAATGGGAGCAGTGTCTCTATTTTCAATGTTACCCACAGCAGATATACACAGAGATCATTTTTGGAAACATTATCTTTTATCTTTCTTCCCAAATACAGTTAATTTTTAAATATAAATACAGCTATTTTTAAAATATTTTCTTCAAGCTTATAAGTAATTGTAAAGATCCTTTTTTTTTAAATCTGATCCTGTATGGGCCTGTTTCTTACAGTAAATATTAACAGGAGCTTAAAATATCAATAAAATTATGACTGTGATCCCATTCACATCATGTAAGTTTTGCTCTGGGAATTTCTTTGCAAAGTAGTGTTAAATCTTTGCCTTATGGTATAAAAGAGTGCCTTCTGCTTTAAAACTGCGTGAGATGCTTGTGCTAGGGAAGACTCAGCAGAACAGAACTGCATACATCAGCATGACCCTGAGCATTTCATCAGGAAAATCTCTCAGGGAAACAAGAATTTCATCTGGAACAGCAAAGGCAAGATGGGGCTTTAATAAGGGGATGTGTCCTGGTGTGGCTGAGATGGGCAAAGGCTGAGGGGTGTGTGGGTGACACAGTCAAAGCCCTCGCAGCTGCTCCAGAACCAGCTGGCTGAGTTTATCTCAGGTAACATTCTCTTTCTGAACATATTGCAGCAAAGGCAGGGTTTAGCAGGTTCATCAGGCCAGACGGTTTGCCCCTTGGTTTAAATGGATTTTCTTAAATACTGTACATCACAAACAGATGCTGTGACACCCAAAGATGTTTTGTTTTGTTCTAAATATAACTCATAAGGACTCCAAATGAGTTCTCATAAGATTGTTTAAAAACTTCAAAAGATGAGCCAATTTTCAGAGCAGTCTGGCACCTTTTAACTGGCAATACTCCTGTTGCAGCAGTGCTGAGTCCATTCCACATCATGTGGATGTTGACACTCTGGTTACACCACACGTGCACTCTCACAAGTAGCTGTTACGCTACTTAGCGTAGAAGAGGTTAGCTGAGGTCCCTGGTTTAGGTTATCTACTTATAGGTGGCATCACTTCTCTTTAAATTTCCAAGTTCCCTCACAGGCACCTCAAAATGAGCCACCTTATTTAGCTGGATAGATGAAGTCTCAGTTGAAGACAATCCAGCAGCTTGTAGATGGTTTGTCTACAATGGCAACACTGTAGAAACACAAGACACAACATTCAATTTGAAAAGTTTATGAAGAGAACACTTTGAGGTGATGACAGAGTGAGATTTTAGAATCCAAGGCTCAAATGCCATCTGAATATTTCTTTCAAAAGTATTACTGCTTATGAGCCAAAAGCTATGTAAAATGCTAGGTAAGACTCCTCAAACAATTGAGAGTTAGGATTTCCTCTCTCCTTTATTGGAATTTGTTGTGATCAATAGAAAGGTTTCTATTCACATTTTCCTTCAGCTTTTTTTCATTATATACAAAGTCTACACCCACTCTGATTAGGAAACTTAAAAAGCTTAGACATTAGCTGCTTAAGAATTAACTTCTTAAGATTTAACTTCTTAAGACCATATAAATTTAGATCCTCTCTGCTGTGACATTCGTCCAACAATTCAAGCAGATGCATTTTGATTTTTAAAAAAAAGAAGAAATTCATGCAATTCATAAGGTAATTATGCACCTGCAAATGCTCAGAACTGTACTTTTTGATTTCTTTCTTTAATCTCAAGTATATAATACACATTTATTTCCAATAAAAGCTTTACTAGCAAGGTGAACAACCTCAGAGCAAAGCTGATCAGCTCTAAGAGTCTTCCAGACTTCATGTTTCAACCACATCTCTGTTCGCTGAATTGTTAAACCAAAAGAAGTGCAGTCAACAGTTCATTTCCCCCATATCATGACTCACAATTGTTTTCTCTGATCTACTACTGACATATATATACTTCCTGTGAGAAAGAGATCTAACTCTTCTGGGAGACTGACAATGAGCAAATATCTGGTGCAGTTTTAAAGGTTTAAAAATTACAAATCAATTAGCTCATGTCATGCTGTTTCCAGATACTGAAACATTTTTTAAAGAAATTTGGGGTTCATTGAAACACTGATATTTTAGCTGACTGCCAAGTTTTTGAATTTATTTTTTTTTTCTTAAAGTTGATTCAAAATTGGTCACTTCTGGATCTAGTGCTTTCAGGCTTGAAATTCTTATGTCCAGGTTGAGAAGTACATGCCAGAATATGATTGAATTTAAGCACTGTAAACACTGAGACAGGTGCCTAACTGAACAGAAGAAGTAGGATAGAATAACAGGGCCTGATTCTGTCCTCAGGATTGCCTGTGCAATCCTCTGCTACTTCAAGAGATGTATTATATTGAACTGCAAGACTTGGATAAATTAAAAACAGAGCTATTATCTGTTATAAGCAGATCATATATCAATAAAAGTATTACTATTACTATCTACTCCATCCATCTGTCAGGACAGGATTATCTTTTAAAAGGGCATTTTCTGCCACTTTGCTCAGTCCAGGTTAGATGTCACATGAGATGTGACATATTTCTTCCTCAGAAGGCCAGTTGGTCTCAGAAAATACTGCAGGCATAAAAAAAGATAGTCAAGGCCAATGACTATTTACTTTATTTCATTTAATTACTTGTTACAAACTCTAAGACCACCCTAAATCATTCAGAATAATTTTTCTGCAAATATATAGTGCATGAAATATTATCTTCCCTGCTGATAAATAAAAGGGGCCAAAATCTCACCCCAGCACACGGATTCAGTCACAGGCCTTCTTGGAATTACTGCTGCATCCAACCAATTTCAATATAGCCTGACTTTGATACCCACTATTCAGGCCTATAAACTCTTGTAAAATTTAATTTCAAGTTGAACAGCCTTCTATTTCTATGATTTCTCCTGTTTCCTAACTGGAGGTTCTGTGAGTGCAAGTCCCTTGTGAGGACGACGTGCCTGGAAAGGCTCCCAGCCACACTGCTGAAACAGGACCAGAAAAGGAGACATCACACTCCCCTGAGTTATTTGATGCTGTTCAGTCTCATGTTGTACAGGCTGCTTTTGCTCTTTTCCAACACTGCAATCACTCATCAGATTTCCTTTCTGTTCCATCCTTGTGTTTTCCAAGGTATTTAATCCTGTGATTATTTTGGTTTGCATCACAAAGAATATATTTCCCTGAACTGGAATCAAATAAAATTTTGAAAACTAGGGAAAAAAGTCTAATTTTTCTCATTTTCATGCTCATTTTTATAATATCTCTGGCCTTCTGCTAGACAATTACCCCTAATTTATTATGCATAAATATAATAAATATATGTATTATTTATATATTTTATTAGTTTTTATTTTATTATTTCATTTTATGATTAGTTTTCATTTATGATTTATGTATAATTACTTTATATATTTATTATCACTTATTTTATATATTTATTTTATATATATTATTATGATTTATATATTTATTTTATATATTTATTATCACTTATTAAGTGGTTATTATTATTTATTCACTTATACTTTTTACTCATGTCAAAAGACTATTCAAATTAGCATGAAAATCAGGATTTCATGGGACATTCTAAAAAAGCTTACTAATACCTAGCTTCATTGCATCAGGTTGTAGTTGTGCCAAGATCAACAATTGCCTTTGTGAAGCTGTCATTACAAGACCTCTTAAACTTTACAGACCATTAAATAGTTTTTAGGCATTTAAGCTGGAAATTGCAGATCTGCTGCACAATTGAGATAAAGGGGTCTTCACTGAGAGACTCAGTAGGAATGAGATAGAAAGATTCTCCCTTTTGGGAGTGCATATGTATTTCCCAGCAGCCTTCTAAAAGCTGGGAACATGAACTCTATCTGTATGTGGATCTGTCTCACCTAATCACACATGTAATTTTTTTTCTTTCACTCAGACACCCACAAATTCCTTCCTTTTGTTCCCCAAGAGTCAAGCAGTTACATGGCACAAAGGGTGCTTAAGCGCCATCCCAAGTCTGGATGCTATTATGCCAGTTCCTCTTACTTAAAAGTCTTCTTCCAGTTTTTGGAATAAACATAACAAGGCTAAGGATAGATTTGTCCTGGCATACAATCACCCACATGGTAGAAATCACAGCACGTCCCATGCCACAATTTTGGCTTCATTCAACAGCTACCAGCAGTGTTCAGTCTTAACCTGGGGATAACCTGGGCCAGGTACTGGCCATCCAGGGCACCATACTTCATAGCAAAGGTGTGAGCTACTGGCACAGAGGACAAAGATAAAAATATAAAGGCTGAGAAACAAAGACAAAATAGTCCAAACCAATTTTGTGCATATTTTACAAGGAACAAGATCATCCAGTTTCATTCACCATCAAGATTTATCCTCAATCTTGATTTCCAGAGGTCTGTGATATTATCTGCTGGTTAAACTGACCTAAATGTTGACAGATCTGACCTACTGAAAGTAGGGATGGATGAGATTCATGGAATTTTCTAATCTGTTGCTGAGCCAGGACAAAGACTCATGATAATGTTCTATGATCTTATAAACTCCTGTAAGGTCTGTTCTTCTTTCATCTCAGTGTTCAAATGTTCCAAGTAGTAATTTCTTGCTGCATTTACTTCTCTCAGTCACTGTGTAACTGCCATGCTACTTTAGCTCTTTAAATCTTTCCTAACAGTGACTTCTCCAGGCCACAATAATTTTGTTGTACGCCTTAGAAACATTGCTTCAATTTGTTCACAAAATAAGAAAAATATAGGTGAAAGATCATACAAAATTTTGACATAAACTGCTCTTTCTGTCCTACGTGTTGTGATCCTTTCATGAGAGCACAATGAAATCACTCTCTTCTTTTCTATAGCTTTATCACATAACACACTTAGTATCTATTTGCTGTCCTTACTGTATAGTAGTTCCTATTATCACTCCTCCCTTTTTTTTCTGTCCTGGTACTGGGCAATGCTCTTTCTTTTCCTGAGTCTCTGGTGCCATTCCCGTTGCTAGTGGTCTTTGTAAGTGGCCAGACATTTAGAGAGTCCCAGTGACTAAGAATCATCTGTAATGATTGATTTATCTCTGTTTGTATTTTCCATGTACTCCCAAATCTGTTTTTTTTATCAGTAGCTGTTGTTACATGATCTCAATTGTCTTCTAATTGCCAAGGCTTCCTTTTCTTTCCATTTTTTGGTAAAGGCAATATTAAGAAAGAGCTCCAATCCCCTGACTCTTTTTAGGTCACATTTAATTTTGTATGTCTTATTTATTTTTTTAGCTCCTTTTGTTTTTCAAATTACCTTAGTTTCTTCTGGAAAGCCTTGTATAACTGAGTCATTTCTGAGAGACAAACTGCATAGCTACCCCTTCCAATTCTCTACTTTTTCCACTTCACATCTTTTTTTAGGATCTCACAGATTTGAAAACTGGAAGCAATTATGCTATTTGGAAGGAATACATTTCTTGCTCTACTTTTCATGTGTGAAGGTTCACCTGCTTATCTTTCAATGCCATCCTCAGCTCAAAAGCATTCCCTTCTCCAGCTTGGCAACCACTATTCTAGACAATACTCTCTTTTCATTTCACCTTTTACTTATTGTTTCTTAGTACTGTCTGTCTCCAGTCTGGGCTTTTGGGCTGCAGCAGTTACAGATGTTGGCAAGGGTGAAGGCAATAATGATGCTAATGCAATTTAATATAGCTCCAAAATAGATGTCAGGGATTTACAGGAATTTAGTAATACATACTATTATCCCCGTCTTATTTGTACAGTATCTCAACACAAGTCAAAGAACACTTGCCTACAATCTACCTTTCCTGTAATTTTGTCTTTGTATTGGTGTTTCCCAGAAAACATGATTGTCAAAAAAAATCAAAAAAGCTTAAGAACAACTTCATTTGTGAGACTGGCAGACTCTAGGCACATCAATAGTGGAAAATGCAGCAACTTTTCAAATCACATGTAGTAATGTAGATGCAAACCAGTCATTTGACTAATATGGAAGGCTTAAGGTTATCGAGTGATCTTTTACAGGAAAGAATCTCCTAGGGTAGGAAGACATTTTCCATTTGATTAGGGAGAAAAGCATAATAGAAATAAAGGAGGAGAAGAACCAGACATTCCATAAAGCAGAGCTTGCTGAGTCCCATTGTGCTTCTATTTCAGAGACAAATTCCTTTGACAAGAAGAGGCCCAGATAGTTCAGTGAATAACATTTCTTGATGAAATGATAAACAAGTTACTGTAATAACCTCACGGTATCTCTGAATGCTGCAGGATATTAAATCTGTTTTTCTGCTTTTTCAGAGATAAATCTATTTTCAAAAGGGTACCCTTTAAGGGAAAAAACTTTACTCATGTCAGAGACATCAGTAATTTTCATTTCTAAGCTATGTCATTAGACACAGTGACACTTCTCCCATTGAAATTGCAGCCATTATATTATCATTTTTATTACTATCATCAGACAGGAGTAAACAAAAAATTATCCTCTGTTTTCTAAGATGTGTAGATTTAAATTTGTTCTCCCTTCTTTACTGCTACACCAATGTCACCATTTTCATCTTCTCTCATCCTTCTCTGTGTTTGAAGCTACCTTGCCCAGAAAATACAGACCATATCCCTCAGCATGGTCCTGTGATATTCACTTGTCTGCCAGCTGCCACCCAGCAAGTGAATGATAACAGCTAGAAGTTCAGTTCTGGACCCATCTGATAGCCAAAATCCCTATTAATACCCATTCCTCTAAAAGTGGGCAACATCTTTGCTTTGTACCCTTTCCAAAGCCATCATGTGAAATATCAGGCTGAGAGACGATGAAAGCAAAAACTTTCAAACTTCTTTCACATGTTTGAATACCTGAGGCTCCCACACTACTTCCAGAGCTGCCAACCCCTGTAGCATAACCCTGGGTGATGACAGAGCATTCCCAGCCACACCAAATTCCCCTACTGCATCAAGCCAGAAGTTCATCTTATTAGGGCTGCTACTGAGCAGTGAAACCAGGGTGGTACCTGAGGATACTGGCAAGGAAAAAATACTTTTGCTTTTTAAAAGTGTGTGACTCCAAACCTTTGCCATTGATAGTAATCCATGAACTGCAGTATTGCTCAAATGCCACACTTAAAAATTTGTCTTAAATGCACAGAAACCATCTATTCAGAAGTGCTCACAAGTAAATGACAACCACTATTTTTAAGTCTAGGCAAAAGGTCTTCAAGTAGTCTGTCTCACTCCCTGCCTGTTGCAAATCTGACTTCATTGCTTCATTTTGCAATGGTTTTGGCCAAATTGGAATTGCAGGTCAAACGCCTGCAATTGATGATTTCTGAATTTTTCTAATGTTTTCTGTTAAAATCTTTTCATAGCTCAGCCCAAGCAGTTATCATCTGATAATGAAGCACTTACCACCAGATAATAAAGCACTCTGGACAAAAAATACCTGAATGAGTTTTTTGCAGGTACTTAGCAGGTCAGGTTGTCTATCAAATTGGGTAATTCATAAGCTAATTTTACCTTAATGGATCTGCATTAAGTGTGCACAGCCAAGGTCAGCACATTAAGATAAATTTCTAACATTCGTGGAAGAAGAAAATATTTTTGGAACTTAACTTTTCCCCTTAGACAACTGAAGCTAAAGTTCCTTTTTATTAACTAATACGGGAATATTTGAAAGGACACAAGGATACACATTTCTTATCTTGCCACGATGCCCAAGGAAATATTTCAATATATAGTAAGAAAATAACACGTGTTAGCTTACAAAGTACAAAGTTAATTTTACTTGGAGTGTGACTCCAGTAACTACTTGGTCGAACACTTTGGATACCAGCTCTCATAAATTCTAGCTTCATACCAAACACAAATCACCCATAAAAGATCTGCAGTTCCTCTTACAGCAGCATATTGGAATAAACCAATTGTCTATGCTTGGCAGTGGTCAGTAACAAATACCCAATGAAAGAGCAAGATAATCAGCACATCTTCTGCCTTTTCATCTCAACAGATCATATCAGACTAAGCTATTATGGGGAATAAAGGCGTTTTGGTAATACCAAGGGGACATATCCTGCATTCTGCTTCACCTTCATTATTGACTTTAAACACCATTTTGGAGGACAGGATTCAGCCAAAGAAAAGAAATTAACAATTAACAATTTGCCTTCTTGAGAAAAAGAATACTTACAGAGAACAAAATTCACACATATGCAAGAAAAATCACCACCAAAGCTCTGCTTAATTGTGCAATTAATGTTTCCTTTCATAAAGTTCTGATCTGTTCTTCTTATACATATAGCTCAAGCAATTATTTATTTGCAATACCATAATTGTACTACCTTCATCACAGAGTGGACATTTACTTGTTTCAATAGAATTACTGTAACCAGTAAGTTAATGTAAGCTCATAACAGAGATGCCATCATTACACAGATTTATGAGAAGAGCACTAAACATAAAATTGAGGTAATTGCCTGTGTGCTGCCAGGCTATTTTGCCAGTTAATATAAATAATATCATTCTCAGCATGAGCCACCAGAAGGACATCATCCTCAAAACTAATTCCTCACCTGCCACTGTCAGAAATTTTCTCTATAAACTTGATGAAGAATGTGTTGCTCAGTGCTATTGAAAATCATATATTATCAGGGAAAGGTGGTTACCTCAAGTACCCCAAACAATCTGTTGTTTTGTTATGTTACCACATAAAATTGATTTAATGTTGCAATTTCCCATTTCTCTTTGGACGACAGACAGCTAATTTATTAGTCACGTATATTGAAATTTCTCCTTTTTCCATTCATGTATAAATTTCCATAGGCAAACTAAACAGATAGTATTTGTTTGGTTCCCTTTTAAAATTTGAAAAAATAAATCACATGAAGTTCTGCTACTCAAGTTATTCAAATGGGTCCTAAGAAGCAAGCAAACATTAAAAGCCATAACGAAGATCAGAGGTAGAAAATGTCGGTACAGAGGTAATAAAGACTCACGTGTTTCCTTGGCTTATGAGAAAAGTAAAACAGAACAGTTTTTTGTGCTTTCTTAGTAAACAGTGCAGGAGTGAATGTGAATGAATACTACAGTATGTATTTGATTTTTTTATTCAAATTTAATTCCTAGCTTCTTTACTTTTTTGAACTGCAAAGGAAAAAAAATGGACTGCATTTCTGAAACAGCGAGTCTGGAAATTTTTGACTGCCATGATGTACACAAGAGCAAAAGCAGGTGCCCCAGCACACAGGAATACTTGTCTGTGACACATCTCCTCTTTACCTAACAGCCTCGATATTTATTACCATGAAGTCTAAACATTGTTTCAAACCAAAAGAGATTTAAAAGCCTATCATACACCAGTGCCTCTGAGTCTTCTGAAATACAGGATGATGTTGTGAACACAATCACTGGATCACTGTCATGCTCTTGGTCGCAGCGAGATGCAAATCGTGGCACATACAGACGAGCCCAGGAATGTATCATGTACTTCTTAAAAGTAATACTGAGGCACATCACAGGTGTAGCTGAGAAAGATCTCGAAGAGCTGAGAAAGTAATGAACCTGACGGCAAATTACACCACTCTGCAGCCAATTCCAGAGTGGTGCAAAGTGCTTTAAAGCCCAACATCTTTTAGGAGAACAGCTAAAGAATAATGAGTAGGCCCTGTTAAAGCTAGGGATTCCCAAAGCAAATTTTGTTTGTTCCAATAAGGTTCATGGTACTGGAAAAGGTCTGATATTTTTATCTTTCAGGGAATGGGCTAAGACAGCAACATTAATAATACTCATTCCCTTGCAAAAGAAAGTTGTGGAGGGACTATGATTTTTGCAAACAATCTCCTATTTTCCCATCACCCTACGTGTACCAGAAACCTCCCAAGTGAAATGAATAATCAAATGAGATGGCAATAGCCTTTTCAGGAATAATTGTATTCTTGAAAACATCCAATAAATGTAGAAAATTTCAGGGCAAATAACTTTCTGATACCTAGTACATCTGTTCAAGACTGTAAGTATGGTGAAGAAAACATTAAGCATGGGAGTTTGTATCTTGTTATTCCATTACATCCTTTATAATATTATGTTTCATTATAAACAAGCACATTTTCTGTGTGTTTGGGGAAATTGAGTGTTTCCAGCCCGAAAAGACATTTCAAGTGTGAAGAAGCTTGAGACTTTATCTATCTGAAAGTCAAGCAGCACAGATAGATTTCAGGTGCCGAATGCTTTCCAGCCAATTAATCTTTTAAATAGTCCTCTGGCTCAGGACCCTGCAGGCCACAATATTGCAGTAGCAAGTTAGTATTGCTCACATGGTGGTTGCAGGCTGAAACAGATGTGTCTTCCATCCTCAGCCTCCTGCTGCAACAGCAGTGCCATGACTGTACCATGCCCTGACAATTTTGCCTTCTATTCATTGAATTTCAATAATATATTCTATGGTTCTATGACTAATTGTCAAATATTCTTCCAGACTACTCTTTCTAAACTTTGCATTTACTCATTAGGATAAAACCCCAAACTAAGCAGTAGCTGTTCTCCTAATCTCATGATAAATTATCATGGTTTTGATAAGGCTCACTACAGGACAATTTCAGCCGCAACTTCTGTATCAAGTCAGTATTTGCTAACTTATTTTTGTTTTTAGTTATACAGACAGAATTTTATATTGCAGGATACCTAACACGAATAATCTTGGCCCACAAATGCTATTTCTTTTGCCTCAGTGTGCATACCTTGAAATAGCTTAGGTGACTGAACTAATGGGAAAACAATGCATTCAAATGATACAACTGGTATCATCTTGCTAAGCTGACGGCAGGAATGTAAGACAGCACAACCAACAGAGACCAGGTATATTTGCTGTAATTTTTCTGTAGGCTTCTTCCCTGACACAGTCTCATTTTCTTGCCTTTCACAAACAGTTCTCTCCTTCTTCCTTCCCATCGCTCGTCTCACTTGAAGGCCATCAGAGACCTTCTGGCTAATACAGAGATTTCAGCTCCCACCAGCATGCTCTGTTTATGTCTCACAGATATTCCTTGAAAATCTTAGAAACAAGCTGGATAAGTAAAAAGGTTCAAGGAAAACTGCTGCAACAACTCCCCAGTTTCTGGCTCAAAATAAGGAAAGGAGTGCCCAGAGTGGTTGTAGAGGAGCACTGGCAACCTGGCAAGAAAACAATTCCTTAAGAGAAACAGGCATAGGCATAAGAGCAATATCAGCAGTAGCTAGCAGAGAAGAACCTTTCCCTATGGACCTTCCTTCCCATTCCTGAGCATAAGCTTATCCAGATAAACCCCAAGCTACCTAATTTACTATCAGTGTAAAGAAATAAAATTGAATATATATATATATATGTATATAATTAGAATGGTCTTATTAAATAAAGTATGCTTAAGGTACCTCACAGAATGACGTGATTCTTAGATTTACAGAAGTCAATGCTGTTAGCTTTACAAGTCAAAGTCTCGCTAAAAAGACATTGAAGTTTATTTAGCAAAACCTATTTTCCATCCCTCCATGTGGGCTGGCATTCAAGATACTTCATTGTACATTAATACTGGTTTATATCAGCTATGTTATTTTGCCCCTGGCAGGAACTAGTTACCAAATTCACCTTCTTTTTCCCTCTTTTTCAAAATATTGACTTATTCTAGTTCCCTGGCAGTGCTCATGGAATGAAGCACCACTTAGCAGGAGGGATAAGGCAGACAAAGAAATTTCCTGACAACAGGAAATAAAAATCAATTTTACAATCTGCACAATATTAGCAACCCCACTGGCTTCTGAGCACTGCAGTCAGCCAGAGGGTGTGGAAGACCCCAGCTGGGAGTCTGAGTGCCCAGGCCTCCCATGCTCACACCTGCGGGTATGCCTATCACGTACAGCACCAATCTTTTGGGGACATCTCACCCAGCACATCTCACTCCTCTTTTTTCGCTTCCTTTTCTAGCAGGATCTCAAGTACACAAACCACCAGCTCTCTAGGGCTGGAGCCTTTTTTACTCAGTTTTCTAATTTAAATTACAGTGAATGTTAACATAGGTGAACAGGTAAACAGGTAAACAGGTGAAAAGGGCTGCTGCTATTTAAGTCCTGTATATTAATCACCTGTGGGGGATTAATAATAACAGCAATAATAGTGATGACAATAATAATAAGGGATAATAATAAGCATGATAAACACCTACATAAGTACATGTGAAAAATGTAACTGAAAATTAAATGTTAGTTGCATGCATGTGTCTGATCCTTTGCTTTGCAAACATGCAATAATTGGCAAGTATCTGCAGATGTGTTGTGAGTGCAACTCAGGTACGTTCTGACTGTCATACTGAAAGATTTTAATGAAATAAATGTCAAGATGATTTCTTGGATGACTGCTTACACTAGGATTTGATCTCTTGTTTATACTTGCTTAATATCCATAAATTATGGCATATGTTTCACAAGCATGTAATTACACTTGTCATTCTGTGTGTTAAATTCCTAAGCACTGCAGACAAACTATGCAGTGATAGATGGCCAGTTCAGACATCATTTGCGGCAAGTTAAATAATTTTCAAAAAAACCCTACATGTACCACTGTAAAATGATCAAGGATACATAGAAGTAATGTTACTTTTGGTTTTATCAGCAGCAGAATTTTACAAACTTTGCTTTTCTACTGGTGATTACTTGATAATCGTTTGCTTAATATATGAAATGCTTTTAAGATTTTCTAAGACAGGTCTGTAGCTGCATTTTTCATTTTGCTCTATTACTATCAAGGTTTGTTAGAGAGAATCTTAAATCAGTCCTATGATCATCATCCACGCCAAAGTGCTACACTGGCCTGTATGATGAAAAGACCTAAGTATACTTGTCATTTTTTTTTCTAAGGTAACAATAAATGCTTCTTCATTTACATCATTCTGCAATGCTTTCCAGAAGTAACCAAAGGAAGAGGAAACTTCATATACCATTTTGGACCAAATTTCAGTGGGTTACTTAATGCTCTTACACCAGCTTCACACATTCCCATTGCAGTGGATGGAAATTGAGCCTATACCCGCAAGAGGACCCTTGGCCCAGGGACTGAGATGTGTGTCCTGCAAAGCCAGTGCTCAGATGCCACGAGCTTTCCTGGCACAAAGGACAGCCTGTCACTGTAGGCAGGGTGGATGATTTTTAACTTGTTGGCTAAGGTTAGGCTGCTCCAGCACATCAGAGATCACACATGCCTGGTTGTTGCAAACCAAAGCAAGGACCCTATTTGATACATTACCAGATAAAATTTGACATTAATATCAGCATACCCAAAAGGTGGTTTGAGGTAGAGGGCAGCTCTACTTGTCCAAATGTATAGCAACTTTGATCTAGTGGTATTGCATTTCTCATACCCTCAGGCGCCCTGGTGCAGTGCCCAGGGGTGGCAGCTGGTGTTGCAGAGCATTGCTTGCACTCAGTTCTCAGGCACCTGCCATCATTTTCTGTTCTCCTTGGCATGTGATATGGTGCAGGTAGAGCAGAATTCAGCTCTTACAAAGTGGGAATAAGTATGTGTACAATGTTTCTACAATTTTCTTCTCCTTAGTGTTTATAACAGAAGCTTTTAATAAAATCAGGAAGATTCATATAGACATCCAACTCCGTAACTTCATTATTTTTCAGTCAGTGGATCTGAAAAGTGTCCCAAATAAATTCATGACTGCTGTATTATTTAATTAGGCCTTGCAGAAATATTGGCTGTATGCAGCCCTTGCCTTCTCCTGCCCTCTCCACATCCTGAGTCTTCAGTTAAAGAATGCCACATAACTGTTCAGAAAGACTAGTATGTTAGATTTGGAAAGCTTCCATCATAGTCCAGTTGTTTGTTTTATTTTTCCATTTTGCATTATTTTTATGATTCATTTGCTGTGTGGTTTAATATTTTAATGGTCTGTAGTGTATTATAGGGAGCAATCTGGAGCACTACTGCAAATAGGAACTGTGTAATTATATACATTATTTATTATTATGAATCAGTCTGCCTAAATAACTGTAGTAACTACAATATTCACAACAGATTGAAAGAATGACAAGTATCACTGTCAGTAGCTGCTGTGGAAGTGTCCTCCAAGGTTCTCTACTAAAAACAAAAATTTCGGCACTCCTTCTATAAAGTCCTACACGTAAAACAAATCAAAAGGAATTACAAGCCTGTATGTCAAGAACAAAAACCATCTACATTTTATGAGAGGAAGTAAATAAGACAGTTCATGGCAAGGGTTTTGCACTGCAGAGATATCAGCTCTAAATACTGAAGGCACTTAGACAGTTCAGAACTGAGACGGACAGTGCTGTATAGCAGGAGGTGGTTAGAAACCCCCAGTCTTTGAAAATCACTGTGTCTCCATCTATGACCAGCAAACATACATAGGCACTTCCAGGAGCCCACTTCAGGCTCATGTGGGACAATTCAGTCATTCATATGACTACAAGGGTCTGTCCTTGAGATCTATGTTAAACTAGGCAGCTGAAGATGGGAGTTGAATTTTGTGTTACTGCTCCAGCCAAGACTTTCAAGTTTAGTCTTTAAGAGAAATATTGGCAATCCATGGCTAAAGCATATAAAGGAATGTTTCAGTATTCAAATATGCTTTACTCTTAGGTCTCCCCATGGCATTTATCAGGACTTCTTAAAAGGTTTTCCTTTGGTTCTGGTCTCTGTAATCATGTACCTGTCATTTTTTTTTTTATACTTTATCCTCTCAATGCATAAGTATGTTCCAAAAGAAAAAATGAGGCTGCAGTAGCTGCCTGAATTATACTTAATAGCCTAGTGGTTAAAGTAGTCAGTTGGGAACAACTAACCATTGAGTTATAGGGATTTTGGACATGAAAGTCTCTCCTGCTGAAGCTGTTCATGTTTTCACAAACAATTAAACTTCCATTGGACCCGCCTGAGAGTAATTCACTGTATAGTCCAGTATTCAGTGAGGAATGGGAATAGCTAAGTTCAAATGATTACTCTAATGAACATTTAATGAATTTTAGCATGGATGAAGTAAAATTTTCCCATTGTGAAAGCTTATCATCAGTGAATAGACAGCATCTGGCAACAGCAACATTCACATGCATCCAGCTGTCTAGAGGTAGGAGAGCAGGCGAGAGTTTTCAAGAAGATGCACCATTAGAGACCTGTTTTAACAAACAGTTCTGATATTACAGCTCTCCAGGGAAAGTCCTGCACAAGCAGACTGGTGAGATAAGACCTGTTCTGGCAGAAAGAAAAGTCACAGGGTGGAAGTTCATTGCATACAGCATGCCCAGGCAGCCCTATTTCTGCAGAGTTCTCACCCTCCAGAACTAATAACTTTACCATAAAGCAGGCTTGTCTGTATCTGTGGGGATCCCATCTCCTAGGTTATATTTGATTTCCTTCTCTGAGTCCAAAAGAATTTTCCCAAGAGCCTTGTATAAGTTATGAGTAAACTGTGGGGTAAAACGGGCACCAGTACTTAATGAATGGTACCCAAGACTGACATTTCAAACCTCTCACATTTATTTTACACTATAAAATCTACAAAATGGAACGAAAACATTTTGGAAAGCTTTTCTCGACAAAATAAAGAAAAATAAAAATAAAATAAAATAAAAAATAATGAAAACACAACCCAGAAAAGAAACGCCCAAGTTTTAGTGAAATGTAATCATTTTGGTTCAGAATGAAAAGAATGTTTATTTTCTATTTTCAGTTCAGCCATCAAAGTAATTAATTATTTGCAGAGCCTTGCTCACAATGTTGCATTCATGCTTTGGGTAGATTAAAAACGACTGAAAAGGAAGAAATTTAAAATTAGGAATCACCTTTTCAAAAGGTATTGAATCTCATCTCAGCTCCAGGTAAATAGATGAGGCAGTTATTCACCACTGAGTTGCCAGAATTTGCCTATTCTAGGGATTTTTACTCAATTTAGAGATAAGCAAATAAACTTTTAATGAAATCATCATGAAAAATGAAACAAACAAAAAAAATTGTTCCTGACACACCAAGAAATATACTGACAATGTTCAGCTAGCAAGTCTTTTACAAAACTGTTTTGACTGTCCCTCTTCTCAAACATTTAAGAAGTTCTCTCAGCTTAGTAGAATATACATTTGACATACACCTATCTTAATTTTCCTTAATCCCACACTATCAAGTTCATGCTTTGTCATAAGAATAATATGCATTCATTTTTCCCAATCACTCTAATATAGATTGCAGATATGAATTTTAACAATTTTAATATTATTGGGCAATAGTCCAAATACCTTTTCCTGACTCTGGAGCTCTACCTCTTTGACTGTCATGGTTTCCTAAGGGGGATGTACAGCCTCTGATTACAGATCAGGCAGGCTTCACCACTTGCTCCTGAGACTGATGACTTGCATATTTAAATCATACTGTGATTTGGATAATCTCCTTCCATAGCAAAACCCAGGGAAGAGAACTATGTAAGAGGATACAAGGAATCCCTCGTTAAGGACTAGCTATCTGAAGTACTTATATGCCCCCACCCCTTACTCTTATATCTGATTATCAAGGAGCCTTTATATTCACAAATCCCTTCAGCCAGAGAAGTGCTCTAACCAGGGAAGCAGAGGCAGTGAGCCCTGGCCATCAGCCCTCCAGAGCCCCTGGGCACTCAGCTCCACGGGCAGCATCCATCAGGCTGAGGATTCGCTGCTGTGACTCGCCCAAGGTCACACAGAAAAGCTGTACTGAAGCAAGACAAAGGATGTAAGGCTTCAACGAGCACTACCACACAGCAAGGGAAGTCTGTCACACTCAGGCAAAGCTTTGCAACTTGCCATTGAGCCAAGTGATTATGCGACCCATACCAAAAATACCCTGCGTGCTCATCAGCTTTTTACATCTTTACTCCCATTCTTTCCTGCAGGCCAGGAGAATTATTTGATGTGTATGCAAAGACACAACAAAATAAGTATAACTAGAATGGTGAATCTTCATTCCCAAAGCACAAGTTCTTTGCTGTTCAGCCCAAAAATAGAAATAAGGATAAAAAAAAAAATCCACAAGCTTTGAAATTTGGCAGGAATGGCAGGAAATCATACCTTGAGTCACAGGGCACTCTCAGCATCTGTTCCAAATGCAAGGTTTTCAGCACAGCTACCTTTCTGTCTTATTCCAGTCACTAAAACTAGCATTAGAAATATTACTTTTTTCTTTGCATTCTCTAATATCCTACACATCCAGTTTCCAAAATGCTGTTCAGTTAGTATTGGAGATGTGAACTAGCTCACACACCACGAGTTTTTGTTTTTCAGATGATATTTGGCAAAACAGTTCCCAGTGGG
This sequence comes from Eopsaltria australis, assembly GCA_034509425.1. Classification (NCBI taxonomy): domain Eukaryota; kingdom Metazoa; phylum Chordata; class Aves; order Passeriformes; family Petroicidae; genus Eopsaltria; species Eopsaltria australis. The sequence goes on along the minus strand of JAVTVJ010000452.1, from coordinate 1,590,059 downwards.
TTGAAACAACAGCTCTGACTGCCCTTAGGATTTGCAAGTGGAAGTGTTTGCAACATGCACAAAAGAAATGCTAGTTAATAAGATAAATGTTTACACTTAAAACTTTCTAAGGGCATCATCAAATCCTATCCAACAAAGAAGAAATAAACACGTTATTTTTCTCTCATGTTTCATGCTTTTTAATAGCTTTTACTTTCATTACAAACACTTCAGTTCTGCCTGAACTGAGCACAAAGAGAATCAGCCCTTTAATCCTCAGGACAATACATGTTTTCTTCACACTTTGGAAAGCAAATATAGCAGCTGGTAACTTTTAAATCCTGTGCTTTGTTGTTCAAAAGATGGCAAGCAGAACCATCAAATTTAGGAGAGGAAAACACTGGATACTTTTCCTAGATAATTTTCTTACTTGTACAAAAAATGTGTATTTTTATACTTCTATCCAACCTAATTTTCAGAAGGCTAGGAAGCAGAAAATTTGGCACTTTTCTCATCATACTCAACTGGATTAAACTTTAGACAACATATAACAGGGTACTTCTTGGTAATTTTTTTTTCTAATAATCAGCCCGTATTTTCATTCCTGAAACAATACCCTAGCACTAGCTGTATATGTCTGTGCTCTACTAACTCCTCTTTATGAGTGGAATCTGCAGTGTTAGGTTTGTAGTTAATCCATATTATAAAATTATTATTTGGAGAGGCTTGTCTGTGGAGATCAAATTGCCAGCTCCCCCAAGATCATTATTGTCCCTTATTAAAAAAAGAAAAATCTCTTTTACTTGAACATATCCCTATCTATTTTCAGACTGCTACCAATAGTACATCAACAAGATCATATCTGAAAATTACATAAAGCAATAGAGGACCCATGTTCACTTATGCTGTGTGCCTGCTGGACAAACCCTACTCAAATACAAAGCCTACTGACAGTGATGACACAATATTTCAATAGATACAGGACATTACTTGCCTTTGGATAAATCCAGTTCAAGAGTGGTATAATTCACTGGCTTCCCTGGAATTCATTGTTCTCTCAGGGATTCTTCCTCATGTAAGCAAGACTGAAAGTCACACAAAAATCAGACTCTGTTTCCCTTTTGAGTAAGCAGAATTCAACAAGTAGGTCCTATCCAGCTGGCTATAGAAAAATGTAGCTACTTACATTATTTGAGTCTCATGAACACAGAATAAGCCAGAATTTTCAACCCTAAAACAAATTGTTCCCCTGCAGTAAGATATCCACAGTCTTGGGATTCCAAGGCCTTTGCACTTTCCATTCAGTGTATGATAGCAGCCCTGACAATCTATTTGTCTCTTTCTGCGGTTTTGGTTTGGTCCCAGACACCATAGCAGTGAGCACAGTCTGAATTCCCCAGGTTTTTTGATGCTGCTCCTGATGATAAATTTGTTCCTGTCTCAGATTGCCAAGATATATTCTCTTCTCCCACAGCACTCTCTTGAAAGGTTCTTTGGACTATGTGGTCCACAGCCAATGAATTTACAGTAATATAATAACATATCAAACATCCTTTACAAAAGCACACATATATATGCTACATGTTCTTTCCTTTCTATTATTAGCCAGTAGGTATTGTCTAATGTAGCACTGAATTTCAACGTGCTCCACTTTATTTAACAGTCCATTCACAAATCATCCAAATAGGCAGGTCGCTCTGCAGACCTCCTGAAACCTCACTTACCTTCTAGACTGGCCAGTTCTCATCTAGATAGCAGCCCTCAAGGAAGTCAGCTCTCCTAGGACACTTTTTGTGCTTCAGCACTACTCATAAAACCAAAGCATATGTGTGGTAACCAAAGAAATCAGAATGGCAAGAAAACCAGCCCTTTCTTCAGTTCATTTCTCAGGCTTTGCTCCCGAAGCACCAGGCCTAGAGAGCCATTGTAGGATCAATAGCTTCTCTAATGAATTGCCTAAGTAAATCTGTGGCCATAAGTTTTCACTAAGACCTTAATATTTCACAGCACTTTGCAAGCTAAAAACAAAGAAAATTTGTCTGAATAAGAGTAACTATCACGTTAGGGTATCAGGGTTCCTGTAATGCTATGGAGTTGATTAACAAAATTGTGCTCTGCCTGGAAGACAATTGCAATAGCATTTTAAGTGTAACAGAGCCACTCTCAAAGTAAAATTCCTATGGAAATTGTTAGGCATATTTCATAGAATGATACCCAAAATGGGCTATCATACTTTTGCTGCTTTTCAATTTCTAGAGGAGTTTTGTGCAAAATGCACTAGTGAAAAAGGATTAGAGATTCTGATTCTGCCTCTACAAATACCAATGCTACATAACTAAATGCTGGAGGCACCTTTAGTGAAAAAACATAAGCCAAAAGGCAAAAGATGAATTATTCCAGCTCAGAGAAATCACTTTTGCTCCTGTCCCACAATCTCGAGCTGAAAAAGAAATACAATAGGAAGAGAGATCTCACAATACCACGGAATATCTCAGCATTGCTATCAGAAATAGTCTATTTCAAAGAAGAGTTAGAGCCCAGTATCTATCTGAAGTGCCAGACATGAAATCCTACAGGGAGGTAAAAAATGATAGAGACCCTTGTCTCTTTAGAGTTCAATCTTTCAACAAGTATTTCCCTTTTTTCCTGTTATTCCCATAGATAGATCCCTCTCATAAGTTTCCTAATTTCCAGCTCTTCCTCCTGCTGACCCATTCATCCTCACAACCTGCAGAAACTGAGACACAGTCAGAGTCTTGCTTATTCAACTTGTCTGAAAAAAATTTTATTTGTAGACTATGGAAGGAAATAACTGCTTGAAAAATACTGGCAACAGTGGTCTAAAAGTAGCTTTTCTTAAGAAAATTAGAGAAATAAATAAACATGCGGGAAAATAAAGAGAAAAGGAGATGAGTAAAATTCCTTCCAAAGGAAAGTGAGGAAGGATTTAAGAAACTGGAACCACCCCTGCAGGTGTTCAAAATCTTCTTGTAAAATCTCCTATCACTTCCATCAAAGGTTTCCAAAGCCTTCCAGTGAGAAGAGGCTCTATCTGCTGCAAGTGTAAGCATGTATAAATCCATAATCTTTCTGTAAACAAGAAAGATGCATCCACACTCACAGACCTGATCCAGACCCCTTCTGAAAGCACTTTATTCTTTCTATTGAGGACATAGACAGCCAAGGGCCAACAGCCTCCTAATTTAAAGCCTCACTTAAATGCCTAATTGTCCTGTCAGAGGGATAGGGGACATAATATCTTGCTGGGAGTACATACAGATTCCAGCTCAGAGCAGTGTTTTGCTCTTGGCTATTTAATTCATTCCCATGGAATTAGTGCCCTCCAGTAAGACTTTTGTTCTGATGACTATTTTTCTCTGATAAATGCTAGGAAGCACAAGGATACACATTTAAGTACTCTAAAGCAGTTTAATCCTAAAAGTACAGTATGCTTTAGGGAAAATAATGAGAATGAAAATAAGCAAACACATAAAATCTGCCACTTGGCTGTAACACAATAGTGCCTGGTTTCTGATGACAGTCAGAATGCAGGACTATTCATATTGCCCAACTGCTACTGTACTGAAACAATTAAACACCAGGGGGGAAAAGTCGTCTTAATTTGGTTCTCATTGTAGCTAATAAAACTAACATTGCTGTAGTAAAGCACTGAAAAAAGCATCAATGATCATTGCAGTGTCTTGGCTTCCCTTCAGTGTAATGTAGGAGCAGAGGAGCTACGTCCTGAGAAATCAGCAGCAATGTCTATGCTGGTAAATCACATTATTTCAGAGCACATCTCTCAGCAACAGCTCAGCTGCCTCCACTGTCAGACTGTCAGGACAGTCCATAACTTGGCCATGACCTGTGCCAGCCAAGTCTCCCAATTTTCTGACAGGTTTCAGAAGTCATCGTGGGTCAGGAATCATTCCCTCCTGGTAATTTGCATGTGGCCCCATGATTTGGGGGAATAAAAGAGTATGTGATATGGGCATGGATTGTCTGTGTCAGCTGGCCTCAGCCATGAAAGGGTGAAATCATTTTCTCTGCATATGCAGTTTCTTTCATGTGAGGGAAACGTATAGATTTATATATATAGCTATATATTCCCTTCCCCCAGGGAAGTAGAAAGAAAATCAGATTGTTGGTCGTTAATAGCTACACTCTCTTTGTAAGGTGCTCATGTATTGTACTTAGGGAATGACGTAAAACCTCAACATTTTAGACAGCTTCAACATGCCTGCAAAAGCAGGGGAGACATCTCAAACGTTGAACTAATGTTAATCAAGCTTCTGATTGTTCCTGTGAAATGCTTAAACACAAGCAAATCAAAATGACAAAAGAGAAGCACAAAAAGGTCAGAAGATGCTTCTCAAGCCTTGTAGCAAACCAATGCTAAACAAATGAAAATAACACAGAAAAGCAGATTACCCTTTTGCTCTAAACAAAACAGGTTATAGTTCCATCTAGGAATGTTAGGAAACCAAAATTCTTAAACTTTTGGAGGAATATTCAAGGAACTAATATACTGTAAAATAATAAATGAATGCATCAAGTTGGTTTTGTACTCTCTTGCCTCAAGCAGCTTAGCACAAATAAAACTTGACGCTAATCAGTGCTAGCAGTTTTCACAGAATCTGAAAACCTATTATTTCCTCTGGCAGCAACTAAAAATCTGGCAACTGTTTCATTATTAATACTAGCAAAGTACCTCTTGTACCTATAATTTTGTCTTGGTGTTGACCTGGTATTTGCCTCTCTTGACCACACACATTTAACGTGGTACTGACAGAAGAATCATGATTGAGTTAAAAGGGGTTTTTTGCATAATCAAGTGTCTACTGCCATGGAAATATAAAGAGATGTGAATGCTTCTTCTGTGCAAAAGGAGTTCAATTATGAAAAAAATATAATTATAATAAAGGTATTTTCCAGCCAATAACAAGACAAGATGTTTAGGCACTAAACAGATAAATGCATGTACTAAGCTACAAAAAACCACCATAAAATTAAACGGGATGTACTGGTTTCTTTTATGATTAAAAATTGTTCAGAAAGTGTAAATATTATCGAGAACTAAAATAAAATAAATATGTTCATCTTAAGACATATTTCAAAATGTTTCAGTCATCTTCTCCCTACTTACAACATTTTTTTCTTCACACTTCAAACAAAATTTTCCACATATGTTTCAACCACCAGGAAAAACAATCATCCTATTACAAATTTCAAATTGTATGCAGTGGAAAGCATTGACACATGTAGCAGGACACACTAAACAGAAAATGGATATATTTCAATCAGTGTAGTAAATTTTTTTATTAATGAGTACTAATATGCTGGGTAAAATTCTTGAGCCCCTTCTTTACTTCTTTGAAATATATAATACAGGTTTTCCATTATGGAAAGGGCCCACAGTCACACACAGGACAGAGTGACTCCTGCATCTTCCTAGAGCCTTTGAAGTCTGTAATGCTCACGAGGTGCAAATATTTCTGCAGATATAGAGTCTAGATCAGGATCTGTGTATGCCTCAGGTTGCCTCACAAAAATATGTTTGTGCTTTCTGAAATTAGGTGGTAAAATGTTATCACATTTTATTTACATCATATTCCTTTCATGAGACGCACTGCATTGCTACAATTTAAATTCAACACCCAGCATTTATGAAGTTCAGTGAGATAAGCATTACTGTGGTAATGCCCTCATTTCTGGGAGGCCTGTCTGCTGCTCTGTGCAGGTCTAGAACACAAGGCAGCAAAAGTGCCAAATGGCAGCCAAACATAAAAAGACCTGCAACTAAGCATAAAAATAGCATCATCCAAGTATAGCCCTGGTAGCTGTGCAAAGCTACCAGGCAAAGATATACACTAAAATCCAAAATGAGGCAATGAAACAATCAAAGTGAATAAGCAAAATGCTGGTTGAACTAATATATTCACCTCTAGATTTACTGAGAGAAACTATCCCTTGCATTTTGGATGGTTGCCATAAAGTTGAAAGTGTTACTGTGTAATGTCATTTGTACTTGTACTTCTGAAGAGGTAAACGTGTATGAAATGTAAAAGGTAAATGTGCATGAAATGTATAAGGTAAATGTGTATGAAATGTATAAGGCAAATGTGCATGCAGTGAATATTAGCCCCTCCAGACAGCACCTATTAAAGTGGATTACAGCTCTGCAGCAAAAAGGAAATTTGACCAAAAAGAGGAAATAAGTAATTTAGCCTTGGGAAACTGATGAGAGCAGAAGGCAAGACAAGGAAAGGCCAGACAAGGCAAAGTAAGGCAAGGAAAGGAATAAACTTGTTAATTAATATTTGGTCTTATACACATGTACATAAATATATACATAAAAGCTTGAGATCACAATTCACCAAGCATACTGTCCACCCATCTGAATTTGCATGCAAACCATCATCCCTAGGCTGCTCCTAGTGTGACACCGGCTAGAAGATGTGTGAAGGTGACAGATGGAGTGTACCAAGGAGCTCAGAAATAGTATGTGGGGTTTAGATGTGAGGACACAAGCATAAACAAACGCCTCTCTTTTTCCAGCAGATTTTAACCATTGACATAAGTTATTCAGACATTAAACAAGTAGAAGCTTTGAATACAGAGAACATAACACATGAAGTGAGCTAAGTTACGTAGTCTCTTGTTTCCTCCAGGCCAAGTCTGGGGGGCCTGGGAAACAACCCAGATATTCCTAAGTGTCACACGAAACAGATAAAAGTTCCCATCTAGTCATGCCTAAGCACCCTACAGGAAAACAGAATTTCTGTAAAACAAATATAAGGAAGGATGTAAGAGTAATATTTTGACAGATTGAATCAATAGAAAAGTCTCCTTTGTGCTAGTGAGAGCTGCTTAACTGAAACAGCCAGCTCCTCAATAGATTCTCCAGTCTGTGGTCCCTTGTCTCTGTTTCCTTTGTGAAGCAGCCCACTCCTGATGTTTCCTGATAAAAACAACTTATTTATGTTACCAATAAAAATTATGGCAAAAACCAACAACTTGATGATAATCAAGGAATAACAAGTCCACTTTCACACAATAAATTCTATGCTCCAGTATTTCCTGTGTGTAAAGTGCCTCTGAAAAGTCTAAAACCATCAACAGGTGAAATTTAGCCTGTCCAAATTTGTACCTTAATGTTTTGGACCTTCTAAGGTTCAGAGCTATGGGAAATCACCTGTTAAGCAGCAAGGCACCTCAAAATTCACAGAAGGAGACAGGAGAGAGAATAATTCAAGGCAAGCCATTTGATCAGGAGAAAGGCTATAGATAGAGGTCATTTGCTGTGTTGGCCTCCCTCCCCTCTACTCATGAAAACACTTAGATAAAAGAATACATTTACTATCAGTTTATGCTATCCACCAGACCATCAGATAGGACTATTGACCTGTATGTTTTCTGTTGTAAAATCAATAAAAGAAAGAAAAAAAATTGCAAGAAAAAGAAAAATAGCAGCATAAAATTTCGAGCTGCTGAGAGTAGTACTTCTTAGGCTATCTTTGGGGGTTCACATTGAGAGATATAATATACTTCTTACAATTTCATTACAAAATAAAATTTCACCAGATATTAATATTCTCAAAAATATGTAGTCTTGACATTTAGGAACTTCAGAGCATATATTAAAGCAATACTGAACTTCAAATTACAGATTCAACTTTCTAAATAGTACTGCTAAACAGAAATATGGATGAATCACATTCATCCTGGATAAAATGGAAGCAAGCATTTGCATGACCGTGATTGTTCACTTCAATGAAACGACAGACATTTACCCAGCTGAGTGTCCCACCTTGACATACGCCACGAGACAGTAAACACAATTTCATGCCTGGAGCCTCTGTGAGGATGGGTCATGGTCCAGGTCCTCAGCAACAGAGCTGTGGGGATGCATCAGCTGAGAATTTCAGCCTATGCCTTTGGTCTGAGGACAACCCAAACTGGATTACATATCTAAGTTTTTTGGAAAATGACCCTTTAATTTCCTAATCCTCTTGCCTATAACCACTGTGAGTGGTTCTACTGTGCTTCTAACTCAGAGCCTTATCAGAAGCCTTCACTCACGAAGAGATTCACTTCTATGAGGAAGGTGTAAAAACAGATTTCACATGCCAGTCCATCATCAGGCATTAAAGGATATAATTTATCTCTTTTTTTTACATTACTAAGAATATTTGTACAGGATCCATATTTAAAACTAAAAGAGATGTCTCCTCCTTTTGCCAGCAGCTGTGTTACATCAATTAAATGGGTAAATAAGATCTTTCCCTAGAGGGGATATCACATGACCCTCTATTGATTAAGACTGCAGTAGAATGTTATTTGCAATCTTATTGCATAATGTAAATCAGGAGGTAGCTGTCAAGGTTTCAGAAGACAAATTGCCACTATCCTAGACAATTCATAGGCCTCTTTCCTTCTTGCTGCTCTTAATTCACAGTTAATGCATGTCTTACCAGGCTTACTTTCTTTAATCTGTCTATAGTACCCTATTCAACTCAAAACTGGATATAAGTCATAGTCCACATGGCCCTGCATTATAATGGGTATTAAAGTGACCATTCCATCTATCATTATTTCAGAAATATGCATTACTTAATAGGATGGTACAACTTCAAAAAAGGATGTCAACCAAAAAACAGACACCTCCCGCAACATGCATGATGGCTCCCAGGATAGATAAACCTCCCCACCAGACACAACTCCAGAGGTGCTCTCCACATAGAACAATTTTTAATCTTAGCTCAGTTTTGTGTACTTGATTTTCACAAGTAAAACATATGACTGGAACTAGTCCACTACTCTGAAACCTGTGTAGTAACTGCAGCTGAGCATCAGTTTTCAGACTGAAAGGAACATCTGACCAGAATCCAGCACTTTGCTCCTCCACTGAACTGTGAATCCATCATTAATTCCTTCCGTGGAGAAGAAAAGGGCAGGACTAAAATACTCATTTAAATGACTGAAATACACTTTGCTGAGAAACCATAAAAAAAAGCCAATCGTTCTCTACTACTAATCAATCTCAGTTACAACCGTTAGAAAACAAGTGCAACACTTTACAAAACATATAACAGCAATACTAAACATTACCAGAGTCTTCTGCACCAAAGTCAAAGAAATGGTCTTTAAGTGGGTTTTGGTGATTGTAAAGTTGTATGAAATAAGGCAAGATTTCTGAATGGAAGAAAAAAACAGTGGGTGGTAGGACAGTAATAGATTCAGATATAAATTACAGTTGTTCTGTGCACAGAAAAAAGTGCTCAACTTACCATCATCTGTCATTGCATAGGATTAAAAATTAAATATCGCCTGCCTGATCTTTCCCATCCAAGTTGATTGATTAGAATCTGTTCTTCTTCCCATCTAATTTAGCAAATTTAAAAGTGGGAGGTTTACTTTTCCATTATCTGGAATGTCTGAGATTCATAAAGTATTTGGAAACAAATGACAGTAGAACTGTTGCCTAAAAATAATCTCTCACAAAGTGACAATAAAGTCTGGAAAAAATATCACCTTGTAGAAAATATGGAGGAGGTTAAAGTTTCCAGAAAATCAAAGATATTACAGTACATTTCATTTGGCTAGACATGCACATCAATAGCACTAGATTATTACTGGCATATCTTTCTATGTAAGGAAATTATCTGGTCCTCCAACAAATTTATTTGTGTTAAAATCTGATTTTTCATTCTCCTAGAAATTTGCGAAATCAATCCCAACCCAGTCTTTATGAGCATAAATGCTCAACATAGAGCAAATTTGAGTAGCATAAAACTAAAGATACAAATCCCTAAAGAGTTAAAATGTGCACAAATTGCTCAGAACTTTCAAAGAAGCACTTGACACTTTAAAATAGGGTCTGCAAACACTGCTTTTGGGTGTTCCCCCCACTTTGCTCTGAAAAGGCAAACCAGCCATTTCAGATTTTTGAATGTGAAAAGTGTCCTTTCTTTTTTGAAGGCATCACAACACAAGCACTTCACTTATTCCATTGTTCTTGAAATTTAAAAGAAAGATAAAAAATGTTACTTACCTTAAAGAGTCTTAAAATATTTGCAACCATAATGGACACAGAACTTGCTGCAGCACCTATCACACCTGATATCTTGTCTGGCTTAGTGAAAATAGGTGGGTCACCATTTGCACACTTCACATCAGAACCATCTTTTTCTATCAGTGCTTGCACAAATGTTAAGGACTGCTCCAATGCATAAGTGTCCCTGGAGCACGTATCAAGGATACGGACACCTAAGGTGATATTGGCAAGAAGATCAGGGTCTTTATTAATCTGATCAACTGCATATAGCATTGCCTCTAGTCTGTGGATCCCCTTCTCCTTTTTGAGCTCCCCACAAGGCACTCCTCTATCCCCTTTTGCATGAACGGGAAACAATCCTCCCAAGATGATGTCCCCATCCAGTCTAATGGAGTGGGCATATTCCTGGCCGTGAGTTCTTTGCATCATAGTGAGTATCCAGTAGAATTTGGCTGTTAACAGGAAGAAACAATGGCAGGAAACCAATCGTTTCCCTTCGTATACCATTTTCTCTGAAGACGTGGTTGCTATCCAGGATCCAGGTTTTCTCCTTGCTAAAGGATGAGACTGACCATTTGAAGCTGCACTTTCTGGAGGCTACCATCAGTGCCCAATAAGTAATATAGAACCATGCGGCAGGTAGGTAGAAAAAGAGAACTCAGCAGAAGTACATAAAATGTGTTTTACAAAAGATGTCCACTGATGGAATGGGTTGACCAGCTTTTTTGAGGCGGTTCTTCAATTGCTTTTAAATGATGATGAGGAGTAGGGTAGTATGTCTGGTCCTGATGCTAAAAGGAGGTCAGTAGCTTATGTCCTTGTATTTTGCCCTACAGCTGAGGTACTTCTGAAAAAAAAAAATAAAAAATAGTTTTAAAAAAAACAGTGAGAAATACCATTTACTTCAGCAGTTTTATACCTGTCACACAGTGCATTTTCTTTTGAATAGCAGTTACATCACCTAGGTTTTACTTTCAGTGTTCTTTAAGTGAGCAAATCTTGGCCTTCAGTGCATTTGAACACCTGGCTGCACTGTACTATGAGCCAAGAAATTGATGATGCCAGCAGAGCAACAGCCGAATCAGGGGAACTAAACTTAGCTTGGTGTTCAGATTCTGAACAGTAATTCATATTTACCTTCGTGTTGCATGACACCCAGAACCATAACGCATTGTATTTTCTGTTTTGCTGCATTATTCGGTTCAACTGTATTATTCTGCTCCAGCCTACAGAAGTGTAATTACCACTTACACTCTCGCTGCTGGAGAGGTCTCATTTATGACAAGGGGGTAATCAGGGTGCCTGAATTTGAGTACACCCTTCAGCCAATGCACCACAACCCATTCAATTCACTTGGATGTTAAACTGATTATTTCCCCAATGGAATTCACTTTGGAGGGGGGCCTAACCATATATCTAAATCTCCTTCAGGGTAATGTCTAGCCCTAAATTATTTTTATGAAAAGGTAGCTGATTTCTTTCATATTATGTTAGGAAACCAGCTGAACATCCAACGTTCCCTTTCCAGCATTTGACTTGAACTGAGGTTTAACATTAACAAGGTCTCTATCTTCTGCTTGCATTTGGACCACATTAAACAGGAACAATGTTGTGCCTGCACTGACATTTGGAGAGATCCTACTGATTTTAATGAGATGAGGGTTTCAGCCTACATATCTAAACACCTGACTAACTGTTATAAATATCTCCAAATTGCCCACATTTTAATTCTCAAGTGAAGGCATTTATTTATTTCAATTCCTAACAAAATTATACATGCCTGAATAAATTTTTAAACCTCTGAGGAGAAGAAAGGGAGAAGTTATTTTACCTCATACTAGATAGGCACACTGTGGGCAATTGCATCTGAACCAGTCTCAATACATCTGTTACAGGCTATGGAGAGCAGTGGACATCCTAGGGTACAATTCACTTGATTCTTTTCTTTACAAAAGTTTTACTTACTATGAAATTGATCACACTAAACAAGTGCTTACATCACTGCCAGGCATCAGGCTCATCTGTAAATATCTACTTTGTCCTTAGTGATTTCACTAGTTCCTACCAAAAATATGGTCACACTGGAAGACAATTACAGACAAAACCACAAAACTTTTATATATCATGCGGCAACAAAATTCAAAATGCATTTTGATAATGATTTAAATTGATAATCCTCTTTTTACATTAATTTTGTTACATGTTTTCCTTAAATGATAATACTAAGCTCACAAAAGTTGAAGTAGAGTCTTCAAATGATGGCTGTTTGAAGATCTGAGGAAAAGATTCACAATAGAAAGTCTTTTGTTGAATGTGGACCTATCTCACTGTGATTTGGTAACAGAACCAGTTGAAAATGAAACATTTCATGGATATGAATAAAATCACTGCAATTGAGAATAGCACAAAGGACTTTCCATGCCCCTTGACATTTAGTTTTGCTTGAATTTGGCTCAGGGTTCAATCCAAATGATACAACATCTGTGCCGTTTTATGTGATAACCCCATCGTTCTCCCTTGGCTGTTTTTAGGCACACAGGTTACAAAGCTGCCCAGGCTTCAGCCCTGTGATCCAAACTCAGAGTCATTCACAAACTGAACAACCTGACTCACACCACAGTGGGTTTGATGCAGGCCCATGGGAGGTTTCTCATATGGTCCACACTACAGAGAAAAGATTGAGCTACTAACTAGCCACACTTATCTGTTGTTTTGATTGCCTTAGTAGAAAAACACAGTTATGGGTTCAAAATATAAAGAGTAGACCTAAAATAGGTATGGAGGCAATCCGCTTTATGGTTCCACAATGGACTCATTAGTCCATGAATGTATGTACGAAACAGGCTGGGAGAAATTCACTAAGGGAATAAAAGATAGGATGACTGTTACTTAACACTATATGGAGAAGAAGAAAGCACCACTGAAAAAGGGGAAATATTCCTGAAGGAAAGAAATGCTGCTTTTTCTCAGCCGCAGGTAAATTCCTTACAGCCAAAGAATGCCCAGAAATTAAAGCGTCGGTCTTCCTGCAGTGATGAATTCATCTATTGCAACCCAAATTCTAACAACAATAGAGAAGCTACACTGAGCCCAAGATCTTCAGTCTAATACTTTATCAGGAACTCAGTGAAAATCAAATGAATTGGCAATTAGCGTTTTTCAACATTACAGTCTTCATAAGCATTAATTGCTCTGCCTCAGCTTGCATGGTTTCCTGAAGAAGTATGTTTCTTAGCTGCAAGTGTCCGCTGCTTGTCTATAAAACAGAAATAAAATTTTAAAGTGTTCTTTTTAAAAATTTAAGATCTTTTAGTCTTTTTTTAATGTTACCTGAGAAATAAAAGCTTCTATTATACTGCCTAATTTATTCATGGCACACTGCTTTTTATATATTGATTAACATTACCTTTTACAGAACATTTCAAGTCTGTGTAGCTAAGCAGAAAGCATATGATCTAAATTAATTCCATTTTTATCAATGAATTTTAGTGAAAAAGCATAGGTCTCTGGGCTATAAAGCCTGAATGAACTTTTCTCATGTGCAGGGATTTCATTTGAAGTAAAATGCTGTCCTTTTACAATTGACCATAAAAGTTTGAATTAATGCAAATATATTCTTGATATATGACCAGGTTCCCCACTGTAGTAGTTGGTGTTCACTAGAAACTTGAGTGCAGAGAAGAAATTCATACATTTCCCCAGCACAGCCTAAGAGTAAGTGCACCACAAAGCGTCTCTTCCAGTCACCTTGTAATACATGCTTCTCTTGGGTTTATTTCATTAAAAATATCTGGCATTATCAGAACATATTGCTATTTTTAAATTCAGTATTTCAGCACAAACCTCCACTTGTTCTTCTAGAATATATATTTATTTTTAAACCTAAGGAGGCGGAGTACTGCAAGACAGGGGAGATGGAAACTTCTGCATGTAGTGTCTGGTTCTGAAATTACTTCCTTCATAAAATCATTCAGCTTTATCAGATATTTGGTACTCAAGGTTGCATATTTTTGTACCACACTGCCAGTTCCAGTGCATCAGAATGAACCCAGACCACTCATTGCTCCAACCACAGACCCACTGCACTAAGAGACAGGCTTTTTATGGAACCTCTTTATGTTAATGAAAAGGTTTAACTAATGAGTTGAGTGACAGATAAATACTTAAATAAATATAGAGAATGTTTCTACTTTGTTAACAAGATTCCTGAAAGAGCCATCTTCAGCTGGCACTGAAGTTTTCACTGAAAACATGTAGAAAGATTAAATATGTTCATCAGGAAATACAGTTTTAAAAAATCTCACAATTACAGAGAGCCACAGGAGCAAGGACTACACTCTGCAGCAGAAGCAGGATGGACATATTACAGCTGATATTTCTAGACAGAAGTACATGAACCCCTTGCTGAGGGATAAAAAAAGCTATCAAGTGAGGGGAAAAATATCCCAGAAAAAAATTTTCATTTTTTTAAAATTTTGTTTGAGCCAAAAAAACTATCATCGTTTTAAAGCATGGTTGGAACTGCACTAAGATAAAATAAAAATTCTGTGAATTAGGGTATGAGAAGTTCTAGAGTGAAAACCCATTCACAAAATATCAGTATGTCGGTCAATACAAAACTGATCTGGTTTTACTGAATGAAAACAAAACAATGACAATTTCCATTATTAAATTATGAGAAGGGGAAAAAAAGGAACAAATGCAATTTTTTTATGTTTTACTACTTGCATCTCTGAACTATGAAATAATTCTCTTGCTAACGTTCATTTCAATGTTCACAAAAGTTGCTTCTTTTTCCTGTACAGCATTCCACAATGAGCAAATAGCTGAATCTCCACACAGAACAGGTAGAGTTGCCACCTGCACACAGTAGCCCAACACATATAGAAGATTAATGGGTTTTGCTGACAACAAAAGGGAATTTGGAAAACCTTTGGCCCTGACATTGCAACTCCTAACTTGCAAGAGAATTCTTCACTGATGTAAGTAGTCTTATCTACCTCGGCTCTTCAGTAATGGTTTGCTGTGCCCCTGCCACAGAGGTAACCTTTACACAATAATCAGGACTTCAAGGAAAATCTCTCTCAGTATCTCATTTACAGGAACTATTTCTTCCTTGTGTGGTCTGATGTCTGCCCTCAGACTGATCAGCCCCTTTTCAAATACCCCAGAGCACCTGCCTTCACTTCCTACCCTCCAAGTATCCATTTACCACACAAGTTACCCCATGAAAATCCAGAACAAGTCCTTCTGCTGGGGTGAGACTAAGGGGAGCCCACAATTTTAAGAAAGGAAACTACACTGAATATTTTCCTCTGCCCTTGGTTGGACTTAAAACTGAATTAACCACATCAGTATTAACACCTTTAGTGCAGATTTCACCTCTGGTCCAGCAAGTGATGATCAAGATTTTCCCAGGCACCCTAGAAGAGCTTTCTCTATTGTTTCTGCTCTCAGTTGACCCTCTTCCCACTACACTCCCGCTCCCCAGTCCGCACAGCTGTGTTCAGAGCAGGCGCTGCTGGTGCAGTCCGGGGCTCTGCAAGAACGGCTTTGCCCCCAAAACCGCAGCCTCCCGCCGAAGTCGTCCCGGGGCACCCTGCAGTAAAGTCCCCCACTGTGTCCACGTTCGACGCCGGCGACGGCCCCGGCGAGCGGGCGAGTCCCCCGGGCGAGTGCCCCGGGCGAGCACCGCTCCGCATCCTGCCCTCCGTATCCCGCTCTCTGTATCTGGCGTATGGCGCGCCCGTGCGTTCCGAACAGCGCTCCGAACAGCACTCCCCGAACCGCACCCGCGCCCTCCGCACAGCACATCGCAGCGAACTCCGCGGACCCTTCACCGTACCCCGCGCACTCTGCGCCGCACCGCTCACAGAACCGCGCCCGGCACCCAGCGCACCCCGCGCAGCACTCCGCACCGCACCGCGGGCACCCCGGCCAGCACTCCGCACCGCACCCCGGCCAGCACTCCGCACCGCACCCCGGCCAGCACTCCGCACCGCACGCCGCTCTCTGCCCCTCCGCCCCTCTCCGCCTGCCTCCGGCGCACACCGCCGGGAGCAAACAGCCGGCCACGCACCGGCTTTCTGCGCGGCTCCTCCGTGCGTTCCCGGCTCATCGCGTGCTCGGCACCTTTCCCGGCCCGAGGAAGGGCTACCGCAGCCACGCCGGCCCCGCCCAGCGGAGGGGCCCGGGGAGCGCCCCCGGGCTGGGCGAGCCGGCTCTCCCCGCGCAACTCCGCGACCATCGCCCATCACCGCCGCGCTTCTCCCTTGGAGGGAGCCCCCTATTGTTCTCCACTTTACTTAGCCAAGAGATTTATTATTTTTTATCTCTTCCCAGGCTCATCCGTACCCCAGCTGGTGTGTGCTGTGGAGGGATTCCGGCACAGCCTCGTCGCGGTTCTCCTCGCAGCCTCGCTCCTTCCAGCGAGCGGCCCTAGGACGGGTTTGAGCTACCTTCCGCCGCGGCCTTGCAGCCGAGGCGACCCGTGGGCAGGGGACGGAGGGCACATGCGGATCTCCCGGCTGGAGACAGGGCTCCGCCGGTCCCCTCCGAGCCCTGGTCCCTGGCCGGGAGCGCTGCACCTCCGTCAGCGGCGATGCAAAAACAAGCGGCGCCTTTTATTTCCAGCCGCCGGTGATTCCTTCCTCTCCTTGCATCAACTGGTCAGCTTTAATGCGCTTCTGCTCCCCCCTCGATGCAAACCTAAGTCTCTTTTAATGAATCCCTGGTCCCAAAGGTCAGAAGCTTGTAAACTTCAAAACGCCAACGCCGGATTTCCACGCACTTTGGGTCATTGATTGATTTTTATTACTTGAGTTGTGTGGGACGGTAGCTTTTGGTTTTCTTGTTTCTCTGTGTTTTGTTGCTGTCGCTGTTGGTTGGTTTGTTTGGTTTGGGTTTTTTAACCGTGTCATACATTCACCTGCCAACACTTCGCATTCCTGCAACCAGCACATGCCAGCGCTGAGGATGCTGCTCCACACTGAGGACAGTTAAGCCCTTGCCTCGTGCCGGTGCAGCCTCTCGCCTTCTTCCTCGGGGGAAGCAGTCCCTGGAGCTCGGCGAGGATCCTCCTGCCCCTTCCCTCCCCAAGGATGCGGGGGTCTCCCCAGCGTAACCAAGGAAGCTGAGCCCACCCGGCAAAGTTGGGGCGGGCGGTCGGCACCTCGCCCGACCCTGGCCCCGGAGAACTAAGCGGCGGCGGGCAGGGCTGGCCCGTGCCCCGGAGCGGCGGCAGCCCCCTCTTCCCTCCTGGCCAGCGAAACGTGAACAAGGTGGCGGGGAGCGCGGGGGAACCCCTGTGCCCCCCTCCCCCTGTGGGTGGGAGAAGACCCGGCTAAGGCGGCCAGGGGGAGACCTCACTGCTCGGGAGCTCCGAGATTCTCCCTTTTTGCTCGCTGCTGTGACGGCACTGTGTCCAGGATCTCTTTAGTTAGATCTGATTGGGAGAGGATATCGACAATAAAAATGATAAATAATTAACGCAAAAAAATAAAAGCTCCCGGCGCCACGAAGCAGGAGGAGAGGATTGCCCGGGATTCCCAGCACAAAAATCTTAACTGATGCAAAACGCTCATTATTTGCCTTCTCCTCTCTGCTTAAAATAAAAACTAAAGACGACACACACAGATACACAAATACCTTGATCGAAAAGAGTTGCATATCCATGTTACTGTGGAGGTCCCTGGAATTATACTCGGTGTCGATCGGAAATAGCATGAGGTAATTTCTCGTCTCAGACAGCTTCCCCCAGCAGCGTCAGTTTAATATGCGAGAGCTCAGCCTGGGACAGGTATCCAGGAGAGCGGTTTCAGTCGTGCTGTTTAACACTCGCGAACAGCCAAGCTCCACTGACTGCTTCCTCACTTCTCCTCCCTTTGCCTAAAAAAAAACAAGAACAAAAACAAAACAACCCAAAAGGTAACTTTTTGGGGTCACTGGTTCAGCCCCCGTGACTATACCAACCCTCCGTCGCCTCGCCGCTCAGTCGCAGCGGCAGACACACGCACCGACCCTGCCGAGCCGTTCACAGCCAAGCAAAAAAACATCCCCAGCTCCCACCCCCGGCCCGGCCCCCGCGCCGGCGGAGCGGTCCGCGTCAGGAGCCCGCGGCTCGGAGCTCCCGGAGCGGCACGGTGCTGCCTGCGCTTACCGCGGCCCTGGCGGGACGGGCACGGCACGGAACCGCTCAGCGCGGCGGGGCACGGCACGGCACGGCACAGTGGGGAGGGCGCGTAGCCACACTAAGTAGCTGTTCTCGGTGCTGAAGGCGGCGGAGCTCCGCGACAGGACAAGGCACGGCACGGCACGGCACGGCGCGGCTCCACGTGAATCCCCAGCTGGTCGCGGGCTGCAGCTCCGGGCCCGCCCGCCCGCGCTCGGCACCGCCCTCCTCCGGCACAGCCGCTCCGCCCGGGGCGCGGGGCCGGCAAACGCGGCCGCGGGATTGCCGAGCCGAGGAAGCCGGGAAAGGCTGAGCTGTGGCCGTGGGGCAGCGGGAGCAAGGAGGGGCACAAAGAGGGGTCAGCGGCGGGGGCCGGCTCTGTTTAATACGGTCTGCCCCGGAGTGCGGGGCCTCCATCCCCATCCCGCCTTCCGCGAGCGGCGGAGTCGTGTTCCCCGCCGTAGGACCGATGACACAGGATAACATTCCCGACGCTCTGTGTCCCGTCCCCGGGTTCCGCTCGCAGCTCGGATGCCCGAGTTCCCATTTATCGCCCGGCGCCAGGGAGGTTTCGGCAGCGCGGAGCCAGGGCCAACCCGGAGGGTAAGGGGCACAGCCGGGAGCATCTCGCCGGAAGGCTCTGGAAGTTTGCTCCGCTCCTAAAGGCTCTGCCCACCACACGACCCCTGCCCAGGGATGCCCCCAGCGCAGCCCCGGCAGGGCCGCCCCGCCCGCCCGGGAGCGCCCGCCGCAGCCTCGGCGCGAGGGCGCCACCTCGAGGCCGCTGCCCGCAACTGCACCCGCGGCGCCGGCCCCGCACGGCTCGGCCGGGCTCGGCACCAGCTCGGGGCTCCAAACCCCACGGGCTCCTGACACCAACCACATCTTCTCCGTCTTCCCATTTAGTCTGAACTACTTTCCTCAAAAGGAACAACATTTTGCTTAGCTCTGCCCAGAGCTGTCTCACTTAGAACATCATTGCAGAAGGAGGAATTCCAAGAATGCTCAAATACTTCCAACCAGTGCTTCCATGATCATCTTTGTTGAGTGTTACTGCTTGTGTTTTATGTTAAAGGCCTGCCCCAGGCAAACCACGGGACTCAGACAATGCTCAATGAGTCGTTCAAGCCTGTAACTTCTCTTATGAAAAAGGTCTTCTACAATTGCAAAATGGCACTGGGAAACCAGCCACGTCTTAGGCAGGATATATTATCTCATGTTTGCATTTGCTTTTTCTCAAAACCTTCCATGACAGAAGATGGAGGAGATGTTGCTTCAATGATCTATCTCAGAAATCTGGAATATAGTCATATAGCTGACTCTATGTCCTGATGTTCAACCATAAGCAGAATTCCATTTAAAAGTGGATATTCTCCTTTAGTCCCACCAGGAAAATAAGCCATAAATGACCTATCATCAGTGTTGGATAGATCAATTTCCAAATGCATTTATACTCTGCCTCCCCATCAGCTTAACAGAAAGTTCAGCAAAGCAAAACCAAGTGATGTCCTAAGGGCACAGGTGATGCCTGAACTCTTGTATGAATCTTGCAGGTGAAGAAGCAGGCTAAGCTCAAATGATTAGGATACAGAAACTACCAATGTGCTTCCAGCTTGCCCACCAACCTGAATGTAATGTGATGCCTCCCCATATTTCTTCTAGCCACATCTTTTGCTATAGCACAATTTTGAGAGCACAAATAACTTGGTAGGCGAGAAATCCAGTTCTGGAGTCCAAGCTGTCATAAAGGAGCTCTTAAATCACCTTTTTTTAGGTGCAAACTCCTGACCATCACAGGCAGCGTCTGACACGTTACATGACTGGCGTGGTCATGCTGAAATAGATCATAGAGGCATGGCCTGAGAGGCTGCAGGTTTAACTACTGCCTGGAATAAATGCTGATTGTAAACATCTCTAAAACCAAGCAAAACCAAATGCATCAGTCAATCTCTGTGCCTCTATTTCTTTTACACAGAAGATGTTGAACTTCAGTTCTCAATGACATTCAAATGAAGCTGATTTTTTTTGAACTTCAAAATGGTGTGAAGTAAGACACTCTGAGTTCTGGATGAAGTTTTTGTTGCTACTCAGATGAGGAATGTGACTTTCTGAGTTATTCAAACATGGGAATTAAACCCACAAAGGCAATAAAACCTCTTGAATAATCACTGTTCAGCAGAAGCCCACTGATTAATAGCCATTAAAAAACACAGAACCACAAAGTAATTGACTTCCATTAAAGCAAATAGTGGATACTACTGGGTTCTGAGTTAGAAGGTGTTACAGAATAAGAGTGTTTGAATTTTTCAAGAAACATAATCATTAAAAAAAAAAGAATTTGAAACTCGGGTGCTTTGTGTGCACTTCTTTAAGACTAGGTTTTTTTTTACAATTTTATTGTGTGGAGAAAAAAGAAAAGGTGGAGAAAAGGCATTTCATAGCTGTAACTATGACAGAAAGCATTATCTGGAGGCCAAAGGAAGTGTGCAACCATCTGTAAAATAGAATATACCTTTAGAAGGCCCCAACTGTGGTTTATTTCAAATAAATGTTTCAGCAGTGAACAGGAGATGTAAAAGCTTAAACTATAAAAAGAAAGCCATCATGTTGGAAAGGTAGCCTGGTTTCCAGGGAAGGTATTTTCAGAATCAGAATATTTTCAGTTTCTAATTTCCAAATCTAAAAAACTCCAGCATGCTAGAAGATTTTACCAGCTGGAAACCATTACACTGCTGGAAGGAGCAGTACACAAACACTGTTCGATAAATGGGTTTTTGAAAGTCTTGAAACAGCAGGAGACTAAGTCCCACCTCAGCCAAACTGTGGAGCAGAGCAGGTCTGATGGCAGCAACCAAAGTCAGCACATCCCAGAGATTGCTGGACATGTCACAGTGCCGAGGCAAGTCTGAGGTCAAGCCAGGAAATCAAGCTGGAAGATCAGAATCTTCATTAGAGGGGTACATGGCAAGGCACAAGCATGGCTGCAACAGCTCTGGGAAGGGCAAAGAAGGAATATCAGAGCTTAATAAAGCTCTGGGGAGTCCAAAGGAGATTTGTTACAGCTTTCTCAGAAAGTAGTCTCAGCAGCCTCACCCAGATTCACACCATTGCATCGTGTCAGAGTTGTCTTGACCATTGGCCACCAAAGCCATGGGAGCAGAGTAGGGCTCTTGGCCCTCACTTATATGCTGATCAAAGCCTTGTGTCACATTCTCTTACATCTCCTTTTTCTGCACAGAGCTAGAGGATGACAGTGACACAACTGTCCTGAACATGTCATAAAACTTGACAGATTTTCTTAATGCACTGTATAAGAATTTGCCTCTCAATGTAATTGAAATGTGAAGGAGACACAACTGGAAGTCAAAAATAGTGGACACATACCACATTTAAGTGAAGGATATAGTATATTTATGAATCAAATACAGTGTTTCCAAAATACAAGTGGATGATGAGCCTGCAAAATACTCTCCCACACCAGTCAGAACACTGAATTCAACAGAGAGGGCTATGAACATTTTTAGTGAATGTTATTTGCTAAAAAGAAGAGACTTGATGCTAATTAACTAAAAATTACAACACCCCCAAAGAGAGTTATCCATTCTTATACTGTTAAAATGGGGACAGTCTCCACTCGCATGTCCTCTAGTATAATGACTGTACAGTTTTATATTGACAAAGTGTCTATAGAGGTACTAAGTTCAGCTGCTTCTAAACCCCTAGTCTTTCATTTTGTCCTTCAGTAAAGGAAAAATGAAATAATGTTTAAGAGCGCCTTTCACTCTAAGCCACTTTACAAAACCTGATAGAAAGCTATATATAGTGATTACTTCACCAGCCTTTGAAATGCTGATATCTTTGAGGTGAGGTACAAAAACGGTTTATAAATCAGAAAGCCAAGCCACATTACCTTTTCAACATGTGAGCCATAACCTTTCCTCTTAAACGACAGCAGATGGATATTTTACATAGCTGTAAAAAAAATGTGTTTATATACCCTTCCAAATAAGTTATTTGCATACAGTGCCATTTGCCAAAAGGCAAGTGAGGTTGATCAGGCTCTGCCTTGTTCCAGCCACCTTGTCAGATTTTGGCAAAATCCTCTCAGTTAGCAATGCATGGAAACAGCTAATCTTCAACTCTGGTATTCCCATCATTTCTGTGGATAGCAGAATTTGGCAGAAGACTGTCTTCTAAACTAAGTGTGCAAAATCTCTGTGTACTTCCTAGATTAAAAAAACATACTCAAGGCTTGATATAAAGTAAACTTCGATTCTACTTTTAAATGGGCCTGTTAGACAACCAGAAAACAAACCATTAATCCATTGTCTAGACTTCAAGGCGTTATATTGCACAGCCAAACATTTCTTTTCATGGCTTGTTGCAGAAGCAACAGAATTGCTGCTCTAGGAATCATGGAAATCATGACTGAAGACTCACCTGAAGCAAAAAAATACTTTGCTTAAATATGATCATAAGTTTAAATGTTGCAAAACCCACCCTCATGCAGCAGGCAGCGCATTTTTGAGGAGGCTCTGCAAATTCCTCTAAAACCATGGCTTCCATACAGTATCCATACAGGCAGCAGATCTATATCCAGCCCAGCATTTGGCCTGAAGTTATTCTCTGAATGGATATGTAAATTCACAGGAATGATGTTAGGCAGATTATGGTGTCACTTCATGTGCCCCGATCCATCAGAATAAGCACATGAGCATGCACTATTAGCCAATTCCTCTTGAAACTGTTCTGTAAGAATCACATAAATATATTTTTGGGTTCTCTTGTGACTTTTCTTGGGCAAAATACACAGGTCTTCAGGAGAGATCCTCAAACATCTAAGATGTAAACTCCTGTGTTTAAAACATTCCTCTAGACTCCGTGTGTTAAAGAAAAAATATGGAAATGGAAAGAAATATCTCCTTTCTAGGCAGTGAGTCATCTGATATTACCATAGATGTCTAAATAGAACATGTAAATCATGCCTCCGAAGTGTCTTTTTCTCTCCATGAACTATAAAAAGAGTCTAAACAACTGGCTCAGATGTAAATGTCTACAGTGCAGATGATCAAAGCAAGGTGAGGTATATCCACCACTGAAGCATGGGAAGGTACAGACAGACAGGTCAGGCTCAGGGTCTGGGAGCACACACCACCAGTTCATGACTAGTTTCTCACTGTGCCTGTTCTGGTGGTAGCTAATGCTTCAGCATCAATGAGTCCTTCCTCAATTCTTCCTACAGTGAGTTGCTGACAAATATTCAAAACGGTCTTAAGAAGTCAATCAACTCTGTGCCAAGTATTTAAAAGTGAAAAAGACTTAGCAAAAAATTATACTTATTAAGAAGTTATATATTTATAAAGAAACAATTCTGCAATTTTTTCCTAAAACTTAATTGGTATAAAATTAAGAGATCATTTTGATTAATAGCCCATGGAAAAAGAAGTCAGGGTTCAGTTTTTTGCTGACCTTTACATGAAGATATAGTCAAGCTCCTGCTCAAGATTCACACATGATGACTTTTCATATCCATATGGTACTTTGTGGGGAAGTTCACGCCAACATGAATTCATCATCATGAGCACACTTTCACAGTAAACCTTCCAGTTGTCCTTCTTATGATGTGCTTTGGTTAATGCACCAGAGCAGCCTAAGGGCTCGTGGACTGGATTCCTCTCAATGAAAAACAGAAGCTGAAGCTGCACTCCAGGACTGCACCCAAAGCGTTGCAATCATTGACAGACCAAGCTAGAGCTAGTCTGAGGTGATCCACATGTGATGTGGACATCAACTCATCACCACCAAATATTTTGCTCTATAGACCTGTGTTGGCCCATGTGACTTGTTAAAATAAATACAGCCCATGTCAGATTGAGGTTAGCAGTCTTGAAAACTGTCCCAGTATTCCCCTGAGGGCCAGAGCTGAAAGACTGCACTGAAGCTCTAAGAGAGCTAGACCTTGTAACCAATTAAAGGTTAACATGATGCATGGCATGTTTCACAGGGAAGTTTCACACTTCATTTAATAGTTACCAGCTGTAAATAATGTACACAATTCTATCTTGTGTTTATAAAGTGAAGGCAGACCTTTTTTAATACACTGGAGGATCAGAAAACCTGTGTATAACAGTATTTGCTGTAGGTTCTGTGCAACTGAAACAACAAACTCCCTATCAGTGTTGTTGGAAGGAAGATTAAGTGTACAGTGACACAATATTCAGCCAGTGTTCTGCTCTGCATCTCTGGTTTGGAAATTACATTCATTTGTCAATGATCAGGTCATCTTAATAAAACCCTTCATTATTTAAACTGTAAGTAAAGTACAAAACACTGAATGGTAGTAGTTCAATCAAGAAACACCAATTGCAATCTACTCATATGATAGTGGCATTTTCTTGTATTAAAAAAATAACCTAGGATATCTAAAAGCCACTTAGTCATGTCATTGGTATTAATTTATTTTCCTTTTATTTTCCTGTGTTTCAATGCTTAACTCTGACCTGAAGACAGGTAACCACTAATGGTATAATTAGGTGAGTATTTTACCAGACACTGATGATGTTTCTCAGCAGAAGCATTTCCAGCTCTTAAATGTTACCTCATTGGTCTTGTTGGGCAACTCAGGAATGGCATAGAACTGTTTCAGTGTGAAATACAACTACTACAGCAGCTATACTTGTAAAGCTTGACAAAAATGTTGTGTATTTATTTGTCTCTAGCTGCTTCTCTAATATTGCCTTGTGTTTCCCCTCAATATTAACTCTCAATGCCCAGAAAAGTGTTACTACAAAAATACATGTGCACATTGCCCAATAAAACATGTAAAATTGAGAAAAAAGCTTTTGAACTCAAACTGAAGCCCTTTCCCTCAGTAGAAGAATTAATTCAAGTATCTAACCAAAAGCTTTCAAGAAGTAAAACATTCCTCTGAGAATATAGTATGTCTGTATTTCTGCTGGGGATGATCTAGTTGGAAAGTCCATAGTCTAAAACTTATTTGGAAGACCAAATTAGAAATGTATAAAGATTTGAAGAAAGATGAAATAAGCTATAAATGACATAGACATAAAATAAATAACTGAGGATCAGACAAAAAATATTTCTTCATTTTTTTTTACTCTCATTGCTATTACATTTTGTTGATATTGGTTTTGTTTGTTGGTTTGTTTTGTTTTTTCAGTTTGTATTCAAGACTTTAAAAAAGAAAATTTTCAAATAAAGGGCTGGAGTTATGTAAAAGGAGATGGGAGCTCCAACCCTATAGGTACACTATTCAATTGCCATGACAGAAGCATATGGAGGCATCCTTTTCCTGACTCACTGCACCCAATGATTGAAACCAGCACTCCCTGACATCAAAAAACTGCCCTAATTTCAAACATGCTCCAGGATGGGTTTCATTGCACATCTGTATTTGCATCTTAGCTTGGACTAGGACTTTTGATGCAAGTCTCTTTTCCACCACTGTTCACACCGCTCAGATTAGACCACAGAGCTGTCTTGGACCAAACCAACACGATCACGCCACTGGATGAAGCCAAAAGAAGCCATGCCCCAGCCCCACTGGGCAGCCAGACCTCATCACCAGACCAGTCCTAGTTCCAAGTAACACTCCTGGAGCAAGGACAGTGTGGACACAGGGCCCTAGTGCCCATGCCATGAATCTGCTCCTGGTGTGCTAAATGACTTGCTCTACACATCTCCTCTCCCTCTCTTGAGCAGTTTCCTGCTTCAGGTCAAAAACACCCACTGGTGCAGATTGTGTTCAAGAAGGAGCCCAAACAGATGTGCTGACTGGGGGTAATATTCTGTCTTTTGCTCACTTTGTAGTGATAATGCCCCAGTTCCCTTCAGTTGCATAAATGCTGCATAAACATTGAGAAAATAATGAAGATTTAAATTACTTTCAGGCCAGGAGAGATACTTTATCTTGTAATGATTATGTATTGAGGTGTCCCTAACACCTCTTTTCATTATATTTGCTCCACAGAAAAACTTAAAATCTTGTACTCATTCTAAATCAGAGAGGAAAAAAAGGATGTTTTAAAATATCAGTAATTTTCACAGAAACCAAGTTTCTTCCAGTTCTGCCAGGAAACAGGTTAGTGAGGATAATCCACATAAGGGCTATTGCTAAGTGTTGGATGAGAGCCCATAGAAGAAATGGCTGCAAATTACTTCTGGAAGTTCTATGTCCTAATATCAGGGAAAAATCATATAAACAGCACATAGTTGTCTATAAAAACACTAGTTTATTAATCAACAGAAAGAGATACAATTCTATTATTTCAGTGGATTTACTACTCAAAGATTTAAAAATTACTTTTCTTTCCTGCAGTTGCACTGTGTTCCAGTACAAGTGTAAACTGCACTCACTAAAGTCTGAAGTTACACTTCTACAAAATTAGCACTATAACATGCAATGCATCATGCCCATTTTAAAATGCAGTAAGATTGGATTAAAATATGTTAATTATGTTAATGTATCTTTATTACTTATGAGCTTTTAAAACCTTAGCACAGACTCTTGCTTAAAATTTCAAACACATGAAGCAATGAGCAAAATAAACTTCAGGAGCTTTAGCACACATTGAATGAGCTTGTCCATATTACAAAATAACTGGTTTTACATCTAACTAGCATGTGTTGGTTACACCAGTGGTTTTCAGGCTGGGGTTTGTAGGTCACAGGCATAAGATGCTACATGTATTTATCACTAAGCTGAATAGTGCACCATGATCTGTGACAAGTTTTGAAACTTGACAGTGATCCTCCAGGAAGTCCAGGAGCCAAGACTCACAAGCCCCATGGGATTAGGCATATAACAGTAACCCTAAGCTTTTTTTCTAAACCAGGAGGAGAAATAGTCCTCTCCAGTGCAACTACGTCATCCTGAAACAGGTGGCTTAAAAAGGACGGTAAGTGGACGTATAGATGCCACAGTCTCTCTACACTGACTACAGAGGGAATCTCAGGAGTCTAACAAGGGAGGTATTAGCTTTAGACATTGACAGCCACAACTATCCAGGCATAAAGACCTGAGGCTTTGCTGGGAAAAAAAAAAAAAAAAAAAAAAATAAGACAAGCAAACCAAAGGTATTTGTTCCAGTTTCTGAAGTGGGTTTCCTGGTGGGGGGCTTTGGATGGGTTTGCTGTTTCCTCATTGCCTTCAACGTCCCCCTCCATAACCTCAGAACAGACAGCTCAGATGCTCCTGCTCTGAGCCTTGATTTCTCTGCCTCTTGGTGTGAAAGGGCTGCCTCTCCTCCAGGAGCCTGGGAATGGAGAGGAAAGCACAGTCTCACACCACCACCCAGGACCATGCATGGAGCACACCCATCCTCTCAGTGCAGGGAACACAATTCAGCAAGAGGTCTCAGTGGGTACTGGGGCTGCCACTGCACAGGTGGGCTATGTGTGCTCTGATTACACAGCCAGAAGTGTCTCTGCCAGTGTGGGCATCTTATCTGACCACTTCCACCTAAATCCAGCCTCTTCCTAATCTAGATCACTGTCAGCACAGATATATTGGTACTCCTACAGCTGAAATAGAGGAGCTCTGCACCCTCACATACTCTGGGGAAAGGAAATACCAACACAAAACTTAATTTGAAACAGGGTTTTACTCTGATTCTGCATGAGTTTTTCTTCCTGCAAGCCCACAGGGTCTGTAAAAATCTTGCACAACACCTTCCAGAGAGGAATCTGAAATTGAAGCAAGGTTGTGCTGGTGTACAACACTTCAATATTTTTAAAAAATTTCCAGACGGGGGTCCATTTGGGTCCAGGTTTCTCAGAGCAATATAGCTGTATCCCATGAAGTAGCTATTGGATAAAAGGGATTTGAATGCTTAATACTCATAACTGCAGCCTTGTGGAGGAACGTTTGATTTGAGCACACCTCATTGGGATTCTGAAATGCTTCTGCTTCTGAATTGAAATATATAAAGTTGTCACATCAGCCATGAAAAGAGTTTAATTGACTGATAGGAAGTTAAGACTAAAACATATACACATTTGCTAAAAAAAAAAAAGTAATTTAATCTGGTATTTGCCAGTTAAAAATATGCTTTTACAATTAAATTTAAAAGTCTCTAGGGAAGTTAATTGGGTTAATGTAGGTAATTTTTAAAGCTCTTTCTCAGTGGAGCCAATTTTAATTTTGGGATTAAATGAACAGTTAATAGAGACATTCAGATTTTTTCCCCTCATACATTTGATGTTTGCTTAAAGATTTTTTTCTTAACAATCACCCCTTCAAAACAGCACTGCCTTCAATGAGTATTTAGAACACATGCAACTTATTAAAAACTTAAAATAAGCCCTAGGTTATTACATTTGCATCCATTAACAACCTTACTTTGAGAAATGGCTTTGCTAAAAGAACATGTCTTAGGCAGCTGGTACTACTTGCTCACATAAAGACTAGAGGGGATTAACAATTTTTTTAAAATTTAAAAGTTATGCACTCATCAGCAGCTATTGGTACTAACAAGATTACTACATCCTGATGCATTGTATTTGATATCACAGTGCCTGCATGTGCCATATAACACAATAATTCTTCAGTAGAAAAAAGCATGAAATGAAAATGATGTAAAATAGTGTGGGGGAAAGCAGAAAACTTGTCTGGATGCTGACTCCTTGCAAAAATGACCCTAAAATATTCTCTTAAAGTTGAAAAAGTTAACAGGCCTTTTAGGCTTGCAATAAAACCTCATTTTAAAGTTTTCTAGACAGTAGTTTATATATGATTAAGTGATCTGTAATGCCAGGTGAATGAATAATTGATCTATTCTTAAATGACCTGAGAGATTTCTTGTTTTCGAGCCTGATCAGTCTGATACCCACACCATCCATTTACCGCTTCTAATGTTCAGCAGGCTGTTCTATAACTCTGCCAGGTTCAGTTCTGCAGCTACAATTCAATCAAAAAATCATGTCAGGGCTCAGAGTTGTATTAGCTGAAATTAGGAATGTTGGTCATTTATTATACTTGGAGTCATATTTGTCTTCTGGGCCTCAGCTTTGCACTGAAGACAAATTCTCAAGGTTTTTATACCAACTAAAGAAAAAATTATTTTTATTTTATTTTTTTAATGGAAACTTAGTGCATCCTGGTTTTCATCCACCTTCCAGGTCTTTACAAATGGTCACATATTTCACAAGAGTTATGGCCCAAATCACAAGAGCTGTCAGCACTGACATTTACTCACCAACATTACAGGGTGAACAATTGCAAAGATACATATGAAATCATTAGCAGTACAGAACAGTTCAGATATTTTTTCTACCTTTTTGGGTTAGACCCAGTGAAAGATTTAAAGGTGTCAACACCTAACTTTTAGGCTGATTTCCAGAATGAAATTCAGAGTCAGATACCTGAGTTCCTCCCATAACTTGAGATAGGTCACCCAGTGGGAAGAAGGCTCTTGAACAGCAGTGAGAACCCTGATCTCCCCATTCCACTGCATCCTGCCTCTTCTCAGCTTAATCCTTGGGAGGCTGCTGAGCCACACTCCTGGTTTCACCAGGGGACTTCATGCTGCCCTACAGTGCTTTGCTACAGCAGAGGGGCCTGAGGGGGGTGAGCCTGCAGTCCCTCAGTTAGAAGAGAGCATCCCCTGCATGTCTCTGCCTCCCGGATGAGTGCTTGAGTGCTACAGGTGTAAAAAGTCTATTAGAAACATTTTACATGTAATTACCACTCAGGAGGGACACAGTTTTGGCACTGAGTGAGGCAGGCTCATGTCAAGGGATTTTGCATGCTCTTCTGCCTACTTTTGGAATTCACTGAAGCTTTGGTAGGGAGGCAGCATTGCAGACTGAGTTGAAGAAGATCTCCAGAGGCATTTAGAAACCTTCAAGGTTAAGCAGCCATTGGGCACGATGTTTGGATAAAAGGCACCAAGAGCTCAGTCCAGTTATCCAACTGTAAACAATGTCTAGGAATGTTTGTCCTGTCCAAGGGAGGGGCAGGTGGGAGATCACCACTGGCCACACGGGAGGCATTCACTTCTCTGGAGTAGTAGCAAGAGGTCAGCAGCATCTTGATGTAGCGTCTTACATGGAAAGAGGTGACAAAGTTTTAGCAACTGAAATAAGCCTATATAATAACCAAATCCCACATTAGGAAGAGCAATCTTTTACCTTGCTTTTGGATTTTGGTACACTGAGAAGACACTGTCAGCAGCAGTAAATAACAATTAGTTAGAGGTGACAACAACTTGAAAACATGAGTTCACCTATGTATTTTACTACATCAATAAAATGTTATGGAAAACATTCCATGCCAAAGCACAGACCTGGTTGTGCAGCTGCACATTGTGAAGCCTGTGGGAAGTGCCAACAGAATAAAGTTAGATGTGGCTGCCTCCAATTTCACTTTGTTTTTAAGGTCAGTCAGACCATACAATAGTTTACAGCTGTATGGACAGAGAAATCTGTTCATGGGTCTTTCTGAGAAAATCCACTAGTTTTAGAGTGAAAGCCCACCCAATGAGATTTGTAAGCAAAATAAGCATCTAAACAATGACATGACTAACTGCTTACCACAGCAGGCTGTTTGTTTTGGACACAGGATGGAGAAGGCTTTTGCCAATTTCTGTTTAGCTTGGCAAACCCCACGGCAAGGGTAGTCACAGCAAACACATTCCCAAGCCAGATGACACACACAGTTCCAGAGCTGATACAAAATGGGCTGTGGAAGACTACAGTATAATAAAACAAGCAGAAATAGTATGTGACAATGATAGCTTTGCATATTATTGCCCTCAAAGTATCAAAAGGATCTCACATTTCTTTCAAAGATATGTATTAGTGAAGTAGTGAAGTCCATGAAATTATATCCAATTTTATACATAGAAAATTGGACTTTTTTTAATGCCACGAAGGTTGATATTGCACACATTTGCTACAACAGACTC
Organism: Eopsaltria australis; assembly: GCA_034509425.1. NCBI lineage: Eukaryota > Metazoa > Chordata > Aves > Passeriformes > Petroicidae > Eopsaltria > Eopsaltria australis. Next base: position 1,558,927 of record JAVTVJ010000452.1, on the reverse strand, counting down.
TCAGAGAAATCAAATTCAATCATAAAACAGAAAGCAAGACATTATTTTTTAGTGACTGCATTATGTGAGCAGAAGGAAGGAGATGATATCAACTTGCCAGCTGGAAATCAATAGGAACTTGGCCAACCAGCCTAAGGCTTTTTTTTCTGTTGTCTTCAAGGGGATCAGTTTACTAAAACAATAATTTAATCCCACGTGCTTCAGGAATACTGGACATTTGAAGATCTGAACATTTAAATCCTGGGCATTGCAAAGCCAACAATTTTATGCACATTCTGAAGTCCAAAGCACAGGCTGCAATTTTTTTCTGGTCAATCATACTTTCTGCCATGTGCAATAAATGACACTATGATCAATTCAGATATTTATGACTAAAATTGATTTCTTTTACTTAACAAACTTTCTTGTTTATATCTTTAACAAGTCACAAGTCCAGTTCCTCAGGTCAGAGGACATTAAGAAGCCAGTATATGTATGGTTCATAAAAAGAGTAAGAAAACTGGAAAATCATTGTATATTTCTGCCATGTGCTGACTTCATGCTGTACATGTTTGGCTTTTACATATTAAACTATCTGTTCTGATACTTGAGACTGATAGGGCCATCAGCTACCTAGTGTCTTTTTAGTGTCATCTTCTTACCAATCTCAAATTGCAGGTGACAGTGAGAATACCTTAATTTACCACAGCAAAGGTCCTTGTTGCAGTCAGTCAAACCAAATACAAGGCTGAAAAGTATCAAAAAGTTTATTAAAACTCAAAGTAAAGCAAATTCATCTCCCCCACCATCTGCATGCCTTTGTTGTGAAAAACAATCCTCAGCCAGGTTCTCCAAGCACACACACACATTTAGTGACTGCATGTTTTCCCTCTTTTCCTACCACAGGTGAGGTAGTGGGCTGTAGCTCAGAAGACTGACCAGACTGAAGGGGTAGACATACAATTTTACAATTTTTAAACTATAAAACTATTTGCAAAGTTGTGAAATTATTTATAAAATTTTCAGCTATTTGATATATAACAAACAAGCATAGATGCCATCTTTTGTTTTTCAGAAAAGGAAGCAGCAAGTTTGTTACCTGGAAGGTAGACAAAGTCCCACAGAACAGGTGAGGCAGAGTGAGCTGGGACACAGGACAGTTCTTGTCTCCCAGCTTGGGGCCATGCTCAGGGACTTCCACACACTGCCTTTCATGCGGCTTTACCCTTCTGTCCAGCCAATCATGTGCCATCAAACACAAGAGGCAAACGTGAAAGGTCTCACCAAGACCACTCTAACACTTTACAGAGGTAACAGTCTAACCCATTTCTCCAAATTACAGTCAAACAAGTATAAAGTTTCACCTTAAACACCTTTCCCCGTTGTGTATGTGCCAGTGTGACACAACTGTAGCTCAAACAGCCTCCCAGCATCTGAGAACAGGATGTGTGAATAGCTCAGACAGCCTCAGCATTCCACAGGAGCCAGATGAGCCTTGTCTTTGAGTTTCTTCAAAAAACAAGAAAGTTTGGGAGAAGCTTAGCATTGATTTTTAAGAAATATTGGTATAATGTGGAAAGAAGAAAAAAATGGCAAAAAGCTAATTAGATATTAAGAAGGTTAAAAGGGATGACCTAAAGGGATAGACTAGTATTGATTGCTCACAAAATGATGGAAGGCTGATAGGGATGCCATTTGCCATGAGTATGGTAGCATAATTAAGGTCATTCAGTAAGAATTATATAAAACAGGCTTTGGCACACAAATAGCAATTCCAATCTCTGCAAGAGATTAGAAGTTGAGGTGATAAAGTAAATTATACTGACATAACAGGCTTTGACAAACCATTTTACATCATGGTGAAGGACCTTCTGTTTAAAAACAAGTATAGAGTTATAAGAAAAATAAGATGAAAAAAACTAGATACGAGTATCTAGTTCATCACCCACTTGCATATTCTTGAATATAAAATGGATTTCAACTGAAAACTGGGTTTATGCATTTCTAAACAGAAGTATTTCAAATGGTGTTGCACAGAGTTCCTATTCTTGGCTCAACCATAAGAAATACCTTTATTACTGAACTGAATACAAAAGAATCGCTGCAGCAAGTGTACAAACTCCGGCATCATGCCAGAAGTGATAAGAATGGGTCAGTTCCACACAGAGGCCGTGGTGCTTGAAGTGCTAGTTTCTTTCAAACAAAGAATATAGGTCAAACATCCAGGTCTGGAAAAGCAGTATCCTGTAATTCAATGACTTAGAGAAGAACACTGGTTTAACAGAAATAGCCAGTGGAAAAAAAGCTCATAACATGACTGTGATTCTGAGAATAAGAATGAATCTGTTACAAGTAGAGCAATTTTATACTGCCCAACTGAGATGAGCTAATTAGGATTTTTTTCCTGATATTCTTCATCAGAAAATTCAGCATTCTCAGAGGGAGATGAAGGTTAGATAAGAAAAGAATTTTAGAAAACAAGATGAAGATGTTTTGATTTTCATGACACTTCTCTTGTGTTTTTAAATATACATGATTTGGTTTTAAATTTAATATGCTTTTTGCATCTTTGATGACATCATCATATTAAAAATTTAAAAATTAAAACCTATTAAAAGTCAAACTGTATAGAAATGTCTCATGTTTGCTGTAAGATTACTTTTGAGCCTACAGTTATAGAAATTGTTCATGTCTTCTCTTTCTACTCTGTTTTGGGGTAGAGAATTTCTGAAAATCCATACCTTCTGTCAGCTGAGATTGTAATTCAGATACTGAAACCCGAGTCCAATGTCAGTATTTAAGAATATAGGAAGCCAAGTAATGCTACAAACAAACCACAAGTTTTCAGAGTTGGATTTCTTAAAAGCAGTTTGAAAACAAGGGTTTGGATGTTTTCTCAGCTTATTAGCCCAACAGAAGCACAAAAAGACCTACCATGAAAATCACAAGCCAAAGGAATTCTAATTAAAATTAAGGGAGCATTTATTACCCATTGGAACAACTAAACTGGGATTACTGTAAATCAGTAATTTTTTGCAGCCTCTCAAATGACATACTTTCCTAGAAGGCATGCTTGCAGCTCAGTTACAAACACAGGGCTCAATGTGTATCCCTGAATTTCTGCAGGGATGTCCTGCACCTCGTACTGTGCAGGAGGTTCTCACAGCTCCTAGGTTTAAGCCTATGAGCAAGGGAGAAGAAAAAAAGCAGGACTCAAGTCACTGCTGTGGTCAGGCAGCTGTCTTCTGTAACCAATACATGTTTGCAAGAATGAGCATCACTTACCAAAGGGTTTGACAGGGAGGAAAAGGGCCCCAGTCTGCAGTATGAAGTACTCACTGAAGACAAGAGATGATATGCACAGAAGACACTGTGAAACAAGCACAGCCATCCTACCTACCATACTACAGGCAAAGCACCTAACTTTTCTATGAAAGTGCTAAAAAGAAAAAAATATTAGCAGATTTTTTTTAACAGTAATAGATCAGGTTATAGGGGAACTTGTCTGAACAGGACCCAATGGGTGAAATTATTTCAGTCCACAACTCAGTGATGTCTCTGGGGGGAGCAGAGGAAGAGCTAAAACCTGATGTACAGAGAACTAAAAGGGAAAGAGAATCAACACACACCCTGTTCCAACACACTGAACACTTGACACCACAAGAAAGACCTCTTCCCATACAGATCACAGCACCTTACTTTTCCTCCCTGCCAGTCAATCTTTCTGCAAGTGTAACTGCAACCTTGGGCTTTTTTTTTTAATATCACATCTGCCTGATAAATTGTTCCTCTTAAATTCATAGCAGTAATAGAGCTTCAGATTAAGATATACATTTTTGCACATTGCTAATCTTTGCATAACTCATGTTCCAGGAAAACAGATCTATTAGTAAATACAAATCAAATCATGAACCTGTATTAAAGTATAAGAAACCTTTCTTAATCTAGATAAAAACCCCTCTTCTTAGATCATATAGATCAATCATGAACAAATGTTTCCATTAGTATCAGATAAGCAATCATCTTCCTGATTTATTAGGAACTCAAGAAATATAGCTAATCTGTATTTATTCACCTCTCTCCAGCCTTAGACTGCAATTTCTCAGGCCAGGGACCATCTTTTCCTGAATGCATGGAAAGTGTTCAGCTAAGTGTGGGCACTGGCATAAATAAATAATAACATCACAGCCACAAGGGACACTTAAATAAAATTATACTCTGATTTAACTGTGAAGTTCCTCTTCCAAAATCCCAGATGAGTAATGATATTCAGAATTTATCAGGAATTTCCTTCTAACAAAACAACTGTAACCATACATGTCCTGCTCATCTACTCTCTCCCAATGCTCAAGACAATCCCTCTTGCTCAAATGCTGTGGGACAGATTCTTTTCCATTTACTGCTTCTAAGTTTTTGTTATTTTCTTTCGAAAACACAGTATCAGTCAGAACTTAAAAGGGAAGAACATCTTTGGAGAGTTGCTAATTGCGATTACGGGATGCTTAAGGCAACAGATGAAGCAATGGAACCACTGCACGGAAAGAGAACATGCCAAGGAGCACCAAGGAGCCTGCCAGCTCAGAGAATAACAAAAACAACTTCCCAGGGATGAGGAGACTGGATAGAGTTTACTATAACTGGGGAATCGGCTAAAGCAAGGACTCACCTGGAAGAGCAGATATTGTTGGGATTCTTTATCTTCCCGTTTGCCTTTCTTAAGAGCTCTAAGTTCACTTAACTTAAAACTTAGTTCTCTAGTTTTTATTCAAATAAAGTTCGCCTTGTTTGAAATTAAAAAAAAAATAAACCATCAACTTTAGTCTAACTTCAGTTAGAATACAATATAATATAAAAAAAAGACTGCCTGATGCAGGGTCCCATCAGGGATGGTAAGATGACTGCCCTTAGTGCTGTCCCCACCACGGGAGCAAGGAGGGAGCCTTTCACACTGGGACGCTTCACTGCTGTCAGAAGTGGAGCAGTAAGTGTGAAACAAGGAAAGGAATGGAAAAATACAAGATATTTTGACTGGTAACAGGCCTCCTCACCTCCCCACACACCAAATGTCCTCCTGCAGGGAAGACAGGTGCAAAAGAGAACAAACAAAAGAGAATGACGAGGAAAAGCAAAGAGTAGTCAAAAGTGAAATGAAGGATAAAGGAAAGATGGGAATCATGACACTGCTGGCAGCAAAACAAATAAACAGAGTAACAGAACTACCCAAGAAGGTCTTTCCTTCCCATCATCCAGGTAACTCCATCATCCTAAATTGAGTCAATCAAGTTCTTGTCAAAATGAGTCCCAGAGCAATGAGACAGCTATTGCTCTCATGAGATGATGTAAGAACACCCAAGACAAGTGACAAAGGTCGGAGAAAAATGTTCCATTGTAATTGGAAGAGGTATACAATGCACATCACACATCAAAAGAAGCAGTCTTTCTTGAAAAATTGTATTTAAAAAAAACCCAAAATATAAGACAGCACAAATGCTCAACTCCTCCTTAACCCTCAGCACCCGGAAATAAGAAGTGCTTCTTAAAAAGTAGTTTCTAATGCCTCTGATCTCCCCATGTAAAACAAAAGTTAGAATGGGCTAATGCTGTGAGGTAAGTCTGTCGTTGTTGGTACAATTCCAATTTTAACTTTAAAATAATTAGTTTATACCAAAAAAAGAGCCACAACTCTCTTTGTCTTTAACCACTAAGCTTGTTCTCATTTAAGTTTGCAGGACCTGCTGCTAGCTGAAATAAACTGTACCTCAAAAACGACATTACAGCTGGGGAGGAGTACAGCATCACAGTCTTTCTTTCCTTTTCTTCCAGTATATCAGCCAATATGTCCTCTGCAAACAGAACTGAACAATATGCAATAGCAGGTCACAGTTTTCAATTTCTGCATTCTTTCAGATGTCCTTACTGTACACATATTTCCGAAAATTAAGTAGAGAGAATGTCATTAATGTAATACATAAAGCCAGGAGAAAGTAAAAATTACAATCATGTGGCCAAAAAAAAAATCTCAAATTGGGAATCTAGGTTTGCATTTGCTCCCAGAGCATTGCCTTATATAAGCAAGCATCAGAACAGAAGGATATGTCACATAGGGTTCACCAGGGGTCTGTCCTGGCTGCCATACACTCCAGTATTTACTCCATGATTCAGAGAGTGCATGTTAAATTTACAGATGGCAAGAACCTGGAAGGAAATGAAACTATTGCAAAGGAAAGAATACTGTGGACAAAAGAAGGAAATAATGTCTGGGAAAAAGAAAATAGAATGCACCCCAACAGGGACAAGTTGAAGAAACTGTAAGAGGAAATGAACCACACAAATACAGAACAGGAGACAGGCAACTGGAAATCAGTTATGTAGAAAAGAACTTTGAGTAATATAAAATAGAAGCTGGACAGAAGTCAGCATCAGGATATAACAGGTTTCTTAAGGTACCAACAGAATTATGTATGAGCCAGGATACAGAACGCAGAATCTACTAAAGCCCTCTGCCCGGCAAGGCACAGCTGTGAAACTGCCTTGTTCTCACAATATAAAAATAAATAAGTAAAAATTCAAGTGGGCCAACTTGAAGGAATGCATAGGAGAGTTGCAAGAACAGTTCCAGGAAATATGACCAGGAGGAAACACAGAGCAGTGAGTTTTTTAATCGAAACAACCTAAGACTAAAACATGACATGCTAACAGCCCTCAAGCACATGAAACACTGCTGCAGGAAGAGATTTGACAGTTAGTTTCTTACATTCATCCAGGAGAAGGAAAACAGGCTTAGATTTTAACAGCAAGGTATCTACCTCAAGCCAAGAGAATTTTCTGTTGGCAAGAATAATGAAACATAATAATGAACTGCCTGAAGAGGAGGCCAGACAAACCTTCCTCAAAAAAGTCAACTGACCTTGCCTCTGAGTAAAGAGACTCCACATCTTCCTTGCATCTCCATCATTCTCAGCTTGCTTAAATATTGTCAGAAAAAGTGTTAATATCCTGCATCCCTAAAAGCAATCTCTTCCTCATGACCAGCTGGCCTCTTTCACAGACTAAGTAATGATGCCTTGCTGTGTTCCTGTTTCTCACCTTGCCCAGATCAGCACACCAGGCTGCACCTGGCCCGGAGCGGCTGCCTTCCCTCTCCCACACCCTGCGCATGTGCCCAGGCTGGCTCTGCTTTCCCTGAGCAAGGCTCTAGAGAGGACACAAAAGCCTTTATGGATGATTAATAGCTACCTTTCAAGGCTTAATGATTTGGCTAAGAAACTACAACTTATAGATCAGTCAGCTAATCTAGACCTTGGAGAGCTCTCTTTTGCTCTTTCCAAGAGCTAGACTGAATATTCAGCTCAAAATCTCTCCTGCTTTCAGTCATTTTTCTCAATTATTAACCACCTATTCAGACAACTATTCCCAAGTTGCTCCACTTTACTCAACAGATCATCTCCAGCACATTACCAATGGGCAAGAAGAGAAACCTTAAACCTTAACCAAAACAAACTGTCACTAAAGACTCAGAAACAATTCAGGAATTAGTCCTATTTTACAATTCTGTGTGTTCTGTTTCCCAGTTTTCAGCTCTGCAATGATGAGACTGCATTTTATCCAAGGAAGAACACACTATTTTACTACACGTTAGGTAATGTATACAATTCCAAATGGCAGAAGTTGTTTCCTTCTGTTGCTGGAAAAAAAGATGAATAATAATGTTAAAATTAGTTACAGCCAGTATGTGGTAGATGGACTGTTGCCATATGGTGGTTATGTAAATTAAGTGACAAAATAAGGATCTAGCATTTATAAGCAACTTTTGCACACTTCAAAAACCCAGCCTGCTTCTGAAATACCCACGGGCTCCCACTTATGGGAAAAGATGAAATCAAAAACATGGGTTTTTTTACAAGACTCTGAACAATTATTTCAAGGAAAACATAACCCTCTTATTTGCCTAACATATAAAGAATATCAAGACCAATCACCACTCCTGTGCATTACACAAAGTAGTCTTGTTCTTCGATTAAACATCTATTTTCCCTCAGTAAAATCATGTCCCAACACTGCCTGTCTGGAAACATGTGTGACTGTACTTTGTGGATGACTTAAATGCCCAACCTTAGCACAAAGATGATTTCTCTGAAAGCTGACAAAGTCACCTACTTCTGCTGACTAGATAGGGAATTTAGGACCACCTTTAGGAGTCCTGATACTCTATGTGTTTGTCATTGAAACATAAAATGGGGGGACAGCTAGGCAAGGTATTTCCCAAGCATTGCAGCTCAGTAAACTTTAAACATGTTCAAGAAGCAGCATTTCAGACTCTATGTGTAGCTAAAATGGAGAAAAGTGTATAATTTAAAGTATTTAATTTTTTAACTATTTCAGCAGGCAGGGACAATTGGTATCAAACAGATCATTGGGTCAGAAATCAAAAACCAGTTTCACTTAAAGCTGAGTCACTATTTTAAAAGACTAGTTCTCATTTCTCAGGCTATAATGAAAGCATAGCTCCTGCTATGAAAAATAAAAGTTGAAATTAATTATGGTATATAACAGCATAATGAATCCTTGACATACAGCACAGATTAGATTCCAGACTCCTACTGTCCCACCACACAAAAACATCAGTATTTTTTTTCTAACCATATGCACAGAGGCTAATTAACACAAAATCCTTTTTCCTTACTGAGGAAGGAGTCTTCAGGCCTTATTAGAAGAATGTGAAAGCAATTAACTAAAGATTAAAGGGGCTCCATCTGCATGAAGCATGATAGAAACTGCCAAAAGGAACAGGAGACAGGTAACAGGATATAACAAAAGGGGGGGGTGGGGGGTGAGGAGAGAATGAGAAATAGAAGATTAATATTAAAATCACGACTGGAGATCTTTTTCAGTAACCTGTTGGAAGTCAGCCAGAGGGGATAACTGTAATGTAGGCACAAGCTTAGGCAAAAGTCTATGGACTCTGTTCAGGTCAGATTACCTGATCATAATGGTCCTTTCCACCCTCATAAATCTAAATTACACATGTATGAAGGCAAAAGTGAATATTAAGCACAAAATCAAGGAAAGATTTAAATCTAAGTTGAACTAAAACCTTTACATTATTATAATGATAGCAAAAGGTATATGTAAAAGGCACTAACTTTTTTCTTGACATCTCTAACCAAGTACTTATCCCTCTATCAGTCTTCACAGGAAGTTGTTGTGTCTTATAGGGAGTAGCTGCTTGGCATCTTTCTGAAAAAAAGACTACAGGACAACTCTGCCAAAATTATCATCCGCTTTGACTCTCCTATCTTACACTAACACTAGTTTTGTAACCTATGCTCTCCTCATACAGATTTCTAGCACTGGAACATTATTTAAAAGCCATAAAAGTTGCACAATTCCAACTGAGTGGATCTAACAAGCTACATTCCAGCACAATCTGATGGAGGTGGAAGTCTCAACTTATTCATACAACTAGGCCTTTTGCCCTATGACAAATTGCAATACATCTTAACTGGCTTACTTCTGTCCACACAAAAGTTGGCAAGTATCTGAAGTCTTCCCTTGCAGCAGTTACTACAGGATCAGGAAGGGTCAAAAAGGGAAGTAGGAACTCTTTAGAAGGTCAGTAAATCTCAGAGGTTCCCAAGGTCCTTTGACATGTACTGCTAGAGTTGTCAAAGGTCCTGTCAGGAGCACTAAGATTACGTTACATATTAGATCAACTTGGATCCATTTTGATGGAAAGACGTAAATCTGAACCACACCTAGCATGTTATATAGCTCCTACACCACCTTGGATGGATTTATCTGCCTGTAGCTCCATGACAGACCACATGCAAAAACAGGTGCTGCTGTGCACCTCACCACGGCTCACATGCTCTCACAGTGACTGGAGGGAAAGCTGACACCACAGAGCTTCTCAGGGATCATTAAAACCTAAGAATTCCTTAAGGATACTGACTAATCTAGTGGATCAGCTGACAATGAAACTATGACAGTGAATCTGGCAGGTGCAGCATCTTGTTAATTCATCTCCGCTGCAGACAAAAATAGTCTGTGTGTTGGATAAATAGCTTCTCCCTAATGATTCTATCTGGCCATCACTGATATTACAACTGATATCATCAGAATCACAACAATAGCCCTAAAAGAAGAGCCTACTCTCATATAAATTCTCTTTTATCTTCAAACAAAACAGAATTTAATGGACTAGTGTTGTCTTTGTTAAAACTTGCAGGGTACCACTTATCTATAAGATAGTCTGCTCGACTCCTGTTTTCAGCTAAAACAGAAAGATCTGCAAATCTCAAGTGAACAGCAAAGACTGAAAGGTCTTGATGGCACTAGTAGCATTTCACTCACCTTAAGAATACACAGACTGCAGCAGGAAAACAAACTAATCTAGCATTGATGCAACTCAAACACCTTCCTATGCTGTCAGATGTCTGTTACAGACACCTGGTTGTTTGGTGTATGCCGTAATTGCAACAGCTGTACAGGGACAAAGAGGGGACGGATATGAGGATGGAATGATCCTCCAACTAAAATTCTTCAGAGCCTGGAACATATTCTTTATGGAGCTGAAGCCTGAGCTACTTGCACACCTCCAAGCCTATAAAGAGCAATAGATATGACCTGGCTGAAAGGGTCTGTCTGCAAGCAGACGTAAACAAAAGGCCAAAAGGGGAAATAACAAACAACACATCTTTCCTATTTCTCAGAAAGGGTCCCAGTGTCAAGGAAGCTGGTTAAGATATTGCATTAGTTGCAGGTGCTGCAGGCAGTGAAGAGCTGGAGTTCAGCAGGAACATCCCAGGAAGCAGCACAGAAGAAGCTGGGACCTGGAGTGACCATGACGCCAGTGAGTAAAGCAGTCTCCTCACTAACTCAATGCACTCTCACAGTAGCCATGCAGTGCAAAGTTCTAGTGTGCAATTTAGGCATTCAAGACTTCTGGATGTTCAGAATTGCAGATATAACCACTGCAGTGTCAGAGACTGAAAATAGTTCATGCTTCAAACATTGATATAAAGTTTTGATCAGAGAAGCTTCCCTGAAGATACCTGACTGGGACTTTGAACTGAGTCAAACTGCTGAGATTAGATAAAGGGAAAAGCCTATTGTTCAATCATCTCAGGGAAAAAAATGCATCCACAGAAGCTGAAGCCACTAGCTGTAGTAAGAATCGTTTCTAGCTGAGTTTGGGGTGGGGGACAAAGCACAGCTCACAGAAGCCACGTTTGCACAGCCCTCCCCCAGGTGAAGGGGGGAGGAGGATGGCGTAACCTCTGATCAGAGACAATACACACGCATCCTCCATTACACAAACTGGCCCAGCTGTGAAGCCTCCCCAACCCCACAAGCCACATCCACGGGACTCTCACGTGAGAGGCAGCTGAGGGGGAGTCACAATCTATCACAGACCCCCCAAAGTGCTCCCCAGACGCCTTGCACCACAGGACTGCACGTGATGCAAGCAGAGTCTGCTGCTAGAGGCTGCCCCCTCCCCTAGGGGGACATGCCCAGACATTTCCACCTGGCCTGAGTGTATATCAACCCATGGCATTCTGTGCTTTTGGGGGAACTTCCACAACCGAGACCACCTGAAGAGGACATCAGGACACCAGCGGGACCCACAGAGTGGTGATACTTCTTTGTCCCTGTCCCTCTCTGTCCCCCCCATCTTCCTCTCTACTCCCCCTTTTCTCCTCTCTCTCTCATATTTACTATCAAATAAAACCCATACTATTGATTGGCATATGGTCTCGCTTGTACCTTAATTCGGGCAGAGGTATCTCTAAAGAACTTTAATAATTAGATCTTAACATGCAGAGAGCTCATCTGCAGCAAACTCATCATTTCACATGAAAGTTAAACTGTGCACTATGTGGATCCAGTAAGTCTGACACAAAGGGCTATAGAATGCTTGCACATGTGAATGAGCCCACAGACAAAGATTGGCACCCAAATCATTAAATCACAGATGTCCTGAAGAGGTCTGATTTGACTGTGTACGACCAGAGTAACCAAATTTACAGGTGTTTTAATTAGTATACATACACATTTCTTTCCAGGCACAAAAAGAAGCAGTGAAAATGAGGGGCTCTGATGTGGCACTACTGGTTTTAGCCATCACCCAAGACACAGAACAGTCACTGTACTGTATACTGACCTGTATATGCCTCATTATAGCTACCGATATAGATATAGATACCAACATGTATTCCCTGCAATTACTGCTCAGAATATGAGATACTGAGATATTTTTCATTTCAAAGAAGAAAAAACAAACAAACAAACAAACAACAGTAACACCAACCACCGCCTCAGGACAAAATAATACACCAAAACCACACAAATCCTCATTTGGAAAACACACTACCTGCTTTTCAATTAATATTATTCTCTTTCTTTTGGCAGAAGCTTTGTTACCTTGAAATTAGGCGGTTGCCTAGACCAAAAGTATAAAAGAGATGGCATGTATCTGTAGACATGACCCATGTTTCTCCTTTCCAAACAGTAAGTCTGGGAATAGAATAGGATTCAAGGTCTGTAAAGAACACACTAGCAGATGCTAAATAACATAACAGTGCAGAAATTTCTATTTACGATATGTCTTCCACCATTCCCAAGACAAAGGTTCTGCATTTTAAAAGGCAGAGGTAATTTTGTGTTCAGCATTTTGCTTTTTAAATATAAAGGTAAGTTAAATGAAGCTTAGAGGAGGTGAAAGACATTAGAAAAGTAGAATTTCTCTCTTGATATTCAGTAAGAGACTAAATAACACAAAAGGAGTTTAAGTGCTATTGAGCTGCACAGGTTTTTGATGTGCTAGTTTTGAGAGAGCATCTTGGTAGATGACACCTAACCCTGCTACAATGTATTGTCCCCAGCTATTCCACAGCCTTGGGAACAAAGAGCAAGTACAATCAAGCAAACCTTAAGTCTTCATCCTTACAAACATCATTTAAGACTTTCAAAAGACACAACCTACAATCTGCTTACAGAAATCACATTAATGACTCATTCCTGTGTCAAAGGCCAAAGGCCAACCTTTTCACAGTAACCTGTGCTCGGCTGTTTGAATCTCCACCTCTTTTTCTAAGGATGTGCTTACAGAAAGGGGCCACACTAGAAGTGCTCATGTGTCTGCCGTGACCCAGCCCGTGCCGAGGTCTCCACAGGTTCCAGGCTGCCTGCTGCCCTCTCGCGGCTCCTCCGCCCACTCAGTCCCGCACATCGAGCCCCGGGAGGGGACACAGGGAAAGGGAACACCCAAGGCAAAGGCCTTTTTGAAAAACAATTTCCATACAAATGGAAATCACTGGTTTTCATTCGATTCCCCGAAAGTCAGAGCAGCAGCAGCTTGGGTGGCGCAGGGTGACTGCCCACCTCACCCTTTCCCTCCCAGAAAAGAACCAAGGTGTGCTCCAGGCATTGTTGGGTTTTCCTTGGCACTCACTCCCCACCCGTATTCAGGCTCCCTCCTCAAAAGCGAGTGCAAACCAGAACACCCTTATTCCTCTCACCAACCCTGAGCTACCCATATAGGAAGATTTTCTTTCTGCCACTCTGCTTCCATCCACCACTCCAAAAGTGAGATTTCTTCCAGGCTCAGGGTCTTCTGACTCCTCTCCTTGGTCCAGGGAAGAGGATGTGGCATTATGGCAGTGTACAGTCACAGCCTAACAATAACCACAGTCCTACTGTCCTTCCTGTCCACACATAAAACACTTGCCCAAAGCATTTCAGTCTTTATACCAAGGCAAGGACAAAAATTGGTTTTTAAGGCTGTGAATGCTGTAGAATTACCCTGTCCTCACACACACTCAGTTTAAGGCAGTTCAAACAAATGCACCAGCCTCAAGTGCTTTCATGAGTCTTGCCATAGTTACTTTGTTACTCTTACTAATTTTATTTGTTGATTCATTTACTTTTGCTCCAAAGAGAGAAAGTGTAGCCCCAAAGGCAACAAACCCCTTCAGAGACAGGAAACCAAGCTTTTGCAATTATTTGACTAGTTACATGTTATCTTCAACCTCTCCAAACAATTTAATGACAAAGGAGAAAACAATCCTAGAGCACCAAACTTTAAACGAAGAAAAAAAAAAGAAGAAAACCCAACACAAGAGAAAAATAAACACTTCACTTCTAGTTCAGGCACACAGAAATAGTGAGAATATAGGGCTGGACAGGCCCTGAAGTTCTTGAGCCCTTTATCAAGCCCCTAGGAGGGAAAGAAATATTACTTCTGGCAGCTGTTTCTCTAATCTATTTTAAAGGCATAAATATAAGAGGATCTGTAGCTGCGGTAGATGTGTCCTTGGAGACCCCAGGGGGAGATGACTTAGAAAAGGAGAAAGGTCATTGGTGGAGAAAGTCCAAAGGGGCTAGGAACCCTCTGGAAAGTGGAGTGACCATGGTTTAACCCAGGACAAACCAGAGTAGCCACTGCTGCCGTCCATCATCTCCTCCCTCCCCCCAGCAGCCTTTGTATATTCCATGTTATCTCCTGGGCCCCTTTCCTTCCCCATCCCATAGGACCAAGTAACCCTGGACCTTCCCTATCCTCCCCCAGACCCCTTGGTGATTGGTTGTATGAGATAAGTCTTAAGGCTGGGTCTGAGGGCCCCTCAGCCTCTTGGATTCCTGCCTCTCCTCTGTGTGAAGATCCTGCAATAAAGCCACTCAGAATTAAAGGCACTCCAAGAGCCCTCTCGTTATTCTCTTCAGCTGATAGCTAAACTGGACTGTTCCTGCACCACAACGCAGGCCGCAGTTTATCCGGCTAAGTGTTTACGGGATGCTGCCAGAGTGTCCTGGGGACAGGGGCACTCCTGGAAATATAGCCAGCTGGAATCTGTCGTAGTAACGCTGGGTTGGACAGAGGAACCAGCAAGCTATAAGGATCCACATTTTTCCTACCTGAATCTCTTCCTGCTCTGCCTTGTCTTTTTCAAAACCACCGTCTAGAAGACTCCATAACCAAATTCTGAACTCCCAAATCAGTGGTGTTTGGATCCCCGCAACCTCTAGAAAAAATTAAAAAAACAAAAACACTGACCCAACACTATAAAATGCCAAGTGTTTTTACAGCAGCTTTCAAAACGGAAACAAACAAAAAGTTTTACTTCAAAAATTAGGAGGTTAAAGAAGTTACCATGATAAGCACATACAACCACAGCCAAAGAGTAAAATATTAAAAATTGAACTGGGAACTAGACAGGTGAGTAATGGAAACATAAAAATGACTGCAAGCACCTCCCACAAGGAAAGAGACCTTTAATGAAAAAAAAGAGAATTGTCTTGTAGTCGTGCCAATGTAGTGATCAAAGCTACATAGTTTTTATCCTTTCCTCCTTTAACAGAACCTTACTCACATATTAAGACTTACCCCTCAAAAACTCCTTAAAAATTTATTAGGAATTCTACTACTCATGGATTATATTGCCCTGCATTATACTGTAGAAGGAAAACAGTCTACTGAGATGAAAAAATGAGCTCTAAGATACAAAACCTTTTTTTTTCTGCTTTTGAAGATGCAGAAGTATCTTAGTCTGTTACTAGCTTTGTTTTGAAGCCAAGGATGCTAATAGCTTGCTGGTCATTTCCAGCCACTGTGGCTCAGTCCACAGCTATGCAGGCACTCGGTTTCAAAGGCATTCTCCAATGCTTCTCAGTAAGTTTCTCTAAGACAAAATTTCTTTCTGAAAGTCGCAGTCAAAACATAACTGAGCACCTGACTCTGCAGTGGTGCAGTTACTTGCTGTAACATTTACAGGGAGATAAAACAAGGAAGGCAAACATCCTGCCACTGCACCCGGATAAGGTAACTGTAAACTGAAAGACAGCTACCTGAAAACAGAAATTTGAAAATAACTCTTCAAAGTGGAGTATCTCCAGTATCACCTTGAATAGGAGAAAAGCAAATTGTGAAGTTAAAATCACGAAATAATGATAATTAAACAGTAATTCAGAATAGTAAATGCCAGATGAAATATAATTTATGCAGTGTTTGTATGTTATACTGCAAAAACAATGACTTGCACAAATTGAACTGATCCCAGCCTGAGCTTCAGGACATTATTGTCACCTAAGAAAACAGTCCCCTCAATCTTTTCAGAGTCAAACACTAATTTTACAATGCCTAATTAGTTCACATATGCAAGTGTTCCTTGAGGAAGCAAATGGCAATATTTACGTGCAGAGATTTAATAAAAAGGAGTCGCAATCTGTTCAGTACTGACCAAGGTCAACAAAGTCACGCACCTTGTTTTCCTCACTTACATTAGTGGAAACAAGTACTCTGAAACAGCACAGATACCTGATCTTAAGCCTTGTCAACCCAGCCACCATCTAATCTACTACCAGTGTGACATCATGCAGAAAAATGTCTCACTAAATTTGGAAAGCCATTACCACTTTGAAACCTGAGACAAATTATTGATCTCATTATCTGCCAATTTCATCAATGCATTTTTGATGGAAAATGCAGCTTTGCACATTTAAAGGACGATGCGTCCATTTTAGGCCTGTTCATTCTTAAGTAGGTGTTTCTTCCAAGGAAGAGAAGCAGTTGAAATTTTGATGTGTTATGAAAGAAGCTGATTGCAATTTACACATCTATTTCAGTCTAAGATTCACCCCACCTGCCTTGCCACAAGACAGTAACTTCAAATTATCCCTTTGCTTACTGCAGAAAGTCAGAAGCTGAGAACTGTAAAACCACAACATCCTGCAGAACAAAAGATCTGAGCAACAGAGCGAAAAAAATGTAAGCACATGTACATGTAAGATCTTCTGCAAACCCCGGACTGTGCTTTTTGGTCTCTGCTCTGCCACCAAGCCAACTCAACTCTTTCAGATAACATCAACAGCAGTGGAAGATCATCAAAGCAGACTATTTTGCCCGTAATACAGGAGCTGACTCTCAGGCACAAAGCACATAAATAATGTGAAAGAGCAAATCCAGCTCAGCTAAGGGAGCTGAACCAGCTAGCACTGGAAAGGCTTATGCTAAGACAGACCAGGTACATCAGAGTTGCCTTAGATTGAAACAGCAGGAAAACATCAAAACAAAAAAATACCACTATTATCAGATGCTTACAAATTTAGTGCAGTGGATTACTGACACAGAGAACCTCAATCCTATCTATAACAGAGGCAAAACCACCATAAAATCTACTTCTGAAGAGTAATACTAGAGCAAGATGAAGAAGCACATTCTCCTCACCCATCCAGACTTTGAAACAACCATGACAGTACTGTTCCTGGCAATGCAGTGAAATAATACACAGTTTCATCTGTTTTGCAGAAAAATGTATTTGGTCTATGTGCTATCAAAGGTCCGGTTATCTTCATTTCCCACTAGATCTTCCAAAGTCAATGATAGTTTCCTCATTTGAGGTATTATTTCACATATACAACACTTCTATTAAGATTACCAGTATCTTGATAATACCCAAAGGGATGAATGAACCCAAATAACCTCAGTTTTTTAAATTACACTCCACTTTGTGTCTATGAAGTTACTACTTTAAGACTGTAACTAATGGATACTGTCAAGCAAGCTCCCTAGAAAAGTGAACTAAAGCATATTCCGTATCATTCACTTCCCCTCTGATGCCCTTTTCAGGATGAGCAGAGAACCTTTATACCCAGCCAGCAGTCCCTTTTGCAAGTCTCCTCATTAGTACAAACACCACAGCTTCTCTGTTAATAAAATCATTGAGGGCCTGATCTTCTCTACCTGTCACCCTCCAAGCAACAAACTGCTCTCCTTTTGTGGTTAACCAACTGCTGTATTTAACTATTCAGTAAAAGAGAATGATGTAAAATACCTACCCAAAGTTCTTTCAGCCACCACTCAAAACTGACTGTGCCCCATCAATGATGCAAGACAGCATCTTAATTAAAAATTCTCATCCAGTGTGCTGGTGAGCAGAAAGCATACCTTTGATAAAGGAGTAACTTCATCTTCTCATGTTCCATGATGCAGATTACACACTTACCCAGAACAGAGAGCAGAAACCACAAGGATAAATTGAGAAATGAACAGCTATTCTATCCCTATGTTTGCATTTTAATTTCCTATTCCTAATCTGCAGGCACTCAGGAA
The DNA here is from genome assembly GCA_034509425.1 of Eopsaltria australis. NCBI lineage: Eukaryota > Metazoa > Chordata > Aves > Passeriformes > Petroicidae > Eopsaltria > Eopsaltria australis. The sequence goes on along the minus strand of JAVTVJ010000452.1, from coordinate 1,540,839 downwards.
CATGACTTAAAATGCACTTACATTAAGAGCCCAATCTCTTCTTTTATAAAGGAATAAACAATGCTTATAGCAGTTCTTTTTTATATCCAACCATGAAAACAAGGAACCTTCAGCAGCCATCAATATTATTTCCAATGGAAAACTAGGTAATCCCATTTTCTTGTAAAAAAATCACAGCATAGCCTATCTTCTTCAATATTCTGTTCTAAAAGGGTAACAATAACCAGAGTTCCTCAGTTAAGGAAGAGATTCCTTTAGAAGGAACAAAAGGCCAGTAACGACAGTGTTCTCTGAAAATACAGCAAGGGTTGACCACCAGTGTGAAGCGTTCACTCCACAAGTGCCAAATTTTCAATTAAAAAAAAACATTTATTACAACAGAATATTACAAACAACTAGCTTCAATGATCAACAAATAAAACTTTACAAAACGCAAACGACGTAATTTCTGACATTGTGGAGTGATAGATATCCCAAGATTACAAACACATCTTTTTGTTTATGCCCACTTAAAAATCATTTCCAGTCTGCTTTATTTTCCATCAAATACAGTACATTTATCCAAACAAAAACATGTACATTCAATATAGAACATTTTGAGCAAAGCTACAATCTTAGTTCCCATTCACAGTATTTTTAGTGCAATGCACTAACAGGGCCAAATAGTTCTCTATCCATAAAAGCATTTTTACTCCTGATCTTGTGATCAACATTTAGATATATTTTATACAAAAAAAGTATATATGAACACGAGGCACCTCCCTAAGTAAGGGAGTGAACCAATATAAAAAACATGGTATTTCTTCTGATGTACAATACTTTTCAAATTGTAGCAATTTGACACAAATCACTAAACAAAATATTTTCTAAAAGGTAAAAAATAAACAAACAAAAAAAAACCCCCAAACAACAAATAAACCCCAAAACAAAACCCATGATCGCATGAAACCTGCCAAGAACTTCATAATGGTAGGCATGCAACTGTTTTACTACAATCTTGATTAAAAGGTTAAAAAAAGGTATCTATAACATTTTCCAATTACACAAAGTCAAGTCCTACCCATAGTGGTAATTTATGATTTTGAGAGAAAATATATTTTGAGTTTCCCCCAAACTATCCTCCCTTTTTATTAATATTTAATGTAATAAGGTAACATTGTAAGTGGTTGTGCACAGATTGTCTATAATACATCAGTAAATATTCGCTACCTTCATATTAACATTAGTGTGTTGATCTTTCAAAAATAAATTGAAAAAATAAACTGCAACTATCATTAAAGTGCTTGTGTATAATTTTTTTAAAAAAATTAAAGAATAGAGGAATGTGGATATTCTTGTAAACTTCCTAGATGTTTACAAAGTTTTCCTATGAACCACATATGGAAACAAAATGGAGGTCTTTGAAGCAACTTCAGCACAGTGAAATTCAGAATGTCCTTGAGCTGGGAAATTAGTCAATATAAACAAACTGAATTTATGGCAAATACTAAAAATTAGTAGAATTTAGCCAATAAACACTACATGGTTTGCTCTTATACATTCATTTGTAATAAATTTAAAATTGTATATAATACAACATTTACCAAAGTAGGATATCACATCAAAGTTTGATCTGTCCATCAATTAGCACTACCAGGGAGGACCAGTATGCACGATGAGTTTTCTGAAGATGATTTCTTAAATGAGGAAAAAATCACCTTCTTCCAAAGCTGTTGTTCATTAACTTGTCTCTGGTGTACTCTTTTTCAATTTCAGGAAGTTTGTTCTATACTGTGTCAAGCCACAATGCACAGAGATAACTGCTAATTTAGAAGCATGTGCATTTCATTTCAATTATTTCAGTGCTTCAGGAAGTGGTACTGTCCTACAAGCAGTCAGAATTTTTATTAATGTAATAATAACAAAAAAAACCAGCTTATGAAAGTATTTTCTCCTTATAGTACCATTATCAAGGATTAGCAGTTCCAACAACAAACTAAAGTCTTTTTCATTCAAATGAACTTCAAACTTTCCGAACATCACTTGAACCTATCTGAAGAGAAATGGGAATAAATTAACACTTTGAGTTTATCCATATAATTCTGTTTTAAACTACACAACATAAATAATTTATATGGCTAAATTTTTAATTCTTAATCAAATGCAGAAGTCACTCCCCCTCTAGAATTCAGCATAATTCAGGTTTCAACTCAGTTCATTTTTGAAGTTCTGTCTAATTTTGCCAGGATCTGTTAGAAAGTCACAAAAGCACCACATCACAATTCAACATATCTAGGTGGTTATTCACTGTGAAAGCCGAACTCAAATCAAATCACCTCCTGGAACACAGCATTTCAGAGTGGAAATACAGAACAAGGCACATACACTTAGTTTCCTTTTTACCAAATATGCTAGAAGGATGATTCTGAACAAGGATGTTAAAAGCTCCTACAAGTACCACTACAGTCATCTTCATCATGTTTTTGTACAGTCCCCAACCTTCAGACATCAGTTGGTCATTTTGAAATACAAACTGACTGCATACAAATATTTTCTTTTTTAACAGGTCCTCTAAAAATAGGCCACCTTTAACATGAAGACTATGGAAAACTGAGTAGCTACAAATACAACCCCTCCAAGCGTAAAAAATTCCCAGGGTACCACATAAGCAGAAGTTTAGAAAATTCTAGGCCAGACTTCAATACCTATTGATGCTTAAAGCAAAAACTTTGATAAGTTTTGAACAATTTAAAAAATTAAATGACCACAAGTCTCCAAACACTGGCTTAAATAAATAAGCATTAAAAGAATGAAATACTAAATTTGGTGACTTGAAAGGTGTTTGCAGGCACCTAACCCATAATTTTAAATCAAAGTGATTAAGCAACCAAATTACATTAGAAAACATGTTCAAAGCACTTTTGTTGATAGTATGTAGGCAATACACATTAAAATAAAAATTTAAATTCACAAATGCTAATTGCAGTAAGTTCATAGAGATTTTTTTCTGCTATCAGCTTTTACTTTAGTACTTTTAGTACTTCTTCAAGTGGTCACAGCAAAGTTAATTAAATGAGTTAAGTTATTCAAACCAAACAAAATTATCATTAATTTTAAAAAATTACTATTTTAAAAATGCACGTATATTAGTTTGATAACAACAGTTGCCTTCAGACAGTTTAAAGAGTTGACTTAGTACAGTTTAATCTACATTTCATCTTCCTACAATGACAAATTTAGATTTTAACTCTTTTCAAAAGGCTGAAAAAAAATAAATTTGACATCTACTTTTGCACTTAAGCCACTAAACCATAAAATTTATGGGAAAATATGTTTTCAGCAATGAATCAACAACAGTAAAAGATATGCAGTGGTATTGCTGGTTTTTTGTTTTTTTTTTTAAAAAAAAGGAGAAAACACTTTTTCTTTTTCCTCACCAGACAACAGCTTTAGATCTTGTACTTCTGCCTTTGGTTTTACTTTCTTCAGGTGAATGAGATACATTTGCTTTGTGGGTTTTCTTATGATGTTCTAGAAAAGCTTTTCTGGCAAATGCTTTCCCACATTTATTGCATCGGTGCAGAGAAAAGTTTTTTGTTACTTTTACTTCAATGCCAACATCAGCTCCTTCATACTTTTTATTGGGAGAATTAGAGGTGACATCCTGTTTTGAACCAATCTGTTTTGTTTCATCCCTCTGAGAGCCTCTTTTTGTCACCTTATTTAGAACAAGATCAATTGGCTTCTTTATTGCTCTTATTTCTAAACTTGCAGTTATTTTCCCAAGGTAGCGTGGGGACTTTTTATGAACCACAGTTATGTGTCTTATCACATCACGCTTGCGACGCGTTTCATAAGAGCAGAGTGGACACCTGTAGTATTTAACATAAATATTATTTCCATCTGTGTGTAATTCAATGTGTTTTGTTAAATTCTGTTTCGAAGTAAACTGGCGCTTACAGAGTTTACAGTAAAGCTGCTTGAAGTCAAAGCCAGCTGAAAGTTTTGGCTTCCTGATTTTTTGCTGGCCACCTGCAGCAGATGCATTGGTTGATTTAGGGGTTGATTTAGGGGTTGATTTGCAGGTTGATTTAGTGGTTGATTTAGAAGTTGATTTAGGGTTTTCAGGGTCCTGCTTAACCTTATTTTTCTGTGCTGACGGTGTGTTCTTTTTCTCATTTGAATGATTTGTTCCCTTTAATTCATTCTGTGGAGAAAGCGCAATGGAAGGGGGTGAAGGTTCTACAGAATTTGCTGGTTCAACTTTTATTTCTGTGCCATTGGTAGCATTGTTGGGTCCTTTCTCTCTTTTAGAGTTCTTTCCAGAAAGAGTTATCTTGTGAACAATTTGCATATGCCTTTTCAGCATTATTTGTGAACTATATTTTCTCTTGCACAGAAGGCATTTGCATGCACTTAAATTGTATTCAGCCTTTGAAGACGACTTTTGTTTTCTGGTCTTAAAAGATTTTTTAGCAGAAACTGTATCCAAGAACAAAGGTTGCCCAGGCTTTGTAGCTATATCAGGAGTAATGGAATCTCTTCTTAATCCTCTATGAACTTCATCAAAATGCCTCCTTACATTGGCTTTTGTGGCAAATGATTTATAACACACAGGACAACTTCTACCCAATGTTACAAGAACATTCTTATTCCGTCCTTTTGCAGAGCACTGGTTTGGTTTCTTTTTTGTTTCTATGTACTTCTTTAGCTCTTCCATCTTTTTTTTGTGTACTTTTCGAATGTGCCGGCGTACACTGCGTCTTGAATGAAATTCCTTCCTACAGAGGCAACAAATCAACTGGTGGCCATAATCAGAATTGTCCAGAGAGTCCAAGTCAGGATTTACTGCTGGTGGCTGTTCTTCAGGAGTAGATATCACCTTGCTTGTAACAGGATCAGGAGGAGGTAATTCTACAGTCTCCCCAGCTGGGACTGGGGCTGGAGCTGAAACAGTCTTGGGTTGCTCAGTGCTGGGTTCCTGTATCTGTACTGGAGCTTGATCAGGGGTATGGCTACTCTCTGTGTTCTCATCTGGGCCATCGGTCCTTGACACATATTGAAATACAGCATTCTGATTAGTTTCTATAGGTTCCAATGTAATTACATATTCTTGTTTATCTACCCTTGGATAGATTGCTTCAAGAAGGTCATTTATGGCTTGACTCTGCTTATCTTTTGTATCGGGGAGGTCTGTGAAAAGAGGAAAAGGTATTTTTTAATTTGGTAATTTCCAGTTATTTAAATTTCAAAGTAGCTTTTAACCACTACGTGAATTCAGTCTTCCAATTTCCACAAATCCTCTTTTGTACTATCTGAACACTCACAGGCTTTGAGTAATCATTACAAGTTGCCTTTTTATTAAAAGCCAACATCGGAAATAACCCTCCTGGTGTGCTAATGTGAAAGCCACCTAAACCAAAAATTTGTATGACTGGAATTAAGCTGGTATTAAAAAATTGTATCAATAGCAAAAATAACATCATTTGACTGAGCTTGTTCTGCAGGTGTGCAACTAAGCCTGAAGTATCATCAAAAACCGATTTTCCTACTGCGGGATACAGGCACTCTCAATAAAGGAACCTAATCCTGGAAATAAGCTCTTCTCTGTGAATTCTGAACAATCTGTACCAAAGAATGAAACATCTGTGCAACCTGAGCATTGCAAGAAGATATAAGTAGATAATATTTTACAGGTCTCAGGAATGTTCTCTTTATAAATGCCAAATTAGTTCAGTGCTCTAGTTCCCAGTGTAACACTCTGTGCATCTGCACTGGCACAGCTAAAGAAGCCAGCATCCTACAGCAAAAAGGTGAGGCACTGAGATGACACAGTTCAAATTATTGTGGATAATTTTAAAGATGTGAGTCCTTGTAACAGCTAATTAAAAACCCACAGTCAGAATTATTCCTTCCACACACTCAGCAATACATGGAAAGTGTCAGTTTTGTTGCTCCAAATCCATTTTTTAACACTGGATTTTTAACAGCTTTTACAGTCAGTTTCAAATGGGCCTATCCATATAGTTTTTACCAAGAGCAAAAACTCCTTCCTATTTTATAGCACCTTTAAGAGTACTTCATGACTATACTGAGTGCACGTCAAAAAAGTTAACAGGGAATAGTCTCTGGAATTTTTCACCATGGTGTGTTGAACTTTTATTCCTGCCTCTTGTTCACTATCTTTTATTTACTGAAAAAAAACTTCCACTTAGTTCAACAACTATACTCAATTTTATATAAGCCACAAGTATTTATAAGTTTTATTCAGAGTGTGCAGTATTATTCCTTTTACTTGCACCTCTCATAATCAACAGTGGAAGTTACTTTATTTTTATGTCACTTGTATTTCATGTAACATATGAAAGTTAATCAGAAAGTTAAATGAAGGCTAGAGTGCCAGGAATTAGACGTGAAGCTTTTCCTCAGGGTAATCTTACTTCGCTTAGAAACTATTGCATCTAAAGTCAGATGCACTTCTAACCTTGCTTTGAAACTACAAGTCACCCCTTCTCACAGAGAAGCTCATTTAAGGAAGGTGACAGTACCAGCTTTTTCACCTTTTCCTTTCAGCTGACACCACGTGTAAAAAGAATCATCAAAGTATATCTCTGTTCCTAATTTTTGAAATATTGAGGCAGGAAGACATTAATCAGGAAAGAAAAATCCTCACTGCACCTATACTGATCTAGTCAAGAGATCAAAATAATTAGAAAGCTTTACAAAACATTTTTGAATGCTGACACATTTCCTAATTAATCAACTTTACTCAGATCAACAAAAAGTCATCAGTGGAATGAGACTGTAATTAATTTCTTTTTCCATTAAAACATATTTCTTGTCTTTTTCCTCATCATTTAAGTTACTTCTTTTAATAATAAAGTTTATTTTCTGCAACAAAGATGCTGGATTAGGCATGATCACATAGAAAATATTAAAGCAGCATACAGTTAAGCGAAGCAGGGGAAAAGAGACAGCATTATTCAAGCACAGATCCTTAAATAAAAGGGTAAACTTTTAGTCTGTTTCATACTAAGACCAAAAGGCTTCATCCATGACACAAGCACTTTAAGGGCTTCTTCAGTACAGGAGAATATTAAGGATATTGACCCAGGCCCCTTCACATGAGTAGCTGAAGTCCATCAGAGCTATGATGGCTTAAAACTGAAACACCCTGTTAGAGCTACTGTTTTCTGTGAGATTAATTTCCCAGTCCTTAGACACACTTTTGGCATCTTTCACAGTAAAGGTCAGATGGGAAAGAAGAAGGGGAAGAAGGAATAGAAAGTGTTAAGAGTGACAATTAAAAAGCTAGATGTATAAACTAGCTATCTAATTATGATATTGGCATGGCTCTTGGTTGTTAATTTATATAAAGTCATTGCTGTAGCTTCTTCAGTAACATAAAAGTGATCTACATATGTAACTATACAAATTTTTTTCTACAGTTTTTTCTATTTTTGTTTCAGGTATGTTTGGGTAAATGGTAAAGAAAGGCAAGTTTTACAACTTCACATAGCTTTATTAAACATTTAAATTAATAAGACTTACTATCATCCATCTGAAGACTTGGAGGACAATAAAACTTTTTATGGGTAATTAAATTCGGTAACCCTCTGAAGAGACTCCGGCACAATTTACACTCGAAAATGGTGTCCACATCTCTTAACAAGATATGTTTAAGTTGTTTCGTTCCTGTAATAAAAGAAATATTACACTTAAGGAAGGCTTTCTGTTCATCTCTTAATTCCTATCATCCCATGGAAGTGGAAACATTTTAGACTATGAATAATTATAACAGGATTTTATCTTTTAACTTAATTCTACTTCATTTGTACTGTAAGTTTATGATACATGCTCCAAATTTCACTATGAAGACACGACTAGGGTGAGAAAAACATCTCAAGGCTTACACACATTACAGTTTACAGAGAAAGTGCAATGATTTACAATAAAAACTAACACCTAACACAAGGAAAGAGTTCTTACTATGGTATTTGGTTGCTGCAATGCAATTACCCAACAGGAAAGAATAAGCACCTAGAGCATTTAAAGAACCCTGCAGTATTTTTTCTTTAGGGTTATCCTGTAGTGCTAAGAAGATATATGCAGCTATTTAATGTAGAAATGGCACCTGGTAAGGCAAAAAACTAAAGCACAAAATAGAGCAAAGAGAATAACTAACAGGTCAGGAACTGTTACTACATGTAGATATCTGATCCAAGTCCAAGATGATGACACTTAGGCAAAACAGTAGAAATGGAGGCATATTTTCAGCCTGATGAAAGGAAAATACATGCAACTTAAATCTCTATTAAAACATAGAGAGCATGATAAAATATGCCAGCTTTCAAAACTATTATGCATTGTATAAAAAGATAGTTAGATCTAGCCTTGTTGATGTATTCCAGCTCCTGTCATATTTTTACACTTCAAACTTACTCCTTCACTTCTCATCTCATTAATATCATGAATGTAAGGCCTAAAATTAGCAATAAACTACTGAATGATGCTTACCCACTCCAAATTAGAAAAGAGCACTAACTAACCAAATTCAGCTAATTTATCTATCTTGATTTTTCTTAGCATTTAATTAATCAAAACTGATCAAACAAGCAAAAATATAATAAAACTGGACCACGAATAAATAATATCAAACACCTGTGGAACAGCAGCAGCAAGATATTCTTCAAGCTGAACTACAAGGTCAAATGTTCTGTCATCACACTTCTTTTAAGAATTCTTTTCAAAGATGAAACTCAGAGTCACAATACAGAACTATTTTCTAAATTGAACTCTTCCAAATATTAACAATTTCATAATAGGCAATAGCTCTTCAACACAAATGGGCCTTACCAAGAAAACATCTTATTTCTTGGCGTAATAGTAGTACTACAAAGCTTTTAACATCTGAGTTTCAGCAAAGCAGTGTCTTCTTCAACAGTTCCTTAAAAATGGTATCCAAACTCGACCATCTGAGGCTACCACAGTTTCTGTTCCCCCCTATGCCTTCCCAGGCAGAAATTCAAATGGTGAGATCTGTGTAAATTGGTTGGTGAGATCTGTGTGAACAACTTGCTTGTTTGGGGAACTCTACAATTTTTATTTGTTGCTATATCTAAATATTTGTCCAGTACTCTGTTTGTAACAATGCAGGTCAAATGAAGGTGAGGTTAGTAACACTCAAAGACAGAGTAGTGAGATATGGCCTGGGATGCTCCGTGTAGATAAAATTCTTGTGAGATACCAAATTATAATTCAAACAAAATGCTTCCAATTTGGTGAAAGCACACAAAAAACAGAATTCAGCCACACTGTCCATGCATGCCCTAGCAACAAACCTCCCTCAAAAAAAAAAATTTTCCACTATTACCCAATCAAGAGACACTAAGGTTCCTCATTCTCTCTCCTGTTATATTGGCATTTCAGTCTCCTGTTCGGGACTGAAATTATTTTTTCCAATAAAATTACTGGATTTATGAACTACTGGATGAGATTAAAGGATTTATGACATACTGGAGATCATGCTATATGACATGATAGTCACTCAGGCTACAAATCATCCTTATGCAACTGAGAATCTTTTCACTGGTGGGAGTAAAGAAAAATAATTGGTCCTTTTGAATTAAACTGTAGACATTTAGGAACTTCTGGAAACAGCAAAGGAATTTAAAATAGCCACTGTTTTTGTGGGCACAGCAGGCAAAGGAAAACAAAATCATCTGCTTATTCTTCACCAACTGCAGACTGTGGCAACGAGTCAATCTTCTGCCAGCATATGCTGCCTCCAGCTTACTGGAGAAGACTTACTAAGTCTCCTCTATTTTGTAATTACATCTAATTATATATTGTGATGGTAATGCAGATGATACCTTGTCAAATTCTGTTAATATTTGTAAATGTTGATGCTAGAATAACATCAAAGTCACAAGAAATCGGTAGAGAACACTGGCCATATATATCTCTCAGTCAGAAATACCTAAGTTTATGCCTTCTGCAAGCAGTTAGCTTTTTAAAAACAAAATAAATTCAAAATCACCTTTTATTCTTAATGCTTTGAATGACAGAAGCTTTTGATGGAATTACTTAAACAGTTATGTACAATACTCTGTCTTAAATCTCTATTCCTTTACCACAAGAATCAAACACTCTCTTTCCAGAATGAAATGTTGCTTGTTCAAAACTAGGCAGTAAAATCTTTGTCTAAGTCCTCTTGCCTTCTGTCCAACCTCCCTGATGCAGGTGACCGATGATATCAAAGTAAGCCATCAATTTAACACCTGCAAGGGAGGATGATCTGGAAGGAGCTCAGAGACGAAGTACCTGCAACTAGTTTGTGCTATTACCAGTAGATATTCCATTAATCTGCTTCAAGCACATGAAGCCAGTCACACATATCTGAAGCCTCAAGCACTCTCAAACAAACTAAAAAAGGTTACTAATGAATAATCTCACATCCTGTTTTTGTATTAAGTTATTGAAATGCTAGTGGACAACATAAATGCTGTGCCCTTACACAACTCACACCAGAGATGCATCATATTGCACAGCAGCAGTGTTTTTATACATGACACATTTCATATATTTAAAAGTTCTATGTGAAAAAATCTAGAAACACATAGTAGCACTAAAGACTAAGAGCCGTGAAAATAAAATGTTTGGTTTGCCACATCAGAAGTGTAGAAAGAGCTTGAAAACACTGAAGGTTTCCCTGGCATGCCTCCCCAAATGCTTAGCTGTTCATTATTGCAACTCCCAAAAACAACCAATGAACATCTTAAAAGTAATATGATAAAGCAATTTAGGACCTTCAAGATAAAGTTTTTTCTCTACCTCCGGAGTTTTATGATAAACTCATTAATAATAGCAGCAGCAATGACACAAAGAAGAACAACAAACTAATTTTTGAGGTTTTTGAAGGGTAACTATACAGCAAGACCTGTATCTTCATTACTTTCTATGAAAACCCTTATTTTAAAAGGAACATTTAATTCCAAAAATCTACAAATACTTTGCAAATATGCATGAAGTCAGGTGCTGGTTATTTTAATACACTGAATAAACATAACTCTTTTAACAAGGTAACGAACTTCTTAAGAGTCAGGCATGGTTCCATACCTGATCGAAAACACTCAATGATTTGTTGAATACCAGATTTTGATGTTTGCAGAGGCTGCTGCAATAACGGAGGATCACCAGGTTCCAGCAGATGCACTGAAATATATGAAAGGATAATAAAACATTAGAAAATACTCAGGTAATTTTTGTGATTTAGGAATTTTCCATACACATAGTAAACTAGCTAAAAAGAACAGCCAGGACTACAGTAAAAGTGCAGTAAAAGCCTTACTCTAAAATTTTCGTCTATATTGAATTAAATAAACTGTCAACACTGAATTTTCCAGCCATGATACCTTCTGACAGTTTGCTGTCATTTTGATCACTTAAAAAGATGCGTATTCAAAGCTACACGTAGCAAACACAAAAACATATAAATATGCAAAATCAAATTAACTCACTAGAAATGTCCGTCAATTAAAGTAATTCCTCAGAACAATCTACTTGACTCCCAGTGTTAAAACCAAACTACATGTACAAAAGAGCATTACAAAATACTGTATTACCAGCATTACCAAATATTTCACAGCATACTACGTGACTTCAGTGTTGCCAGAATGCACCTAAACACTGCAGCCAAATTTAAAGTAGCAATGATCAGAAAAAAAGCACAAGCACTGCTACACAGCATATACCAAAAAAAACCCATCAGAGTATTTTTAACCATGAAAACTACATTCAGTAAACTCTTCAGGTTCAAATAAACTGCTGAGGGAATAGTTTATTTCTGATGTTTCATTCCACATCATATTCTTTGCAAAAGCTATTGAAAATAAAACAGATATTAATCAGGATTTTTAAGCCATTCCAATATGAAATATTTATACACATGAAAATTAATAGCATTCCATTGCCGTATATAGGTATGGCAATTAAGCTCTGCCCAGAGGGAAACCCAAATTTACAGGAATAAGAGAACTTCCTGAGGCATGTTTTTGCAAAATCATTAGTTAGGTCTTCTCCTCCATTTTTTATTGACTAAACAGCTAGCCTTATACTTCATAAACTGGCTCCCACCTTAACCATTTGGTTTGATTTCAACCCCATTTTAAGGTTTTCATTTCTAAATGAAGCACTGAGATCTCTCAGAAATTAATTTCTAATAATGGCCAGTTGAGGTACAGTATAAAGCTATTTAGAGATAATAAGTGTAAAAAGATGAAATAAATTTTAACAGAAATGTTGAGCTAAAAGATAAAAGGCTATAAATAAATTCTAGCTGGAAAGAACATCAGAAAACAAAGCACTGTAAAAAAGGACAACAGAATGAACACTCCACCCAACTATGCTGGCCCCATAATATACCATTATGCATACAAAGACATAACAACCATGACAAATCAGCTAATCATTTGGGGATCTCTAACACAATGACATATTGTATTCTACTAGCCTACGGCCTACACTTGAAAATAAAACATTTTGGTTTGCATACAGCCTCTAATATGCATGTACAACACCCAACATCAAGAGGAGTAACACAGCTGAAGCAGACCTAACACATCACTGTTAATTTGTCAGGCAAGAAAAATATTTTGGTTTTTTTTAAGCATTAGAACAACTCAAAACCATTTCATCACCAACACAAAGAAATGTTTCTACTACCCGAACAATATCTACTCTCAACCTGCATTTCAGTAAAGGAGCATAATCGAAGTCACTATGCTCACACTTTCATCTGCTATTTCCCCAAACGGATCCCTTTCTTATCAAAACAAAAGTGAAAGCATCCAAATAGCACCTTTCTTTCAAAAACATAAGTGAAAGCATCCAAATAAACTCTGTAACAAGGCAAAAAGAAACGAAATTGCCTTTAAAAATCCCAATTGTAACAATAGGCAGAATAATTTCAAAAGCATCTAATAGGTTGGCTGAACCTTCAGAGTATTCATTAGTTTCCACTAATGGCATCTTTCACATCACTCAGGTATGCAATGTAAAGGGAATTGTTCTAGGACTTGCTGGGGTTTTTCTCCTCTGAGACTAAGATCTTCAATTTCACCAGAGCTCACCAGAGAAGAGTAAAAATATAAACAACACATGCAAATGATTGCCAGAAACACCATTTTACAAAAATCTGAGAACACTGCACTTTTTAGAAATGAAATGGTAGTTGTTTTATACAACTTCTTGCCTTCCTCTGCTCACTGCATCCAATGCCCATGTGACGATTATTCCACATCCTGCAGGAACTAAAATAGTCTCTTCCTGAAATGATTTTAAGACGACAGTTGAAGAATACAAAAAAAACATTTCCAAACAAAATTCAGAAATATTTTATACCTAGAGCTGACACTAATAATATGTATTCGCAATCCTCACAACAGTTTCTATAAGCTTTTAATGAAGGATATATGCAAAACAGCCGAAGCATCACGCAGCACTATACCTGGTTCACAGCATCCGTGGTGATGGTGGTCAGTCTGACAACACTTGTCCCTTAGAGGCATTTTCCGTGCGCACGACCTACTTTCCTTCTACATCCAGCAGCTCGTTTCTGCTAAAATAAGCAAATTAGCTTATTATTATTAGCCCGAGGCACGGGCGGCTCAGGAGCGCGCCAACCGCGCACACCCACTTCCTAGGGCGGCACGGCGGGCAGGCCGGAGGCAGCGGCACCCCTGGCGCAGGAGAAAGTTCCCATTGTTTTCGGCAGGTCTCACGATGCCCTCTGCAACGGCCGCGGCGAGCACGGCCCCGCTCCCGCCCCGCCGCCACCTGCGCCCCGGCCGGCGGGGGAGAGCCCCCGGCCGCCGCTCTCCGCACCGAGCCCGGCCCGGCCGCACGGCCCCGCGCCCCCTCCGTGCGCGGCCCCGCCGCGTTCCGTCCCCACCTCGCAGCCTCGTCCCGCAGCCCCACCGACGGGACGGTGCCCCTGGGCTCCCGCCGGAGAGCGGAGAAAGCCGCGTCCCCGACAGCGCAGGGCTGTGCGCGCCCGCCGCCGGGCCGGGCGCTCCCGCGGCGCTGCCGGAGCCGGAGCGGGAAGCGCCCGCCGCCCGCCACGCGCAGCCCGAGGGAGAGGGGCGCGCGGCCGCAGGTGACAGCGGGCGCCGACGCCGGGACGGGGCGGGGCGGGCGCGACGGGCGGATGCCGCGGGCCGGCCCTACCTGGAGAGGACGGGCGGCTTCCCCTCCCCGAATTAAACTTTATTCGTCCCTGTCCCGCCAGAGCGGCGGCCGCTGACCCCGGAGCCGGATGGGCACGGGGGCAGGAAGTGACTGCGGTCCTGGCGGCGAGCGCCCGCCCAGTGCGCAGGCGCCGCGCTCGCCGCTCCCGGCCCGGCCGCACAGGTGCCGGGCGGCGGCTGCGGGACGGGACGGGACGGGACGGGGCGGGGGCGGCCGGGGCGGTGCGGCCCGCGGAGCTGTGGCGGGACACGGGACCAGCCCTGGGCGGGCTGAGGCGCGGCACCTGCCGCAGGACCGACCCGCTGGGCGGAGCGCGCGGCGCGAACCGGCGCCGTCTTTGTTCCGGTGGGGAGAAAGGCCCGCGCTGGCCGCCGCGCACGGCCGCGATGCGCAACGCTGCCCTGAGGGCACCGGTGCCTGGACACCCGTGGGAGCAGTCAGCGTGCCTGGAGCTGGCATTTCTGCCCCCTTTCAGCTTGGTCTGCGCCATTACAGTGTAAAAATTATGCCCAAACCGCCAGTTGTTCTCATAGACCTACCAAGGAAAATGATAGATTAATGTTTTGAACACCTGGAGGAGCAACTCGTGTTCTGAAAGAGAATTGTGTGATCTCTATGGCAAATACCGCCCACAGGACGTCGGTGCAGGGCAGCCGGTGTCTCCAGATACATTTCCGAAGGGTCGTACTTAGTCATATGCTCTCTTAGTGCACTTCTGTAGGCACTGGGTTGATGAAAAGGTGATACTTGGCTTTTGCCAAAGGAAAGGGGAAGATTAAGTCTTCATACACTTAAGGAAAAACTGCCGTTGAAGATAAATCTAAGGTAATGTCAGGAATAAGAACATTATTACAGGAAAAAAAGCCAGGTGATGGTACTAGCACAGAAACAATCTGTCAAGCTCTGGTTTGTAATAGCATCACTTAATAGAGACAGGACCAATGGTTTCAAAGTTCCAAGTCACATTACAGTCTGTGAGAGTAAGATGTCTCAGACTTTCTCAAATCAGACATGAAGAGAGCTTACCATCTGTGACCATCAACTTGTTTAAGTGACACAATAATGTATTTTTTTTTTTAATATGGACATTGATTTAATCAATAAGCCTTTTTCCAAGGCAACATGAGAGTGAATTCAAACACCATCAGCTGCATTTGGATTTTGGTTAATAAACTGGAAACAGCTAAAGTGTGTTCAAACAGCTGAGTGCCAAATAGCATCTTAACTCTGAAGTACAGCAGAAGTCAGTAGAAACCTTTGTGTCAGTTCATTGTGGCTTCTCTGAGAGCTGCAGCCTATGATAAGGACTACTCCCGGAGTAGAAAGCAGCAGCAGCAGAAATAATGTGATGAGCAGACCATAACAATAACCACCTGTGCCTGTGCACTGCTGCTGGGGAGGAGGTAAAGATTTGGGAATGAAGTTAATCCCAGGAAAGGGAAAAGTGGGGAGAAGTGTTTTTAACATTTATTTTGCTTTTCATTATCCTACTCTGATTTTAATTGTGTTCAAATAATTTCGCCCAGCTGGGTCTGTTTTGCCTGTGACAGTGATGGATCTCTCCCCATCCTTATCTCAACTCATGAGATTCCATTATATTTTCCTTCCCCTGTCCAGTTGAGAGGAGGGATAGAGCAGCCTTGGAGGGCAGCTGGCAGCCAGAAAATGTCAATGGCCATTTTTTCTTATTCTTTTCCTATTCATCTCCAAAAAAGTGAAAAGTTCTTCCTTCTTAATAATCCCCATTCAGTGAAGCATTGGGGTTATGTCCTCTCCATGTTCTCTTCAAGATAAAGAACCTTGAGTTCCTTTAGCCTCTCCTTATGTCACATTCTCCAACCCCTGGAACCGTGTTGGTTACCTTCTTCTGGATTCTTTGCATCTTAGGAGCATTCCTTGTATGCATTCCTTGCATACGTAGGAGCCCAGACTGGACACAGTATTGCAGATGTGGTCTCACAAATGGCAAGCAGAGAATAATCATCTCCCTTCACCTGCTAGCTGTAGGCTTGTTGATGTGGGACAGCATAGTGGTTAGTCTTAGTAATGCAAAGCTGCAGTGTTGACCCTCCGTTCACTTTTTAACTGGGACCCACAGGTTCTTTTTGCAGAGCTGCTATCTCATTAGTCAGTCCTCAGCCTATACCATTGCATGGGGGTTTTTGCCCTGTGTGCAAGGGTTTGTGCTGTCAGGACATTGCCCAGCTTGTTCAAGGTGTCCTCACACAGCAACCCTCCAGTACGTCAGACATTCCTGATTTCAGACACTTATTTCATCATAAAACACCGTGACATGGGTTGTACAAAATGTGCCTTTCTGCCTTACCCCTCTCCAATTTTAGAAATTCCACCTCAGGTCAAGTTCTCTATTGCTGCATTTTTTGGAAGGTGGAAATGCATATTTTTGGAAGATGGCCAAATAGCAACTGAAATCTTATTCTGTCTTAAATGCATTTTCATAACTGTTGTGTTCACACATAAGGAAGACTTTAAATGGGCACTGTTTCGAGCATGTGTGAATCTTAGTAATTTAGCTGATGTGGTAACCTGTTTGTGGGTGAAAGACCCTAATGTGTATATTGTTGTGTTTAACTCCTCAGGTAGTTTACAATGTAATTAATTAGAAGTGTGGACAAACAGCCATACCCAAATTTTGACCAGTCAGCCGGTCATGTGCAAAGCGTCTCTGGGACTGATAAAAGCTGCTAGCACAAACCAGGTAGTTCTACCTGACCTAGCAGAAGGTGCCTTCAGGAGGGTGCTTGCAGTGTGGAGTCCTTTCAGCCAGTAAGCTGGCCATTGAATATGAGAAATTTGGATCAGGGTAGCAAAGATCCCAGTAAAGCTCACTTCACAACACACTGCTGCAGTTGTTCATCCAAGAGATTAAACTGGAACTTGGATCCAATTTGAGTTTCATTGTGTAAAAAAAGAACAAGCTCATGATGTTGCCTGACTTTGAAAAATAGAATATTCCTCTATAAAATATGAACAATAATTGGAATTTATAATAACTTTCTTTTTGTCTTATATAGGTAAGATTCAATGAAAATGAAAAAGATTTTTAGAACAATACATAATTCTTCATACAATCCATAATTAGCTAGTATACAGGGAACATGGAAATTCACAGTGAAGCCAGATACAATGTAAAATGTACAGGATGCTTGAATATAACAAAGATAAGCATGAAAATGTTTTTAATCCATTTCATAAAAATTCTAGGCATAAAATATGTTATTAGGGGAGGGGATTTGTGTTTAGCTTTCATTCTGTGACTAACGTTCTCAATGAGCAGAGTTTAAGCAGAATCTTTATTCATTATCTCTTAGATGATAACTAAGGCTTCTGTTACAACTTGATGATCAAATTCTTTTTTAATTGTTTCTTGATTGTGAGTATGGCTTTGAGAAATGCAAAATTCAGAATTTCTCTTAGTTATTGGATTGTGCTTCCAAAATATATAATGAAGTATTCTAGCAAGGGAAGGTATATTTTTGGTAGAGGATATTGAAGCATTACCTCAAACAGTTGTGATAGTAGGTTTGGTATCCACTGAGAGGTTTTGTCTTGCCAAAGGGCCGGTAGTAACACCTGCTGAGATGCCTTGCCATCTGTTTGTACATCTAAAAGCTGTAAGATTTGATTATTAAACTTTTCCTCATACACTATGGCCACTAACATTTTTTCTGTATTTGGGATGCATTTTGGATGAAGCACCTGGCTTCATAGTAATTTCTTCTAGGAGAAAATATCTGTAAGTTTGAGTGAATTAACGCTGTGATGCAGCACTGAACAGAGTTCATTTTTGCAGAGGTGAAAGTAAAGTTGCATTAACTTTGAAAGATCTCACACATAATATGTGCTAATCAAGAAGTATCACAAATCATGAAATGTTTCACTGCAAATACAGATATTCCTGCATTCCTTAATGTATCACTCTTGGTCTGTTTACGGATTTGATGTCTTCATAAAATATCCTTGCTGAAAGCATCCCATGAAAACTGCGCATTCAGAAACTCCATATTAAACAAATTTTAGACATAGAAACCTGAGAGAAATTCAGACTCCTTCAAGGGCAGAGAGACACTGCAGAGAGACCTCAACAAATTAGAGAGATGGACAATCACCAACTGTGTGAAGTTTAAGAAGCGCAAGTGCCAGAATCTAGACCTTAGACAAGGCAATTCTGCTTGTGTGGATAGGCCGGGAAACAGGAGGCTGGAGAGCAGCACCACAGAAAGGGACCTGGGGGTCGTGGTGCATGGCAAGTTGAATGAGTCAGCAGTGCCCTGGAGGGCCAGCTGTGTCCTGGGGGGCATCAGGCACAGCATCACCAGCTGGGAAAAGGGGAGGGATTGTCCCACTCTGCTGTGCACTGGGGCAGCTTCGCCTTGAGTTCTGTGTGCAGTTTTGGGTACCACACTTTAGAAAAGATGTGGAGTTTTCAGAGAGCCACAAAGGGAGGCCACAGGGATGCTGAAGGGTCTGAAGGGGAAGTCATATGAGGAGCTGCCGAGTTCTCTTCATCTGTTCAGCCTGGAGTAGACAGGGGGAGTCCTTTGTCTTCAACAACCTCACGAGGGGAAATGGAGGGACAGACACTGATCTCTTCACTCTTGTAAGTAGTGAACAGGACTTGAGAGAATGGCATGAAGCTGAGTTGGAGGAGATTTAAGGTTGGATGTCAGGAAAGTTTTTCACCAAGAGGGTGGGTGGGCACTGGAACAGGCTCACTAGGGAAGTGGTCACAACACAAAGACTGACAGAGTTCAAGAAGTGTTTTGGACAACACTCTCAGGCAGATGGTGTGATTCTTGGCATGTCCTGTGCAGGGCCAAGATTTAGACTCAATCAACCAGATGGGTCAACTCCAACTCAGTATACTCTGTGATTCTATGATTCTATGATTTGGGCACATTAAGACTCCTTTGTTAGAGTCTCTGACCATGATGGCCAAATGGGTAGAACACTTGCCAAGGAAGTAGAATACCTTGATTGCAAAATCCTAAACCACAAGTTAGAGACCCCTTTTGTTAAGCATGAGGCACAGTTAAATCAGGAATTTAAGAGCTGGGGGACTGTAGAGAAATTAAGAATTACAGCCTGATTCTGTTGAGAGTGAGCTTAACTTGAGGAAGGGGAAAAATATTGAGTTCTGGTTGCAATTCCTGATGCTGTTAATTTATTTGTATCCAAAGATGAATTAATGGGAAATGAGTAAACTAGTCTTCACAGCACGGACATGTTAATTTTCAGATAAAGGTGAGATCATTCAGACAATTCTATGTTGCTTTTTCCGGTATCAGTCACCTCAAAAAAGTACATTAAAAGTTTTTCTATGTACTACAAATGAAATTATGTGAGCTGGTTATCCTGATGTGATTTTATAATACAATGCAACTTGCTTACAGTATTTAAATTGTGCATACTTACTTGCCTCATGGTTTTCATGAAATCTTTAAATTAAATTCAGTTATATTTGCATCAAATCCACATTTGCATAATTGCACTGTTTACACTATTCTTATACCTTAGCCTTGACAGTATCTTACAGAAAATCCCTGGGCTAGAATAATTCTGAATCTTAGTCAATATGTATTCCAATCTAACAAGCAGCTGCATCTTCATGCTCTGTTCCCCAATTAACATAAAGCTTCATTACCCTTTTGGGATAAAAATAAACTGCTATGTGTATTGTCTTACCCATAATTCATTTATTTACAAAGTTATTAAAACTCATAATTAATTAGACTTCTCATGAGGTCTAATTCCCTTCTGTGCTTTCTGGTGCACAACTATAAAGTTTAGCAAGGGGAACAATTTGCATTGCATCTCTCCCCTGGAGGTCTTTGTCATCATTTGATCAGGGATTCAACCTATTCTGTTGTTTCCCCTTTACACCCTTCAGCTTTGATTCCTGGGTGCACAGTGACACAGCTTCACACAGAGGCAGGAAAAAATTTCTGGCCTAAAAGTAAATAGCTTGTGATTACACCAGTTCTGTGGAGAGTATGAGCTGGTGGTTCAGTTGTCAGCAAGGCTGCTTGGGGGCTGGAATCCAGCCTACCCATTTCAGTGCTGCACCTTCTGACATTGGGTTCTGGCAGGAGAGTTAGAGAGCATATGGAGCAAATCGTCTTTTTGAGAAAAAGTCTGTGCAGCTGGAAACAACTGAGGTGCCAAGAAGTGACCATTGTAACGCCCCGAGAAGACATTCTGCATCATCAGATCAGTGCAGTCAGTAACCCTCTTCTACAAGGAATGGAAGAAAAAGTATAAATGAATTGATGATGTAGTTTGGGTGTTTTGAGTGGGATTTGGACTCTTGTGCTGTTGGGAACCCAACTGCAACTAGCCAAGAAGTTCAAGTATTCTTGTTTCATCCTCATGGATCACTAACAAGTACAGCATGACTTGCCACTTTAAGATAATTTATCTTGCATACCTTTCCTTAAGAAAGACATTATTCTGTGTAAATATTCTTGGCTTTGTGCTTACCTGCCTGGCTGGGTAAAAAAAAACAGTATGCTTCTCACAGGACAGATAGTTTATTTAACAGAAGAATTAATCTAGTAAAATATATTAGGAAAAATGAAGGACTTGCTTACAGTATTATATAATGAATTTGCATCTTCTTACCGCATTCAGTTTTCTTCCAGTCCAGTGATTTTTTTCCTGTACACTCTTCCTGTAGAGTGAACATAAAGTTAATTTAATTCATGTTCTCATCCCTGATTAATCTGATTAATACAAAACACATACAGATACGCAACAAAATGAGCTTCATGCTTTCAGAAATCGTTTAATTGAGGCATATATATTCTAAGGATTTGTGATGTGCACTAGGAAATGGAAGATAATGCATCTGGATTAGCAGTTTGAGGCCAAATGCAGACCTGGTCTAGCATGCTGATTCACAAGGTGATCATGTTCTCTACCAAATAATGTATTTAAAACCTATTCCTAATTATGAATCTAGTGAAGTTTAAAATAAAGTGTTGCCAGCTGTCTGTTTCTTATGTAGGTGGTGGCAAAGGATCTAGACTATTGAAGACAGAAGAGAGGGGCATAAAGAGAAGATGTAAGAATTTCTAATTCTTTCAGAGGAAGATAAAAAAGGACCATGTTCCTAAACTTATCTGAAAATGTGCTGATGAGGGGAAAGTCCTACAGAAAAGTGGACTAGGACTTCTGTTTCTCTGTGTGTACATACATATGTGGTGTATGTCCATGCACAGTTGTGTGGATATAGCATGGGGAGGGATGGGAAGCAGTAAAGTGAGAGAGGTAAGTGAGAGAAATAGGAGAGTGAAAGAAATATATCTGGAAAGAGGCTTAGACAAGGAAAGTGAGAATGACAGATTCATGAGAAGAGGGGAGAAAGAAGGCACAGGAAAGATTCAGAATGAAAGGATGCAGTAAGGTGCAGTAGCTTAAAAGTACTGCAGGCAAGACTGATAGCAAGAAGCATTGCAGAAAAGGGGAGGAAAAAGTAGGAAGTCAAAAAAGAAAGAACAAGCAGTAGATTTCATTAAGCCAGTTCTTCTGGGGTTTTATGACTTGTAATGAGATTATCTCCTGTTTGCTGACCATTTTTGTAGGTTTTGTAGTAAAAGCAAGGAAGCATAAACATAAACATCCAGGTCCTGAGTCTAATCAAAGCAACAGTGCTTAGAAAATCCAGAAATAAGAACATTTCTATTCAAAAGGAAGCAACTAATTTTGCAAGCTCTTTTATATATCTGTCTATGTGCAAATCAAGTCCTTTATTGCAGGGCAATAGGAACCTTTCAAATGTTGAGGTATTATGACTTCAGCAGCAAACTTGCAAGATATTACTCAACATCAAGAAACAAATGCAAATATTTCAAGATGTCTGAGGACAAGCCATGAAAACAAACAAAAAAGCTGAAATAATACTGCCAAAAGTACCAAGAACAAGTACTTGTAGAAATTCAATGTACGGTTAACCCAATCAACAGAAAAATACTGTTTCATATAAAGGAGGACTACAGATGATAAATGACTGAATGAATTGAAAGAAAAATTAAAGGTTCATGGCATAAAGAAAACTGGTGATAGGCAGCTAATGAGTTAGTCTACATTGTCTAATGCAGAGAATACCCATATAAATGAAATGTGGTGCAGCTCTGCCCTCAGTGGGAGACTGATTGGGTTTCTACACTCTGCCTGACTCTGCTCAGTTTGTGGGAATGTTCTAACACTGAGACCTTGAGCACTGTCAAAATCAGCTGAAATTTTCAAGAAGGTTCCAAAGCTTATTTCAAGACTTACACTGACAGAATGTGCAACAGAATGACTTCTGCTTCCTTAGGAAGGGAGGCAAGACCTGGAGAAAAGCAAAAAGAGATAGATGGCCTGTTGATTGCCACTACATTAAAGCTAAATGCAGTTTGCATTTGCACTGCAAATTAGATTTGCTTCTTGGATGGCAGAACATGACATGCCTAATTTGGACTATAAGTCCAAAATAAAGGACACATTCATCAAAACAAAGTCAATGACAATAAACTGAGGATAAAAATGGGAAGTACAATGCACAACACAATTAACTAAAGGTACAAACTGGGAGATACAAAGCATGACACAATTCTGGATAAAAGAAACTGTGCAGCAAATGTGACAGACAAGATTGTGACACAACGCTGCTCCTATTTCAGGGTTCAAAATCCACAAAAGCATAAGAAAGATATGCACTAAAAGATCAGGAATCAGAAGATTGGTAAGTGATTACATAAATAGTATTCAGTGTATTATTCAGTATATTCCCATAAATACTGTTCAGCAATAAAAGAGAGCAGTTATATCAGTGTCAATATATTTCAGCAACCTCTGTTCAAGCTGAATATGGATGGCAATGACAAACAGTCCCAAGGAATCAAACCTCAAACAGAGAGTCAACCCCTGTAATGAGTAGGACTGATCTGCTCTGATGCTGACCCACTGGGTTTCCCATCCACACTTTGACAGTACTTAAGTAAATGAAATTTTTACTAATGAAACTGAACTGAACTGAGGTTGGCAGAGGATATTTTGGCACAGGATATTCTGTCAATCATGACTCTTGTTAAAACTGTTCTTATCCCACAACTTCTACTAATTGGATTTTTTAATGTGTTAAAGAAAAAGTTGGTGAGCAGATCACCATTTTTCATTCAACAGCTTGGCATGCTTTTCTGTTATTTCCTTCAAGCTAACTTAGTATGTGATATTTAATTGCACCATGCCAGCTGCCTCTCAGGTGAATTAATTCTGTTATTCACCCTGCTTATAACACATCTCCTTGAACTACTGCCGAGTTAGTAATCATATAGTATTAAGCAGTATAGACATTAAAGAATGGTTCCGTAAAACATATGAATTTGGTCTTATCACTAGTCTAGTAAAAATTTTTGTCTTACAGTTTTTACTGTCACATACAGTGTGTAGCACAGACTTAGTCCTAGACAGCTAGTGAGTTCAGTTTGTTATGTGCAAAGGAATAAGCTACAGCCCACAGAGGATTGTAGTAGCCCTGGGCTATTGCACAGCAAAAGAATAGTTGATTCTATTAATTCATTATTGATGTTAACTCATTCTGTATTATAAGACGTAAGCATTGGAATAGGGTAAATAAGGAATAGGGTAAAATAGAGGAAAAATACAAGAGGAGAATTTAACAAACCTGACAGTTTACCTTTCGTCCTCCAGATAATGAAGCAAGTAGTGAAAGACACTGTTATTAAGCATTTAGGAGATAAAGGGGATATGTAAAAGCCAACTTATACCTAAGTACTAATCTTAACAGGTCACCTAATTTCCTTCTTAATGAGTAACAGGCCTCAAGAAACTGACAAGTGGAATCTAGCAGGATTTCAGGAAGGCTTTTGATGTTTCCTTATGTGGGATTCTCATTCATAGGCAAGCTAATGTGATTAGAAAACCACTTGCAAAGAGAATTTGTCAATGGTTTGCTATCAAACTAGAAAAGCATTTTAAGACCCTGTCTTGGTAACTGAGTGTGTTTGTTCCATTTATTGATGGTTTCAAGTTGAAGGATCTACAAGCATGTGGAAGACCAGCATGAGAATTGAAAATTGTTTTGATTAATTCAAAGAGAACTCCACAAAAAGAATCACAGAATCACAGAATGGGTCATGTTGGAAGGGACCACAGTGGTTCATCCCCTTGGTTAAGCAGCTCATCCTAGAACAAGTGCCACAGGATTGTGTCCAGACCGTTCTTGAATATATACAGTGAGGGAGACCACAACCTCTCTGAGCAACCTGTTCCAGTCATCAATCACCCACACAGTAAATAAGTTGTTCCTTATATTGAGGTGGAATTTCCTGTGCATCAGTTTCTGCTCGTTGCCTGTTCTATTGCTTGGCACCATTGAGAAGAACCTGGCTTCATCCTCTTGACACTAGGCATATTTCAACTTTGCAAATATGAAATTCTGCTCTCAGGTAAGAATAGACACTGTGTGGGTGGCATGCAGGCATTAGGAATTAAAAAAATAATGCTGAGGAATTAGGTAAGGATGCTACAGAATATAGCATGAACCTCTGTGTGTACATGAACCTCTGTGAATTATATTCCCAAAAAGAAGTACAGTATTAGAGCTGCAGTTTATCATATTTCCAGAATGGTAAGAGTTACCACAAACTGGTAAATTAATGAGGTCAAAACTCATAATAATGACAGGCTTCAATTATTTGCTGTCATGCTGTTAAGATTTCCAGCAATCAGGAGTGAATAGCCCATCTTAAGATTGTAAAGGCTATGGAGAAAATGAGACAAGACTTCTTCAAAGTAATACTCAAATTTTTAGAAGAAAAGAAAGATTTGAAAGAAGTTTATAGAAGTTTACATTGGATTGGAGACTGTAGAAACATCATGCTATATGCCAAATGTCAATGAATACCCTCTACTAGGAAGACATTACAAGCATTAAAAGCATTTAAAACCAAAATAAAATTGATGTGATACAATTACAAAGAAAGATACTAAAATATAGAAATAACTTATTAAAAAATGCAGTCATGTCCAAAAGAGGGGGAAAAAACAAGATGAAGAATCTCTGTCATGCTAAAGGTATAATCACAGGCAAGTCCAAAACCACTGTTTTGAAGCCCTAGATAAATGTTCACAGCCATCTTAACCACATTGAAAAGAAGCAGCTGGCCAGACCATTAATGCAACAGATCTGTGATCACAAGCAGCACCCAACAAACATAATATCAGGAACAGCTAAACTAATTTTTTGCATTAGTTTTCACCAACAGAAGGTCACATAAATTCTTAGCACCCCTCTTTATGAGTGATTAATCTCAGGAACTGTCTCAATTCAAATATTAACAAAAATGTGTTTAGGACAAACAAGTGAACCATCCTAACTAACAAGGAGATGATGGTTGTCAACCCAGAGCTGTAAAGAAATTCAAACATGAAATTGCTGAGCAGTAATACTGAAATATATAACCTGTGGTTTAAATCAGCCTCTTAGTGCCAGTGGTCTGGACAATTAAAAATGTGATACCAAGCTTAAAACAGACTCCAAGAGAAATTCTGGATACTGCTGGCTCATAAATCTTATTTATCTTTTCAATCAGTTTTCTTTCTATTTGATTAAATATTATACAAGTAGATACATAGATAAATGCAATGTACTGGCAGACAACCAGCAGAACTTCTGTTTAGGAGTTATGCTTTACCATCTGTTAGAGATCTCTGAAGGAAATAAGATACTTGACATCTGTTTAATATTTTTTTCATAGATATTCTTTTCCAAGGTGCCTAAATAACTTACAATGTTGTACATAAAACTAATAATAAGGTTAGATAATCAGATTTTTCAATGAAAGCAAACTATAAGAGGAGATTCCCTAAGAATCTGAATTAGAATATTTGGTGTGTAAAATAGTCATAACCATATGGAAAAGGAGGGAATTGTGAAAGAACAAAATTTTCAGATGATGAAGTTTTATGCATGCTAGACAAACATAAAACTGACTGCAAAGAAATCCATGGAGATCTCAAAACACTTAACGTCTGTTCAGTAAAAACAAACAAATAAAATTGTGACAAGTATAATACCATGCACCATAAGGTAAAAATACCGTAATTATAAATATATAACAGCTGTCTCAAAGTGTGGCATCTATTATCTTTGAGAAGGAGATCTGAAACCACTGGAGGTGGGGAAAAAACAATAAAGAGAATGTTAGAAATTACTAGGTATAGGGAGAACAAAACCAAAAATCCCATTTATCACTGTCAACTCATCCTGGCCCTCCTTTTGAACACTTCATACCTAATAACCTAAGTTTTGAAAAGAGGTGTTAAGAGAATTTTTTTAAATACTACAAAGGAGGGACAGTCACTGAGAAGAGTAGCAGTTTCCGTACAAGGGAGGAGAAAAAGTGCCAAGACTTTCCATGCTTGGAGAAGATAGAGAGGAATATGATGTAGAGCTATAAAATTGTAAATGGTTGAAGTAAGATTAATAAGGAGTGTTTCTTAATTATTTCTAAGCTCACAAAAACTATCAAGCCCATAAGGAAATCATCAGGGAACAATGTAAACATTACAGAATATTAATATATTGCATAAGTAAATTGTGGGTCTCATTGTCACAGAATACTTTGGAAACTGAAAGGAAAAATGAGTTCCAAAAGGGATGGATTGATAGATAAATGCATGCAGAAAATTCCATTTGTAGCTCTGAAATCTAATTGCCTTCAGTCCAAGAAGCTCTTTTACTGAGAAGACATAATAGGTAGCTTTTCTTAGCAGTTTTGCATTTCTGGCTTCAGCTTTGAATGTGGTTCTGGGTTGCACTGCCTTTCAGTCAAACATGAACGGCCGCAGGTTCTTATGAAATGCTTATGATATTCTAGACAGAAATTCTGCAGAAAAGGTTGCTGGGGATATGCCAAGCAGAGCAAGTGTCAGAAATGTCAGGCAGAAAATGGTGAAGTAAAGACATGAATTTGAAGGAATATTTCTCTTACTTGAGAGAATATTTCTCTTTACTCTGGTAAATTACTAGCTGGAAAACTGGCCAGGTTTTGGCATTGTATTTCAAGCAAAATTATCCAGGAAAAAAATGTATAAGCATAAAAATGGTCC
Organism: Eopsaltria australis; assembly: GCA_034509425.1. NCBI lineage: Eukaryota > Metazoa > Chordata > Aves > Passeriformes > Petroicidae > Eopsaltria > Eopsaltria australis. Next base: position 1,513,476 of record JAVTVJ010000452.1, on the reverse strand, counting down.
AAGGAATATGACCTATAAGAAATGTGAAAAGCATTGCAGATCTTTAATGTATACTGACAACTTCCCATATATATTAGGTAGAATCAAAGAAGAAAGAAAAATTGTTTACTGGGTCAAAAGAATAAAGAATAAAATGTAGAAAGCTGTTGCAAAGAAGATTTGAGCTAGACCACAATGAGGCTTTTTTAACAGGAAGATCCCAAGTACTGGTGTAGATTGCCTAAGGAAGTGTAGAATTGCTATCATCCTTGGGTTTTAAGACACCTGTTAGACCCATATCTTTACACTTTGAGTGCAGTAAGTGGGCTATATGTGTTCTACATTCATTAGAGACCTGTTTTTTTCTGACATTTGAGAAATGGCTTGTCTGAAATGTGTGTGATAAATTCATATTATTTTGACTGCATACTGGCATGCATCTATTCATGTTGTCTTTGTGTATATTTATTTTCTTTCTCACTCCATCTCTAATCATCTATAATTTTATTTACATGCTCTGCAACTGTTTCTCACAGTCAAATTCCTCTCCTTTGGCTTGACACTCACTGTTTTGTGTTATTGCCTGTGTTTTGTCACATTCTCCTAGCTCATTTTTCAAACAGCCAGTGGTAATTTGTTCTCAATTTCATAAGGACAATTTCAAATTTCTTTTTACTTATTTATTTTCAAAAGCATGATATGTAACCATTGAGCATGTTATACGAAGATCAATACCATCTCCTGACTCAATGTATTCTCTCAGCAAATGTTTATACCTTTGGTAAAAAGCTCAGGTAAAGTTGCCCAAATATTTTGCTTGGTCATGCTTGGAGGAGAAATAATTTTTGCTTTACGTTTAGTGCAATGTGTCAGCAGCATTTGTCCTCTAAGGTTAGACTTGAGGATGAGGCAAGGAACAAGGAGCCAAGTTGACAAAGATTCATGTGTTCTTTATTCCTGACACTGGCAGCTGCCACCTGTGGTTGTACCACAGCAGACCCTGCACTCTCTTGGCACGATACTTCCACAAGGGTACATTCCTCTCTGCCCGAGCTGAGCCAGCCCGTGCTGGCACAGTCTGAGCAGGTAAGGAGGTCCTGAACAGGCACCACAGTTCTTCCTCCAGAGAGCTCTAAAACCTGTGTCCACACTTAACTAAATGCTTGCTTGCAAACAAAATACCCAATGGGCCTTGAGAACACAGCAAGCTAGTTATGTTAGGATGTTATGTGTGCCCACATCTGCACACTAGAACAGGTAAATTTTTTTGTGGATTATGGATCACTGGAGCAGAGCACACAGGATGCTCCAGGACAGTCTACTTCCTACTACTTGTATCAGCAGAAATAAAGAGTACATGTCAGAGTTTGGATCTAGGTTTTTTTGGTTTTTTTTTCCTCAGGAATTTTTCTCCCATGGGTTGCTAGGGGACTAATGGTTGGGTACTTAAGAGAACAAAAGCGCATGGCCAGGGTCTTTCTCCTTGGCAGGGGGGGAGGGGGTGGAAAACTGTCATGGAAGCAGGGCCTGACAACGTGAGATTTGGGGACTGAAAAAGCAAGGGCGGGGGGAGGTCGCTCTCTTGCTCGGGACCCTGAGAGCCGGACGGTCGGAGCTGCTGTCTGCTGAACCCACGGCCCCTGAGAAGCCAGCACGGAGCTGCCGGTCTGTCTGCTGTGAGGTTTTTTTTTTCTTTCCTGCCCTGCTAGGAAGCTGAGCTGCCACCAGCCCGTCTCTCCCCCTCTGCTCCCCCGCGCCTCCGGCAGGGCTCCGAGTTTTTGCTACACTGTAACTGTGCTCCCCTTGCCCGCTGAGGCCTCCTGCAGTCCCACTTCGCTGTGTCCGAGGATCCTGCTTCGTCCACCGATACCACCCACCCCCCCCGCGTGTTTGTGAAACAAAAGCTCTCCTCCATCCCTCCGTGCCTCGGGCAGCCGCCATTGCCGTGTGCTACCTGAGCTCACGCCGGAGCGCCCCCTGCAGGCACCGGGGAATCACCGCACCCAGAGCGCCCCTGCAGGCTGTGACTGGAACTGCACCAAAGGGAAAGGTGCCCGAAGCCGAGCAGGCTGCCACTGGGTTTCTGGTTCTGTTTGTTGGTCAACGTTATAGTTGTTGTTATTTGTTAGCTTTGTTTTAGATATTAGTAAAGATATTAGATATTAGTAAAGAACTGCTGTTCCTATTCTTATATCTTTGCCTGAGAGCCTCTTGATTTCAAATTTATAATAATTTAGAGGGAGAGGGGTTACAGTTTTCCATTCCAAGGGAGGCTCCTGCCTTCCTTAGCAGACACCAGTCTTTCAAACCAAGACAGTACAAAAGTACAGCAGACCCATATTTCATCTGTGGAGGAAGTGCATGTCCAGCCTTCTTTCACAGAAGAAAACCTGAGATATCATTTCCAGTATCTTCAAGACCAGCTGTTTACTTTGGGTGCAAGGCCCTTAAAGGAGATGCGTTTTTCAAAGGTATTTATCCCTGCTTTCTGAAAATCTAGCTCTGAGAGACCAAAAAAAAAAATCCATATGTATTACAATCTTGACTATTATTCAAAAGAACAAGTATCCATTCACTCAGACCTGTCTGCAGAGTAAAGGCCTGAGTGAGCCATGTCATCTTTACAAACTGCCATTTAAACCAATAAGATTATGTTTTTGAGCAGAACTATCAGGTGGGTAACAGCTCTGTACCTCTTATATTCCAAAGTGTTTCTAAAGTCACATAATTTTCTTCATAATTCGACAAAGCCTTCAAATGGCTTGGGACAAGCTCATCTCCTAGAAACAAAGGTAAGGAGACACATACTCTACTATCCCATTAAACTTCAATAGGATTGTTCAGAGATCTGTGTCACTTCATCCTTCCCCTTAGAATAAGCCCAGATGCAGCAAATGAGGGCAAAATACCTGTGAGGGATCGAGTACACCAGGAGTAATCCAGGTTAACTGCATCAGTATCAGAAATGAGCCATCAAACTTGAAACTTTTTAGCATTCCATCTTGAAGAACACTAACACCATACTAGAGAATCAGAAGAACTTCTTTTATAGTCATCCCTATCAATGTACATAATCCTTTGACATGCTTAATGTTCCTTGATTATATATGCTGTTTCTGCTTTGTGGTGATTGGCCGTGATATTGTTGTACCAGAAGAAGTTTAAAGTTTCTGTAATTTGTTCCCTTGTTGCAGGCAGCTATAATCAAGGTCTTTGACTGACTTCTCTCTGATTCTCTGAAGTTGGGTTTATTTAGCCCAAATATTCTCACCTCTTTTAAAACAAATTGGCTTTCATTTAGAATTCTTGTAGATGTCCCATATGGTTTTGTGGCACCTCTTCATTTCTTGGTTTCACTAGCCAACCCTGGAATCACTGAAATACAATATTCTTAAAGAGCTGTCCCAGGCAGGCCTCTGATTCTTTTCATATATGCCCAGGAAAAGTGTAAGTGTATACATCTACTCCGAGCCACTGCTTCATGATGAGCCTCAAAGGTAATAAATACTTTTATTGTGTTTTCTCCCTGTTAGTCCTGAAATGTTTTTAGCTACATTTGTTACTATTTAATTTTACGTAATTTTGACTGGGTAGTAATATAAATATCAGTCCTGGTGTTGCCTGATTCTGCTGTAGAATAATTAGAGAAGATGTAAAAAGGCATCAAACCTCCTCCTGAAGTCTGTATTTGTTATTGGAGCTATGTAAATGGTGATTAATAAATAACAAGATTAAAAGAGAAAGAGAAACAAATAGAAACAAAAATGCTCCTTTGCTTTGTGACTGCTTAACTTTTTCCCACTTATTATCATAATTCCACTTACAAGTCTGTAGTTGAAACTAAGAAAATTTTCAGAAATTTATTTTTAAGAGAAAGGAATACTTTTGGTTTTCTGCACAGATCACAAAACTCTAACATATGTATAGACATTTCAGAAATCAATTTCAGAAATTGATTTTACAGTATAAAGCAGCATTGTCCATATAGTAAAACAGGTCATGAAATTTACTTGTATCATTTCTATAACCCAAAATTATTCTACTCTTAAAATATTAGATTCTAAATATCCTCTTCTAAAGTCCTGAGCTTAATTCTGCTAGAAGTACTACAGACTACTGCTGCAGATATTAAATATAAAAACTACATTAGCAGAACAGTGAAGTTGCAAAGTTCATGTGCACCCTATGCCTATAATGCTTTGAGCTCTTTTAACAACCAATTCTCCAATAAACTGTTTTCTCCTCCTTGTGCAGTGTGGTTTATGCCCTATTTATTGTACACCATTCAGCTCCTGCTCTGAATTAATAATTTTCTTTCTTCCATAATAACATCAGTATAGGAATTTAATGCTTCCCAAACATTTATTTTCACAAATGAGATTAGAGATTACTATTCTCCTTCTTTTACCAACTATTAAACACACAGAGACATTAAGGTCAAAGGTGCTTACTAATTTTCAGTAGTCAGTTTGAGATTCTCCTGATGTGATTTTTTACTGTAAGCAGCAGAATACTGACTTCATTAAATTTTAAGTGCATTTGTTAACTTCAGAGATTGCCATGGACACTCTCTTAAATGAAATTGCAGCATTTCAAGTCCAATATCCAGAAAACAAATGCAAAATTGATGATCATGTAAGAAAAGAGAAGCCTTGGATAATATTTAATTATGTGACAGAGACAAAGTCTAAAAGTAACTTCCTAAGATTTTCCCATCAGACCAATCCAGTTTTTCCTTCTTTCTCTTCCCTGCACTGTTTCCCACTGCTGATTGCTTATTCTCTACCATTTACTGCAAGAATAACCAAACTTTTGGATTCCTTAAACTGAATGCCAGTAGTGATTGAATAACAATACTTGTAGAACTCTAGGATGACTGACAGGCAAGAGATAATAACAGCTTTCTAAGGATCCCATTAGTCATTGCAGAATGGGTCTGAATTAGGTTACAGCAATAATTATCCTGATTTTGTTTCTCACCACACCAAGGACTTGAAGAGACACCTGTAACGAAAGGTTTCTTCCTCTAATAATGTGAGATTTTTATTAGTCAGTCTTAGGAAACAAAACTTGAGAATTTGAGCCTGAGCTGTTAATAATTGCAATGGGATAGAGAAATTAAACCTGGATGTTATAAGCTGGAAAACTTCAGATAATAATATTGGAGCAATGAAAAGCACTGCCTTTACCACATCGTTACTGAGGCAGAGACTTCCCTAATTCCCATCAGGTTTTGCTCACTTTTCTTATTCAGTGAGCTGGAGAATGGTGTCTTCCCAGTGGAAAGCTTTAGACAAGTTCCAGGACCATGCAAGAACTTTGAAGTGACCTAACAAGGGTCTGAGGAGGAAGGTGGTGTGTGAGGGACAAGGACTGGTTGTCTCTGTCTCACAGTCAAGGTGTTTCCCTTTGGTATGAACTAGACTATGCTTTTATGGCAGGACCTGGAAGAAAGATGAAGGTCAGTTCCCTCAGTCACATGGGCAATAGCAACCTAATCCCAAACCTTGGAAAATATAAGAGTAAACTGTAAAAATGCCCTCTGTTTTGCTTGGCCTTTATTTAAATTCATTGTTGGGTACCTTTTAACTGGACTGTATCTGCACGCAAATGACTGTATCTGCTGCAAAAAACTGATCCACTGAACAGACAGACCCAGTGAACAGACGGCACTTAGCTGAGTGATGCAGCTGACACTCCTGAAGGATGGGATGCCATCCAGAGAGACCTGGACAAGCTCCAGAAATGAGTCCATGTGAACCTTACAAGATTCTACAAGGGGAAGTGGAAGGTTCTGCATGTGGGTCAGGGAAAGCCCCAGTATCAATACAAGCTGGGGGATGAAGGGACTGAGAACAGCCCTGCTGAGAAGAACTTGGGGGTGCTGGTGGATGAGGCCAGACATGATCCAGCAGTGAGCACTTGCAGCACAGAAAGCCAGCTGTGTCCTGGGCTGTATCCAAAGCAGCGTGGCCAGCAGGGTGAGGGAAGTGATTCTGTCCCTCTGCTTTGGTGACACCCCACCTGCAGTGCTGCATGCAGCTCTAGGGTCCCCAGCACAGGAAGATGTGGACCTGTTGGTGGGAGTGCAGAAGAGGCCATAAAACTGAACAGAGAGATGGAGCACCTGGCTATAATGAAGGACATCAGGAAGAACATCAGGCCACAGGCTGAACACCTCCTGTATGAAGGAAGGCTGAGGGAATGGGGGTTATTCAGCCTGGGGAGAAGATTCTGGGAAGATCTTATTGCAGCCTTTTAGTACTAAAAAGTGATTTAGAAGAAAGATGGGGACAGACTTCTAAGTATGGCCTGTAGCAATTGGACAGGGGAAAATTGTTTTAGACTAAAAGAGAGTTGATTCAGACATTTTGTATGATGAAGCACTGGAACAAGTTGCTCAGACAGGTAGTAGAGGCCCCATTCCTAGAAGCATTCAAGGACAGGTTAGACAGAGCTCTGAATAACTTGACCTAACTGAAGATGTCCCTGGCTTACTGCATGGGGTGTTAGACTAGATGACCTTCAAAGGACCCTTTCAACCCAAACCACTGTATTATTCTATGGTTCCATGTTTCCTTGATTCTGAATGAACAGAGTACTTGTTGGAAGTTAGTAATGGTGGTGCTCAGAACTCCAGAGAGATGGAGATGAATGGAGACAGAAATTCTACCTCCTATCCACACCAGTGACTATAACCAGCTGGCACAAGGAGCTGTGCCTATAGTGCAGGAATATACACTGGGATCAATAGAAGTAGTGCAAGTGTATCTGAATTACTCTTAGTATGTGTACCAGGGGTGGATTTCAGAGTGAATTTTTAAGGAGAAAATCTTTCCTCTCCTCCATCCTCAGTTACGTGACACAGAGGAGGCCATACAACCATTGACTATATTGCTTCTGCATCCGTGCTGTGCTGGTAGTCACATAGCAGGAACAGCAAAAACCCTAAGAATTCACAAGAGCCATCGTAACAGAGCTCATCTGATGATGAAGATCTGCACCATTCACATTGCAGGTCAACGTGTTTGGGCTGTAGTACATAATGTCTTCACAATTAAAAGACAGCTGATGGTGTATTTGCAAACTACAGATTTTTTTCTGCATAAATATGTTAACTGACATTTATGCCAAACATATTACACACTCTTGTCAAGAGAATAGAACCCATCTGTACTGCAGAGATGTAATTAGCATTAATTAATACGTTCGCATTGTCTGGTGCTCATATATTTTGCCCTGAAGTCATAAATGTGGCATGGCATTTCATAAGGCAGTATTCATGAGCCTTCATCTAAATTCCAAACATTTGGATTTTGTGATGCTTTTAATGCCCCTTGTTTTTAACTGTTTCTTAGCATCTACAGAAAGGGAGTTCCATTCAGTGTTTGAGAAATTGCTGTTCCTGCTAAGAACTTCTTATAGGCAAAAAAGTTTCTTCAGCAATTGATACTCTAGCACTAAAGTAAACCGTTGCAATTATCTTGTGACACAGTAATGAAGAAACTTGTTTTTCACAAACATGAAGCAATTAACAGCAAATGTTTGAATAAGTTATTAACAAGTTACAGTACAATCTTTTCATCCAAGCCGTTTGGTAAACAACATGTATATATTAATTGGAAGGATGACAAGTGATTAGGGACAAAGGCACATCATCTGCAGTAGCACTGTTTTTACCATTTGTGATTCAGCAGAGATCCTCAAACTAGTGAATCCACTTGCATGCCCTACTCATGGCCAATATGCATGTGTGGAAAACATGCTCCTTTTCTTTCCAAAAAACTTTATAGGCATGTGAAATTCTCTGTTACTAGTTTTTTCTGTCTCTGCAAACCTCTCCTCTGGTTCTAGTCATTCTGAATGATGCATAAGAACTGAGAGCTCTGGACTGAATTTCTTCATTGGAAATCTTTTAAGTGAGTATTAATGTTCCTTCCCAAGTCATAATAGAGGGAGTCACATGTGCTTCCTGCATAGTTTTCTGTAATATTTCCTTTATCCCTCCATTTCTGAGACCCTCTTCTCCCCATTTACTTTTGGCTGCAAGCAGTTTTTCCCTTTGTTTGGTAACAAAGCAATAGCTGCAGTTGCTGGATATGCATTAATTGGATATCTTTCACAGGTTGAATGCCCTGATAACTGAAAGTATCTGGGCTAGGCTACCTTAACAGTAGTTTAGTTTTCCTACCGTGAGTACAGCATCCACAGATCTGTCAGAAGCCATGAACATGTGAATGGGTTAACTACTAGTTTTAGCTGCCCAAATTTTTTAAAGCCACAAACAACATTCAACCCCTAGAAGCAATATGGCCCTGCTCTAGGAGTGACAAATTTATCTTTGGGTAAATCAGAGGTAATTTTGTCACATATTAATTGTGTGCCTCTAAATACACAGCCCGTTTATTTCTCATGCTTTCAGATGCACAGCTGTATTGTAAGCAGCTGCCACAAGTGTGATTTGCTCCATTTTTATACATCAAGCCATCATGTATGTGCCCATTAGTGCCATAACCTTGATAGGATGTGGCTGGCAGCTTTTTGGTGTTCTTAATGTTCATTTAGAGTGTGACCCCATGCACCTTTTTCTTGCAGCAATGAGGCCTCACAGAATCATCTTCACCAGTCTTAGACATTTATTTACCATCATCATTGTGTTGACCCAATGTTTTGTAAGGCTGAATGGGAAACTGGACTGGTTCACTGATGTAACTGCAATACAATTTGACAGGAAGAACAGCTATTCAATGCACTAATCTGGTTTACCATGAGAACCAAAAAAGCTGAGTCACAGCACAAGTGAGAAACCAACAGATGATGGCAAATCATTTCATGGATATACTGCAGAGGAATGGGTGCACAGTAAGTCCATATGAATGCACGTACTGAGGTTGTACCAACAGGAGCTGGTTGAATCCATCTGCTAATATTTTGAGCTGCTAATCAAATGCCTCATTTTAGTTGCATCATCACAAAATGTGGCAACTCTTACTTTAGCAAGGTGGGTGTAGGTCACTGCTCTTTACTCAGAGTAGGTAAGCTGCCTGGAGGAAGAAAGTTAACTCAAATTTATCTGAACTGACTCTTTCAGCAAAGACGAACCTTAAAAAACACCTTCTGAAGCAGATCAGGGGAAATGCTTTGCTTGATTTTTCACCTGTCTTTTCATTTGTAGTACAATATCACATTTAGAGAATAGCATGATTTTTGTATTAAAAAAATAGAGGGGAAAGAGTCAGAAACAAGTTGTACCTTCAGCATAGCTGATGCTTTTTTAAATTGGAAAAGGAATCTTTATTTCCTTTTATCAGTATCTTTGTCAGCATCCTCAGAATTTAAACAGAGTGAAAGTCCTTCTAAATAAGTCCTTCCTTTCTTCCAGCTTGGACAGAGTCCACATGTGAAGCACAAAATCGAGGACAGTTCAAGGTGTTGGACTTCGGAAACATCTATGGCATGATTTTGTTGCTAAGAGAAGAGCAGTACCTCCTGCAAGAATTCTACCAGCCAAGCTGCTCAGACACACTAATGAGCTTACTATTTGCTTCTCAGTGCACAGTTATGACTCTGTCATGCATCAATATGTGGGTATCAGTGCCTGCAGAATCAAAATCTGAAGATATTAGTAGGAAACTACATACTGAATATGTGGAGTATGTTCAATGCAGATATTGTAAACACAGAGTTTGAAGGGTTTGCCACATCAATTTAAATTTAGTAAACCTCCTATTTCAGCTCAGTAATTTTGTTCATGAAAAGTTTGAAGAATTACATTTAACACATTTCTGAATTATCCAAGAGGAAAAAACAACTGAACAATTTTCTGTAAATATGAAAACCACAGGGTTTTCACAATATTCAGATCATTAAAAATAAACTGAATGGATTTCTTTTTAACTTTGGAGTAATATGCATATCTGAGAGAATAAATGTGAGAATTTTAGCTTATATAGTCACATTCTGGAAAAATTAAATTGCTGAAAATGAAAGACTAAAATTCCAGGGTGTCTTTTTTCAGAGGTCTGTAACTGCAACACAAACTTTGCAATAAATCACATGCAAAAAAAAAATCTTGCATGTCTGCTATTTCAAGTAGTTCTGTTACAGAAAAGGATATGCAAGCTGCTATACTGCATGAAGTTTATGATAAGATCCTATCAAGGTAGACTACTGATCCTTCCATATACAAGTGTACATAGGCTACTGTTTTTAAATGGAGTTGCAATTCTCTGTAATCTTTTAAATAACCTCTTAGTTGCTCGCCCACTAATGAAAATAGTGGTAAAACAAAGACATCACAATGGAAATGACAGAAAGCACATAATAAAAATTAAATTTTATGTGTATCTGTGTGCAAGATGTTTACCAAAATATCTTTAAGGTTCTGTCCTGAAACTCAGCAAATAGGCAATGTTGTTCAGAAATGTGAATTTTTTTTTTGTTTGGCTTGCATTGTAAAAGGCTTATATTGTAACTGATATTCAGTGTTATCAGTAGTAAAAATTATCTGCTATAGAGGAAATTGCTTGTTCTGGGAGTTTCCAGAGCTCTTGTGTGCTATCTTTAGTGCAGTAACAACAAAAGCTAGCAGTATGAGGATCAGTAATTTCTTGTGTGTTCTTTTAACATTATCTCTGAAAATCAAAATATAGGGGGGTAATATAATAGGTCTAGACTTGAATATTAGGCACCATACCTCCTTGAAAAAAAAGGCTGAAAAAAGCACTAAAAAAAATATAAAGGTTTTTGCCCACTAGTATGCATCTTTTTATGATATTTTCAGGAAGAAAATGAAGAGGATATTGTGTTTCCCAAAAGAAAAGCCTAGCCTCACAATTTTCCAGGATTGTTGGAGTTTTTTTGTTAAACAGGAAACAGAACTGGTGAGGAAAGCATACAAGCTTCATAATATCTGAATGCAAATGTCTGCTGCCCCTTTGTGGCTGTTTTTAGTCTCTTGAGGTTTTCAAGCAAATGTAATGGATATCTGATTAAATTTACATAATATCAAGAATTAGCACAACATATATGTACCATTTGAATCCTATGTAATTTTTTTAAATACAGTCTAGATCCTAAACAGGTCATGTTAGGACTATTTCAAATGTAAAAGACATTATAGTAGTAAGCATACACAGCAAGAAGCAGAAACAGTAGTTGTGACACCCTAAAGATAAAAATGAGTCTCTAAAGTGTAGGGTGAAGTGATTTTGAAAAAGTGCCTGTGCATTTCCAATCAGTTTGTACTAATTTTTATTTATTGATTTAATAAAAATTGTTATATTTTGCTGCAACCTAGTATATTAATATATAGCCACAGTTTGAGGGATTTGTTTAGACCCTAGAATTTTCTTGGTCAGAGGAGGAATATTACCACAGACATATCTGCTCTCCTGATTTGTACAAGGACAGTGGAGAAAATGAAGTGTCAGCAAGATGTGCAGGGGAGAGAATATATTGGTCTGGATAGCTCCTGCCAGTGGCTTCAATAGAGGAAAGAACCTGGAATCCAGGGAAATCTAGAGACAGGCAGAAAGAGACAAGATCAGCTGTAGGAGGTACCTGAGAAATATTCTGCATGTTCATTGGCAATATGTTTCCATGTTAACTTCTGGTTTACTGCTTTCATTCATTAAAAGGCTCTTGCAATTGCTCATAATACACTGTGTATATGTGCTGAGTTCCTTAAATGCTCTCTGATTGTAATGAGAATACAAAAATGTTTTCCATTCTGCAAGGAAGGGCCTGAAGTTCGAAGACAATCCATTGATTGTTTCTGTCTACAAGCAGCCTCTTTTCCCCTACCACAATGTGCAATGTGCAGGGCTCAGACAATATGAGACACAACATGACTCCAGGCCAGCTGGCCACATTTTTGTGTGTATCCACTGCAGGAGCCAAACTCATTCTGTGGTGGAAGCCAAAAGGACACCTTCCATTACAATCCATGAATCAGGACTGAGAAGTTAAGCATAATTTGAAATTTATGGAGCATAAACGCTTACACTTGGCATTGCCAGGAACCAGGTTTTGATGTATTCCATGGTGGTGTGGTTTAACCCCAGCTGGCAACTCAGCCCCACACAGCCCCTTGCTCATTCTCCCAGTGGGATAGGGGGTTGAATCAGAAGGGTGAAATTGAGGAAGCTCATGTGCTGAGATAAAGACAGTTTAATAGGTGAAGCAAAAGCTGCACACAAAACAAAACAAGGAATTCATTCATCGCTTCCCATGAGCAGGCAGGTGTTGAGCCATCCCCAGGAAAGCACAGCTCCATAATGCCTAGTAGTTACTTGGGAAGACAAATAACATTACTCCAAATGTACTCTCCTTCCTTCTTCTCCCCCCAGCTCTATATGCTGAGCATGACACTATATGGTCTAGAAAATATCTTGGGTCAGTTGGGGTCACTGGGCCTGGCTGTGCCCCTCCCAGCTCTCTGTGCATCCCTAGCCCCCTTGCTGGTGGGGTTGGGTGAGCAGCAGAAAAGGCCTTGTCTTTGTGCAAGCTCTGCTCAACAATAGCAAAAACATTAAAACATCCCTGTGTTACCAACACTGTTTCCAGCAGAAATCCAAACCACAGCCTCGTACTACCTACTAGAAGAAAATTAACTCTATCCCAGACAAAACCAGCGCACGTGCCTGCTGCTCTCATCAAGGAAAATACCTTTAGTGTCTTTAAAGGCTTTTCTAAGTAGCTCTTTACTGAAAAACTCTTTACTGATTTTACCTGAGAAAAACTCAAAATTACTATCCTCAACAGGACAGTCTTTTGAGTTCCTAGCACCTGCATCTCAGGTCTATCTGTGGATAGTCTTGTCTAATTTTTAAGATCAGTTTAACATAGAAATGCTATTCTCAAAAAGCTGTTTGCATAAAATAAGCATACATAAAGCTTATAAAGCTCTGTGCTTTTATTCTGTGCAAATGGAACAGTAACATTTTGAAAGATAGAGGATATTATAGCTCTTCAAAATTATGTAATGAGTTCTTACACTGAATCCTGGCAGAGTTTATGTTTGCTTCCCATATTTAACTTCCCAGCTGAATTTAAGCCAGTCATATGTATAAAATGATTTGATTTTTTTTTTTTTTTTTGACAGGATCACACAGATTTTTTAATTGCTGATTCGTTGCTGTATTTCTGAAAAACATGCAGCTCCTAAAGATGTTTGTTGTGGTGTGTTGTGGAGAATATAGATTTCATAGCTGGGTTCCTAATCCAGGTTAGACCCCTGCTCTACACCCAGGTAAGAAAGGTTTCATAAGGCCTTAGATCTCCTTGTCTTGGATTGTATTATCTTTAATTTTTGAGAAATGTCAGCATCATTTGAAAAGCCACTGTTGCAATAGATTTACAGAAATTAATCCTGCACAGTATCCAAACTGCTATCCCTTATCCTGAATATGAAGAAAAATTCCACTATTTTAAACATATGAGACATTTCCACCATTAAGTTCCATTTGCTCTTGCACTGTGGGAACCTCTTTTTTGAAAAAAATACAGGGGGAGCTGGTAGCTTTAGAGAGCACATCTGTAAATAAACAGACCACAGCTAGGATGCTCTGAATCCTGTGTACTTCAGCAATATAGAGCTGTATGCTGCATTCCTGAATTTAAACAGAAAAAGGGCCACGTAGGGAAGTATCAGGGATTTTTAAATGCCAATATTCATCATAAATACTTTTCAAATATGCACAGACAACATCTGTAGTATATAAAGCAATAAGCACATCTTTTGACATCCTTGCTATTTATACAGCAGCACAAAGGTAGAGCTACAGCATCAGTCAACTATTTTGACACAAGTTGTCAACATTTTTACCTCAGTGCTGTTGATGATAATTATTACAAATCTAGGGATTCTGATCCCTCTCAAGAGTCCATCCAGCTTGTTTCCCAAAACTAAGTGACAAGGATGATTTGTTCTTAACAAGGAAAGGTGGGGTGGGAGTTCATTGATGAGTCCCCTCAAACAATGTGTATATTTTGAGTTTCTTCCAAAGGATAAGCTTTTATCTTTTTTTAAATACTATACATTGGCTTTACAGTTTGGAAGCTTAAACACCACTCACAGGAGTAAAAACAAATGAAATGCTTTGTCATGGAATGTTAGACTAGGAGCTGGGTACACCACGTATGCGATTCGGATCAGTGTCATTAGCTCCAGGAGGATGAAGTGTCTGCAGCAATTCACCAGAGGTAAGAATTCTGTCTTAATACATAAAGGGCTTCAGTTTTATATGAATAAAGCCAATACTGGTGTCACAGTAATGAGTTCACAGGCTGGGTGAAAAAGCAGAATTACATTATTTGTAATACCCTGTAGCTCACCTTCTCAACTGATGAGCTTTTTATCAAACCATAGCATTTTTCAAAATCCAGAGGGAAAGATTTGGTAATACTTCACATTTCCAAAAATAAACTTGTACTATATCATAGTTTGTATTTCTGAATGCAAACAATTGGGTTTTTTATAAACCAAGTCTTTTGTCAAATGTCCTCCAGCCCTTTAATTAATAAACCACACAGGGAATCCAGCACCATTTGAAATTCTATCCAAAAAATGGCCTTGGCACAAAAGAAAAGGAAGTCAGTCAGGTAGGATTTAATTTTTTAATGAACAATTCCTTATCCAAAAGAAAAATAAAGCTTTGAAATAAAAGTTTCAAGGCCAATACTTGCATTATTTATACCTGCAATTATACAAGTGGAATAACTGGTCTGTAAAACAGTTGTTAAAATCAGTCTTTGTGAGGACTGCATATTAAATATGTTACATATTACATATGTTGTATATTATGTAAGTTACATATTTCTGTGGTAGCCCTGTAGCATATTTTAAAAGTCAATGATGTTTAAGAGAGGTGAGTTTGGCCAGTTCATCAAGCTTTTTGTTATATGAAGAGCATATCATACTAATTGTTGCTTAGTTGGCATAAATCATATGAAATTGCTATGAAAGTACATATTCATGTTATTTATGTTCGAGTCTCCAGCAGGCTCAGGGTTTCTCTTCCTCCCTTCCCAAGTGTGTTTTTCACAGAGTAGTCATGCATCTGCTTGCTTTCCCATTCCTTTCTTCTTTATTACAGAAGATATCTAAAGAGAGAAACAGAAATAGAAATCAAGAATTACAAACATTAAAAAATAAAATCCCATACAGATTAAAGAATGGACCACCTACCTCATGAATTAGGCCTACAGCAGCTGTTCTTAAAATAGCCTAGACTCAGTATTCAGAGTTAATGGACCTGGTCTCTTGTTCCTGCTTTCTTCTTCTTTCCTGCACCAGGAAAGCAAATCTTTCTTCACAGTTCTTGCTTTCGTTGACATCATTGAGAGATTTTCAACACGGAAATTTTCTTTTCAGTAGAATGCAGCAAACCCCATGTTGCAACATTAAATGAAGAAAAATAATGTAGATTTTATAGTGGAAAGGCATGCCCTTGTTTGCCAAGTGCTTTTTATTTGAAAGGAGGTCTTCAAATAATCATTGACAGGACCAAGGGAGGAGGGATTCATACAGTAACAATTTGCTATTCTTTTATATGTAGCCTTATAAACTTGAAGAAATCTGATAACTCAAGAGGGACAATACAGTGGAAAGTGAAAACATGGAAGATCCATCCAATCCACAGGAGATCCTAGGTGTGTGTAGATTTTTTCATACTTCAAAAATAGCAGCCATAAACTTATTTTCAGTGTTACTTCTAGAAAAAGGCTTATATTATATATAAATAATTGAAAGTACTTTGGCTTCATGAGTGATGAGTTGACTTTGGCTGCCTGACAGATGCCCATCCAGGTGCTCTCACCCTCCTCCTCCTTCTCAGCATGACAAGGGAAGAAAATAAGGGAAAAAAGAAACTTCATGGATCCATATAAGGACAGGGAGGCCCCTTACCAAGTACCATCACAGACCCAATACACTTCACTTGGGGGAAATTTAGTTTATTGCCAATTTAATTATATTTGAATAGAAAAAAAACTAAAACAGCACCTTCCCTCCACCCATACCTTTTTCCTAGGTCCAGCTTCATTCCTTTATTCCCAATTCTTCCACCCATCCTAACCTTCAAGTTGTTCAGAGGGATGGCTGGGGGTTTAGGGCATGATCTTTGCCAATCCTTACTCCTCACACTTTTCCCCTGTTTCAATGTGGGTCCTTCCAAGGGGTTGAATACCTTCAGAAATATCTGCTCCCATGCAGGCTCTCCAGAAGATGCAGTCCCTCAGGAAATATTCATCGGCTCCACAGTGGCCCACACAGGCTGCAAAGTCTCTACTCCAGCACCTAAAGCACTTCCTTCCTTTCTTTTTCAACCATGATGATACAGGGCTGTTTATCACACTTTTCCCCTCACTCCTCATTGCCCCAAAGTGTTTTCCCCTTTCTAAAATACATTTTCCCAGAGGCACTGCCAGCATGGCTGAGAGGCTCAGCTGTGCCATTAGTGAATCAGTTGGAGCCACCTGGAGCTGTTCTTGTCCATCACAGCATAGCCACAGCCTCTCCTCACAGACACTGCTCCACAGCCCCTATGGCACCTGCACCTAGGTCAACTTAGAGTTTCCAGAATTAATAATGTCTTCTGCTGCTAACACGAGTAGCCTCTTGTCTTCTCAGGGTAATACAACTTTCATTCAAATGGTGGCACAATGAAAACAATTGAGAATTAAAGGGCAGGGATAATGGACATAAATACTAGGCTTCAGATCATGATGCCAGACAAGATAACCAAGGAAAGTAATGAGAAAACAAGTTGATGTATTGTATCTTGAAATGATAACAAAATTATATGGTTTATGGTCTAAACATTTGTCAACCAGAATGAATACCATTAGAGTGAAATATGAAACCATGGAGTGCATTCTAATGTGACAGAAAACAGCAGAAAGTTGATGGGGCCCACACCAAACTCCATAATTTGGAGTTTGAGCAGATCTACTCCTGGTGACAGACCTAAAACAACAGTCAGGAACCAAGAGTGAAACATCCTATATATAGATCCCTACAGACCACCCTACATGGGTGGGTCCACATGGCCCAAGTGTGCTGAGCATCACATCTGGGCCTGAGGATCTCAAAGACTGGACTCATTGCTCATACATCACCTGTGAGAACCACAAGAACCTCCGATATGCCTGTGCTAAGTATATAATATAGTTAAAGAATCCAAAAAGGAAATGTGGAAATATTGCAAGGAGAAGAACCTTTGTGATCTTTGTAATGGTGAAATGCACACTGTAGAAAGGCCTCATAATCTGACACTGAACCCAAATTACCTTCATGTTCATGGGCACAAAAAACTGCAGCAATAGACATTGCAAACTTGTCTGCACATCTCCATCACACCAACACCACCCGAACCTTGGCTTCAACATTCTGTAGACATTAGGACATTGTAGAATCATAGAATCATTAAGGTTGGAAAACCTTTTCCAACCAAAAGTCCAACCTTTGACCAAACACCACCAT
Organism: Eopsaltria australis; assembly: GCA_034509425.1. Lineage (NCBI taxonomy): Eukaryota > Metazoa > Chordata > Aves > Passeriformes > Petroicidae > Eopsaltria > Eopsaltria australis. Next base: position 1,496,012 of record JAVTVJ010000452.1, on the reverse strand, counting down.
GTCAACTAAACCATAGCATTAAATGACGTGTCCACTCATCACTTCCAGGGATGGTGACTCCACCACCTCCCTGGGCAGCCTATTCCAATGCCAGACCATCGTTTCAATGAAGAAAGTCCTCCTAATGTCCAACCTGAACCTTCTGTGGCAGAGCTTGAGGCCAATTCCTCCTGTCCTGTCACTTGTTGCCTGGGAGAAGAGACCAACACCCACCTTCCTACAGTCTCCTTTCGGGCAGTTGTAGAGAGCAGTAAGATCTCTCTTCAGCCTCCTTTTCTCCAGACTAAACACTTACAGCTCCTTCAGCCACTCCTCACATGACTTACTCTCTAGACCCTTCACTGCCTTTGTTGCCCTTCTCTGGACATGCTAAGTAGAAGTTTTATATGAATAAAGTTAGCAGGCAATGAGCCATCATATCAATGGTGATACAAGTTGCTGCAGGGAACCTCTGCAGATACCACTTCTATTACAGCTGAACAAATACATTGCAAATAACTGGACAGATCAATCTTGTTTCTGTTCAAGAGTTGTTGAAGAGTAGCTTACAGTTTCTTTAATTGTATAATTATATTTCTTGCTCAGAATCACACAGTGGATAATTAGATGAACAAGATTTGCTCTGAAGGTTCACGCAAGCAGTTCGTACCAACATCTGCAATTTTAGAAGTTTCAATTAGATTTCATTGCTTATGTAGGTCACGTGTGATTGGATCTGACTTGTGCCAGTATGAGTATTGCTCTTAGTATCCAAAATATGATATGAAGATTTACATAAAAATTCAAAACATAGATTGATCAGATATTCTCCAACAACATTAATGTGAACATTCCTACATTTTCAAAAGACTACAGAGAATAATCCTAAGGTACCAGCAACAAAAATTTCTATATTTTTTCCACCTTTTAGTTTTACCATATATTTATGGATTAGATGTGAGATATTTGTTGACATAAAATGCTAAATTTTGAGTTAAAAAGGGCTTATAAATAATGTGAAAATATCTGAGCAACGATCTGTTTTACCTGTACTTATTTTCTGTACACTGTAGACACAGTTAAATCCTGAAGCACTCAAATGCAGTGCTTTGACAATTAAAATGATACCGTTTTTTCCTCCTACACAATTTTTTGAAGCTTTCAGGTACCATTTTCTTCAAGAGTACATGGTGTACCCTACATTTAGGAATGGAAAATCTGTAAAATTTCTGAAATCAGGAAAATGTGTATTTTTTAAGGTTGCATTATTTTCAAAGTTAAATATTTGAATTTAAAATGCAGACCCTTCCTCTGTGAAGCAAGCCAGATCTTAGGTCTTCATCAAAGAAGATCAGAAATGTAGATGAAGCCCAAGAAAGGAACCAGACAATATTATTATTGTATGATAAGGAAAAATCCCTTATCTATGAGGTAATATAAAATAAAGGACAATTTTTTTCTCATTTGTCCTTTTCCTTTTCTCATTTCCTTTTCCAGAATTATCCATGTGTGGTAAGAGTAGGGGTAATATCTAGAATAATACTGTTAGAAAAAGAAAAATAAATTCAGCAGCAAGCTACCAAGAAATGAACAGTTAATCTTAGAAGACAAAGAAAAAATAATACAAAAAAGTAGAATCTACCTCTCTTCCACATTATTCTCCAGAAAAATTCTGGAAATGTGTTTCAACTAAGTCATCTGCCAGTGGCAAGATCATTGCTTAAATGAAACTGTTGGCAGCATCACAGAAAAGATGAAATTGGGGTTAACACACCTATGGAATAATTTATTCTACTCCATGCAATCACACCACCTGCCCAGGAAGAGTAAATGCACAAGCATCAAATCTAAGTCTGGAGAAAATGAAGTCATTTAAGTCAAGGAATGTTCAAACTGCTGTAATTTTTATCTTCATTTGCTCAAAAAATATCCTCAGTGGAAGTAGACAGGAGTTTTAGCTCACTGAACTTTCTGTTCCTCACCATGAGTACACAAAAGTTCAGAAAAAAACCCAGATATTCAGCTCTTGAGCTACCAGGCCCCCAGATCTCCAATTTCTCTAAAAATCATAGCAACAAAAAAGTAGAGCAAAATTTTGATGCTGAAAAGTTCCACATTATGGGTGACTCTATTTCTCAATAACCAAACATGTTTGTTTGTTGTGCAGAGTGAAAGGTGAGAGACAAAGACCATTTTCTTTCCTACAATGCAAATTCTCAGAGTCAAAGAAATATTGCAGTATAGGTTAAACATATTTAACTCTGCTAGGTTTAACCTCTAATACATAATAGATTAAACATATTTCTTTTTAACTCTGTCCCGTATTCTGGCTTGCATTTTGTTGAGCTCTCTTGGGTCAAAGACATAGTGCAAAAATATCCCCATTTTGCTTTCATTTAGGGAGACAGGGATTTCCAGAGCCAGTCCTAAGCCTGGAGAGATGTAGCCTCTGATTAAGTCTTGTCCTGGAAGGGCACAGCAATAGACACCTACCCAACCTATTTCTTTCAGCAGAGCCAAATGTATCCACATAATTTCTCACAGTTGTTTAACCTCATCTTTAAGATCTCATCTAACTTCTTTCAACCTCTTATCTAGCCCATACTTACAAATTCCTATCACTGCAAGTGCCTTTGGCCAACTTTCTGAGGGTTTTTTTGTTCTGACTGTTAAAAATTTCTCCATGTTAAATCCAAATTTCCCTTGCTAGCATTTATGGCTCTTTCTTATCCAGTCTCCAGTGAATATGGAGAATGTTTTGTTCCTTTCCTCTTCACCTATTTTACAATTTATCTTTTATGTACTACAAGATTGATTTCCCTTCAGATTCTGTTCCTTAAGCTGAAATACATGCCCAACAAAATTAAAGGGAGAATCCTGTATTGCAGTTCCATCAGGAACAGAAATTAAAGTCTCAAGAAAAGCTATGGTGACATCTTCTGAGCTTGAGCACATTTTATCCGGGAAATTGTTATGTCTGTATCTTGGCTTTCCTCCTTTTGAAAACTCCTTGATTATTGTAGAAAGAAATTATTTTATTTCTTTATAAGTGAAGAAGGGTTTTTTTGGTTCTCAGGTTAATTTATTTTTTGTATTCTACATTTTTAATTAGCAGCTCTCTGCTTCAAAGCATATGTTTCATCAGATTATGGGCATTAATAGACCACAGTATCAAGTTTGTCATGTCACATTCTTTAGCCATGAAAAAAAAATTATTGCATGACTTATGGAGGATTATACACTCTAAAAATAGTCAAGATGAAGAGACTTGTCAAGAAAATTATATTAACCAAGATACATAGGAAAGAAAGCATCTCAATTATAGCTAGGTTTTAAAAACAGTACCTTCTTTCAGCAAGAAAATTAATCTTTAAAATATATCTCATCTGATGAAAACTGTGACCTATTCAGGTGACAGTTTAATTCATAAAGATTGCATTTAAGTTTAAATAAACCATTTTTCTTGCCACTGTAATAGACTAAGAGCTCATGGTCAGTGAATTGTGAAGTAACTTACTGGAGAATGAACAGTAATTTCTTCAGTTGCATTAACTCCACTTGCTTGTATTTGTGCCAGTACAAATTTCAATATAGACTGTTGAGAATATAGCTGATTTCCTAGCACCTCGACTTCATGTTTCACATCACTCTTGTTCATATACACAGAGCCAATGACCTTTTGCATTCTCCCAATTAGCAGATGAGTTGTGCTGGTTCTGAGAGCTGCATGTGTAGTATTGCCTTTGGAGGACCACTCCTGACACTGCCAGTTTAGCAGCCTAGCCATTAGTAACATTTAGATTCAATGCCAGCAGGTAAGAGAAGAAAAAAATTGTTGTTGCTGGAGGCTTTGGGGGCTGGAAGGGAGGTAGACTCTGCAACTGATCTGGGGTTAAGCCATGGTTTCTGCACCCAGCTCTGGAGTTAGAGATATTATCTATGTAACTGCTTTCTGCCCCTCACTAGCAATGATTCTGGGTTATTTAAACTGTTGTCCTGAAAGACTTTAAAATCTTACTTTCACAGTATTGCTCTTGACATTTTAAGCTAATTTCTTGCCTCTTCCCTTGTATTTCTCTGCAGCCAGCTCATTTTGCCTTATATCTATCATCTTCAGCTCACTGTCACATTTAATTTTGACCTGATCAAAGTAGCAGATTGCAACCTTTTTAAGGTAGCTAATACAAGAAGGAATAATCAAACTAGTCCACATTAACAGATTGCTGACCAGAAACCATGCTGTCACCTGGGGGCTTTTCAAGTAGAACTGGATGAATGGGACACCTCTACTTAATATGCTCAAGGCCAGCATGTGGACAGGAGAACAGGAGTTAGGAATGTATTGCACTGGTCCCAAAGGCAAATAGCCATAGAACCAGTCTAACTCTTGTGAGTAGCACCTTGAGGGAGGTGTCTGTGAAAGCACAAAGCTCCTGGCTACTCGTGTCCAGAGAGCTCTGTTTTCAGGAGACACTTTTTACAGTGGGTTGAGGGTTATTGTCAGTGAGGTGATCCCTGCTTCAAGAAGCAGCACTTCACAGACCCCATTATAAGTTTGAAAGTTCAATGATGTCAGGGGCCAGGAACAAACAAAGGACCATCAATCAGTAATTTGCTTTGTGATCTTATGTCTTCACATGAATTTTTACTAGTTAATTTGATTGCTAATTTGAGAAAAAAAAGAAAATGTTTTCTAGAATTTCAGGGGATCAGCTCTGCTTCAGTTTGGAGGATGCATTTTGAAACCTCAGAGGAACATACACCTGGAAGGCCCGGTGGTAGACTCTCGGAACAGGCAAGGCTATGTTCAGTACTGTGCCATCAGGGAAGCTCTTTGTGGTACAGCCAACTCTAAGAAAGGAAATTCAGTCCCTCACATTACATTGGTGATAACATCATATTCCCTTTCCCAGCAGAGTGATCTAAAAACTAGTCCTATGTTAATTGCCTATGATATCAATGATTTTCCTGTATTTACACTCAACTGCATCACTATAGACATGAGGTGCATTATGCCCCAATAGACTGTGCAAAGATTTAGATAGTATTTGGAACATTGAAATAAATAAAACCCACTGCTAAACCATAAAACTTAGGCTCTATCATCTTTTATATTCGTGTGAGTTGTCTGTAATAATAATTAATACCATGCCAATCATCTTTTATACTAATATAATAAAGTAACTGATGCATTTTACTTTTGCTGAGTATCTGCAGTTTTGTGTCTGTAACTTCAAGTGACATTAATAAGACTGAGGTTATTGATGGTATTTGATTTTCTTTCATGCATCATATAAAGCCTGCCACATTGCAAGCACTGTTGCCAACTTTCTTATTAAAGTTGAACCTACACTCTTGCTTAATTTGCTTCAGCATGTCTTATGGAATTACTATTCTTTTTCAGAAGACCTGTAACATCTGATTGCAGAAGGAATTTATATGACTGCAAACAGGATGTCTTGCCACAACAAACCAGTATACAACCCTCACTCATTCACTTTCTGTCAGAGAAGTGTGATATGTATTGATGAGGACCATGGGTTTTTTTTCTCCAGATCACGACTTTTTTAAGCAGCAGACATTAAGGGGAGGGAGGGGCAGGCAGGGGGAGAAATGAGGGCACAAATTTCTAATTAGTCCTTCATACCCCACATTTTCTGTCTTGATAATCTATATTGGGTCTGGCTGTGACAGAATTACTTGTCTTCATAGCAGCCTGTATGCTGGTGCATTTTACATCTCTGACTAAACCATTGTTAATGACACAACAGTGTCCCACTTTTGGCTGAACATCTGCACAGTGAGTAGGCTACTGGTACATGGGAAACCAAGAGAGGACTGAGCCACGTCAGCCAACCTGAGCTGGCCAAAGGGATATTCCATACCACATGAAATTGTGTTCAGCAATAAAATCTCAAGGAAAGAAAGACTAAGGAGTGATGCTTCTGTTTATGGTATTACACATGCTGAGGTTCTGCTTTCCAAGCACTGAAAAGTAGTGTATAAATGCCTTTTTTTTCTTTCCTGGTATATTCAGCTTTTGCTTCAACTGTTAGATTGTTTCAATCCCAATTCATGAATATTTTCACTGTCTAGTTTCTCCTCATACTACAGGGAAAGGGAAATGAACAAGCAGTTGAGTGGGTTCTTGGTTGCTGGCTAGGGTCAACCCACTGCATAAGCTTTATGATTTCCATCTAAGCCAGAGCACGTCTGATACTGGGCTTCAGTTCATCCCTGGCTTTGTTTCTATCAACAACATAAAACTGCAACAGCTGCCATTATACAAGCTCAGTGAGATGCTTGCAGGTGTGTCACAAAGCCGACATTTCTGTGACTGATTTCTTGCTAAACTTAGCAACAGTGTTAGGCTCTCAGGAGTTAACTTTTGTTGAATACATGCAATGAAAATATGCTCTGCATCAGCAGTAGCAATATAAACCTGCTTATTTCACATATTTGTTCACAGGCATCTGCACTGAACAATGCAATAAAAATCCTTTGCTATTAACTTCTATTCTCAAGTTCAGCTTTTTTACATGTTCTGTAGCACTGAATCAGATATATTTATCCATTTACTTTACACAAACATGCAACAGGCTGTCTACCTTTCCCTTCCAAGGAGCCAACACAATTAGCGCTGTGCACATGTAGAATTTACATGTTTTGCTACATTTAAGTATCAGGTGCTTTTTACTTCCTTGTAACTATTGTTTACAGCACCAAGTCAGCATATTGCAGCAGGTAACTCTTGGGCACTGTATTTAGTTCCCAATACAACAGTTTTCCTGAAAAAGGCAATTTTAGCTAGATGTCTACCATCTTACTGTGCATTTATCCACTTCTGGAGAGAAATAAGGTATCTTTTCTGCTTTTCACAGTGCTATTTTAATCATGTTTTTCAAAGGGACAATTAAAAGCTTTAATAAGTTAGTAAATATAACCCTGTCCTGGCTTCAGCTAGGGTGGAGTTAATTTCTTTCACATGCTGTTACAGTGCTGTATTTTGGATTTGTAGTGGGAATGGTGCTGATAACACACTGATGTTTTGGGGTTTTGCTAAGTCATGTTTATTCTAAGTCCAGCACTTTTTTTTTCCTAGACTCCTGCTCTACCAATGAGAAGATATGCAAATAAAAAACCAACCTGGGAGGAAGCATAGCTGGGACAGCAGGACAGGTAATCCTAACTGGTCAAAGGGATATTCAACACCCGAGACCATCATGCCCATAAACTGGAGGAGTTATCCTGTTACCCTCAAGGGCAGCCAATCTGGGTTCAGGAAGAGGGTCTGGGATCAGTCAGTGGGTCTTGAGCAATTGCACTGTGCATCACTTGGATTTCTGTCCTTTTTATTATCATCATCATCATCATTATCATTTTTGCTCTATTTTATTTTATTTTCAATTATTAAATTGTCCTTATCTCAACATAGAAGTTTTACTTTGATTCTCCTCCCCATTCCACCAGGGTGGGAGGAAAAGGGGGAGTGAGTGAGCAGCTGCATGGTGTTTCATCTCCAGCTGGGCTTAAAACCACGACAAACCCATTATCTTTTAAATCACGATTTTAAGACAAGGCTTTGGGAGCTCAGCTTCTGGTATTTGAACAACTGAGACTGACAGTCCTGCATCACACAACTGCATAAATAAGGAAGACTTAGTGACAAATGAACCATTTCTCAGATTACAATCTAAGACACATAAACCTTTTTTCTTTTTCTAAGTCAGACACTTTCTTAGATGTAGCTTTTGCACTTCCCAGGTTCACAAAATTATAGCACCAAAAATTATTGCCTTTATGCACAACACCCAGAGAAATTTCCCATTTTTTTACCCCCACCTAGGATTTTCCAAAATCGGTCTTGAATATCTTAAAGAAACCTGTCCCCATGTGTTTTTTTTCAGAACGGTACCCTTAGCAAGTAATAAAACTTGAAAAATGAATAGCACCCTGACTCATGCAAACAGAAGGTTGTTAAATGCCTGATAGGTCACAGCAGATGGGATTAAAATGAGGAAGGGTGTCTCAATATGATGCTGAAGTAAGGAGAAAATTATTTTGTCCCTGAAAACGAGAAGAGATAAAACAGAAATCTCTTTGCTCTTGCATATACAAAATATGTGAAATGAAGATGTTCTTATTGTTTGCTTTCAGTGATGCCACTGTGGGCTAGATATGGTCAGAACACCCCTGCCAGGCAAGGTGACATACAGACACCCAGTGTGGGAATTTTGAAGGCCTCTGAACAGAAATAGATGTTGAGCTGTTCTGCTTATCTTATATGGGAATTTACCTGCTCTTGTCTATTAGAAATGTAGGTACCAAACCAGGTTTTTGCTACAAATCATAGTCCCTCTATGAGTTGTATGAAGACTCAATAAGGCAAATATTTGTGAGGAAGAGATGGAGACTCTTTATAAATCTGTTATTTATGGGCTTAACTGTGAATGCAGATCTTTAGTTTAGACTCCACTGTTAAAATATGTTGGCTTTGACATTTGAAAATGATTCAGCAAATCTTAGTCCTATCATATGTAGCCTTAATTTCACTTAAAAGTCTCTATGACTAGGTTCCTGTTGTCACTATCAATAAAAGAAAAAGTATATATTTACTTGATGCTGTACAGAAAATGTTTTTTCCATAAACATCCAGAAGTAACATACTTAACCATTTTCCTTTGATGGATCAAGCCAAGAGACTATAGGCAACTTTAACACTTATTGAAGAAGAGGGTGGCTGCCAGTACTTCAAGTTTCTTTGCCATCAGCTAGACTTACAGTGCTTTGTATCCTTCCTTTCACTTCCCAGACACTGTCATTATCTCTTACTGTATCACTAGATGAGCTTTCTTTAATTTAGCAATCTTCAGTATGAAACATTCTCCAAATAGCCTTCATTACCATGCATGACCAGGAAAAAGTACTTCTTTTTGTAGCAGTTCTTGAGGACAGGATGTGCCAAAGCCATATGTAGTGTGTGGTTTGTTACTGAAGCATCTGAAGCAAAGCTTCTCTGGCAAAGCAGAGCAGGAGCAGACCCTGGGCAACAAAAACACACTACAACACTGACACCTGTTGGTAACAAGTGTGCCAAACTGTGACAGCATCTTTACAGTCCTACGTTCTTCAGAAGACCCAAGAGTTCAACCTAAATTAATACACCTATGTCTCCATGTGTAAGTCACCTGGATATGAAGAACCAAATGCGAAACAAAAAGTGAAGATTTGATGCCCAGTCTTTCTGAAAGCAGATATCTGTATCTGATGATATCCATGTGCAGCTGATGTCTAGCAACATTTCCAACTGATAAACACACACTAGCACATATTGCATGTCTAGAGACTGTTTCCTGAGATCCGTATGTCGACCGGAGTAAGCAATGCATCCTGCAAAGCCCTGAAAGACTTAGTGGAATTTAAACACAAAAGCTTTTCCATCTGGATCGCTCTGAGGGTAAGACGGAACCTGGAAATGAAATACCAGTCTTCAGGACAGCAGCAGCCTTAAATAAAAGCTGTCTAAAAACAAACTAACAATGTGGTATCTTTTCCATTGCTCCCTTCCTACAAAGAAGTGGGATGAGTGAAGAGTGAAGCTGAACTGACGCATTCCTCCTATCCTACCAGTGGGCTGTGCTTCTACTTGAGCTTTCTTATGAGGAATTGCTAGAAGAGGAGGTAAGCTTGACAAGAAAACAAACAAACAAGCTTTATAAGAAAAACAAACAAAGAGGCAACTGGATCTGCTTGCTTTTTAGCATAACAACAAGCTTCTCTACTGCCCGACTGGTTGCCCTCACAGACAATAAAGGCTTACTACTGTAATCAGCTACTCTAATTACCCTCCAGAACAAAGATGTGTGATTTGAGAACTGAGGCTTTCCGAGTTCAACACCTAATGACAAAGCCAACTTTCATGACACTGCTCCAGAGTGTATTTAGCAAAGCAAAGTGACACATTAGTAACAGCCATCTAAACTCTTGCTGACCTAAGAAGCAGTGTTTCAGTATGTGCCCTGTGTTTTCTACTGTATAGCTCCAGCATTTTTGGAAAGAAGCAACATCAGCGACAAATTGAACACTAAATTGAACTGGCAGCAAATCCTATAGTCATTCAAGGTCACAATAGTCTCGTCTTTACTTGTCTGGTGATTGGTAGGCTCCTTTTCAACAGTTAAATAATTAATTCAGCCTTCAGCACATTAAAAAACATTTCCTCTTCCAAGGAAAATGAGAGTTCGAAAAACATTCCAGTTCCCAGTTTGTGTCATGTATGGTCTTCAGCACTCTGCCTGTGACCTGTGTGCCCTTCTTTGCCCAGATGAGTGGAGTCTTGATCAAAGAACATTTCTACATCTCCTCAACACATTACTAACTCCTGGATGTGCTTTATGCACTATGGTGATGCCAGTATTTACAGGAAAAGAAACCTGGGATAGGATCAGCCTAGACACTCAAATCTGCAGAAAGCAAGTTAGATTGGCAGACCATGATTGGCCAAACTGAACTGTGTTCAGAATAAGATCTAAGCCTGATTATACCACAGGGCTCTTCACCTCCTAGGTATATCATTATTTATTCTGAGGTAATTGTCTGTGCCAGTCATTTGTACCCGAGATAGAAAGTATAAAATGGCTATGATTCACCTGAATTGAAGGTGGTTAAGATTTCAAACAAGATTTTCTTTGTTGCAGTTCAGTCTGTTTCAGAGTTCTGGAGTGATATCCGTAAGTGATACCAGATAATGAAAATACCGAGCTTTGTTAGACAGAAGGGTGAAAGAGAAATGGCATAACCACTTTTATTTTTGCTTTATTCACTGGAAGTATATTTTGGTTAATATGGATCTAGCAGGATGCTCAGGGAACATGGCATTCCTACACCATATCACCGGAGTCAGTCACTTCAAACCTATTACTCTTACCTTGCCCATTAAAACAAAAACTTTATTCACAGGATAATAAACATTTCAAATGAAACTGGGGAAAGGCTGAAAAAACTCCATCCATATGGTAACATCTCCCATGAAAATGCCAGTGGACCATGTGCTGAGAAAACATCCTCACACACACTGACAACATTAGCAGTTTTACACTCATCAGCGCAGAGACCATGTATTCCTACATGTTTGTGAAACAGCTACAATCATAATTTATCTAGAAATCTAATCAGAGAATCTGGAGACTAAACCAGTGAAAATATTAAATCCCAGCACTTCTGCAGTTCTTGCACAGCCTACCAACTCCTCCAATACACTGCAAACAAATTAGTGTAAGTCTTTTGTGTAAAAGCTTTCACCATATTTACTGCCACAGGGTTTTGAGTTTGAGGTTTTGGGTTTTTAATAAAGGAATTATGCAAGTACTGTATTAAAGGCATGTGTAGTTCATGCTGAACTAAAATAATTGAGTTGTGAGTGACAAAATAATTATATATATCCTGCGTATCTAGCTATTTTTATATTTTAATTATTAGCTTTACTGCATCAGGAAGAATAGAGTGCTCTCAAAGATTAAGAGTATTGTGTGAGTTGATACACAAGAATGCAACTTTCTTGTAGTAGATCATCCAGCAAATTAAAAAGTTGCCTGTCACCAATCAGTAAACTCACACTGTCAAGCACTTAGTGTTGTAATTAACCTTACTTATTTTAAACTTTTGATCAAATGACCAGCTTACTTCATGATCCATGACTTTTTTTTTGCTGGTGATCACTTCTGCCTTTAAGTCAGAATTATTATTTCAGAATATGATATTAAATGTCAATATTGGTTTGTTGTGTTGTAAAGCCTCTTATAGCTGATTTAGTAATGAAGCAAGCTGAAGGAGTGTCAGTGTTACTCGGGGATAACAGAGATGCATTTTGCCCTTACACCTGTTGCATCATGCAATATTAAACACTAATTTGATGCAAACATCTATTTTGCCCATACTTCGCAGTCATGAATATGGTACAAATTGAAGCAATGGAATTTCTTAAAAAGCAGGAAAAAAAACATTTAAGAATGATACTCTAATATTCATGAGATCAGGTCTGCAATTTGAAGAGCAAGGTAAAAGGATATTAATCAGCTAAAGGCTTGACTGCAGATGCATTGCAAAATCCATTTAGATATTTGACTGATTCCTCATTTTATTAAATTGGACCTGATATGGGCATAACAGTATCCTACAAACATTTTGCCTTTTTCAGAAAAATCAAATTATTTTGTGAATGCTCTGATATTAAGCTATCCAGAAAAATTAATATAGTTAATAGTGTTGATCGAGCCATACCTGACTTAAAATAGATTAATAATATTTAGCAAATGGCATGATCATGTCAACCTAAAGCATAGTGCTGGATTTCCTCCTGTTCTCAGGCAAAACAACTTCATTCAGAATGTCCTCAAGAAGCTGATGCCTTCCCGGAGTTTCTGCACACAGCAGCAGCTATGCTGGCCAGCGCCTGCTACTTCTCAGTGCAACAGAGCACTGATCAGCCCAGCAGCTGATTAGTCATCTCCTGCTTCTGAAATGGACACTGCCTACTGCTCCTCACCTCTCAGGGTGGAATGAACTTTGCAGAAAATTCTGTTTCTCATATAGGAAACATGCCTCTGTGACTGACAGCACATTCTGCTTGGGTTTGTTTATTAGTTCCTTCTGTTTTATTAGTCTAATTAAGGCTATATTTACTGTGAGGCAGCATTTTTTCCCTCTAGGCATTCCCTATGCCTCCTGCTATTCTTGTGCATTCTGCAGTGCCACGCCATGACTACCCTGTATCTGTCCCACAGAATCACTGTGCTGCTATTATGAAATATTTAGAATATTTATAGCAATAGGATTTACCTGCCAAAGCAAGAAGGATTAGCATTTTCTGATAAGGGATTTTGACCAGTCATCACACTACTTAAGTGCATTGGCACCTTGTCATCTCTGGCAAAATTGCAGCCATTTTGCTTGGATGAGGACCTAGCCAGAGTTAGCTGTGGCTGTGCTGCTGCCAAATGGGATTATTACAATTCTTGATACATGTGGCTGGTTTGAAGACCACCTGGAAGCTTCAGCTAGAGCAGTATGTAGCTATCCATGAGATTAACAGTGTTGGCTCTGAGGCACACAGTACACCAACTTTCCAAACACTGAACTTTCCACCCACTTGCATATGGCTGCAGAGCAGAAGTGACACTCCCTCCAGTCATGTGCAAGGCAGCCGCAGGCAGCCTGGCTCTGTGGCAGAGGGAGCATTTTAGAGCAACTGAGCTGTGCTGCCTTGGAATCTGAGACTGGAGACATGGGGCAGTTGCACTGCAATCCTTGACAGAACAGTCCTCTCCTATCTGGCAGAGCCCCCAGCAGTAGATCGAATGATCTACCCAGTGGAATACATGTCAATTTTTCACAAATCTCTGCTGTAACAATTGATTTTTAAGTTTGTAGTACAGAGTAACTGCAATCCATGTATAAATCTTGACACAGACTTGTGGAGTGTTATACACTAACGCCCCGAGCAGCAACACTAATAAGTTCATTGTGATGCATTTAAAAATCTCATATTTAGAGATCAGAGAGATCTATTATTCACAAGATCTATTATTCACAAGAATTATGAAAAAGTACGAAACTGCAAACAAGGAAACACAGCTTTCTCTATTTTTTCTTTTCTCTATTTTCTTCTATCAGAGTTTGGGCTTCTCTGGTCCTGCTCTTTATGTGTCCCTGCCATAGCTTGCACACTATTTTCCTGACAAGCCTCATCCCTCATATCACTGATGGATTTATATTCTGCTGAGCTCAACTGAGTAGTTAGATAGTCAAAATCTGATCTCATTACATGTGTGTCAGCAGAACTAACTCCAAGGAAGTCGATGGAACCAAGTTGATTTACAGACTTGGAGCCAAATATTTAATTTACCATCCAACATCTGTCATAACCTCAAATTGAAACTCCCCATGGACATGACCTACATTCCTAAAACTTACAGATGGTATTTTAATATTTCTATAAAAAGAAAAATGTTGTATGCCAGAAAAGTGTACTCAGTTCTTCTCATCTGAAACATCTGATATGCACCCTAATTCCACAGGGATCATTTATAAGGGCAGCCAGTTGGAGCTAAGACAAAAGGAATAGGAAGAGAAAAGAAGGCAACTAAGCCAACTGAAATGTCAAGGTGCTGGCTAGCCTAAAGCTCAGTTCCAAAACTAATTGGAAAGGAGAAGTTGTATATATATATTTTTTATTATTATTATTATTATTTTTACCACGTAGCCACTGATTCCTGTGTGTTATCATTTTCAGTGACCTCATCAAAACCACACTTGTCCTGAAAAGTCTGGAATTATCAATGCTTGCTCAGAAGAGATTTGAAACAAATTTTCATTCGTTTTTTGAGGATGGAGTCTAAAATATATGCTGCTTCAGAGTTAAACACGGAAAGAGTTTGGACATACTTTCTCCACTTAGGCTTTTTCTCTCTGCATTTTACACTGCAAAGAGCATTGATTAATGTGAATGTTTTAGCTGTAGTTGTTGTTTGTGTATAAACTTTTGTTAAAACAAGTACTGCAGAATAAATGACCTTTATACAGACACCTATTAAGGCACTAAAAGGCTTGGCTACATTCATCTGAGACTCGTATACATAACATTTGGAACAATAAAGGGATCAGCAGCTGCAAGGGGTTTGAATTGAATTCTTTAACAATAGAAAAGTTTTTCAGCCTCAAATACCAGCAAAGAGAATTTTTTGCAGATAATCCAGAAGAAAGAAAATAATAAAAAAAAAAATGCTAGCCAACTTTGCAGCAGTTAGCATAAGGGTGCCATCTGAAACATGTCAGCTTAAGAGCGTCCCATAGTACCATTCTTTTACACAACCATAGTATTCAGAACTGTTTCCCCAAATAATCCCAGATGGCAAGCCACAAAATTTCAATTCATTTTAAAAGCTTTCTTTGCTGTTATTATGTGATTGAAAGTGCAAAAGCAAGTTGCCATTCTCATGGCACTATTTGCATTGGCTATTATCCCCTAAAATCCCCTTTAAACAGCTACATTGTCAGCCCATAGGCTTCATTTAGAACTACAAAAAAGACCAGATTAATTCGATCAAAGGGAGAGCCAAGTACAAAACGCACTTTTCAAACTGTATCAGAGTAGGTTCCCTTTACAGATCGCTGCATGGCTAGAGCAATGCAAAAAACCCTTGCCTGAAATAAAGCACTAACAGAAATAGCAGTGCATGTTTCACATGAAGCTTTTGGGGCTCTTCCAGAGTAAATCTCTCACTACAAATAATTACAATAAAATATATTTTAACATGAGTAAATTAAGCAGCAAGCATCCATTTTTGTCCATTTGGCTTTCTGCCACCATTTTCAGGAGGCACTGATGTAGTGCTTGGATAACTTAGCCAGCTATAGACATTCCTGAAGTCCCTGTCAATTGGAATATTTAATTAATTAATTTAATATTGAGCAATGAAACTTTCAAAAGATACAGGTAAGTCCCCCCATGATTATTTTTTTCCTAGGGTAAAAATTCCCATCGTCATCATCATCACTGATGAAGTAAAGAAAATAGAAAAAGATTTTGGTATCATTTCTGCAAAATATTCTTTTTCATAATCTAAGGTGAACCATTTTGAGTCAAGCATAATATAGGCCCATAGACCTACAGCCAGAAAGGCTCTAGAGGCTTTTCAGTCTCACCTGGGGTTCGATGACAGGCAATAATGCTGCTATTTTTGTTTTTCACAGAAGCTCCTTTGGTGTCTCTGCACCGTCTCGTTCTCTCAGTCTCTACTGGAGTTTGCTTAGTGATCCTGCCATCCGTTCTCCCACCCTCGGTCTGAAGCAGTTTCTTCAGCAGCTGCTTTTTTACAGAGTAAAAGGACTGCAGCACATTTTACAGAGTAAAGGACTGCAGCACAATGGCAGAGCAACTGAACGTGTGCAGCAATATGTGCCATTGCCTCTTAAAGCACACATCAGGCTGAGACACACTGAAACACTGAGCACCTGCAACTAATATTATAGTCATCTGCTGTAGGATGGAGCTGACTGGATGTTTTTGTTTGCCCCTTTCAATGGAGTTCAGATTTTTGAACAGTACCCTTTTAATATAGCTCTTGTATTTGTTTACTTCTCATACTTTATGGAATGTTTGTGTTGTGTCAGTAATAAATACTGTGTAGCAAGAAAGTATTCCGGTGGAGACAGAAACAGCTCCCACTGAGACAAAAGACCTTGATAATCTATGTAATAAATGTAGATTTGTAAATATTAAGTCACTAGCATAAAAACCTTGTTTTAATTCATAATTATGAAAGCCATTATTTGTAATATTAGGAAAAAGAAAAGAGAACAAGTTAATGTAAAATTAGTTATGTATTTCAAGGGTGCACATTTTTTTAAAAAGCATGCAGTTAGACTGCAAAATAATACATATGCAATTACAGACACCATTTGAGCTTTTAAAAATCTGTCAGATGTAAACATCTGCATGTCATTCCACCTATTCAATGGAAATAAATACCAGAAGTCAAAATCAGTCAAAATTAGGTGTTTGGGACTTTGTACAGAGTAGTATACAGACAGGTATACTTTAAATAAGCTGCTTTGTCCTCAAAAAATGACTTCAAATAATATTTGTCCCAGATATATCTTTACCGTAAGAGATTAATTATTACACTAGGTTTGTATAATCAGGCACTCATGGCTTCATCCAAAAACACTTTTAGATGTCCAACTTTCTACAATAATATTTTAAACATAAAGATCTTCAAGCACATGCTTAGGGTTTTTTGCCTAGTCCTGGAAATGCCTAATCACTCCTTAATTCTCAACAATAAAGTCCCATTAACTGAATCAGGCTGTACGTATTCCCAAAGGAGGCTGCATTATCTGGTAGCAAAACACAGCTCCCAGTTAGGTCACCTGTAGAGATCAGTACCTTGGACAACCTCTAAAAGCCCCATGTTGCCATGTCGAGTGCATCCATACTGAATCCAGTGTGCCTAGCCTTCACTAGCAAACCAATGCATCTTCTACAGAGGTGTGTTTTTCTTGCATATTGAAATTGTTTCTATTGTGTGTGCTTAGAACGGACTGAAGTCAACCAGGGCTTTACAGATGTCAGCAGTTTCAAGTTTCTACATAATTCACTCTCATCCATATGAGTTACAAACACTTCCAATCAGTTCAATCCAGTTTAAACTGCCATATTTTCAAACTGAATAACAAAATACTGAAGAAAGTATAGTGATACACCATGCTCTAACATCACATGCATGCAAACCTGGAATAACTTTATCGAAATCTGTGGAATTAAAATGCCATACAGGAAGTAGCAATAACACTTCAAGAGGCTCAATAAACCTGGGAAAGCTTACGTTCAGGCATGCAAGACCAAGCATTACAAGACAAGGCCCTTGTAAATGCAAAGTCTTGCATTTTATGTTTTTTCCCCATCCTTTACCTAGGGCTCCGGAAATATCCACCATAACTTAAGATTATGTGTGCTCCCACATAAATAAATAAATTCCTCCATGCCCCTCCCACCTTCAACTAGCAACAACATAACCTAAATAGTATTTTGGTTTCCAGATCTTTCTCATCTGTAAACCTCCAGCCTATAAAAGCCTCACAGAGGAAGCCATTTATCTAGGCAGGATGAAATAGATAGTAGCAAATAGTACATGTAACACTAGGAAGGCACAGGTTTGTGCCTATTCAGAAGATTTGGAGAGCCCATTGGGTTTCCCTGTGTAAGTTTAAAGAAGTCTCAACCACATCTGTGGAAAACTATATGCATAATTCCTTCCTGACACGTGAGTCAGCAATGAGCTATTCCAGTCAGAGTCTGTGTTCATGGAGCTGATTCAATCTGCATAGACACACAGACTCACAAATTCTGGTGTCTACACTGGATACATGTGACTTACCTTTCATACACATTCAGTACCATTTTCTATATGCCAGGGTAATTTGGAAAAAACACCCAGCTGTTGTAAGCATAGAACAAAAATCCTTACTCCAAGCTCCCTAAAATGGAGCAATTTCCAAAGTGAAATTGGATTTCATTGTATAAGATTGGACAACAGGTCTTACACCAGCTGCAGTTCTGGCTGACAGATCTCAGGCACATGAAAATGATACTCCATGCTTTGTCACTGCACCAATATAGTTTCAGGTGCTCCCATTATTTCTCACTTTTCTTATAGAGACAGCAGCCCTGTGTGAACATCCCCTGAATAGTTCAGGGCAGAGACATGCAGCAAGTACCAAAATATTCATACAGGATTTTCAGAAACACTTGCATTTGACCTGCCTCTGCTTTCTCTTGAAATCTGTGATAATCCTTCCCTGTGAGAACATTGGTTGTGTCTTTTATTGGTTTTTTTGTTTGTTTGTTTGGGTTTGGGTTTTTTGTTTTGTTTTGTTTTGTTTTGGGGTTGTTGTTTGTTTTTGGGTTTTTTTTGTAATTAAATGAAAGAAGCCCAAAACGCTTTTTGAAATCTCTCTTTTTGTTTCTCAAAAGGCAGCCTAAAGCATAAATTCAGACAGACTTTGGAAAGGGAGATGCAGCCCTGCTGCCCCATAAGGCAGTGTATTGTAAAAAAGGTAAAGCTGCTGTGAGAGGGTTGTCATTTAAGAAATTGAAATTTTCTAACTAGAGGTCTAAAGGGAAGGAAACCTTGCCTTTCCTTGTCACTACTACTGTTACTTCTCATCAATTAAACTGCCTTGTAAAGTATTTATGATGTAGCAACAGCCAACAGTTGGCACAGAGGCTGACACCAGCAGGGCACGTGGACAGCCCTTGTGACCTGCTTGCATGTCTGCCTGGCCTCCATTTCACGTACTCCTTTACACAAAAGGGCAGCCATCTCCCTGCACCTCAGGGAGAGTTGAAATCATAAGATGTTTGCCCTTTCCTCTCTTTGCCTCTTTCTTACCCTGTCCAAGAGACCAATGTGAGCAAAGCCAGCTGCTGCTGCCTCTGTTTGGCATCACAGAGCCAAAGGGGTGTTGGGAGATGCAGCTCCACTGTCCCTGCACAGGGGCTGTGAGGAGCTGTATCCACCCCAGGCAAAGAACACCAGAAAAGTGAGGAAACCAAGGAAATGGTTGACACACGGTGGTGTAAAAGTTAGCTGAGACTGGGGATTAGGGAAACTGCAGTTGACACTTCTAAGAAACCTACCAGCCAAAAGCAGGCAGCCAACATATTGAGGAAATGGTTGGTTGCAAAGGTGTCACAATGTCATCTGGTTATTAGCTCACCACAGCTGCCAGCACATTTAAAGCAACTTTTTAAACTATTAAAACATTTCAGGTAGTGTACATAGCTGTTTCTGAACCAAATTTAAACCCATCAGCAAAGTCAGATGAACTGCAAATCACAGGATCACAGAATTCTGTGTTATATGATGTGTTATATGCTCCTCCTGAGCCCTGGTAGGTGTCCAGCAAGGTCAGCCTCCAGTCAGCAGCTGGAGGAAACAGCCACCAGCAAGTCGTACATCTGGGGAAGTGAAATGTCAGCGCTGATAATGGCTCCAATTTCCTGGCAGTGTCTTTTGAGGGATTTCTGTTTCTGCAGATGAGAGCTGCAGTTCTAACCTGGGGCTAAGCAGCCATTTTTCTGAGAGTGCTTTTCATCCACACATGGGGGCAAGGGAAAAAATCCAATATAGCAGAAAGAAAAGGAGAGCTGGAGAAATCTGCTGGGAGCCTAAGTCGAGGATAAACCAGGGGAAATGGCATGAGAAAACATGCCAATGAAACCCTTCACTTACTACCTCATCTTGATAGCTGTGGTTTGTGCATTTCATTATTACAATATTAAACTACACTTATTGAAATTAAGTAGTTTCATACATTTGTAGTTTATCTTCAGAAGAATTGCAATCTATTTTATAGCAATAGAGGCAAAAATCTTTCTAACATAAGTCCTGCCCCTGTGTTTATATTTAGGTATATTTACTTAGCTAAGAATGAAAAGAAACTCTGCAAATAAATTGAGAATGCTTCATATTTTTTGCATATTTTCTATATTTTTTAATAAGAAAACTCCTTTTCTTTCCAAGTATACAATAAGTAAAGGCTCAATACACAGTTATGTCAAATTAAAGAAACAGTTTGCTGTAGTTATTTTCCCAGCAATCTGCAAAATCACCAATGTCATTGATGCTGCAAATACTTTGCAGTGCATGTAACCCTTTCCTCACAAGTTGTAAAACTCAGCATTTATGTAACTGATCAAAGGGGGTTTATTATCCATTACATATTTTCTGTTTTCATTGCAAAGCCCTAGGAAGTGGTTTAAAGGAAAGGTAGGAAGAGTGTCAGGTGGGATCAAGTCAAGCCTGAAAAATGTATTTAATGATGTGAACAGAAAGAAAGCAAATTGGGGAAAATGAGAATTTTATGCTCATTAGATTAAAATTAAGAAAATATTTTTATCAAAATCAGATAATGGAATAATAGAAAAGCTGAAAAAGTTTATTACTGTAAAAAATCTTTACAATTGAAAAGAAACTTCCTCTCTGGGCAACATAGTGGATAACAGCATTCAATTAGTAGAGGATTACTAGGACCCAGTGGTCTGTCCTAATAGCTGGGGGATAGATAAAAGAAAAGTGAAGCGGGGTTAGAAGGAGTGTGCTCCCTTTCTGCCTCCCTTGGGTGCTCTGTGGTTTTCAGTTTGATTGTTTGATTCCCTGACTGTCCTCTGGACAATAAAGCATTCTCTGAGGGAAAGTCTCTAAAAGAATTTGGACTGCAAGTTTACTTTCTTTCTCTGCAGTAATTCACACAGACTAAGGGATTCTTGATGCCTTGAAATATCTCCTAGTGGCTGCCGCTAGAATTAGATATTGGACTCCAGTAAATTAAAGTGTCTACCATGGAAGTTTATTTGTGCTTAAAGCAGCAAAGGCAATAGTGTCTATATAGGGTGCTGCTGCTGCGAATTTATTTCCATTGTGGAGGCTTCTTTTGACAATGTGTGAAAATTTAACTGGCTGCAGTTTAAGATTGAAAGTGTAAACCATACCATTCACAAGAGTTGTGTTTTACAATACAGGCCTACTATACAACACACGCCGCTGTAGGAATTGCAGATTAAAACTGATGGGGCGTATAAACTCTGTGTTGGGCTAGGGCAGAAAGAGGTTAAAAGTCTGACCTGCAAACAAATCTGGTGTTAGCTCTACCTCACAATTGCAGCTTTTGGTATGGAAAAATATTTAAAGTAATCTAAATGTGCCCTCAAACAAAGGATCCAGTTTAGTAAATCACAGACTTTCTGACTAAACAGCCCACAATATTTCTTAGGTATGGAACACAATGTACTCCAAAAGTAGCCACAAAGTAAGAAAGGGGTCTTTAGAGGAAATTTTGTTATTTAAAGCCATCTAAGAATGACCAAGTGTCCACCTAGACTTCAAATAAAATAATGTACTGCTATATCATATAATCATAGAAATTCTGTCCAGATTTTCCATTATATTGTCACAATCTCACATTACTTCACTTTTATCTGGATTAATCCTTAGTCTGGCAACCATAGTCCAGGCCTTACTATCAATTGGATATTAAATGCAGAAGAAGGTATTCAGACCTGCTCAGGCCTAGAGCTCTGTTTAGGGGGAACATGCTAGCAACTGAACAGCTGGTAAAGTAAACTAGGTACCTTTTTGCTCATAGTCATTTACATACTAATGACGACTTGTGAAGTTGCTAACCAAAATTGGAATACTTCCATTTTTTCACTGACAATTCACTAATTAATCTGAAGAAAAAGTATTTTCATTTGAGGACATTAAAACATTTGGAAAATATGGAGGGTTTTATGGGGTCAGACTCCTAATCTAGTTTTTGCAATGACCAATGTGACTGAAACAAATCAATATAGCAGCCAGTTCATATATGATTGGTCAAAAGCTCTATTGCTGTACTCTCAAGCCATAAACATAATTTTCACAATTTACCTTGTAGTTCGTTCTGATTGCCAAGAAACATAGTTCATGTGAGTTGTTTTGTCATAAACGCTTGAGCATATTGAAAATTGTTGGTGAATGCAGATACTCTGCAAACATTCATAAATGTTCTTTCCAAATCTTGATTAGTGATCCTTAAAGAAAGGAAATATAAATAATGTTTTTAAAATCAAAAATCATTCAGTGCCTAGATTAGCACTGAAATATTATGATTTATGCCAGTTAAGAGTAACTTCACAGGCATGAAACTGATTTCTACTTCTACAGTCCTGTCTAATATGCATTGGATGGGGATGTTGACAAAGCTTCATATTTGGATGGTTGCTTTCCTGTTTAATTTCTAATTATGCTTACAGTATAAGTAAAATACCTTGAATTCAATCTGCCCTCAGACAGCACTGACCAATGAACTAATCCAGAGTCCATGTAAACTCAACTCTCCAATGCCTTTAGATGCAGTATCTAGCAGTCATTGTAATGTTTTCCCTTGCTACAATTGCAGAACCAAGAAACTGGTGGTAGGCAGAGTGCTAAGTACGCGTTGCAAAGAGCTTGACAGCACATTTTGATTGTAAATAGTACCTTTAGCAATGTGCTATTATATTAATAGTCTCTATTTCTGGTCTCTACAAATAAGATGCCAGCTCTCTTGTAGAACTTGAGACTCATGTTCTTCCTGTCATATATGACTTCCTATACCTAATGCTCACCACATTTCTTCAACAGAGAGAGTGAGAGCATATACTCTATAAGGTGCTCCAGTGAAGTCACAAACACATTGCCTGCAGTTAAAATGTATTGGCTGACTTGGGTGCTGATAGAATGGTACTTAATATTGAGCACAGGACCAGAGTCAAATACCTGTGGAGACTCCCTGCCAAGCATCAGCTCCTGTCCCTGCCTGACGGCCAAATGCCTCACTCTTAACACATGCCCATGACAGTTTAATCTGGAAAGATATTCACTGAAATATTTCCATGCCCCCCAACACTGTAACTTGAGATGTCCTCTGACCAATGGCTTTAAACTGAAATAAGATAGATTTAGATTGGATATGAGGAAAAAATTCTCCATTGTGAGAATGTCGCGTCTGCCTGCCCAGTGGTCTGGTGGGTGCAGACCCTCGGCGTGAGCAACACAGGGTCCACTGCCTCACGCAGGTCCCCTGTACGCCAGGAACAGTCTCCCTTGCTTTGAGGGATTCCGAACCCTGACTGGGGACAAGGTATCTTCTTGCTGGGTAGCTGCTAGGAGGGATCTTTCCCGCGGGGATAATAGACACAACGACACGAGGTCAGTTGCACCTGGGCACCTGAGGTGGAGAAAGACCCCGAGCACTCGGGACCTCAGCTTTTATTGTGAAACCAACAACCAATCCCCGAGTGGCTCAGAGGAGGGACGAGGGAGGGACAAAGGGGTAAGGGCCAACAGGGATAACAGAGAAGAGGAGGAAGGGTAATAGACATGAACGTAAACAAATGATCAACCAAGTGTAAATGAATCTTCTAGAACCTGGCAGGGGGGAACAGGTGATGGGCAGGTGGTCAGCCCTATCAGGCCAGGGCGTCCAGCCCCTTCTTGGCCCAACCTCTCTTTGGGCTCTTCCACTGGGGAACTCCACCCCAGGGGTGTTCTCATTAGGGCTCAACCATTCCCCAGGGCTTTTGGATGGGGAAGGGCATCACGACCACCCCCACATGAGAACAGGAAGGAACTGGAACAGATGTCCCAGAGAAATTGTTGATGTCCTATCCCTAGAACAGGTCATGACTAGGTGGGATGGGGCTTTGAGCAACATGGTTTAATGAAAAGTGTCCCTGCCCTTGGCAGGGTTGTAGGACCTAGATGATCTTTATGGTCCCTTTCAACCCAAACCATTCTATGATTCTGTGATTTCTCAGGCCATCTCATCTGAAAAAAGTATGAACAGAAAAGTCCTCTATGAGAATACAAAATGCTTTGGTATGCACCAGAACCAAGTAGCCTTTTTTATTACACTACTGAACTACAGTTCACCAACTCAGTGTGGTTAATGAATGCCATTTTCCTTGTCAGCTTGCACTCAAGTGCACAACAAAGAGCAAGGGTAGAATGTTCCATTTTGGCAGCAGCCTGCACCTAGATTGGTTTAAACCAATGGTGAAGCTACACTCAGCATGGCCAGCAGAAGCAGACAAGATCTAGCATTAGACCCTCTAGGAGGAAATGGAGATCAGAAGACAGGGTATCCAAAAACGTTCAGAGACCTGTGTCTGACCTCTGTGCATGTGCAGACTAGGACTGCAGCACAAGAACATCTAATAGACATCGTCCAAAACACCACAACTGGCTGGTTGGGTACCTGTGTGTTCTGCTTTAAACCTTTGCTCACCTGTTTTAACCACCCAATGTGAAAACAACGTAGGAGGGTTTCAATGACTTAGAAAAATTATGGATCTTGTTGTCTGGCAGAGTAGACACAGAGATGAGGCAATTTGCAGCAAGACTTTACATGACCTGCAGCTCCCAGGAACTGCACATTCTTCAGCATCAATTACCAGTGCACTATGATATCTGAAACACTCAGGCCCCAGGCAGTTGCCCGAATTTGAAGCCATATCCAACTGCCTGGGGTTACACTCATGGTAATGGATTTGTTTAAATACTTTCAAGCTAAGCCTAAACTGTCCCTTGCTCCAACAGGGTCTGTAGCATATGACTTGGTCAACATATTAGTTAGACGGCAGCATTAACCATGGGGTGAGCGAGTCCTGGGACTTGCTACAGTCACGCTGGTGCACTGGCTGCAGAGCATGAGCTGGAGCAGCTTCCCCAGGGCTGCTGCTTCTTGCTGTGCAACAGCACCATCAAGTGTCTCTGCGCCACAGCACAGCAGGATGGTGAGCCCTGCATCCCTTTCAAAATGGGAACAGTGTTACTGAGTGTTCCAGGAATCAAATGTCTCTTAAACGTCAGATGAGACTTTACCTTAAGAAAGCATTTGTGTTTAAGAGCTCCTCTCCTATGTCAGATTCCACAACCATTGCTCTTTGATCAAAAACACCAGTGAGCTTATTTCTCATATTTGTAAAGAAATGTAACTACTTGTAATTAAACTAATTTCACATAAAACTTAATATTTGGGCTGCACATAGTCTAATTAGACAGGTGCTTTTTTAAATTATTGTTCTTTCTCACGTCCCCATTATCTATATCAGTTTTCCACACCAAAAATGAAAATTAAGAGCATATAAATAAAGAGTAGATAAAGCAGTCTCAAGGCATGACAACCTGCATTTTCACTATTGACCTTTCCATTACTTCCTGCAGGGAATTATGGTTTGAATATTTGTCTACGTTTTTTTCTATGGAAGTCTACCCACTGGTGCCCTGTAGAGAATTATTCCCTTGCTCCCTCTGTTTGAAGAGGATTTGGATGCTGCTTAGTGTTTGGGTTTTGTTAGCTCCATTTTCCTTTTTGTTGGTAACCTGTGAGACTGCTTTTTTACTCTCGGAAATGTATAGTACTGAGCAAAGTCATTCAGAACATTTCAGACAGCATGTGTTAATGTGACTTCCCTTTCCAAAACTTCCAAACCTCTGTCTTTCCACAGGGGAAAAACACTACAAAGGAATGTATGCAGCAGCTTTGTTGGGTCACTTAGGAGTCAAGATATGTAAGTAGAAGTCTAGGACTTGACTTGGTCCTACACAGACTGGCAGTTTTCTTGGAGGTTAACTGGATTCTGTTTGTAGCAACTCTCAGCAGAGGGGAAATTGCCACCATTTTCTGTATAGATTACGCACTCCTCCTGAAGTTTCACTAATTTGACCATAATGTTCTGGTTTGAATCTGCAGCACTGGCTGAAAACAGATATACAGATTGCTTAAATGTACATCTCTAAGCTTCTTCTTGAATTGCACCTCCTCCCTTCATTCCAAGTTTCCTTATTGCTAAGGGTTGACCCTTGCTGGTTGCCAGGTGTTCATCAAAGCTGCTCTGTCACTTGCCTCCTTAGCTAGCAGGGAAGAGAAAATATAGCAGAAGGTTTATGGGTTGAGGTTAGAGCAGGAAGAGATCACTCATCAATTACCATCACTGGCAAAACAGACTTGGAGAAAATTAATTTATTACCAATCAAATCAGAATAGGATAATAAGATATAAAACCAAACCATAGAACACTTTCTCTCCACCCCTCCCTTCTTCCCAGGTTTAATTTTATTCCTGAGCTCTCTGTCTCATCCCCTGCAGCAGCACAGGGGGACAAGGGAATGTGAACTGTGGTCAACTCATCACACGTTGTGTCTGCTGCTCCTTCCTCCTCTGGGAGAGGACTCTTCACCTTCTTTTCCTCCTCCAGGGTGAGACACCTCCTTGATCTCCTCCAACGTGAGTCCTTCCCATGGGCTGCTGTTTTTCCTGAACTGCTCCAGTGAGGGTCCCTTCCACAAGGCGCAGTCCTTCAGGAGCAGATTGCTCCAGCGTGAGCCCCCATGGGATCACAAATCCTGCCGGCAAACCTGCTCCAGCGTGGGCTCCTCTCTCCATTGGTCCAGAGATGTTGACAGGAGCCTACTTGGTCGCAAGTTTTCTTGGGGGTCACAGACTCCTTTGGTCATCCAGCTGCTCGGGTGTGGAGCTCTTCACGGGCTGCAGGTGGATCTCTGCTCCCCCCTGGACCTCCCTGAGTCACAGCTGCCTCACCATGGCCTGCACCTCTGGCTACAGGGGAATCTCAGCTCTGGTGCCTGGGGCACCTTCTCCCCCTCCTTCCACACTGACCTTGGTGTTTGCAGGGCAGTTTGTCTCACATATTGTCACAGTCCTCTCTCCAGCTGTAGTTGAGCAGGTGGGCTTTTTCCCTCTCTTACCTCTGTTATCCCTGAGGCACTGAAGGTCTGGGCCTTGTCCATCAGGGAATCTGTCCTGGAGCCAGTTGCCATTGGCTCTGTTGGAGATGTGGGAAGCTTCCAGCAGCAGCTGCTTCCAGCAGCTCCTCACACGATAGCCTCCCATGGCCAAAACCTGCCATGCAAATGAAATGCATTTATATGCAGACAACTTATCATTTTGTCCAAATTTAAATTGCTGAATAGTAAATGAAATGGTCTGAAAATTACTGAGAGTTCAGTGTGTCCTCAGCTAGACATCACAGAATTATGTAAAAGAAAGGGTTAAGAGGGATTCTTTTATCCAGATACTGGAGATTTCATAGCATTTTTGGACTCTTGTGCTTTATCATCTTAATTAGGCAGTTATGCCAGTAGAATAAAAATTATATTCTTACTTTTATTATCATCTTCTCTACTGAAAGCTGTTTTACACAGTGGAAGACTATTTTGATAGTCTTCATTTGATGCATTTGGTTTCTCTTCCTTTGATTTAACTGTACCACTTCCTTCACATTCCATTTCTAAGCATCTTTATCTTATTCTTCTTTGGACTCTCAAATACAGGCAATTGAGAAAACTGGATTACTTTCAAGTAAACTTTTAGCAGAAAAAAAAAAAAAAGAAGACAAATGAAAAAAAGATAGGTAGTTTTGAAATTAAAGGATTAATGACAAGAATATTTGAAGGTGTGCCACAGACTTGGAGATACAATGAAATGTGCCTAAATCTGACCCATCACTGTGAATGTGACACCACATGTTTTTAGGACAATGCCTGTTATCTTCTTCTGGGAAACTTATTCAATGGTCCCTAATGTACCCATAATCAAATTATTTTTCTATTCCTCTTTTCTTTTTGATGATAAGGATATACAAGGATAAGGATATAATGATATAACCTATCTGTCTGTTCTGCCCATTCAGTCAAGTGTTGTCTGATTATATGTGTAAAGTCTAATCAAAATTTTGTGCCTGCCTTAAGCACAATCACAAGTAAAATAGGCAGACAGGAATATAACTTGTGTTCTGTGTATCACTTAAGCAAAGAAGGACTGATAAGAAAATATACCTTTTCATCTATTTTCTATTACAAAGTCAGAATGACCACAAAAATTACAGTCATTCTCTAAAAACTGTCATTATTTTGACTGAAAAAAAATGGGGAACTTGCCAGGTGAAATCTTTTAATCTTTTCAGTCTTAAAATATGACTTTTCCTTGTACACAAGCCTTTCCTTTAATATACCTACGCTGTTTGGGCTTTGTCTTTTCCTGAAAGGGATTGTCTGTTTATGAATACTGCTTCTTGAAGAGCAAAAAGCTTTATTAAACCACTATAACCACAGAGAATACAGGCCTTATTCCCATTTTATAGCTGGAAATCTCTGAAGATCTTGATTCATGTATGTCAGGTGATACATCATCAGCTAGGGCCTTGCGAAATAAGAACTGTAAGCCTTTATGCTTATATATATCTATTAATGAACTGCCATTATCATGCTACACTGAATGAATCCTTGTAAACACAGGATCAACTATTTCAATGGGCCCTTTCAAGCAAGATTCAAGTGATAAGCAGAAATTAATTAAGCCACGGCAACTCAGCCTCCTCAGCCAGCAGTCTGGCTGTCCTTAAGGTAGCATAAGGGCAGAGCAAGTAGCTAAAAACTTCCTGAGAATCAGGTCATGTTACTCTCAAAATCATGAGCCAATTTGGAAAATGGAAACTAGATATTGTGGGATGAATCCTTAATTCTTAAAGAAAGTGACAGAAAAAGACCAGAACAGAGTGTTATGTATAATGTGAGAATATGAAAATAAGGGGGTATGAATGTTCAGTACTTACCATCCAATATTTTCTCACTATGGTCCTGGAGTTCAGAGACCTACAAAAATATCTTCATGTTGAAAAAGAAAACAAATAATGCTTAAATGTTGTATTTCCTGGATTTTGATGTAAACAAACATGGCAAATAAGCATCTTAATGTCTGGTACCAGTTTCTGTTTGTTCAACACAATGTTTTGATGGTATTGAACAGTCATCACAGATGACCTGGTTATCTCCACTTACTTACATCCCTGTGTATAAAGTGCACAGTTTATTTAATTTGGCTGTATTTGAAACCCACATTCAAGCATGCAATATGATGTGCTAAAGGATGAAAGCAAATGCCTGATTGCTTGGATGCATAATAAGTGTAGTTTTAATACTTGTACTAAAGATGGCAGCATAAAAACATAAAACAAATGCTTCAGTGGAGACTTTCCAGAGCACCACTGGCTCTTCCCCATTCTTCATTCTATTGCATTCTGTTCAATAAGACTGGACAGTTTGAAGCACAGGATAGTGGGCAATGAAGAACACTCAGAGAGTAAATATTCAAGAAGAGGTAAACAATCATTAAAATTTATGTTATTAAAAACAGAATAATGGTGAAATAATGGCAGAAGTTCATTACCAGTTCAAAATACCAAATCAGAAAAATATTAGCATAAACTAGATTCTGGTGAATCCCTAACAAATTTTTCAGCTGCAGTGAACGTAACTGGGATGAGCAGCTTTTACCATCAAAATGATAACTATGACATTTTAAAATAACATCTTGGTTCTTTTTCTGAGTGGTAATACTTTCCTGCTTTTAAATGTATTCCCCACCACAGATGTATCTCTCCTATCCCTTTTCTTCTCTGTCTTATGAGTTATGCATGTACACTTTCCTACCAATGCACGTGCATCATCTAATTGTTTTATCCCTAATAAATATCTGATGTGCTTAGCTACAAACCAATATAGTGTGTGCTTTGCCTATAGAAATGAAAGTTACTTCATTTATTACTCATCTATTATATAGAGTTTGATGCCAAGAAGCTTTGGTACCATGAACTCAGATACATTGAAATGTTCTTGTCAGATATCATTATGTGATTGTGCTTTATCACACAGAAGGGATGATTGTACTAGGGTAAAACAGAAGGGGTAAAACAAGGGTAAACCAGAAAGTTTACAGTAAATCATTGACCAACATTAGGAAATATTAATAGGGTGAACAGACACAATCCATCTGGAGCCAAATAAATCCCTATGAAGAACTTTGCAAAATAAATTCTTGCAAAAGATTTTCTGTTTTCCATGAAGGTAGAAACTGGGATATCCTAACTCTCCCTGACAGTGTAGCAATATTAGACTAACAATGCTTAAATACTCTATGCCCCATTTGTATCTTTAAATCTTCACATCAGCATATTTTCACTGGCAGCAAACTAGAACTATGTGTGAGAGATGGAGAAAGATGTCTGGTATTACAGGTTATGTTAAATCTGTATAATAAGAAAGTTTTCTATTATGTTTAGAAAAGAGTATGGTGATTTAGAGTATGGGCTGTATGTCATCTGTTAGTGATGTGAGAGTGTGCATCTCTCTTTAGGAAACAGAGGGGTGGCTGCTAAATTGGTCTAAGGGAGAACTCTTAGAAAGGAAGTAGCTAGAGCAGATTTTGCTGTATTCTTGAAGATAGTGTAATATTTATAGATTTTCATAATAACTTCAACTTTAAAACTGTCCCAAGTTTGGCAAAGCAGGACAGACCAAGTAAGTAAACAAGTCATCGCTGGAAAGTGCCTAGAGTCTGGGTCAGTCTTTTTTTTTTTGCTTTTCCTAAAATGGGAAAATGACCTGCAAATGCCCACAGCGTCTGACATTATTTACCAGAGGGGATATAGTATTGTAATCTTCTCTCCCTATTAATGGAAGTCATGGAAAAGAGAAGGAGGTATTTGTAAGACTTGCTTCAGTTTCTTAGTCTCCATCTGTAGCAGCATTTCCAAAGAGTCACATGTAGCCATCTGGTTACCATCTGGGTTTTATCAAACAGCATGGGACATTTCCAAGGAGTTATGCAGGAAAAACTGAGCATCAACAGTTTGTGTGTAAAAG
This sequence comes from Eopsaltria australis, assembly GCA_034509425.1. Classification (NCBI taxonomy): domain Eukaryota; kingdom Metazoa; phylum Chordata; class Aves; order Passeriformes; family Petroicidae; genus Eopsaltria; species Eopsaltria australis. The sequence goes on along the minus strand of JAVTVJ010000452.1, from coordinate 1,465,227 downwards.
TACCTGAAAGAAATATGCATACTCTGCCATGGAAGCTCCATTATACGGGGCATATGACCAGCTTTTTATCCAGTACTTTCTTTGAATATCTATTCATTTTGATGACAGTAAACCCTCTGACTTGTAGCAGACTGAGTCTGGCCTTTGCTTTCTGAGCTATAATCAGTCTAGCTGAATTGTACCTTCTGCTATCAGTGATGTAAGACTGGATTTTTATAGCACTAACTCATTACAGGGACTTACACCCCAGTTAAAGGCAGTTGTACCTGCTGAGCTTCATGGATATTCTGCTGAAAAGAGAAAGAACTTTGCAACTCCCCCATGTTTTTGCTTTGCAATAGTACCTGTTCCTTGGGCTTCTTTGGAGACATAGAACACCCAAAGGAATATTATGCCTCTAAAATCCATTTCCTAGCCATATGCCTAGTTTCAGCATAGAATCATAGAATATCCTTAGCTGGAAGGGATTCACAAGGATTATCAAACTTCCCATCCTGCACAGAGCAACCCCAACAATTACACCATGTGCCTGAGGGCATATAACAGGAATGCAGTAAGCCCAGCATGAACATTTGAGCTTAGAGCCACATGAATGATTGCAGCCTTTTGCACCTGCCATGGTTGGACAATAGGTCATCTTTTCAGGTATAAGGAAAGTAAAGATCTGCAGCATCTTTTTGTAGCATGTCTTGGTTGCAAGTGCTGGTCATTCTACCCTTCAATTTCTCTTATTTCTTGATGGACACACAATTTACAAGGCTCTGAAAACAGCAACACATTTATCCTCTAATCCTCTAACTGGTTTTGCTGAGACTACCACATGCAAAAAAACGAAACCAAACAAAATTAAAACAAACAAACAAAACCCCAAAGCAAAACAAACCAAAAGGAAAAATTAATAAAATAAATCAGATGTCATGGCTTTGATACCTCCTGTCCTTTCTCCACATAATATTTCCAGTTCTATTAGGCTGCTATTTGAAAGAGACTGTAATGGACTGACTCTTCCAGTTACACACATTGTAGTTTCATTTAAGTAATGAATCCCGACATTATACCCAGTTAAAGATTTAGCCCTAGACTTACTATGACTTCTCATAGTTTTCCTGACAAAATAGTATGTTACCATCCCTTTCTGAGATCAAGCTGAAAGTGCCTTTCGAAATAGTTGAATCCATTAATTTGGTTTTGTTACTCAGCTTCCTTCATGACATTTGTTGCAGTCATATTACTCCTCTGAGGGATTTCATAATCCTAAACTTATATTTGTCTTGAGCTGAAAAAAGCAAAACTCTTGGGAGGAAGGAGGAAGGAATATTTCTATTCCTGTAGGCAAAAAGTCAACAAGGTGATACAGATGAAAAGACAAACTAGCAATATAATTTAAGGGTATTTTGGATTTAGCTAAAGACAAAAAATTGAACACATGCCAGAACATTTCAAGAGGGCTCTGTATAGAAGAGGGAATTTTTCTGTCCTCTTGCTTTTCAGTTTGGATTAAAACCAAAAATTCCCCTGAGTTTGAAGGAAACATATCCATCCACACACAATATTTAAGGTAACTGAAGATAATTAATGTTCTTCCATATAAGAGGAAAATAGGAGACAGGCAGATGGAAGAGTCCTTAGAAAAGCAAAGAAAAGTTCTGGTCTGAAAAAAAAAATCAATTCGGAAATAAGTAGATGGAGATTCATTTTTTCCTGTCTTGCCAAAGGAGATGTAGGTTGTGGAGACACTGCAAAGGAGAGGAGTAGAGAGTTGGGGCATAAAAGGAATTAGAATAATGAAAATGATCCAGGTAGTTGTTCTGTAGGAGGACACCCAGTGCTCATTTGGTATATATCATAGCTGAAAAATGATACGGTAATAAAATCTCTGGAATTTGGCAATAAGTTAGTGACACTGGTATGTAAAGTACTTTCACCTTTACAAAAATGCACTTGCATGTTTGCTTACTTAAGGCAAACTGTAGTCATTATAATCTATCCAAAGCTTCAGTTTCCATCTAAAAACTCATTGATCTACCGTAAAATAAATTGTGTGGGAACAGGAACTTTAAATTTACTAGCTTAAAAGAAAGGAAAAAATATACAAAAAAACTTTGAGCCAAAAAGCACACTCTAATATTCTCATTGATTTATGAAAGATTATTCACTGTTAGATAGTTTTAAAAATGTTCTGATTGAGTTAGTAGAATATTTTAGACTATTTTGCTTTTTATTCACTTGCTGATTTTTGCCTCTCTCAGGTAATGTGCTTAAAGCTCTCTTTTCTGGTTTTTTGGGAATATACCCAGCTTCTCAAATCACAACTCTCTTTCATGAGTAAAAACTAGGCATTGCAGCTAATGGTGTTAGGAGAGCTTCCCACTTTTGACTGATCACAGCTGAAAAATAGCTAACTGCTGAGTTTCAGTGAGCTGACAGCACTGACCTAGACAAAAGCTTATACAGCCATGAAGACAGAAGCATGAAGGCTAAGACAGAAGAAGTTTCTTTATTTCTTTAAGGCTGTGAACTTGTAGGAAAACACAGTAATGGTGGCTAAGCATTCAGCCACAAAAATGTTAAGTTTTGCTGAGACCATCAGGATTACTGGATGTGGAGGTTTTAGCATATACGTTGTCCGTTAGTGGAACCTCCACAGAGTCTGTTAACTCATGAAGTATCAACAGACAGGACTCGTGAGAGACAACCTGAGGGCTACAATGTAGGCAGGGATCAACACATATGTGAGTTTGACTGTAGGAAGAATCCCAGAAGCACAAACAACTTCAGATTTTCAAACCTGTATTTGGCAAAATCTAAAGTACAGAAATAAGTGAAGGAGGTAGCATAAGACCATGGGGGCAGCGGGGGATATGAGGTAACAGCAAGAGAGTTTGAGACACAGACTTACTCCATTAAAAAATTAATAGAAAAGGCAAGATGGCAATGAAAAAAAAACAAAACTGCTTTGACTAAAAGGAAAAAGGCCAGAACTGAGAGGCCAAGGGAAATATAAATGATTTTCAAGATGTTGAGGAGGAGAAGAAAACATGACTCTCAGACAGAAGAGAGAGAATAAAGAACTAAAGCCTCTTAAAATCATAGTGAAGATGCAGCTTTTCATTACTCAAGAGCCCTGGCTAAGAAATTGTAGCTTTGTCATTTGAGCAGATCCAGCAGAAAATATGTTGCTTGTCAGGATGCATTTACTAAGAATATAAATTAGATGAAACTGTAAGGTTATAGAGACTTCTGGTAAAGTCAGAAGAATGAACTAATTATCTTTCATGATGGAACAAGAGACACAAGTGTCCCATAGGTCAGTCTCTTGGTTGAAGAATACGTTCAGTAATTTAAAATTTCATGGTAGTTATTGAAGTTTTCAAGTCCATATTAAAAAAAGCAAAAGCATGGCAAGATCAGGAAACAGAAGGATAATATAAGATAGCAAGTGCTATGGAGAAGACTAGAAGGAAGAAGAGTCCACAAGGAATGCAGAACTATGGTGACAGAGGGAAGAGTATTAGAGTAAAATGATGTCTTCAAACACAGGACATTTAGTGATACAGTGAGAATGAGGCAGAATAAGCCTTAGCAAATTACAATAAAATAAAAAAAAACACTAACAAACAAACAGAAATACAAACAAACAAAAAACCCAACAACAACAACAAAAATACATTTAGCCATGACTATCTCAGTTTCTTATAAAACTATGAAAACTACATGAAGCATCATCAGCCTTCATTAATGACAGTAGTTCAGAATACAGACTGAAAGGTGTAGTGTCCTATAGAAGTTCAAGAAAAGAAAAGCATAGGAGCTTTTTTTAGGAACATGATTAGTGATGCAAAATTGGGAAGCCTCTGCCATACAAAGAAGTGTCCTGTTTTCATGCAATATCAGACAACCTTGAAGACACTTTTAAAGCGGTAATTGAATAGCAGTTGATGTTTCAAAATACTGCAGCTACAGAGCGATAACAACATTCTTCTGCTATAAATGGGAAGAAGTTTTTGATTGGGAGGAAATGAACAGAGATGCCTAGCTAATCAGCTGAGGCCTCTGATTTGTTAGCACAGAGGGGGCTGAGAACCTAAGACATAACAGGAAGTACTTCCAGAAGAATAAATAGAAAAATCTCTAGGTCACCAAATAAATTTTGTAACTTTGAGTACTATGTACAGCACTGATCAACTGTGTTGCAGAATGACAAGCTCGTAGTATGAGAGAAATTCTACCAAGTTGCTGCAGACTTTAGAGCTACAAGAGGGACTTGCATTGGGCAGTATATATATGTGCATATATGTGTGTTGATTACCTTTCAGAAGACTAGCAAGGGACAAAACAAATCATACTTGGTTTTACATAGTATTTGAATTTAATTTCATTATGCAACTATCAAAAAGTGCCTGAATGAATGTAACCTCTCAGATTCCTTTCCACTTTTTTTTCCCTGATAAAAATAATCCAGCTGAAATATTTACTTGCTTTGTCACTCATCACTGCAGTGTGGTTTCCCTTCTGCAAAGTCCAGTTAGTTGTTTCACACAATACCTTCAGGATTTATTTTAAAGCACATATCCAGCCTACCAGCATCACTCCCAGAATTATGAGTTTTTTTGATATCTTTAGACAGGTTTTCTATCTGATGTTTCTAGATATTAAGAACATGACTTTATACGGAAGTGGGCTTTACTGATAATAGATCTAAGGCTGAGAGTCTTGATGTGAAGAATTCTAAGAAATAACACAATCTTGATTCCAGATCAATGTGTAAAAAAGAGATTTCTTTTGATTAGCTTTCTGACCACAGAAGAAAAAACTGTATAAACATAAAAATAGCACAGCACTTGTGTCACTGATTTTAAGACATCTGGATACAGCTGTGCAAATGTGAAATAATTACAATACTAAATTACATCTTGGTGCTGTAAAACTCTCAACGTATTTAGTACTACAAAAATCTTGACCTCTTTTTGCCTAGGTCCCAGTCTTCAAATCCACATGTAATATCCTTAGTCAAAACATTTCATTTATTATACGTTTCAATGACTGACTTATTTTTAATAACTTATGACAGACTGGTAGGCTTCAATAGATGTTTAAAAGTTTCCATTCAGGCAGAAAAAAAGAAAGTTCAAATTCTCAAAGCTAAGCTGTTCCCTGACTGTACTGTTTTCCTCTTCTGTTGCCAATAGCTGAAGTCTTCTTATTGCCCTCTTCTTCATTAAAACCACTGCTCAGACACTGTAATGTTTTTGTTGCTATGCTGTCTCTTCCTGCTTGTACTACAAAGATGACATCTCTGCAAGCCATGGATCAGAACGATACTCAGGAGAAGAGCTCAGAGCTGTAACCTTGGGGATTTTTGGAGTATGTGCTGTAGAACTCTGATGTTTCCCACCTTTCCAGTCTGACCTTCATTTTGAACTTGGAGATGTGTAATGATGAACCTCTGCACAGGATGAAAGAAAAGCTGCTTACTGCTGTTAGCATTTGCTTGACTGGTAACAGATGTTCATGAAAGAGATAATTTTTTTTAAGTGTCTTGTGGTCTAATGTACAAGGCATGGAGATTATTAACATTCTGATCAGTTACCATACTTTCCATTAATCCATTTTTCTCACTGTTTATGGGAGCCAGTGATTACACATTTTCACAGGATGTAATCAATTTAACAGTAGCTTCTATTCAAATAATTTTAAAATTAAGTATAATCCAAGGATGTAATATTAGAATCAACATTTGGTCTCTTTTAATTCTTTCTCTGTGGCCTGTGTCAGTTTATGTGTTATATTATATTCATCAGCAAAAAAAAACCACAGAAAAGACCAGTGATTTTTCACTTTCAAGGACACAGCGGTTCCACTGAGAGTGATCTTTCCTCTCTCATCCCTGTAGAAATCCCTGCACCTGTGCTTGAAGTCTTTGAGGTCTCAGCTAATGAAGTAGGTGCTATTTATAACTCTCCAATCTCCAACAGTTTTTGATGAAAAAGTCAGTCCTGAAAGCATCTGTGCCACACAAATAGTTTCTCAGACTTGAACTTTAGACCAGCTCAGTTCAGAGAAGACAGTCTGTCCTTTCTGCCTTCTCTTTCTCATGTCAGATGTCGTGTACCAAGACAATTTCATACTCTCACTTTAAAAAATAGAAGGAATCTGAGCCATAGTGTCAACTTAGTAATAATTGCACCAAGTTACTCCCGATCAAGTTTCTGTGGCCTAACAATGTCTGCTCAGTTGGCAGAGACTATCAGCCTACATTGCCAAAGTGTTGTGTGAAGTCATACAGTTCATACAGCTTCAGCTGCATTCACGCAGTTACCACAGCTCACTTCAGCACCGTAAGCTGTTGAAACACAGTATTTTGTCTGGAAGCCTGAGTCCTAAACTTTTATACGTTTATATTCATTCTCCTCCTATGTAGGAAATCTGTGTCAAGAGACCAGTTTTGGAGATTTGTGCCAAATAGTGTAAGTACAAATGTGTGACGCCTTGGCCCACATTCTCTGTGGAATCATTATGGTTGTGAAGTTTCCTATGTGGTCATATTCATCCTTCTTTTCCTTTGTCAGCCATCAATAATTTCAGTCACATAAATTGACTAAATGACTCTACAATCAAAAGGAGTATCTTCCAGCTATGAACAGAAGACATTTGACTGATTGCAGAGAAGAAGTTGATGGCCGCCATAAAAATTCCCTGAAGAGTCCAGATCCAGGCAGACCAGACATGATCAATTTTCCTGTGTACATGTTTACCCTTGGTGAGGGAGAGGACAGAGGAAGGAATCAGTGAGGAAGAGCTAGCCTCCAGAATCAGCTACCCTCTTGGTAGGTATCCAACAGCTGGTAGGACTCTAGTCAGTCTCTGAAAGAAAAATTAATGGGAACTTTATCTTGTTTTATAAAATGGAGGACTGGAGCTTCCATTATCTCTACAAAATAGGAAAACAGTATGGGATCATTTCCTGAGCTTGCATTTAGTACATTTTTCTAAGGAATTTTCCTCAAATTAAGCTGACTGAAAAACCAAAAAAGGATCTATGCAATTGCTCTGGCTCTTCAGAAACTTGCAGTTGTCTCATTCTTCCCTCCAAATAAAATACTCCATGCATCCACCTCAGCAGCTCCGCTCATAGCACACTGTGGCACCAGCCTGTTACAGCTCTGAGGAAGGACTGAAAGGGTCCATTCTAATGAACATAAACTTCAAGACTCAGCCCTGCTGTCACTGAGTCTTTGATTTCAAATGAGGGAGAAAGCACTACTGTGTAGGCATGAAAATGGACAGCCTGAAACAGCCACCTGCTAGGGAGAGAGAGAATATACTCATCACGCATGATATAGTAGCAACTATGCTGCTAAGTATATGCCTCACAGACAGTGCCAATGGGCAGTCTATTACCCCTGAAATAAATCTGTCCCATATTCCCTAACTGAAGAGAGGACAGAAGGCTGAGAAGTAAAAAGCTTATTTTAGCTGACTGGGTTACTAGAACACAGAGAGAATTGGCAGTTTTGCTGATATAGCAAAATTGAACTTATTTGGCCTATACAAACAACAAACAGAGAGCAGTGAAAAATAAGAGGAGCCAAACAGACTACCTCAAGACAAGCTGAAATGACTCATATTAATTTATACTGTGGCTCTAATGTTTTCCATTAAATAAGGACTTTGTTCAGTAGCTCTGTTACCAATTAAGCTTGTAAAACCTTTCTGTCACAGAAGAAGGGTCTGGGGTCACCCCAGATCATGCAACCTGGGAAGCATTAAACAGAGGCATTCTGGTGGCTCTACCCAGGATCAGACCTACTCAGACTATTCACTTGGTACTTGTGAACTCTACTCTTCAATGCTACTGACCCAGGAAGGCTTCTCAACTCACAACACAGCACAACATCAGATTTGCCCTAGCACTGTCATGCTTCTGAGTTCACTCTGACAAGCACCCTCAAAATCTGAGGCTGTAAAGTTTAGCAAAACCACCCTTAGGTCCAGTAGTATCAGCTCTCAACAGGAGCTAAAAATTCAAATGTGACCAAAGCCATCCAGGCAAGAACTAGCACTTCACAGAAGATGATAGGGAAAATACACACCCGCAACAAGTCTGCATGTAGCAGTTCAGGTTTATGTGAGTTATTGGTATTAGGTCTATGCCACATGAAAATTGATGAAATGCTTCAAATTTCACCTGAGTAATCCAAGCCAAAACCAACCAGCTGTGCAGAGAGCTAGCTCCATTTTCTTACATCCATGACATGGTTAATTGGCAACATGGATAAAGAGTCCATGGATAATTGAGAGTGAAGTACACAATATATCAGCATTCTCTTGGCACATTTGAGTACTGACATATAATTTATTTCCCACAGACTGTGCACACAAAGCTGAAAACAGAATGTTCATTTCTCACAGAGAAACTGGGAAGATTCTCCATTTTTTTACCCATTTATACAATTTTGCCTAGAAATACCTTTTTTTGTCTACAAACTAGCTAATTAAACATCTGATTTAGGGACAATCCCCATGTACTGTAGTACTGCTTTTGAGTCCATGTCATTACAGACCTTACCTCAAAATACAATATGAGCAAGAGGACAAATGCATCATGAGGGTTTGGGTAGTTGGCTAAAACCTGGAAAATATTTAGCATTAGTTTCTGGGCTCAAGCTGTAAAGGTTCCACACATATGCTTTACCTTTTGAGGATGGGGGTCCCCCAGGATATCTGGAACAGTCTTAGAACTACTGCTTTAAGCTTCTTTGTCAAGTCTTATCTTAATTGATTCAGCTTGCATTGAGTCATTTTGTGTTGAGTTTCAGGGATTTCATAGCTTCCCTTACCAGATCTCCCAGCACTAGCATCTGAAATTTCTCTGCAGGTTTCTAATTCCTGAAGCCTTTTTACTGGGATTGCAGATTCAGCTCAGCTCTACCCTAGAACACACTTTCCTCTAACAGAGTTGTAATACAGATCTCCTTCAGCTGATCATCTGTATCCAAACACTGCTGCTTTAGGAGAAGACAGGTAATTGAGTCCCTTAAAATGAATACCACATAGGTATCTCTGCCATGGAAATAGCAGGCTCTCCATAGCTCATGAGCCTAAATTCTAAGTTCTTGTGTCTGAAGTTCCATTTCAATTGGTACCTTGTCTAGCTCTCATAATACTGTGTGAGAGAGTTTGAAACATTCCTCTGCTGACAAGACATTTGGATAGAGGTAGAACTTACGCTGTCTAAATATATCCTGAAGTACCAGATGCATGAGGATATTTCAGGACCCAGCCTCCCACTGATTTCAACAGATCCGGTATCTGCTTCCTGCTTAGAAAATTAGTCACCTGTGCTTTATGCAGACAGATTTTAAGGGTCATGTTTTCGCTGTGTCCTCAGGAGATTCACCTGCAGACAAGTCAAAAACACAAGCCAGCCATGCCAGCATGATCTTATTTTGTACTAGCTGATGTGACTTTCATTTTGCACTTCCTACCTTCTCTTAAAGTAAGTAGAACACATTTGCTTATTCTAGTATAAAAATTGCAAACAGAGAAGAAATCATGTAAATTGAATAAAAAACAACAAGCTGCAAAAATTCTATGAAGTATGATGGAAAATCTTTTCTCTAGGAAAGTGAGAATTCAAATGGGAAAATGGGAAGTATTACTCTAGTTCTAATATATTATTACTAGAAACTGCCAGTTTCTTACAGGATTGGGGTGGGGGAGGAACCTCTGTTGATTCAGCACTTCTGCCATGGGAAGTTCTTTTATGGTGGAAGTCAGACTTCAAAAGATAGAAGCATGCATAAGAAAAAACCAAATAGCGGCATCAAGTCAAAATTAAAAATCTATACTATGAGTCATATTTCCTAAGTGATGGACACAACAGCTTTTAAAATCAGGTAAGTGGCTAGATAAACACATCTCCTGGCAAAGAAACCAAACAAAGTTAATTCATCTTGAAAGGAGCAGGAGTATAGATACCAGATAAAATCTATCCATATCTTGTTTCCTCTAGAGAACATCCTACACTAGCTTTGATATCACTCAGATACATTGCCATTTAGATTAATCCAAGAAAGAGCAGCAAATCTGGAGAAGGGTCTGGAGAAGCCCTATAAGGAGCTCAGGGAGCTGGGGTTGTTTAGCCAGGTGAAAATGAGGTTCAGGGAAGACCTTATTCACACTCCACAACTACCCAAAAAGAGGTTGCACCCAGGTTGAGGTCAATTTCTTTTCCCAAGTAACAAGCAATAGAAAAAAGAAAATAGCCTCAAGTTGCACCAGGAGAAGTTTAGATTGAATATGACAAAGAATTTCTGCACCAAATGGTTATTGAGCATAGGAACAGGCTGCCCAGTGAAGTGGTTAAGTCACCATCCTTGGATATAACTTAAAGCCATGTAGATGTGACATTTAGGGACACAGTCTCATGGTGGACTTGGAAGTGTTAGTTCTACAGGTCAACTCTGTGATCTTAGAAGTCTTTTCCAGCCTAAGGGAGTCTAGAATTCTATAATGCCAGGCACAGTTTTGCAGACAAATACATCAACATGAAAAGTAAAGGGGTCTGTTCCAAGAACTCAGGTAGTCTAGGGTTTAATGGGGTAATGGTGATATCACTTTAAAGTCACAATTCCAGTATTCATTGTATATTTTCTGCTTATTCACAGGACCCTCCGTGTTCGTGCTTTCTGTCAATACTCTCCTCTGATCTGAGAAATCACCCTGCTTATGCTAATGCCTCAAGACAGGAAAGAACTTAGCCCAAGCAAAGCCTTAAAAATAAGAGTTTCCGGTTTTCTATTACAAATTAAGTTCTTCTTTTGAACAAAGGCCAGTTCATGATCATTCTTTGTCCTTCAGTTTTCCTGGAGGATCTACACTCATCCTTTTGTTTTTCTTCTCCATCCCATTATTTTGTGAAGTGCTACCATTTCTTTTCAATTTAGTTAGTACAAAAATTTGCTAGTAGGCTCAACTGCCTGAGAAAAGATAGTTTTTATTCAGACATTAGTTATACACATGTAACAGAACATCAAGTTCTTCAATCCATCCTTCTGTCTTCAAAGTTAAGCTGTTGCATGTTAAAGTTCCAAATATCACATCTTTACTCCCAGACATAATTGACACTGAACAACAAAGGCACCATTTTGGATTTGGAACTGGAGGCACCTTACTAGCTTAACATATTAAGGCTAATTACTTAACTTGAGGAGTGCCTTGTGCTGTTTGGATACTAGGCTCAGGAATCTGTTGCTTAAGCAGACTCACTCACATCATGCCGTCTGAGATTCCCTAAGGCAATCAAGATGCATCAGTGAACCAGACGATCATTGTAGGCCCTTCCAACTGAAATTATTCTATTCTATTCTGTTCTATTCTATTCCGTCATACTAACATAATGACAGGTCTGAAAGGAGACCTTCTCCGGAGGCAGGGAAGGATATGCAGCACCATATGCTTAATTTTTGCCAATTGACTCTGTCCCAGGTGTCCCACAGGTCATGAATGTCTGACCTGGCTGTGTCCTGGTCTATTTGACCCATCACCTGTTACATATTGGGGCACAATCAGCTTTGCTCGTTCCAGTTGTTGGCAGTTAAAAAGCTTTCTGGTGCAAACAAGCAATATTGGGGCCCTTATCTCCCCTGTTATGGAAGGTGGAGAAGGTATTGACTTAATTTCAGAGGTAGCTCTTTAGAGCTTCAGAAAAACCTCTCGACTGCCTGCAGCCATTGACTTCTATCAGAGACATGCATGCAACATATTCATAATACTGTTACAGCTAGAGAAATCTTAGTGAAAGGACAGTACATTTCTTCAGCTTTTCCTGTCTGCTCTTTCTTCTGTAAATCCCAAACACTTCCTACACCATCTTCGAAAGCTACAAGAACTCTAAATCTTATCTTTATATTAAACACAATACCTGCAGTAGGCAAGCTGTGATTCATGGGCTATGAATCTGTATCATAATAGCCCATCATATGGAAAATAACAGAGATTAGGGATTACAGGTCGAAATCTAAATGTCATACCTATTTGCAGTCTTTAATATGTCCAATCTACCCTGTCTGGGAGAGAGAGCATTAATAAATATAGCTCCTTTTCCAATTATCATATATTCTAGTGCAAAGCTACACTTGCACAATCAAAATAGGAGTTTAGAAGGAGTATATGTGATTTAGAATGAGCAGAGTTCTTCCTTGGACAACAAAAACAAATCAGTTTTCCCTCAGAGGTCATTTTTTTATGTGCTGCTAAGAGAGTTCATTTGATTGATCTAGTTTATACATTTGTTATAGATGACAGGCATTCTTAAATTCCTCAGGAATTCTGTTAGTTTCTCAGAAATTCACTTAAGACTTCAGTATTCACATTCTTCTTAAATTTAATTTAATTCTTGTACCATCGCCTTGAAAACACAGTTCTTTTGTTTAAATTTCATGTGGAGGATAGCACTGTCTGTATTTCTGTAAAGGGTCAGGACTAATCTCCTTTGCCTGTGTTAATTAAGCGTCGTCAAGGACGTAAAGTGCATTAAAGGCTTCTACTGACAGAGAAAAGACTACTTTCTATTTCTATTTTTCCCATGCCACTGGAATTTATTTCAAATGGATGAAGATGGAAACTAAGGTGAAACTCTTCTGCATTTCCAGAGAGCTTCAAGTGGTAATAAAAGTAGCCTGCCTAAAGATCCATTTGTTTTCATTTTCAACAAAAATGGTTTTATCTCCTTGAACCATAAGTACAGTAAACAAAACAAATTCCAAAAATTCTGTAATGGAACACATTTGCCATTGCAACAACTGAAGGCAGAACATTCCAATCTGGCTTGTGGCTAGCCCTTGTTGACAAAATATCTTTGAGTATCTCTCTATATATTGGTATTGTATCTGATTAGATTACAAGCTTCTGGTGATAATGTTTTATTAAGTCAAATTTATTAAGTGCAGAGCTGTTAGTTTGCTTTGGAATGGTGGGCAGGCATGTGTATGGTTATCCCAGCTGCATTGTGACAAATGGAGTGAAAAAGTATAGGAAATGGGTCACAGGAGCACAATCAATAAACTAGTACTTTTTCTTTTATTTTTCACTCCCAGAGTCCTGTTCTGCAAATACATTAAATTCCTAACTGCCTGACAGAGGATAGTATCAATCTGCATGTTAGTGCTTATTGATTAGCTTTGCTAGGATATGTGCTGCTAGCTGTAATAACCAAGAGCACTTTGAGTGAAATTGATCACATCAGTCCTAAAAGTTAGAGTATTTTTGTGGGAAGTCCACATGCAACCATCTAATCTAAAACTTTTTAGTTTCCACATCAATATTCTCAGACCACAGCTGGAGGAGATTGTTTCTAATGGGTTTTTTTTAAGTTGTTTTTTACTAACTACCAACACTAACACGGTACAAGGAAATTGAGGCCATGTTGATCATATTTATTTTATTATCTTTCTAAACAGCCCAAGATTTATCTGCACTACCAAATAATCACAATAGAAGCAGATTAGTAGATCAAAGCAGTTAATGCAGTCACCTGTAGTGTTGCCACTGGCTCCGGCCGGACAGCTGCCCACCAGGGTCTTGGGCAGCAACCTAGCGGCGGCTACAAACGAGTGTCCCTGACCTATGCAGGCTCAGGTTCACTGCTGTCAGGCTCTTACATTCCTTGCCGCTGGCTGTGCCACCCTGCAGGGTAGACACTGTTTCCGTATAGCTGGAGCGTCTAGGGAGGGATCCTTAGCCCCAAAATAATAGAGACTCTATCTTGAGGTAGATAGCACTCTGGGCATACAGGCTCTAAGGACCCAGAGCCCCTGTAGCACCAGACTTTTATTGAGGGGGCACGAACCAGTCACATACGAGCCCGGGGGAGGAACAAGGGTGGGACAAGGGGATGAGGGCCAACTGGGAAGGGAAAGGGGAGGAGAAGGGAATACAGGCAGGGGTACAAATCAATCATCAACCGAATAACAGAGAACAATCTAGAAACTAAGGCTGACGGACAGGAGATGGGCAGCTGGCAGGACAAATGGGGAAAGGGCAGCTGACCCCTAGGAGACCCAGCCCCCTTCTGGGGCATACTACAACAAACTCCACCCCAGGGTTGACCTTCCAGAGCCTCTTAGGGGTGGGGGGGAAAAAAGGGTTTTTGGGGACCTGAACCACCGCAACAGTCACCATCACATCTACATGTTACAATGTCTATGGATAGAGATGACAGCATTCAGGAGGTTACCACAACCAAGTGCTCCAAACACCCCTGTGAGTTAAGGCTATCTTAAGACCTGTTCATCAGTTTTGATCTTTGTGCTCCCATTACAGTGCTTGAGATCTTAAGTAGACTTTCTTGGTTAGTTTTCTCTGAAACTGCTCTAGCTGGCACACGCCACCATGGCTTTGCAAACTAAATCAGTGCAGAGAGTGACAGTGATCAGACATTTTACTTCAGAACTGTTGTACCAGTGCAAACCAAAATGTTAATTAAAATGCGGAAATCTAGCCTTTATTTTCTGCTTCAGTATTTTTTTATGTATAAGCATAAAAAGAAAAGAGGAAGGAAAATATACATATTACCTTAATAAGGGAAGGAATCTGAAGATACTGTAAATAAGACTTTTCTTTTGCAAAGGAGGAGTAAAAAATCCCCATCTTCCCGTGTCAGAGCTACACAGGGAATCTAAATGTTTGCCCAGAGTTATCACGCTGTGACCATATACCTACAAAACATGAAGCAGCTCTTGCTCAATGCCACACACCACTGCATCATGAATAGTAAGCATTGTTTTGGTATTGCTGTCTACATTACAAATACATAAAAAGGAAAAGAGAGGATGGCAGCTGCTGCATGATTAAATATAAGAAAAATACTTTTGGGAAAGGTTTGATGAGAGAGCACACTATCAGTGGAGGAAAAATATGATGCCTGAATGCTCTATCAGAAATGCAAAGACAAGGTAGAAGCACAGAGCAAACCAAAAACTAAATAATGAATAGGCAATGGGACATCAGTGAATATGCCAGAAGGTTACAAAGACTTCCATAGCATTATAGATTTCAAAATGGAACAGCAAACAGCAAAGGCTAATTAAAATTATATGTACCCTCACCTGGATATTGCAAACTGTAAGCAGAATTTCAAATTCAGTCCAAGGTTCTTCAGCTATTCAAAGGGCTCTGGGAAAACATGGAGAATTTCTTGTGTTCCTCCCTGAACACAATGGTGTACCATTCACTTGGGAGTAAGTTGGGTTACAGCCTAAGAGTAAGTAAAGTGAGTCAGAGCTTTTTCACAGAGGTATGGATATCTTCCACAGATTGTCTGAATGTGGTTGTACATTCACCAGAATAGTCCAGGGAAGGGGAAACTGACAGTTTTCTGATGCAGCCCCCAATGGGAGTTCCTTGTTTGGACCATCACAGGCCATGGCTGCACTGATTTGAAACAGTCTACACCAGGGAGACAGAGTCCCAAGGAGAAGAAGAATGCTTAATATTACAGGTACAGAAAGCCCCACTGAAATAAATTAATTATGAACATATTTCAACTATATGGGGAACAAGTATTTCATGCACTAGATACATAAAGAAAGCAGTAAATAAATCCTGGCAATATACTGCAGCATTCCTGTGGCAAGTTCCATATAAAGGCTGGGATATCTTCTGAACATAATTTGCTTGGAAATAGTTAAAAACAATTCACTAACGACATTGTTGTCTCATACATGTCATTCTGTTGTGAGGAAAAATATATAGAAATAATTAAATGAGTGGGAAAAGGACGTATTACTGCTAAACTTGGCTAAACAGCACTTAGTTACACTGCATATTTACATATACTTAAGCATTTTTCTCATGTGCTTTCAGCTAAATTAAACATGACCTGCCTGCTCTGTACTGTTGTTGCCAAAGCCAGAATTACAGAAATAATTGCTTAATATTGCATAGCATTGAGTAGTTATAGATGCTTGAGAGCATGATTAGGAATCAATTTACAAAGGAAGAATATCAGTTTAACCAGCATAAGGGACTGTTAAAATCCGTGGAAATCCAAATGGATGCATGGCATTCCACTGTATTAATGTGGAGACAGCTTTGAGGAATTTGCAACAGATAGCAATGACACCAAATGTTATGATCAGGAACACCAGGGAAATAAATAGAAGTCTCTCTGGCAGAATTGCAGTTGCCTGCAGTTCTTGGGACACTTGGGAAGAGATTCAGCCTTTCTAACTTCAGGCATTTCTAGAATGCATACACTTGACCTATTTTAGATATCTATATTAGGATGAAATGAATCATACATTGGAAGTGTTTTTCTTAAAACTGACTTTAAAAGAACCTGGATGAGTTACTCCAAGGATTAGGTTAGATGAACTCTGCTGCCCTCTGAGGCACTCTGACCTGAAGCAAAGAATAAAAGCAACCTGGCAGGTGCTTGTGCATTACAAAAACACAGGAAGACCTAAATAGCCATGTATATTTCAGTTTCAGCAAAAAAGTCTCAGAGAAAATTATGCAATAAAAATTAACAGATGCCAGTAGTTACTCTTTTTTTTTTTTTTAGACGGGCCGGAGAATACACACTATCAGTCTTTGAGAAACGTGGACATAATGGAGATATCCAATGTATGCTAAAAAGCAGACATTCAGATCATAGATACCAGTGACATTTGTAAGATTTATCTAGAAATGGAAATTCTATGTAGTAAAAACAATTCAATGATTAAAACTGGTAAGTCTGAGTTAGAATGCTTCAATGAAGGAAGAGAATGGGAAGCTGTGGTTTGGCAGGTAAACATCTGTATTCTGGTGATCCAGTCAGCGCAGATGCATGTTTGATATCAAGAGATACCTTAGAGCTTGTTCAATGTATGTTAATTAATACAGATATCAGTGGTGGAAAATACAACATGCACAGTAAGTATAATTCAACTAGCTCTGACAATTTTCTTTGAAAGAACTGTGTGTTCAGAAGTGAGTTACATGTTTTGAGCAATAATGGAACACAACAAGGTAGACAGGCATGCATGAATGCCACAGACACTTTCATTCACTAGGAACACAAGCTATATACGCCTGTGTGAACTTGGATGAAACTTTTATGACTCTCAAATTTGATCAGCAGGATGCAAAAGGAACACTGAATGCTGAGTGGCTGATACTGTGTGGAGCCTAGCATCAAACTGTCTGCAAGGTATACACAAGGCTTATTGTATAATAGAAAGCCTTACTAAAAGCTCTCCCCAAATGAGAGAAAAATGCCTTACAGCTTTGATTCATTTTCTTTGTCATGTTTAGCTTCAGTAGGCCAGAGAGGTGACCTCCCCCCACAGCTGGAGCAGTAGCTGTCACAGCATAATCCACCAGGGATCATGAATCAGAGGTTTTAACTGCTGCAGTTCATAACCAGTGAATTAACTTAAACTGCCATTGACTTTAGGTTATGTACCTAAACCAGGTGTGAATTGTAGTAGCTAATGATTAAGCTACCCATTTTCATCATTGCTCATAGTACCCATTCTGCCCTTTCTGGCAAATCATAAAGGATATTCATGTAGATTCTCTTCAAACACTGCATCTAAAATCTAGGGAGAGTTGATGGCTCCTTAGCTGGCAAACAACTTAATAAAATTTGAAAGATGCTGTTCTTGTTATGCCCAAGATGGTATTGTTTTTATGCGGTGTAATAGAATATTAAGTAAGAAGTTTATGATATTCCTGCTTAATTCTGTTATCTCAAGAAGCACAACTAAAGACACATTACACCTGGCAGATTCTCAAGGCACATTTATGTAATTCTTCTGCAAGAACCAGCTAAGCAGGGAAGAGGGTTACTTATTGAGCGTAAGAGCGTCTCAAAACTTAGAAAAAACTAGATTCAATTCTCACATACAAATGTAGAAAACAGCATCATGGTCCAAGGACTCTTGAACCATACCTGACATCTCTCACACACTTGATCCAAAGTGTTAAACTGCAGAGCTTTATCACAAGAAAAAGGAAAATGTAATAAACACTGGCTTGGGAACAGTGGGTAATAAATCAAGAGTCAATGAGACTGGAGGGCCCAGTGTGGAAAACAAGCATACATAGTTGTGTGGATACAACTATGTCATATTACTCACCTCTTCTGTGCCATATAAAACGGTGTTCACCACTACAGTCTCCTTAATATTTACATGGCCTACTTGTTGGCCTTTAGCTGGATACTTCCAAAGTATCCTTCCAGTACTGTGACCTAGCCTCTCACCAGTACTTGAATGCAGGTGGGTCACAGTCACAGTCCCACTCCTCCCTAAAAGGCAACCTCAGAAAACTCCAAATGGGGGCCAGACCTTAAAAAACATTGATACCAGGGGAGTTCACATGCCAGCTGAAGTGACTGATAGATATGGTACCAGGCAGGGAAGTCCTCACTTACCTCTCTGCTTTAGGCTGCTGTTGTGTGGTCTCATTTTTTGCAATTCCTCCTGCCCTTTGACTCATCCTGGCATTCTCTGGGTACTGCCCAGTCTTGTCACTACCTTGACTTTGACAGTAAGCATGCTGACATTCATTCACAACTTTTCTTTACTCACTGCAGCCTTTTGTGCAAGGCGTGTCTGACAGCTGGGCACTCTGACACAGTTTTCTCCTTCTGTTTCTTTAGCTTCCAACATCTTGCAGAAGGATCTCCTCTGTTCATCAGGACTTTTTGGAGATTCTCAGGCCAGTCTTTTCCCCATCCACCTGCAGCTGCTAACAGCATATTCCTTGTTTCTCAAGAACATTGAATCACTGATCTTCCAGACTGTGTACAGAAATTAATTTCATGCAAATGAACCAAATGTGTGTAAGAGTACTGTTATAGAGTACTGTAATGTGGAGAAAAGAATGAAGACCTAATAGCCTGAGAGGGTCTTATTTATTTCCTCTTTCTACATGCACACTGATCCTACAGCCTCAATGGCTTTTCCAGCTTTACTGAAGTCATATCAGCAATTTCTGGGACTGTGAAATGGGACTGTGAAAGACCATCCTGAAGCTGGTAATATTTACTTATTACACCTTTGATAATCGACATGCTATTAAAAAATCTATCTATTACTTGTGTTATATTGTGAGAGACCATGGTATGCTCAATGCTTCCTTGACATGCTAAAGTCTTTACTTTTACTGGTTTTTATCACAGCTTTCTTCATAACAAGTCTAATAATTAAAGGTAAAAATGTCTCCTTAATGCTGTCACGCATATCTGGTCAGGTCTAGGGCTTGTGTCTATAGTCACCTTATTAAGCAAGGAGTAAAATGTAATTCAGCACATAAATGGACTCCATGGCCCCCTAAATTTCCCTATCTTTCTCCAGCAAGTAGGTGAGGTACAAAGAAGTCTTTTTTACTTACTAAGCTGTAAGCCAGGAAGGATGAATCCAGGCCAAAATCAAAACAAACTCATCACTGCTGTTTTGGACTCCCTGTAAAGCACGTTTACATCACAACTGCTGTGCACATCCAAGCTGCAACTACAACCTTCCCCGAATTTGTGAGCTACAGCGTAAAACTCTACTAAAGTTTCATACTGAACTTTATCAAAGCACATAGCAACAGCCATATAATATGCATCACATGCATGGATAGTCTCAGTTCCCACTTTTCCACTCCAAGATATACCTGGGTTGGACATAGAAGTGGGTCCCAGGGCAACCTTCTATCTCAGTTTTAGCAGTTCCTGAAGCAGCTCTCTTCCTGCCTGAGACAGAGATCACATGAGTATAGCCTTTGGTTATGAAATGCATCCCCAGCCTGGGAGTCATACTGGAGCTCTTTGTGAGTCACATGTGGCCCAGAAGGCTGTGTGGCCTTGTGCTATTCTGTAAATGTAACAGCTGTGATTGACATAGAAAAATGAAGTAAAAACACGTTTATTATACTTTCTGGGTTTTTTATCTCCCAACTGAGATGGAAGCATCATTGGCTGCTGCCCAACAGCAGTAAAACTGTTCAACTTCTAACCTCACTAAAAAGTACTGTCAAAATGGTATTAAGTCAATAGTGAATGCCTGAGCCTGTGAGAGGAAACAAAAAGTAGTTCATAGATACATGAGTAAGTTTATTGACAACCCTGGGGTTTGCAGTACCCTGGCTTCAGAGTCTCAGGAGTGATAAATAGGCTGTCAGAGTGAACTGTTTGGGCACAAAAGAATAAAGAATATGCCAGGACTGGGCAGGGGGGAGGATGACGACCTACTTCATGTAACTGAAAGAGGAATCAGATGACTTGCATAAGCTTTTTAAATGTTATATCATTGGAAATCATAAATTGGAATAGGAATTATCAAAAACCTCTGATAGACAATGTCATCTATATATATATTTCTTTGCCACACATCCTTCAGTTTTAAGCTAGGACCTTCACCCCAGTGTTACAATCTTGATCTTTCATAGTTTTCTGCACCTTCTCAGAATTTCAGTCCTTTTTTCCTTCTTGTTCCACCCTTTATCCTACCTCCTCAACCCTGTGCTCCTTATCCTCCCAGTCCTGTCCTGTCCTACAACTTTATCTGGAAGCCACATAATAACCAGGGCATGTCAGCTTTTTACTGTTCCAGGTATCACAGATCAGCTCATGGAAGGTGCCAGGTGGGCAGCGCAGCAAGGACCTTCAGCAGGTGTATAAACTGTATGTTCCTCACTGGCTGGGGCAATAGAGTGTAGCAAAAATCTCCCTGGAGGATAGGGACAAGAACCAAAACACAAAAAAAGGAAGGCCTCTAAACAGGTCCTGTAATCCACCTTTGGACACAGGGAAATGTACAGGGAAATACCAAGGGATATGGCATAGACATAGGAAGATTCATGTTTTTCCGTGTTAGAGAAAAGAGTCCTTAGGGATAAGAACTTTTTTTCTTTCTTCTAGAATTTTGCATCTTTAGCTAACACCACTGGAAACTGAGCAATCAAGAACAAATCTATTTTATTAGCCAGATGTGAGATTTCCATTCTTGGCAGCTGACAGCTGAGAACTTATAAATGTGCATTCACCTACTTAATTTTTAAGCAACATCATTGCCAGCTAGCAAAATTGCCCTGACACTCAATAATTTCTTTTGTCCATCTTTCCCCATCTCCACCTCAACAATGAGGGCAATTTGTTAATTGTTTTTTGTTTTGTTTTTATTTCCTATTCTTTTAACCGTCAGGAAGCTGCTTTCAGAAAGCCATCTGCACTTATTCACTGCCAACACTCAACACGATTTTAATAAGCCTTGTGTGGTTTTGACTTTAACGCTTGTTTCCCTGTGCATAAAAGCCTATTTCCTTAGCTGTCACAGTTTGTCACTTCAATAAAGTTTCCTGCCTTCTAAGCAGGACAGTTTTTACTCTTACTTTCTTAAGCAACAAGTTAAATCTGAGCATAACACCAACACTGATAATTATCCAAAGTAGTAAAGGTCCATTTTTTTGAGCATGAGTTTCCCTCTGGACAGAATCCTTCATATTAGATGTAGATTTCTAAAGAAATAATAAATTTTGAAAAATTGTATCAATCATACTTTAGGGTTAAATGGCAGCATATATGAATGATTTTGGAATCAAACAGGCTCCATTCACAAGGGGATTTAATGATCTTGCATCCCTACAAAGCTCACCTGGGATTGGAGAAGTAAAGTCTGCTATTTTTCCTGCTCACATCATCACTAGCAGTGACAATTTTTAGCAAGAAGGGAATTTTTACAAGACTGATGATAGATGTTGGGAGGGACTGCTGGGTGTTCTCATTGCTCTTCTGAGTAGTGGCAGTAGCAATCTTCATTAATAATAGTAATACTGGAGAAGTAAAAATTAATTAATGTCATCATTTGGGTGCTGTTTGACAGGGAAGACAGAGATGCTCTAACAGCTTCCAGCTGCTAGTCTTTCTGGGCTCTTCTGCTGAAGGTATAATTTGCCTACATCTCTTGCACCATCTCTGGCCCTCAGTGAGGCAGTTCATTCACCCTCTGCCTGGAAGGTGCCCATGGAAAACACAACTCTGCCCTCCTGGCAGACTGTGTTGCCCCCCTGGAAGGTGAGAAGTTCCCAAAGGAGTGGGAGAGACTGTGCCACCAAGTGGACAGGATGTGGGAAGAGGATGGGAAAATGAAAAGAATAAGAGATTATAGGATACAGCAGGAAAGATCACCCTGAGCTATTTGCTGGTCAATGCATAGCACTGCAGCCTTAGTGTTTCCTTCCAGCCCACAAGTTTTCTTCCATATTGTGCTTAGATTGTAACTGTTTTGGTCAGGGACTATTTCTTGTTAAATAGCCTCAGAAGATAATATTTTTCACTGAATGAGGCTTAGAGCTGGAGTCAGATGTCCTGATTGTTATTCCTACCCTGGCCCTTTAGTCCCCACTTGCCAGACATTAGGAAAATTATTCCATTTTCTCATTTTCCTGATTTCCCCATGTCTATATTGTCTGTTTAAATCTGAGGTCTCCCAGGCAGAGACTGGAACAATTAATCCTGATCCTTGATTATTAGCACCTAACCAAGGTGCTAATAAGTATATAATACTTGTAAATAGTACACACAAACACCCACAAAAAATTCAGATGACAGAACAATCCCTACATTTAACACTGAATTAATAATAAGGTAAAGGAATGCAAAGAAAACCAAATAACTCCTCTGTATCTGAGAAAGCTTTGCAGCAGAAACAAAAATCAGGCTACAGTGAAAATTCTAAATCACTAGAGTAAACATCAAACAGGTGTTGTATTTCATTTTCTCATATACAATTTTCAGCCCAGGACCTCACTTTAATCAGAAAGATTTTATAGTCCAGAGCTTCCTGCAAATCTCTGTTTAATGTTAATTTTAATATCTTTGGCATATTTTGGCTGCCAGCATATTATTCACTTGATGCATCTCAAGCAAGTTTTAAATTATGCTGTTAAAACAAAATCTATTTCAGATGTGGTAGACAGGAAAATGATTTTGTAAAACATTGTTGGAACCTGTAGTTACTGTCCACCATTGATTTCTCTGCATTCAGTTCTAAGATGTGTTCAGTTTATTGGTAAAATGATGGCTGGATGAGTTTACCAGAAGGACTTTGGCCCTGCTGATCATGGACCTAGAAAATCAGGCTGGATTTACATAGTATTATTACAGCAGATCCAGGGTAAGGTTGGAGGGACAGCAGGGTAAATTATGCTTTTAAGATTAATCTTTTCAGAAGTCTATTTTACAATGAAGTCGTGTTAAGAAATGTGCCCAACTGCTGGGGCATCAACTCATACTGTAAGAAAGAGGAGACAAAACCAAGTGAAAACAGAAAAAATAATCCTCTTAAAATTACTTGCCATCAGAGATCATATATATATCCTCAGTCCAAAAACTTGTTCTTTCTCTGTTCCAGGTTCAGACCTTGGTCTTTTTCTCACAGGAGTTGAAACCAGATGACCTTTAAAGGTTCCTTCAAACCCAAAATATTCCATAATTCTATAAATAACTATCTTGGGCATTGAATTACTGATAATGACAGGCGGAAAAAGTATTAATGGAAAATTAGACTTTAATGTGTGAGAATGTGAAGCAGTATTGAATAATGAGAATTTTCTGGTGTTTCTCTAGTTCTGGAATTAGATTGCTACAGCATGCACCTTGTCATACATTTAATTTAGAAATTAGATTAGTAAATCGGCTAAAGTAAGAAGCTAAAGGAAATGATCTTCTGTATCTGCCTCACAATACAGATTGCAAGTGAAGAACCATGACGCTCATGCTGCAGCACACCAGCTTTGTACTGCTCCAGGTGTCTCAGACCAGCTGATGGATGGGGTTGGATGAGCAGGGCAGGAAGGGCATGCAGTGGGCAGGTGTACCTTCCCTGTGTGAACAAGAAAGTGTATCAAGAGTCTTCCTGAGGGAGGAAAAACAAAAACACATGTGAAAGCTGAAGATCACTAAATGGGCACTTTAATCCTCCTACAGCAAAACTTTTCTAAGGACATATTGAAATTTACAGGAAGTTTCTCATAGTCATCTCTCATACTACATAGACATGGGAAAAGTCACATTGCTCTGTCTTAAAAATCAGAGTTATTAGGGACAAGATTTTTTTTTTCATTTTTTTCAGATGTTTTCCACCCATAGCTCTCACTATTAGAAATATTGTCATTATGAACCAATGTATCTATTCGTGAGATATATACCCATTCCAAATCAGATGTAGTGGGTTGACACTGGCTGGATGCCAGGCGCCTACCAAAGCCTCTTCTCACTCCCCTCTTGTGGTGGCTGTTGATAGATCCAAGGAGCAGCAGGATCCCCCCTTGGGCGGGGCAAGGTGTGGTAGATGCTGAGTTGGGGTGTGTTCTTAGTAAGCCAGCCGTTCCCTCCCCATTAGTTTATGCTTATGTTCATCAATTGTCAATCACCCTTAGTTTCTAGAATGTTCGTGTCTACTCGGTAGTTGGTTGGTTTTCCCCCTTGTCCTTCTCTCAGCCCCCTCCCCGAAATGCCCTCCGTTGGTCCCCTTCCCCTCGTCCCTCCCTTGTCCCTCCTCGGTGCCCCGATCCCATTGTTTGTTGTGATCACAATAAAGTCTGATGCACGCTGGGCTCAGGGCTCTCAGCCACAGAGGCTTTGAGCCCTCGGAGCTCACGGAGCACGGATCCCCCGGTACTTTGTTTCAGTGTCGTTATTCCGGCTGGGGAGCCCGTCGCTTTGCTACGGTTTCGGCAGCCGCGATAGCCCTTGCCTGCCTGCTGCGGAAAGCTGCAACCCACGGCTTGGGGTCCCAGGATCCTGGCGAGCGTGGACCTGACCCCAGGGACACCCCCTCGCCGCCGCTCGGGTCGCTGACTCTAACCCTGGCGGTCAGCCCTCGCCTTGGAATACCCGAGGGACGTGGCACCCTCTGTAGCTGGACAGGGGAGAGGAAGTATAAGAAAGGCTTCATGGGTTGACATAAGGAGCAGGAGAGATCACTCATCAAGTATTATCCCGGCAAAACAGGCTTGAATTGGAGATATTAATTGAATGTATTACAAACAAAATCAGAGCAGGATAAGAGAGAAGTAAAACAAGGTCTTAAAAACACCTTTCCCTACCCCTGCCTCTTTCCAGCTCTCCATCTCCTCCCCCCAGCAGCACAGGGAGACAGGAATGTGGGCTGAAGTCAGTCCATCATGCTTTGTTTCTCCTGCTGCTCAGGGAGAGGAGTCACTCACCTGCTGCACTGTGGAGTCCCTCTCAGGGGAGACAGTTCTCCTTGAACTTCTCCAGCATGGGTCCATCTCATGTGCAATACCTCCCTGCAAACTGCTGCAAAGTGAGTCCATCCCAGAGGCAACAGCACCCCTCAAACTGCTGCAGCATGGGTCACTCTCCCACAGGGTGCAGTTCTCCAAGGACAGGCTGCTCCAGCATGGGGTCCTCTCTCCATGGGTCTCCCACTGGATCACAGCCTCTTCCTGGCATCCACCTGCTTCTGCGTGGGGCTCCCCCACAGGCTGCAGGTGGATCTCTGCATCCCCATGGATCTCCATGGGCTGCAGGAACACAGCTGCTTCACCATGGTCCTCACCATGGCCTGCAGAGGAATCTCAGCTCTGGTGCCTGGAGCACCTCCTCCTCCTTCTTCACTGATCTTGGTGTGTGCATAGTTGCTCCTCTCGCATGGTCTCACTCCACCATTCACTGGCTGCAATTTCAACTGTGCAATAACATTTTTTGAATTTTTCTTGACTATGTTACCACAGAGGTGTTGCCACCATTTCTAGTTGGCCCAGCCCTCACCGTTGGTATGTCCATCTTTGGAGCTGCTGGGGATTGGTTCTGCCAGACATGAAGGAAGCTTCTGGCAGGTTCTCACAGAAACCACTGCTGTAGCCCCCTTGCTACCAAAGCCTGGCCATGCAAACGCAATAACCAAGCCAGATATTTGGCCCTTGGGATCTGCTGGTCAGCTGGATAACCACTCCCTCTCACAGGTAACTGTGGTGTAGATTGACCAGATCTGTGTATATTGGGCTAAATAGACCTCTGCCTTGATTGACTGGCTTATCTAGTCAATCTTCCATTTCTAAAGGTTTAAAATCCTTGTGTGGGATTAACATCATTGCTCAGTTTCAGGAACAGAAGAGTTCTGTAGCAATGTGGTTTAAGACAGTTCTGGCCTCATCACTTGCTTATAAACAACACTGTTTTATGGCACCATATTATAACTGAACAGGAAACTAGGCTAGCATTTTAAAAATCCCTGCAAAAAAAAAAAAAAAAAAAAAAAAAAAACAAGGAAGAGTTTTTTCGTTCTTAGTTTAGCTAGCATTCAAATTTATGTTTAAATTAGATACCTCAAAGTCCTTTCATAGTCTATAGAAAGAAAATGGCATTTCTAGGATACATCTCATCTCATCACATTGTAATGTAGATGTGATCTAAAATAAAACAGACAAATCAGACCCTGTGAAAGTGCCTATTTTTCTCCACTGACTATAAAAGGAGCACAGGCTGGCTAGCTCAGATGGAGACGCCTACACTCTGGATGTCTAAAGATAGGTGAGATAAATCCTGCCATACATCTGTTGCTGTTTCTCATATGGATTTCCCTCTTCGTTGCTCTTACACATGAGGTTTCAGTATAATATTGAAATGCCTGTAAAAGTGTAGGTGAGACATCTACATATATATGCAGTCTCTCTTGATCTCCATCTGCAAAAACAGTGGCTTGGGATACAAGGACATCTTTTCTGGCAGCATAGACAGTTTGTGAAGTTTGCATCTATTGAGCTGAATGCGGATATTTGTCAGTCAAACTGTATTTCAATGTAATTTTGTAATGCTGAAAATTGCTCTTCCAAGAAGGATGATTGAAATATTTTTGGGATATCATCAGAGCACTCCTGATATTGCCAGACAGAGAGATCATTCTGCTGTAACTGTTGCCTGGCATTTCAAACTGTGTCTAGATGACCAGCTGGGATATACTCCTGTCTTTTTGAATAATGCTTCTCCAGCTGTCCAGATCAGGGACTGGGTAAGGAGTTCCCTGCAGTTCCCTGTCAGACACTGATGGCTAACAACAACATCATTGCCCCAACATGAGGCAGGGATGTGGTTCAGGCCTGGGCAGCCAAGAGTTTCCAAATCTGAATGATTCCCTTTACCGAGGAATTTTATCAGACTTTTTTCTTCCTGCACAGAATAATGCTGAGACCTTCCTCTCCACCACTTCCCAGAAAAGGAGTGCTAGTTGTCTCCTCAATGCCTCAAATGTTGTTAGCACTGCTTAATGCAAGCATACCTTCCTCTCCTCTTCCTATCTCTTTGCAAGCTTTAGTGTGGCAGGCACATCCTACTTTTCAGGAAATCCGGAATATGTTCAAAATGAATTAGAAATGGGGAAGTGGAACCAAGAGATTTGAAACCACAGAAACCAATAGCTTTTATTAGAATCTGAAATGTGCTAATGTATTAGAGCATATCAGCTTTGCAGAAGAAAAATATATGCACCATCACTACAAGGTTTCAGCTTCCTTATAATTTATGTAATTTATCTTCTAATATTAGCAGGGTTCCAAAATCTCCTGCTGTTACTTGAATATCTGAGGCTGTAGTGCTCTGCTTTCTATTCTCTCTCCTCAATTTCATAGCCTGGCTCTCCAGATTGGTCAAGAACTAAGCCTAAAGTTCTCTGTCTCATTTAGTTACATTGCCATGGCTGTTGTACACACTTGTTAACTGGCCTCAGCAGCAAAACTAAGTGGTCCTAACAGGTTTTCATACTTAGCTCTCCACAAAACTGGGATGTTTCCATGTGTTTCTTCATTAAGTTCATGCCTGTGATCAATGCCCAGCTTTCTATAGATACCCATTATTTCTCTTACAAAGCTTTGGTAAGAGCTCAAACACACATTGAAAAGGAGCATTCTTTCTTTGTAGAATGTCTTACAGATAATACTAATTTCTTTATTTTTCCAGACTAGCAAGTAGTTTTTGCACAAGTAACATGGGAGTATTCCTATAGTACCAACCCAGCAATTTTTCATTCCTACTCTATAGCAATTCACTCCATAGAGACATTTCTTCGGATCATCAGAAATGTTTCTACAAAATGCTGATGTTGATCTAATTGTTTGTTTGCTCTTACGTTTTTTAACTTTATTCACATTCAATCACCTGATTGACTGCATGGTTTTCACAGTTTGGTGGTAGCCCCTTTTAGGCAATAACATGTATTGTTTTCCATATTTTTCTGCTGATTTCTCTTCTTGCACTGCTGTTTTCTGTTAAGAGGACACGAGTTTATTAACAGAAATGATAACTTAATAAGGTAATACAGTATTTCCCAGTGTTGTGACAGCCACCATTATGCCAACCATTTGGTTATTCTTGGTAAACAGCTTGAAGTTGTCATTCAGTGCTTATTAGAGCATTTGTAAAAGCCAAGAAAGTCTGAAAAGGAAGAATGTTATTTTCCAGGCTAGCAAAGAGGTAAATAGCTGGAAGTGGCAGCCACCCTCCTGGTAAGCATATTGTTTCAGACTTCTTGTCCATTAAGAGCCATTGCTGACCTATGACCAGTTCTGCAAGGCTCTGAATTCTTTCTGGGTAAAGAATGTAGAATTTATTATAAAAATAATACATTTGTTAGTCTTTCAGGGAACCTTATAAAAGCTAACTATATTTTGAAACAGAAAATCAATTATCAGATGGATTTTTTATCACACACCTTCACCTAGGTATAAGCTTAAATAATATATAAGCTATTGTTTACATGTTATGTCAAGCTGTTAGCTCTCTGGGGCAAGCAAAAAAAAAAGTGATGTTCTAGATGATATTGCAAGATATGTCTTTGTACATCTGACCTTCTCTGTGAGCTTGCTTCAGTAGCCTAGGACATGAACTGGTAGCTGTCTTTGCTCCTGTCACACCAGCAGCCAGCGTGGTCTCATCTTCAGGACTGCACTGCAAATGCATCCAGACTTCACACACACAACTATGTGAAAGAGATGACATTGTGGAAGTGTTCATTGCCTGGTTGATTCATAGAAATTATTTGTTTTACATTGAGCCACAGGAGATTTTGGGAAGGTAGACTGTCTCTTCTAATCTGAAATTACCTAACCAGAAGTTATATATTTTCAAAGCTTTTAGTCTTTACATTTTGTTTCACACTGTTACCTTATCCTTTTTCCCTGGCAATTATCTTCCATTATAGATGCCAGTAAAGCAAAATTAGACTGTATTTCTTTTTTGAATATATATATACGCAAACACATATGCACGCATGTACACAAAGCTATATAAATAAGAATACCTAAACTGAAGACATTCCTTTATATTTATTGATGTTACACTTGAATGCCTTGCAGATCAGATGCAGAGGAATTTCTGACGTATTTTGGTTTCTTGAAGAGGGAAATAATGTTTAATGTTAAACTTGAAAAATTTAAACTTTACTAGATATTGATTTATGGTTCTTACACTGCAGATAATCAACACAACAGAACCACATGCAAAAAATATTCTGCTTTGGAGCTATAAAGTGTTAGAGCTGACTTTCCTTGCTAGGTCATAAACCAGAATGAGTTATATGATGTTAGTAACATCTTTCTATTTACAGAAAAAAAACTAAGAAAAATATAGCAGAGGCAACAGTCAGCTAATGGAAACACACAGCTTATCTTTCTGGTTTAGACAAAACTTCGTGCTCTGTATTTGATCCCTTGTTGCAGCAGCTGAACAATTTGCTTTAATTTTTTTGTTGATTTTTTTCAGATTTGTTGGTACACATTTTGCGGTGATGGGTTAGACAAATATCCTACGTAGCCTTTCAAATGGGACACAGAAGCCTGTGTTTGCAGAAGAGTTCATATGATGACCCAGGTAATACATCAGAGTCCATCAACCTTGTATAGGTCTAGAGGAGCACAGGATCCTTCTTAAACAAACTACAGACAGATATCAGGACACAGCCCAGAAAACCAAGTTCAAGCTTCTGAAATGTGGACTTCTGCATCAGAACAAGGGGAGACAGATAACTTCTGGCTTTGTAAAGAAGGACTTGACCCTGGAGAGCTGAGTGGTGTGAAAGAAGGCTTTATTTATTTATTGTTCTTGTGAAATTAAAAATAGATTATGAGGTACTTATATTGAAGCTGTTGAGGTATTTGACAGAAAGCAGGGCCTGCCTAAAAATTTTTCCTGAGCAGACTGCTGAGTGAATGCACTATGTGTGGATGCTTCATAGAAAGGACCACTGGCACGATGAAGGGAAAAAACCTACTTGCAAATTGCATTTCCAATATTATCTTTCATTCCTGTCATATCCAGTGTTAATTGTTGCTCTAAGCAACACCTTATATTACTGAAATAGACACAAATTTAAGAGGTGTTCCTTTTTTTAATTATTAATTTTGCCTGTTGTGCTATGGCTTTGGCAGATTTTTATTTTGCTTCCTGCCTCGTGTGTAAGTCTGAATATTACTGTCATACACTGCTCCAGGGGAAAAATACAGTGATTTCTTCTACCCACACAGCTGTGGATATGTGGCAAGCAGGAGTCTAGCAGGAGAAAACATGACCCAGTATTCAAAGCACTAGCCTAGTTTCAAACACCTGCCCTAAAATAAGCTCCCTGTGGGCCCATGAAGAAGCTACTCAGATTCTCTGTTGTTCACTTTTCTTCAGTGAAATAATGAATCCTTGTCCCTCAGAAGTAACCTTATGGAAAATCATATCACTAAAGCTAAAGGATAAACAGGCATGAAGGTTGAAACTATCAGCTTTTTAGGCAGGTGTAAGGTAAGGGGCAGCAGCTTCCATCCCAGGATAGGAGTCCCTGTAAGCTTTAAAAGGAGAAGAATGAGAACAGCTATTGTATTAGACACTGTCAAAACTTTTGCTGCCTTTTGCTTATAACATCTTCACTGCAGACCTTTCTACCAATAGCCAAAGCCCAGATCTTGCATTACTGAGTTATGCCATAGATTGGAGTTGACTCAGCCTTTGTGTGTGTACATCATTACAATACTTCGATATTTATGCACACAGCACAAAAAAAGCAACATTTCATCTGAAAGAATATGATTCAACATCTACAGACAGCTTCCTATAAAGTCTTGCAAAATAGGTCAGTAAATCAAATCACCAATAACACATTGCTTTTCTATGGATTGTTGAAAGCAGGCAAAAATAACCTCACTTAATGTACTTGCACTTTTATTTCCTGTTTATGAAATCAGTCTGACAATCTAATTTCATTTCTTGCTGAACCCTTCTTAATCATCTAAGTTTACTAAAAGAAAATTATACAGTGTGAGACGATGCTTCTTGACAAAACAACAGACTTGGTTCTCTGTACCATTAAAAGCATAGAGGGGTTTATGGGCTTTTTTTTCTTTTTTCCTGTAGAAATTGCCAGCATGTTATGGTGGAGGAAAAGTTTACTATAAACACACAAACTAGAAAATCTTGCAAAATCATCAAGTTCAAAATTCATTGCCTTTCTTGGCATCTGTGAAGGTTTTGCTTGAGTTAAAAACAGACTCAGGCTCACAGCTAAGGTGAGAAGAAGCAGCTGTGGAAGTCAGAGGTCTCAGCAATATGACGCAAGTCTGGAAAGCAAAGGTTGTGCCATATTTTACTGAGTTCTTTTTTCCATTCACCTACTACAGTTGCAGCTTCAAATACATGCAGGAACATGTCAGCTTAAGAGAAGCTCTGCCTTTTGTGAAAAGTTGTCATTATTAAAGTTTAGCATTTCGTAAGATAAATATTTATAGGGAATAATCTTCCTCTTTAATTCTTCCTGGGTTGAATAAAAGATTTCTCTCTTCCTGTAATAGCCTTCGCCATGTATAAGGTATAGTTCAGAAAAAATGTCACTGACATAGTATGTTCTTTTATCTTTAGTCTTATTCAAAAAGTAGCTTTTTTAAACACCCAACATTTTGAGATGAGGTTTTGGGATGGGGTATTGGGGCATTTGCAAAACCAAGAAAAAATCTTACCTCTAGAAACTAAGACTTTAAAGACTTTTACCTTTAGAGATGAGCTAGTTCTAACACAGTATGCAGCCACCTTGTTTATGCATTTTTCTCTACTTTTCCTTACTTTTCCTTACTTTTCCTTACTTTTCCTTACCCTGAAGTATTATCTCTTCTTGTAGTTTCATCTACTGCAATTTTGTACTTTTCTAGTTGTCCCTTGTTCTTGACAAAATGTTATTCGCTTAGGACCTCCATCCGCTGTAAATATTATTTGTTTCCTTGGGAAGTAAGGAGATGTATTATAAGATGGAAAGGGTTGAGAAAATTTGTTTAGGATTCTATGAATGTCAGAGGACTATGCAGAACAATAAATAATTTTTGCGAGTCATTTAATCCCAAAGTATTTTATGCATCTTCAATGTAGATCTTCCTTTGTGCAAAAAAAAAGAAGATATAAATAAAGCCTACAGAAACACAAACAGAACTAAATAATAAGAAGCTGAAATTGTTAATTTCTTTGCATCTGTATGCTTTGTTTTTTTTCAGTTTGAGCAAGGAAGTGATAAAACTAAGAGTTTATAAACTAGAAAAAGCATGATGACAAATCAGAGCCCTGTAAGGAACATCTGTCATCTGAGATGACAGAGTCCAGGGAAAGGCTGGTCCCAGCAGTCAGTAACAGACAAAATTGGGAGCCAGGAAAGAAATGAAGAATATACATTCCAACCTGCCGCTGAAAATGGGAAAGGAAGGACAGCATAGGATGACTGAGCCACAGGGAAAGAAGAATGGACAGTGGGAAGGTGAGAATCAGAGAGACTGAAGAAATGAGCAGGTAGCCATGCTAACCAGTGAAAGGCAGCACATTTCCAGCTGGTTCAAGGCATCCACACACCTCTCCAGATAACCAGCCTGTGGGTGCTGTTGGCTTGGTCCCACAGCCTTTGCTTACAAAGTTTCTCTCCCACTATTGTTGGTGATCAGCACAGGGAGTTCTTTGTCAAAGAATGTGACATCTGGGAAAACTCCACACTCTGTCATTGAAGAGAAGGCTGAGCATGATTTAGTTATGACCATTCAATGTTTGTACAGAGTGTTGCCTAGGGTGTGGTAGCTGCATGTACTGTGTGTACCACCCAATTTAGGTAACACAAACAGCAAATATTCAGTAAGTACATCAAACACTGCATGCTCAGGTGGGAGTCATAAAGCACAATTAGCCTACTATCTTTCTGTAATAGGCAGCACTCTTTTTCTGAGGGGTTCATTGGCACTGTAGTGCCCGTCTTACAAATAATACCAATGATGACAAGTAATTTTAATGACAATTCTCACAGTGATGTTTATGTTTAGGCATTGCTCCAGTTTCAGATCACTGTTTCTAGGAGTGTATAAGTACAGTCTTGATAAGGGTCTGGAATTCTTTGAGGTCTTGAGTGGAAAAAAATGATAGAATCTCTAGGTTGTTCAGATCTGATCCATTCTTTCAACTTCTTGTCTAGTAAATATGCTTTTGATTCCTCTGTTCTGTAACCACAAATCCATTTAATGTAAGGAAAGCCAAAGAGCAAGAACATTATTCATATTATTCAAGAAGAAGTCACAGGTGAAGTGTGACTTCAAGAAGAAGTAAAAGTGGTGTGGTTTAACACCAGGTTCAAGGTCAGGCGGGACGGAGCTTTAAGCAACATGGTCTAGTGGAATGTGTCCTATGGCAGGGGGATTGGAACTCAATGATCTTTAGGTCCTTTCCATCTTATGATTCTATTATTGCATGATTCAGGGTAAGATACTTTAACTGGTTTTTGGGGTTTTTTTGTGAAATTGGCATGTACAATTTCTGACGGTTGCTTGCTGTTGATACCTCGTTTTTATCTCTGATGTGGTTTTGCAGTACATGCTAGGGCATCTACTCTGTTCCAGCTCATGGATGTGTTTGTTATTTAATGCATGAATTTGAGGAGGTTCTGAGTACCATCTTGTGTGAAGTAAAGGAGTAGTCTCAAGCCATTTACTCTTGACAGGTGTCCCCATTAAAAAAAAAACTCTCCCCATACTTGCCAGCTGGAAATCAGTCAAAAAAACCTCATGGGGGAATGAGTCTGAACTTCCTTTTAGGTCAGGGTCTGTGTAGTTTCGTACATCAAAACACTCTCATTTTGTGCTATTCTTTCCCAGAGATAAAAAAAAAGACTCAATTTTTAGAACAACCAGACCTGTATCTTTCACTAAGCACTAACACATAGAGATTGACATATCCTTAGAAGGCTTTTATTAACTCGTACAAAGAAAGCATTGAAATTATATCCAGACAATTACTACTGGGTGGAAAAAAGATATTTAATAATAACAGATTTGTAAAGTGATTTAGAGAAATTAGGTTGAAGATATGTGTGCATCCTTGATGCTATCATGTTTTAACAGGATTGTGAACAATGTCAGGAACAATAAGGGAGGTTAAAGATGCATCAGCCTGCATGGCACTGAATGTAGTTTGCCTTGAGCTGCACTGGTTGTTGTCTCTTTTCAGCATAGTTATACAATGATTCCTCCTCCATTTCTGACATGTTGCTAACCACTAGCCAAGAGAGAACCAGAAATGTTCTCTGAATTAACTTTCACTTGAACAAATGATGACTTCTGCATTTTACACCAGTCTTTGTTCATGAGAAAGCTTTGTATGTGATTGCTTTCTTTGACACTGTGTTAAGACAGCACAAGGAACAGGAAGTCAATGTTCTTGCAATCCCCATTATACCAAAATTTTACCTAAAATGCTGTCAAAACAAAATCTGAGCCTAATCCATTTTCCTTTTGAATCACTCACTGCACTCAATTTCTGCATAATCCTGACTTTCATTTGCATTTCCTTCAACTTCATCACATGAGTAATGACAAAGAGAGCAAAATCATTTGCCCAGACTTTTTAAGGTTTAGGGCTTTGTGGTTCGTTTTACCCTCAAGATAAATATTATTAATAACTTGAGTGAAACCTGTGCATTATAGGATAGGTCATTTTCCAAATCTGAGAAAAAATGGGTGGAGGACTGAAAACATGCAATTTTGCATTAAGAAAAAAGAACAGTTCATTTCCAACTTCTTTACTCAGGTAGAAGAACACCATAGATGAAATCCAGCCTGTAGACCATCAACTAGAGTGCAGTAAATTAGCAGTACCCTTCTCCTGAGTAGTAAAAGCAGAATTTAATAAACATTTGTAAATTACATTATAAATAATCCCTTCATGACCTTTCTCCAGGTTAAGTGAAAGTGGGTTTTTATTTAGAAACCCATGTGAGAAAGAAAGAATATTACATTTATTGGCAGAATTATGTGTATATAGTGTGTACATGCTCTGAGTATCTGCAGCCTTCCAAAACAGAGGTTAGCTATGGGAGATAGACCATGTTGTACAGCTGGTTGATAGAGCTTTTATGAGGGTGGTTAATGAAGAATGGGAGTGCTGGACAACACCATATTTCCCTGTGGCGAAAAAGAAGAATTCAAAGGCAGAATATGGATGATTTGTCCAAAAATATATGGTGATGGAAGGATAGAACCATTACAGTCACACTCAATGTATCTACAAAAGGCCATAATGAAATCACAAAATTATCTAAACTTGGTTGGATTTTAAACCCTGCAGCACTGAAAGCTCCCTTGCCATCCAACACCTATAAAAGAACATTTGTTATGTTAGGAATAGCATACTGCTGAGGGTCCTGTGGCTTGATTGAGCTTTTATTGTGCCAAATAATATTTGCAGTGAGGTACACCTCTTTGGAAATAAATTAATGGCAGGATGATCAGACACACAAAACTTCCTTAAACTTCTGGTCCCTGAAGGCATCCCATGTGGGTAACTACGAAGCAGCAGGAAATGTGATTCCTACCTCTCTGCACATTCCTCTGGCTGTACTGGGTCACAGTGGGAAAGCCTCTCTAAAAGATGAACCTGAATCACACACGTGTGGTTTAAGAGCGTTTTTCTCATAAGTACCTCTCCTGAGTCATGAGAAGCTCCTTTTAATGAAAGCACAGGATTGGGACCAGGTAGTCCAAAATCTTTCTTCCCCTGGGCCAAACAGCCTAGAGGTAAGGATAACGCTCAAAACAATTTCCCTCTTAAAAGTTCTAGTCTGGAGGCCAATTCATGCAATTTACTTTAATCATCAGATTCTAAATGACTAAGTTAGGAGGATGTTTTATGTGTGTACTAAGTAGACAGAGAGAGCTACTCTAAGAGGTGATGTAAGTGTGTTCCACATGACTTCAGGCACTTACTGAACTAAATCACCCTGATCAGTGGAGAATTAGGCATCTAATCTCCAGAAGGCAACTTGGACTGCAGGGGTTCAAGGGCTTTTTCTCAGAAATGTTTCTCTCTCTCCTACAACCTCTCTTCTTTCCTCTCTCCCTCTCCCTCTCCCTGTCGTCTTCCCCGCCCCCCCCCCCTCACCATTCCCCACACTCCCTTTGCTTGTTTAATTGAACAAGGACAGCTCTGATTTAACTTACCCAGCTTAGTTAAATGCTTAAGTCAGATGGGACAAAACCAAGTCTGGGCCCCTAACTCAGAGACCTAAATGTAGATGCTGAAAGGAAACATTGTAAATACCTGCCACACTAGTATGTGATAAACACCAGCTCCTCATGTAGTAAGGAAATACTAATCTCTTATTATCTTTGTCCATCTGCACAAACAAGTCTTCACAAATATTCTCAATTAATGTATTTATTGCTACCTAAATTAGCAGCACTTCTGATGATAGGAATGTTTCAACCAGCAGCTGAGCTCTTTGTACTGTGTGTTCCTTTTTAACAGATAGACTATTGCTTTCTTACTGCTTTAAGCAAATAGAAGACTCAGCTGTGCTGTAAATATAAACAGAATTAATAGCAGCAACACAGACCTTGAAAAGCTTTAAAACCAGCCAGGGTGGCTAGCCACTGTCATGCAGCCCAAGAGGATAGTGGAATATGTGGCAATGTAAATTTGTGCTCAGCTGTGTGAAGCCGAGTCTTCCCTTAGCCAATACTTTGGTGGTTGCCACTTGGACAGCAAATGTGATTATGTAGTGTCTCTAACTGATAGAATCAGACATCTGAATCTGGGTGGTCATATTCAAAATTTAGCAGCACAATGCTGCCTGAGATCTGTGAAGACAAATTGCAGCCAGTGGCAAGCCTTCAGAGATCGACCACAGTAACCAAGACCAGAATGCAACCTTACATAATATCCCATTAAAATAGAAAAAGCAGAAGTACTAAGTTGAAAGCAACACAAGAATGGCAGTGTGCTGAGCTGAGTGATAAATTCATAACATACTTTGTCCTTAATGAAAACAGAGCTAGTTTGTGAAATAGTAGGAAAAAATGAAGAAATTCAAGGGGAAAAGGTTATATGTCTAGCTTTTCTGTTTGTGTGAAAGTATGTATGGTATTTTCTCAGGGTGACTACAAGAATTCAAGTGTGTTTTTAGCTGTGTGGCTCCAACATCACAAGTTTGTTCCACTTCACAAAAGTTAGAAATCTGCTCTATCTTGTTAGGATTCTTTTTGACTCATTTACATAAAGTCCATGGCTAGAATTTATACTTTTCTCTGGATAATTCAAAATACTCGCATCACTGTGAAGGTAGCATCAGAGGGAGCTCCTGTGCTAAGCCTGACTGCAGCACGATGCATGGACAGAGAGCTGTTGCCTGTGTCCTGAGACCTCCTGAGCCTCTCTCCTGAGAGATTCATGACTGAAAACAGTACCAGTGAAGATCCAATCCTTCTAAATTGATAAGATTTGCAATAAATACCAATAATTTAGAAAAGCACTTGATTTTTGTCACAAAACTATAATTGTGCTGGGTACAGTTTCAAGTGCTTCACCTTTACTGAGTTCCAAAAGTTTTTTGAAGCATATCCAGAAGCTGAGCCTGAGTGCCAACAGGGTTTTCCTCTATACACTCTTCACTCTTTCATGTCTTCCCATTAGTTATCCATATCTGCATGCCATGATGTCACTACATCTATCCCATATTGCCATTTTCACATGCCATGACACCTATGGCAAAATTAGCCCTAGAATATGCCTTGCAGCAGACCAATAATTGAGGTCAGCTCTGAGCAAATCAATCTTTTGTCACTTCTGCCCTGCCTCACTACAAGTATATGCATGTACATTGGTTCATCCTGTGCATTTCTAAAGCTCTCTCCCTCTCTTGCATACGCCAAAAGTAATGGACAAATTAATGGACAACAAAATTTAAATGCTTCAAAATTCATGTGAAGGGTACTGGTGTGAAAATTATGGGCAAAACTTCAACAGGAGCACAAAATCTCACTTTCACATGTTTCTTTCGGAATTGAAACATTGCTCTGGACTGCTGTTCCACAGTTAGCTGCCTTCCATATTCTTCCTAGGGCTTACAAGCGGATCTGTGGGACAATGGGAAAGTCCTAAGCAAGGAGGTTGTCTACACAGAGCAGCTCACAGCCACCATAGACTAACCTGCCATGGGAAAATACTCTGTTGAAATAAAAAAGTAATGTCAATCCTACTTTGAAAATGAAATAATTGCCAAAATTATAGACAATTCCACAGGGCGGAGTCACTCCAGACAAACACTCACACAATTGTCCTTGCCACAGTAATGAATTTGTAGAGGCAAGGCCACTCTGGAGTCACAGGTGAGAACCTAGTAAGCACTAAATAAAAAAAAAAGCTAAAAAGTACTCCTGCCAACCTCATCATCATTTCCAAGGTAACACAGGGTAAAAATGAAGAGAACAAGTGGTGCTACAGCCCCACTCTATTGTTGCTTTCAGATGGAAAAAAAAAAAAATTGAGGGAGAGCTGAAATAATTTCCAGCATAGGTCCTAAATGTATGCCACAGCAGCACAGATTTTCTGACTCCCATCTTGCACTTACACCATTCAAACAAGCTTCTTTGTTTAAAAACTTCAAAAACATGGTACTTCAAGTATGTTTATTGGTAGGCAAGCTTCTATTTCATTCTGGTCAAATTCCAAACTGAATAATTACAGCCTGTCTGCTAAAAACTCCCACCATAATTTCGTTTGACTCTAGTGTTCTAAACTACTGTGCAGAATAGCTGCATGCTAAACAGCTTCCCTGTAAAAAATGGGCAAAGCAATTACATATGCCAGCAAAAAGGTTCCCCAATCTGTTTTAAAGTTTGGAAAACACTTCAGATTTTACCTGGGTGGAAGAGGAAGTCACCAACCAAAGATGTGCTATATGCTGGAACATCTGTATTTAAATACACATGTACAGAACTTACCAAATACACTTACAAGGCATGGCCCACAGGAAAGCTATGTTTTAGGAAAAAAAGTCCACCACAGTAAGTTAATTGTATTTTAATAGAGGACAGAAAATCAGGAAAACACACAGTTTTAACTCTTTTCTCATTGTTTTCTCTACGAAGATTCATGGACAACGGTCTGTCTAGGAAGCCATGATTCCACCCATACTCCCTCTGTATGTGGTCTGTGAATTTCATACTTCTCACACATTTTCCCAAGAAATTGTCTGCACTAACCTTTGTTGATAGGTGTCAAAATATTTCACAGCAAAAAGCCACAGCATGTGCTGTAAATTGCAATATGACCCGGTTTTGCAGACACTTTGCTTTTTATAATACGCTGGGAATTCTATCAAATGAAACAGCCTCACTGCTTCTGTAGCTGAGCAAGTGAAGTGGATATAAGTATCTCCACTGCTTTTATCAAGATGTGAAATTGAGCAATAAAGTAAATTTTGCAGGTGAGAAGGTAGATTGTGGATGGCCTTTTGGTACAGCACCAGCTGAAGGAAAAGGGTTTCTCAGTTACTCATCCTCAGGAACCTAGACAGGAAATCTCACCCTCAGATTTTACTCCTGGTTACCTGGTCCCTTGACAATATCTGTGCACACTGTTCACACAATGCAATCATTCTCTTCCAGCTGATGAACTCTGGGTATATCTATGTCAAATAGCAAAGTATGTTGATTGCAACACAGGCCTTTGAACTGAAGCTTCACAGGAATGTTGGCACAGAGCTAACAATGCCGAGCAATTAGCTTAAGTGCTCTCCCACTGAAATGTAATCACCATCTGAAATAAACCAGCTCCTACTTCAGAGAGCGAAGAGAAGTTGATTTTGGTCAGAAGTCACCTGGCAGGGGTTCTCCTCACCGGAGAGGACTGAGGAGGTGCCACATTTGCCCTCTGGTGACGAGGTGTGAACGATCCCCGCACCCCGCACCACCACCCCCCGCCCCCGGCTCCCAGCTGCGGGAAGCTCCTGGCGTGTTGGAGGTGGGGAGGATCTCTCGTGGACCCCCGTATGAGTAAAAATAGGCCTCGAAATATCGTGCGAAACTGGTTTGCTCAGACATCCTGCAGGTCTCCTGAGCCTGTAGGAATGTCAGCATCAGCGGTGGAAACCGGGACTCCCGGGAACACAGCAGCTTTCGGAGTGACTCCCAAGGGAGCACAGAAAGGAGAGTTCAAAGCACCTGGGGCATCCATGTCTGAATAACAAACTGGTGAGTAATCAACCACAGAATCCTTCACAGAATTTTGTTGCACTGCTTCTTTTCTCACACACTCAAAATACTGTGTTAACCCAAGGCTGCAGTGGACACCAGCAAGGACAGAACATCATGACATCCTACTAGACACTGGAAATGTACTGATATCTTCCTACATAGCCAGATGAAGTCTTTGAAGAAAAGGCTTTAGTGACCCAAGCTGACAAGTAAAGAGTAGGGTTTTGTGTTACACTCTCAGTGGTCTGTTTATGTCAGAAACTCACATGTACAAGGATCCTTCTCTATGCTACCCAAAAATGAAGGTTGTTGGAGCATGCAAAAGACAAATAAATAGCAATAATTCCTAAATAATACCATTAATAAAAACCTCTTACTTTTGACCGGGGATAGCTTCCG
Organism: Eopsaltria australis; assembly: GCA_034509425.1. Lineage (NCBI taxonomy): Eukaryota > Metazoa > Chordata > Aves > Passeriformes > Petroicidae > Eopsaltria > Eopsaltria australis. The sequence goes on along the minus strand of JAVTVJ010000452.1, from coordinate 1,424,304 downwards.
TGGTGATACATCTCAGAGCAAGATATTGCAGATAAGGGCAGAGTAGAAGGATGAAAACAGGCCCTCCTGCAGCTGCCTTTGCTTTAGAGAAGGAGGCAGTCAGCACCATGCCCATAGCAGATCTGCAAAAGGCTGATGGGGCTGTGCCAAATGATCCTCAGAAATGTAAAATGGAGAATATGATAAACTGGACATAAGACAGCAACAGCAATGCAAATATCTTGATGATAAGCAAGAGTCAAATGCCTAAAAATGTCTTCCCACTTAACTCTGGAGGAGCTAAATTGGAATCTGTGTACTGCATAATACTGCATCCCCATTTTCTGTGAAGAGACACATTCAGGTGATTCAGGTGTTCAGCACACCCCAAGCATGCCTGTCTCCAGTCTATTCCCTTACACTGATACAGGACTAACAGTAATTTGAACATTCTTGACAGATGATTTTAATTCCTTAACAACACCAATTCTACGACTTTCCATGGCCAGTTCTGGTCTATTGAGAGCACGATGCTAATAAGTACAGGGCTGTAGATTCAATCCCCGTACTGACCATTTGCCACAGAGTTAGACATAATGATCCTTGTGGGTCCCTTCCAACACAGAAAACTCTGTAACTTCTGTAACAAAAATAAGACCTCAAGTAAAAAAAAACAATCCCTGCTATATAACTGAGTCTTTCTGTCACAAAAGAAATGAACTAGTAATTGCCTTGTGCTCAGCAAAAATCTAAAAATTCTTATTGCTCTTTTGTTTATGTAATGATCTCCTGGTATCAATACATCATTAGACTCTTAGCAAACAATTACATCTTAGCATTTAAAATCTTTTGTCAGTACCAGAAAGTAGCTCTTTCAGAGTTACAGCCTTAAAATTTTTTTCTAAACTAAGCATTTTTTTAGCTCCTCTCTGAACTTTCTTCTGTTATTTTCATTTTAAATATAGGACACAAGCTGATCATGTTCCCTGATACAAGGCTTCCTGATGTCCAAGAATAAAACACAATAGCATCAATATCTTCTTGAAATTGTCCCCTTGTCAGTTCTGCTGCCTCTTGTTACCATGTGTTTGTCAACTAAGTTTTGCTCCCTAAGCATACCAGTTTGTCCTACTCATCACTGAACTTCCCTTTACCATTTTATACCACTTCTACTGCTTACCATAGTCATGCTGAATTTTGATCTTGTCTTTCACAGTGTAGGTAATGTTTGCATCTACATAGATTTTCTCTCTGCCTTACCATTCACTGCTGTTGAAAGCAGCAGAGGAATGGAACCATTTTTGCCCCCTGGTTTGAGAAGAAACCATTGGCAAATTCTCTGAATGCAGCTTTTTAACCTTCTGTGTAAGTCCATCTGGATCCTCTTTCCCTGGATTGTCAGTCACATGATTCTGTATCAAAACTTATTCTAAAATCAAGATATAACATACTGATTCTACTCTTTCCTCTTATCCTCTAAGCTGGTTAGCCTGTCAAGAAAGGAAGTCTGATTGATTTGACATTATGTGAGCATAGATAAATACATGTTAGCTCTTTCTTACAGACTTAGGAGCCTGAAATTATTAATAATTTGGTTTCATACCTTTAACCTTATAAATATATTTTAATCCTTTCTTTCATTCTCCACTGTCCCTAACTTTTCTTTTTTTGCAGAGTCAATAATTTGTGGTTTAGCTAGGCTTTTTTTTCAACTGGGGAGACAAAGAAAAGCACTGAATATTTCAGTCTTCTCCCTACTTTGTCCATTAGTTGCTTAGTTCCCCATAAATAATGGAACTGCATCTTCTCTAATCATTCCCTTACTTCTAACATGAGGTTATTGATTAATAAAGCTGTGGCTGCATAACAGTCTTTCCAGGGTGATAAATGCTCTGCATTTCCCAGCATTCTATAAAATTTTAAATTGCTCTAAGCAGAATTTTTCAGCCATTTTGTATTCATCTTGTAGCTCAGCTGAACTTACTATATTTCTCCAGTTTGCTTGTGAGAATGTCGTGTGATGCTGTGTGAAAAGCTACAATAAAACCAAGCCAGGGTACAGCTTCAACTGCTCCTTCTTTAAAGAAACTTTTTTCCATCCTGCTCCACAATGAAAATCTACAGTGTTCAATTGCTGGTGCACACGGAAAATTAAATGCCCAAAAAGGAGAAAGTTAGAATTTTTAAAGTGATCCCAACCAGACCTGTGAGGACCCCTGTGTGACAGTGCTCCCTGCAGCTTCCACCTCTTACCAAACATGCAATACAGGTGCTCAGAGCCATTTCTTTTCTCAATGCTTATGAAAATACAATTCTAGTTTTTAAGCTGGATGTAATTAGTGGTAAGAAACTCCCATCAAATTAAAGAGAGACTATTAGAGAGAGGTGCAGCAAAGCTAGGTTGCAACCTTGTGACTCTGTCAATAAACATACCTGCCAGCAGCTCTGCTGTGCAGATCCAGCATCACAGAATATGGGATTGTACATCAGAATATGTCTCATCTACTCTTGTGCAGTGCCTGATTATGTGAGTCTCAAGCATGAATGTATCTGTTTATGTGGATATTTGGGGCCAGTCCTGTTTAACATCTCCACAGATGGTCTGGATGGGGATATTGAGAGCACTCTCATCAAACTTGCAGATAACACTAAGCTGAGTGGGAGTGTTGATCTGCTCGAGGGTGTTGTCCTTGCTTGTGGAGTTTGAAATGTAAAAAGCAAGTAAATCAAAGCAAATAAACACAATCTACAGAGAGACGGTCAGACTCCATCAACAGGCTAAGGACAAATGCATGAGGCTCAATAAGGTCAAGTGCACTTGAGTTGCAGCAAGACCATGCAGTGTTACAGGCTTGGGGGGGGGAGTGACTTGAGAGATGTTCAGTAGAAAGAGACCTGGGGGTGCTGGCTGACAGCCAGCTCAATATGAGTAAGCATGTGCCCAGGTAGTCAAAAACACCAATGACAATCTTGGCCCTTACCAAGATAGTGTAGCCAGCAGGACTAAAGAAGTGACTGTCCCCCTGCACTTGGCACTGGTGAGGTCACACCTGGAGTGCTGTGCCCAGTTCTGGGCCCCTCATTTTACAAAGGACACTGAGGTGCTGGAGAGTGTCCAGTGAAGGGCAACAAGGCCCATGAAAGGTCTAGAAACATGTGTTAAAGGAGCAGCTGAGGGAGCTGGGTTTGTTAAGACTCGAGGAGGCTCAGGGAGGAGCTGACGGCTCTCCACAGCTCTCTGAAAGGAGGCTGTGGTGAGGTGGGGACCACTCTCTTCTACCAGCCCTGCAGTGGAAGCACCAGAGGAAATGGCTTTAAGCTGAGACAGGGGAGATTCAGAATGGATAATAGAAAAAATGTTTTCACTGTTAGGGTGGTCATGCATTGGAATAGGTTGCTAAGGGAGGTGGTGGAGCCTCCATCCCTGAAAGCGTTTATCTGGATCTGGCACTGGGTGATGGTTTAGGGGTTACAGTGGTTGTGCTGCGTTGAGAGTTGGTCTGGATGCTCTCAAGGTCTCTTCCAGCCTTGGTGATTCTATGATGATTCTATGGTATTTGTACTGTACTGTATTTGTACTCTACTGTAATGCTTTCCACAATGGCACTGGCTTAAGGAAGCAGCTGGGAAACCGAGGCACAACGGGAAAATGCCGTATGTCCACATCCACACTGGTTGAGGCCAAGTGGGCAGGCACTGCAGTCTGGCCTCACAATGTGGTCAGTCAGCACTTCCCCAAATGGCCCACACAGTTTCAGTACTTGCTTCATTCTGCTATTTGTGTCCAGTGGTTAAGTTTGGAAGGTTACTTGTGCCATGACCAGCTCCTTAACTCCGTCAGGTCAGTGTTCACATGTTTCCTCCATAGCCTAAATACTAGATTCTGTTGTATGAAACAGTCCTTAAAACTAAATACATTTGAAAGTGCCTACAGTTGTTTTCATTTTCTATTCCTCCTGATTTCTCTGCTCTTCCTAATCATTTTGCTTTATTATTTTTCCAGTCTATATAGGTCTCTGCAATTGAATAATCATTCTGTCTTCATCTTCTGGGTTGTATTCAAAATCACTCTGAATTTCACCCTGACAAACAACCAATTCCCTTTTCTTCTCTCTCTTGTGCTTCTGTCCTCTACTTTACCTTGTGTTTATTTGCTTTGATTTGCTTTCTTTTTACATTTCACACTCCGCAAGCAAGGACAACACCAGGATGTGTAAAATGTATCATAATTCCATGAAGCCATATAAGAAATAGGAATATAAAAAGATTGTTTTTGCAATCAAAATAAGCACATATTCCTAACTGTTTCCTGTAAAAGAGAAATAAATAGATTTATAGCAAGACCTTGTGCCAGCACCTAACTGGTTCATCTTCTCCTTCTCCCAGCTAAGCAGGCAGTAAACACACATGGGAACAGCTTTTTTTCAGAGGCAGAGTGAAGGCAATGCCTTCGGGAGGCAGAGAACTGCACAGACTGACATATGACTTGGCTGAAAACCAAGACAAGAGATGCGTTGTTTTCAATTATGTTATTTTATTTCACTTTATTGTTATCAATGCAAATCTTTGGAGGAGCAAGGGAAGAGCTGCTGCCTGCTCCACTTTGTTTGCCCAGTTGTTCCACACAATCCCCTTGCAGGATGTTTTCCATGCAGAGACCCCACAGCACATCTGCTTCCAACATTTTACTGTGAAAAGTTACTTTTAATACAGAGAGTGTATTAACCACAAGTATATGGGTGGATTGACAGATTGATTTTGAAGCTGACTGTCTTTTGAGAGTGACATTTATTAAGATCAATCCGTTTTTCCCAATATGCACTTTTAAGCAACAAAATCACGTATGGTTGTCTTCTTACCAACAAACTTGTGTCAATAGAACAAAGACTTGAAATTCTGGTAAGTGAAAGCTTTCTGGTGGACTGGCCACCTGTATATTTTCAGTGCCAGTGTATCTCTCAAATATCTGCATAAACAAATCACAATTATTTTCCCTGTAGGATAATTTATTTAATTTTTTTAATCAAACAATGCTTCAGCACTTCTTACTTCAATCTAGATGATCCTTAATTTAGTTTCTAGGGGATAGTCCTTGAAATAGTGGTTGTCTGAAGTGGTAGAATTATCACATACTTTAAATGTCAGCTCTACTGAAATTGTGCAATTAGATCATGACTGATGTGGCTTTCTGAAAACCAAGTCTAAAATTTAACCCTAAAAGAATCTTAGTCCAAGAATTCCACTCTAACGAAGAACATTGTGAAAGGAAAAATAATTTATTGCATAATTAATATATCATTGAACACTACAAAATTAACTTTAAAGGGACACAGGAAATACTATTTGGAGTTGCAGAAAGTTTTGTTCGAAATTTTGCTGTATGGGTTATTCATCCGTTAAGCAAACAAAAATGTCTCCAGGCAGAGAATTCAAGTTCAAGTCCCTGGTATTTCTCAACAACATTCAGATGAAGAAAAACATTAAAGGCAGATCTGCAAATCTTCCTGTGAAATGCACAGGAATTAAAAAGCCGGTTTGCCTGAAGGAATAGTAAGTGAAAAAGCAACTGCAAGTCAACTGCAAAACAATTGGAGCTGCAATCATGTGCTGTTTAACTGCCTGTTTGAGAGCCTTGTTCACTCACAAGCCCGTTTTCTGGGATCCTAAGCGCTAGGTCAGAAACACTGAAGCCACAGAATGCAAATGTCTCGATCAGAGTAAAGTTATTCAGCAGGCAGCTCAAACCAACTTGGGAAAAACAGTGGCTTTGTACCAGTAGACACTGTAAGCCAGATATTATCTTTGCATGCTGCAGTCTCTGGCTTTCCCACTGCTGCCCACAAGCATTTTATCCTTTTTTTCTGTCCCTTCCTTCTCACTTCACCAAAAGGCCATTTTCCCCATTTGATTACTGTTTAATTTAAATGCAAATTCAAGATCAGTCTCTTGTCTCCTTGGATATTTACTAGAACTGGAACATTCATCTTAAATATGCACCATGTCACACCTGCAAATTCCGATTTTGCTGTAAAGTCCAGCACCTGATGGAAAAACCCAGCTCCATTAACTTCATTAGCCACAGCCATGGATTTCTGTCTTGCTATCGGCTATGATCTTGCTATTTGCATACAGCTTCTGCCCATCACAGTCCAGGTTGAAGTTAGGTGGGAGTATCAGATCTTCCAGATTTCTAGGGAAGAAGCCATTATGACACTGCACAACAGTGAGAATGCACTGTGGTCATGGGAAGTCCAACAATCCATGTGGGTGAGCACATGTAGAGCAGAGCAAAGCAATGAGTAAAGACAAGTGAGCCAAGAGCATTTCCATCCTTCCTTGCTGTGACAGCCATGACTGAATCCAAGCAGGACAAAGGCTGATTAGAATTGCTATAATTTTTAATAGGGCTATGCCTGCTGCTTGCAGAGCATCTTGGCTTCCCCATCATGAAAAGGTAGTTTGCCACCAGCAGGAAAGAAGGGGCATCCAGGAGAATTGCTGTGCACTGCAGGAGAGCATGTGCCCATACAGATGAAGGCATTTCAGTTCAACACCTTTACATTTCAGCAACACATCTAAGATGAGTCCACAAGCAAGAGCCAAAGCAGTCTGGCAACAGTCCTGCTAAGTTCTCACTATGTGTCCTTTACACCTTTTTTTTAAAACTTGTGTTGGGTCTTAAACACTTTGCCTAAAGGGCTGTCTCAGCAGCCATTCTCCTCCAGAGCCCAGCTGGGCAGCCTGTGTCACTTTCCTGCCAGGATGTCTCTGAGCAGGCTGCTGAAGGTCTCCCTCCTTAGAGCTACCTGAGCTGGCCCCTCCAGCCATATGAGACCATGCAAGAGTAGAGAAGAGAGAGAGTGCCCTGTATCTGTTCTGTTTTGCCAAGCTCCTTAGTAATGTCCAAACTACCAAGTAAGGCTGAATGTTGATGGTCTGAGAGTTTTGCACATTTTAGGCACAGCAGTTGGCTCCTTAATATGTGCTTGGGCTGCAGCACAATTTAAGAACAGAAATGATATTTAGAATCAATAACTGCTAATCAAACTATTATAATGCTAATCCTGGTCTGCAAAGGGTTGATACTCTGGGTACGTGAAATTGGTAGGTTACCATAAATTTCTAAACCTACAGTGGATTTTTTGTGAAAATCACAGCTCTAAAATGAAGAGCAAAGTATTTTAGCCTATCCATGTTTTTAACTTCTAAAGTAATGTTTTGACATTAGAACATAATAGACTTTGGGATAGTTAACTACATTTGGAAAGAAATGTAAAATATATCAGCTACCACAATCATGTTAAGCCAGCCACACTGTACACATATGACTCCTGTCATCATGAATGGGTGCAAAAAAGAGACACTTGATCTCATTTCCAGCAGGCTGGGTGCCTGGTGTGGCGCATGACAGCTGAGCAGTTGAAGCCCCAAGGCCTCTGGAGCAGTCCTGGACTGACTGCTACTTTCTCATTAGGGCACACAAAGACAGAAACGTTGCACATGAGCAATTGCTTAAAAAATGCAGTTGCTAATGGTGATCTAAGGCAGCACAGGAATCTGTGGCACAGCTTGGACGTGAAATTTAGCCTGTTGAGCACTCTGCGTGGGCAGATTACTGTTTGGTACAAATTGGACTGAAGTCCATCAAAGACATTTTTATTTTTATTATTTTTATTTTTATTTTTATTTTTATTTTTTAATTTCCTCAGTTATTTGCATATTGAGTCACAATATTAATATTGTAATACCCGAAGCCCTGATAGTTTAATAACAACATAAATTAATCACTGAGTTTTTATATCAGGCTATCCTATCTGAAACAAATAAAAACCTATCTGAACAAATAATCTCTCAAGCATTAAACTAAACAAAATAGAAACAGAAGGAAACACCTTGGAACTACTGCACAAGCTCCATTTTTACTGAAGCTAGTGATGTTTATAATGAGTAGATTTTCTTTTAAAAGCACTAAAAAACATCTGAAGAACTGCTCAGACTAATTACAAAGACTCTACAGAAGCAAGCAGCATTAGAAGCTACTCTTCAAAAAAATCCCAAGAAACGAAAGGTTCCAAACAAATCTAATAGAAATGAGGCCTTCTTGTTGACCTGGAGTTTCACAGATCTTTCCTCTTGCTGTAATTGTGCAGTGCTTTATTTCGGGGAAAGAAACAGTGATGGCAGGAGGGAGAGAGAAAGTGGAGGGGGGAAAGCTGTAATGAAAAGATTGGCACTACTTCTTGGAACCGGTACTTGTTCATCCACATTGAAGTGAGTTTGTCCTATGAATGACAAGGTAACTTTGAAAAGGTTTGTTATTCACTAATTTACAATACTCAGAAAGTTAACATCACTGATGTATTGTTTTATGTTAGAAGAGCTGATTCTAGTCTATGGAATCTGAGAATCATTTAAGTTGGAAAATACCACTAAGATCAAGTCCAACCCTTAAACCAGTGTTTCCAAGTCCACCACTAAACCATGTCCCCAAGCACCATATCTACACTTCTTATAAAGACCTTAATAGTGATTCAACCACTTCCCTGGGCAGCCTGTTCCAATGTTTGACAACCCTTTCTGTGAAGAACTTTTCTCTGATATCCAACTTAAATCTCCCCTAGTATAACTTGAGGCCATTTCCCCTCATCCTATCACTTGTTACTTAGGAGAAGAGACTGATCCCCACTTCAGCACAATCTCCCTTCAGGTAGTTGCAGAGCATGATGATGTCTCCCTTGAGCCTTCTTTTCTCCAAGTTAAACAACCTCATGTCCCTCAGCTGCTCTTCACAAGACTTATGTTCTATACCCTAAGTATTACTGTGTGAAACCATGTAAGAATGTCTGACTTTATATATCATTCCTGTAGCTAGTCAGATATTAACTGGAATCTGCCTGCCCTGGGGGACTGATTGTAGTTTTATTTTGCTGTTGCCAGTAGTTTAAATTCAGCCCAGGACTTCAACAGTGATACAAATGCCATTGAATACCCATTCTCTCAGAACCTGGAGAAGCAACATATTTTAGGTTCAAACCAAGCACAATTCCAGTTCAGCTTTCCTGTATCCAGAGGAAAGATGCACACTTGATGAGGATGCTCACATAAAAAACTGATTCAGGACTACTGCTGCTAAAATCACTGAAAGTGATGACTATCCTCTGAGAGTAATCACATATTTCTATGAAGTGAAAAGATTTCATTCTAGTTCCTAATAGGCAGATACCAAAGTGACAAGAGAGGACACTGAAATGCCCTCTCAGCCCTGTGGGTAATGCTTGCCTGATGAAACTAGGATTGAAAGGATAAGGTGGTATGAAGTAGTTAAAAAAAAAGGTTGCACCAGTTCCAACAGCAGGTTAAAAATGTTCCTTCAAAAGGTTTCAAGCGCATCTCCTTCTCATCACTTTAAATCTGTTTGTAAGATAGTGACTGGGTGATAATGAATGCTATCCATTTACTGCCCTTACTGAATATATTGATTAATTGTGCACAACACTTTGAAGATAAAGCACTGTGTTGTTAATAAACACAGTCTAATGATTCTCTCCTGGTTTTCTTAGCGCTCCTCTTACTTTGTCCAAGGTGTAAATACCTTACTGCAGCTACAGGAAGCCAGGCTGGCCAACTGCATGGGCCACATGCTGATTGCAGCTGAAGGCTTTCACATCAATTGTTCTGTGGCTGTTCCCCTCCATTGCCAACACACCGTGCTATCTCCTGTTGCTGTTTCTTTGCTTGCTTATTCGAGGGCAGGATAAGAGAATTTCCATGATTTCTGGTAAAAAGGGCCCTTCCTTTGCAGCAGGCTGCCACTTCCCTCTGCCTAATACACAAAGAAGGCAGCCAACAGGAGCACAATTGCTTTCATTGGCTGCTAACAGTCTTTGACTGGAACAAAATTACCAAACAAGAAGAAACACTAATTTCTTCTTCACTCTCCTCACCCTGCCTCAGAGTAGTGTTAGGGGGGGCAATTTTCTTTGAGGAAAGAAAGAACTTTTCCCAGCCACAGGAGTGTGACAGAAGAGGCTGAAATCAGCTGTTAGCACAGATTGATATGTTTTTCACACCTAAAAAGACCTTTCATTTAGTTTTCTCTCTTGGACTCCTGCAGCACATGTTTTGAAAAGACAATGAATATTGCTTTCACATGAAATTGCAGGCATGCACCACTTTAAAGGTACTCAGGCAAAGCTCCACAAGAAAATAAAGCAGCAATGTGAACACTTAGCTGCTAACATCTTAGCTGTCTCACTTATCTGTCAGTGAGAATTAAACCTTCTGTAAGGCAACCGTGTCAACCTCACCTGGGTTAAGAGAGCTCCTCCACTAAGTGATAGAAACACGGAGCTCGTGGGAACTGACCTTGCCAACAATTATACATGAGCTTCGTTTTAAACCTATGAAAATACTGCCATTTGGGCTGTCAATATGCACAGAGCTAACAACGGGCTGCAAACGTGGGCCTGAGAGCAAGAGCTGACAGCAAGATTCCCCTACCCACCACCCCTGGGACCAAGGCTGCAGGACTTCTCAGTGGCTCACATATCTCAAACATTCAGTGAGAAACAAGATTTTGGTTGGAGGCTATTGCTGTTGTGAACACTCAAAGCAACTAAAAATGGAGCAAAATATCTCCTTCACTTCGTGTGATGCACGGAACAGTATTTTGAGACAAAATTCTCAAAACCAGTCATCTCTGCAGCTAATCCTATGGCCTTTTTTTCAGTACCTAAAACTGTAACTGCAACCACATGAACCCTTTCCCATACCTGAAGCATACCTAAATCTCTATTCTGTTTCAATCCCTTCATAATTGCCAACTTCACTGGCATCACATTTTTCCTTTATGACACCAGTTTGGCTACTTCTACCTCTACACATTTTTAAATAAATTTTCCAGGATATCAATATTTTAAAAATCTGAAATTAGAGCATGGTTCCAAATTCGTTACAGGGGAAGAGATAAAAATCCAAGCCAGCAGTTAATAAGCCTTATTTTCTTAGGAAAACATGGCAAAAATAAGACTGTATGTCAAAGTACAAAAACTGCTAAAGGATTGAGGAGCAGACATAGTATATAAAGTTATATTTTCTACCCTTCTTTGCCAAACTAGATTTAAATGTGTGCTGCAGCAATACTTATCATGAGCCTGTAATACAGCACTGTGATCCATGGCAGTAACCATTTTGAATAAGATGCTATTAACACACAGAAGTCATCTGTCTGTTGCAATTCTATCAAACTATTCCTTTCTGAGGTCAAAAATGTTTTTCCCCTATCCATCTGCTACAGTTTTGGAGATTCATTGAATAAAGAAGACAAAAATTCTAAATTCTGAGCAAATCTATTTTAAGAAGTATATTTATCACAAATCTAATGTGTTGGGTGACTAATAACATACATGTGTGCACTGCGCTTGCCAAAAATCATCAACATTTCCAAATAGTTTCCACATTTACAATTAAAATAATGTATTTGCCAAATGTTTGGTTGTTTTTCTTTGTTTTATTCAAATGATGATTTCTCTTCTGTTCCAAGCGCAGAACAAAATTTCCTGGGTATCAGAAGCAGAACGTTAGGGAGAGATTCTAATGTCTGATAGATCCCCATTCAGCTCTCAGCTGTACAATATTGCTTAGATTATATCAGGCTTGTCATTGTTGTAGGAGGCCTAACAGCATCCTAACAAGGAAAACTGAAATGAGGCCTTAAATTTTGCCTCTTACAAGTCTCTTGCCTGTCAGTTGCAATTGTCCAGCCATTTCTCATGTTGCTTGATTTCTGGCTTGTGCTGCCCCTCCTGCTGCCTCCGTCCTTCTGTAAGCGATGGAGGCAGGAGAGGCAGGTGGCAGCAGGAGCTCACGCTCACAGCACTCTCATGCCCCATGCTAACTGGTGTGCAGAAAGTTCCATGTGAATGCTCCTACTGCCTTATTGACTTCTGCTCTGAGGCTGGGCCAGGGAGTGGAATTTTACAGAAAAATAGAAAAACAGATGATCAAAGAAGGATTGAAACTGCATTGCCTCTTTGTAATCTCATTCTTAAGCCTCCCACCTACTTCAAGTACAGACAGTTGCAGCTTCAGTGGGATGTAGACATGAAAGTCAAGTATTGTTAAAACCAAATACTTCAGAAGAGAAAACACGAATGAAGAACCTAGTGATTGCTTCTCATTACTTTTTCCCCCACTTACAGCAAAAAGGGATGTTGAGGCTTACCCAGTGGTTGATCTAGTGGTCTGCTGCCTGCATATTCCATTTTCTCATCCCATTCCAATCCTATTCCAATGTGCCACTGTTCGCACCATCCTGACATGGTGGTAAACCAGCTCAAGGAGCAATATCATCAGGTATTCTGGAAGCAGAAAAAATAGATCTTTTTTTCTTGTTGTTTTCTGATTGTTAACTCCCAAAAGAGGCTTATTTTATGGGGTCAGATATGTACCAAACTGGACCAAGATGCTGAGGAATTATATGGCCAGAATAAGGGACGGGGATGGCAACCATCAATCATTGAAGAGAACCTTAAACCAGCTTAGTTATAATGTGAAACCCCTCTTGAAGAAATTAATTATCAAGGACAGATTACAAGGGAAAGGACAGTAAAACAGAGGGGCTAGGTGTTCATTAATCATCATTTGCTACTTTCAGCATTCATTTTGTTACCTCCACGTATCACCGTGCTGAGAGAACTGCTTGGGAGAGGTGCCAAAGGCAGCAGAAATGTAGAGGGAAGATTTGGGAGACAGGAGTTCCCAGTTCCATTGCTGCTTTAGTATGCCTCTAGATGAACCATCTCCAGACTCAATCCCCCTGCTCAGGCTCCGAGCTGTTGGGTGAGGGATGGCTGCCCCAAGGGTCACATCACTGGGTTTGGGATGCATTGATAGTATTTCAGTTTGGGCACCGGGCAGCTATGCAGGACTTGGCTTAATTCCAGCATGTAAAAGGAGTATACCTTTTTGTCTAGTTAGATCTCTATGTTTGGCTTTTTTCTTCAATGACATTGAAGTTTATCCTCCTGGACACTTACTTTCCTAATTAATTTAAGTTATATTTTATTCCTTTTATATAATTTTCTTCCTCAGTCAGCTAAAAAAGGAGGCTAAATGCAAAGAAAAACAAATCCAGCAAGACTAAATAACATCTTTGGGGTACTGTAGCATTGGCATAGGTCATCTAAACCCTGTAGATTTTACCTTCACTAGAAGCATTGAATACTTAATAAGCAAACCCATCTACCAACAGGATCCACACTCCCCTTACCAGCATGGTTCAATTCTTCTCCATTTCTGTGCGCCATTTCCCCAAGTTACCCTTTTAGCTCAGAATTTCAAGTTTCATATAATAGCAGTACAACTTGCAGAGCAACTGAGGCAATCTTTTCACTGTACTCACCACTGGCAGGGGCTCAGCTGAAGGATCAGGGTCACTGTTAAAAACTGCATTTCAGGGATGAAGCTGCCCAGTTACGCAAGCCCAAAAAATAATCAGAGACCTAGAAAATTCAACCTTCATGAGAAATTTGAATGAATGGTAGAGGAGAAGTGGAAAGAATGAAGGCTTAGAGAAGGTATAATCACAATTTTCAAATACATAAAGGGTTTTTGTGAAGAGATGAGAACAACCTACCTGCTTTAACATCCTTGTTAACCTAACAGAAGAAGTGTTTCATCTGAAGTAAGGAAGATTGAAAGATTCAGATGGGATATTAGGATTACAATAATGGTTAAGAGGTAGATAGATGGCCTGCAAAATGCTCAGATTGCTATCAATGGAGATTTTCAGGAGAACATAGAATCATAGGATTATGGAATACTTTGGGTTGGAAGACACCTTGTAAAGCTCATCTAGTCCAACTCCCTGTAGAGAGCAGGGATATCTACAACAAGATCAGGTTGCTGAGATCCCTGCCCAGCCTTACCTTGAGTACTTCCAGTGATGAGGCATTGACAACCTCTCTGGGTAGCCTGTACCAGTGTACAGGCTGTTTCACCCCCCTCACGGTAAAAAATTCTCTTATATCTAATCTAAACTGACCCTCTTTTAGTTTAAAACCCTTACCTCTTGTCCTGTTGTAACAAGTCCAGTTAAAATATTTCTCCCCATCTTTCTTACAGGCCTCCTTAGGTACTGTAAGACTGCAATAAGGTTACTCTGGAGCCATATCTTGTCCAGGCTGAACAGCCCCATCTCTCTCAGGCTTTCCTCATGGGAAAGGTGCTCCAGCCCCCTGATCAACTTCATGGTCCTCCTCTGGACAAACAAGTCAAAATTTACCTATAGGTGTATGTGATAGTGCTCCAAGCCAGGGCTATGTCCTACATATCTCAGAGGTTCTTTGCAGCTGCCTGGGTCTTTGAACCTCCACATGTGAGGTCACGTAGTAGATATGGTCCCAGGAGAAAAACCACAAGTTGCAGAGGGCCATTCATGGGGGACTTCTTCATCCGGTGGTGATTCTTTGTGTGACAAACCATGGGAGGAGGCACCACTCTGCACGAAGAGCTTTGTTGAAGGAAAGAAGCATTCAGAGGTATCAAAAAGGTGACCAAAATCCTGATTTGCCTGTGCCACTGTGCAGGACAGTTCCTTAGATGATCTGATGTGATTGGATTTTATTCAGCTCTCACAATTGTATACCAGGCTTTGCAATCTGCTTTCTCAGAGGAGCATGGTTTATGCAAGAATTACTGGAATGAAATATAGCTGCAGCCTCAACTATTAATCGCTTTGGAAATGAAACCCCAGGCTTTCTTACACTGCACACAGGAAAGGAGTGCAAGCACTGACTTGATGCATATACATGTATATATATACACACACATAAAACAGAGCCAGTGGAAAACTGAGCATCTGTGATTTGTACCTGCAGAAACCTATACAAACCCTCACAATTAATTTCAGACTGCATGAGTTCCAGTTATGTGATTTGTCTTTGATAAACATGGGGTTTATTACATCCTGAGTTATTGTCCACAAGAAAATAACTTAATTTTCTAATAAATTAAAACATGAAAAAACCAAGCATTTTTAAGAGTGATGCATAGAGGACATTGAGATTTTGCAATATCCTGATGAACTAGAGCTGTTTACTGCAGACAAAAGGCAAAACTGCACTTTGGCTAGTTCTTTGTTGAATCCCTCTGAGGACAAACACCACTTTATTCTGGCCTGAGTCCAAGTGAACCAACCGCTTTCATCAAGAACATTTTTAGATACTCTGACAGAGTGGCAAAGGCGCTCCAAATGTGATTAATGGCAATGGGAGATCACACCAAAGGTTAATGCTTTTTCAGCTGTTTGCCACTGTTCTTAAACCAGAGATTTGGATGCATACTGGTCACTTATTTCACCTACTCATGCAGGGCAGTTTTCATATGGCAGACGAAGATTGCACTGGAGTTCTGGTAGGCAAATGTAACAGAGATGTGCAGGGTAATTGAAAGTGTATCAGTCCATCTTCATGCTGTTATCTAACCAAAATCCATCGAGTTGGATGTCCCAGGCCTCAGTACAAACCTCATGATTTATGTATGCCAAAAGCTGCTTTCAAATATATTCATCCTTTTACCATCTCCCATGAGCATCAAAACGTCCAGTATGTCTAGCAGGATGCCATGTATTTATTTTCCATGTTGCTCACGAGGAAAAGCTGCTTTAGCAAATCCACATGGGGTAGCAAGCAGTGTTAAGGAACAGAAGTTTTCCATTCATTACCCCATTCCATCTCCCTTTGGCAGAAGCAGGTAAGACGTGATTTTTCTACCAATTTCATTGACATGAAAATAACCACTCTTAGAATCGGGGCTAATGAGGTAGAAATGTACAAGAACAAAAAAATTGCTCAACACCTTCAAGTGTGGACACTGAAATGCAGCTATTTGACATGCTGAGCTACAACAATGGCACATGATTTATTGATTAGTTGCCATTACATGATGGAAGCTCAGCTAGTCATTTAAAATACACATATTATCTTGGAAATCTTCCTTTGAATAAAAAGGTAAAATACAGCTTCTGTGGTAGTATTCAATACTTTAATTTTGCTTCTTAACAGAAGTGTCATTGATGAATTCTGAAAGGTCTAAATATTTTAAAATGACAAATGCTTCTTTAATGCTGTTGTACCATCTTAAACTCCCACTATTTAAGCTGCATTCTAAACTACCATAGTTCAGACACACTTCAATAGTATGAACATAAAATTTCTGCAATATATATTTGGAAAATAATAATCATGCAGTATCTGAGGTTACTGGTGTAAAAAGATGCATTATTTCCAGCACAGAAGAGGTAAATCTGATTTTCCACTTCTGAACAGAACACTGTAATCATGAACTCTTATTTGTAGTTGTCTTCCCATAGCCTACATCTCCATAACAAAATGAGGTCAAGTATTAGTAGATAATGACATTATTTTTATAAAAATAATGATATTATTTTTTCTACCATATAGATATATTTATAGAAGCATGCATGTCAGTTACCTGATCCTAATAGTCAATTCTTCAAGCAGTTGAAGAATTACCAATACCACCAAGTGTAAGTATATTGTCTGTCGTTAAAATGAATGGCAGAGCAATGGCTTCAGTGTTTTGCTAGGCAGCTGCCTTAATCAAAGTTGGAAATGCTGGTTTGTCTGGTTTATATATATACAGCTCTGTGTGTATGTGTGTTTGTGAAGGGCTTATTTAAACAGCAAAAGAAGAAAAGGGCAGGGCCAAATATTTGCTGTCAATATTTTATATTGATTTTCATTTTACCTAGGTTTTGAAATACCACTAAACTTCCTGATGAAAATACCTATAAATTTTTGTTCTAATAAATTTTTTAAAATTAAATTCCTCAAAAAATTCAAGAAAGTTTAAAGAATACAAGCATTACCTATATGAACCTCTTCATTAACCAAAGATCTCTTAACCAGGCCCACACACAACCAGGTGCAACCGGGGCAATGTCAGAACATCAAGTCTTGAACTGCAAGAGCGGCTGCTACTTGTAATAGTTATGCAAATGCATATAGGTATTGCACACATCCATATAAGGCTTTCTGTGGATTTCACATGGAAATTGTATCCAGAGCTTGCTGCTTTTTTATCTCATACCTTTGTGCAGCAATTTATATCTGTAAAAAGTATATGCAAAACTGAACAAAAGAAAAATTCTGATTGGGTATCATTTTGCACAGGGGTAAGCAAATATATCGAGGGTTGGTTAGGAAATACCAAAACTCACTTGCTCTGGGTGGATCAAATATTTTCTAGCATCAAAGGAAAAAAATGAAGGGAATTGTACAATTAACCTCAGGTTATTCCACCCTTAAACATTTTTTTCCTGGATTGTTGGAAAAGGGACACTGAGAAATCCATCAAGCAAAGAACAACCCCAGATGTATACAAATTGATCTGCCACGTGAGCTTGGTGCAAAGGGCATGAAAATCAGGATGTGCACAGTGACATTTCACAAATCTAATAATAACACCTTAGATTTATCTGGCACTTTTTATACAGAAAAAGTAGATCCCAGGGTGATTTATGGACTACAAAAATATAAATATGTATATTTGGGTCATTTCAGTTACTAGCAGAAATGATGCAGTGCCCTATCCAAACCAGAGACATCAAATGGAGAGTGAAAAATCCTTATAGGTGCTTTGTTTATATCTTTGCCATGAGACTAAACCCATTCAGGTCGTATCCTACTTCTTGTGCTTTTTGCTTTTCCATTATTGATATAAATTTCTTATAAAGGATGGTGGTAGCAGGAGTGCTAGGGCAGGCTGAATCTCAACGGTTGCCCAGTACAGCTGATGAATTGCTGCTTAATACAGAATTTTTTTCCCTTTCTTCCCCCTCCCCACCCTTCAGAAGAGAGTTGAGATCTGGGACATCCCTAAGCAAGATGTAAGGAGGTTGATCAGACGTGTGGGCATGCAGACAATCGAAACTGTCTGCACAGAGAAAGTGCAATTTTCAAAACTTTATAAAGGATTTGATGTTCTTTTTCAGCTGTTTGGGTTGCTCCCAGGTTATCTCCATGACCACAGGGCAACAACCTTCCTTCCTAAAGACTGATAATCAATCATCTGACTCTTTATCTGCCCATCAGCCCCTCATAAAAATGTCAGAACACACTGGCTAGTTGCAAACAAATGAATAAAAGAGGTAGAAACCTCAAAGATAATTAAGTTCCTAGGGATTTGTGAGCATCAGGGACTAGAGACTCAAATTAGTTTTCCAGCAGAGAGAGATGAAGGAGGAACTCGGCGGTGGAGGGCTGTGTTGGCAGCAGCCCGCGGCCCCGGCAGCGCAGGCAGCCGCGCTGTGCGGGCAGCACGCGGCGCTCCGGACCTGCAGCAGCGCCCGCCTCTCGCCATCGACAAGAGATGTCACATCGGACATGAAACAGGAACGCGAGACGGGGTTATCGCAATCAGTGAGTCAGAGACGAAACCACGGGAAACCTGGCTTCATTAGTTCCGGTGATCATGGAACAAGGTGTTTTTAATAATAGCAGCTGAAAATTCGGCTCTGCTCTACATGCCTTGAAGGTCTCAGCGGTAGGAACGATACTGTGTATGGCTGCGTCTTGGACAAAATTCAGAACTGACGGCACTGGAAAGTGAAGCAGGCAGGGAAGAGGCACAGGTGTCACCTTCAGTTTAAAAGAAAATAACATGCAGAGAGAAAATAACAGGCAGAGAAAAAAATCAGGAGGATACATGTAACAACAAATGGGTGATAATAACGTAAGGAGAGAAAGACAGAATGCAGAGGGAGGAAATAAAGAGGAAATTGAAATCTGGACTAGAGTTCTATTCACACACAGCCCTGTCATCTGTGTCCTGATGCTGGAGAGGGAGGGAACAAAGCTTTCTGCCCTGAGCCACACCCTGTTCATGAGCATGGCTGCAGTGAAGATTCCCAGGAGTCTGGGAAACTGTTAATCACTCAGTCCTTTACTTGTTGCTCTTTTCTAAGCATCTCTGCCTTTAGGATTTGATGTAACCTCTTTTGTTCTTTGCTTTTTGGTGGATGATGATAAGGGAGGGCATTAATCCTTCAGCCGCAAATAGCAGGTTTTGATGTGCAGCTGTTTATCTGAATTCACTGGAGAATATCTCCCTGTATCACTTCTGGGTCAGAAGGATGGTGTGCTGGTTCCAAGACAAGGAAGTGCAGAAGACCATCTTGTGAACACTTTTCACCTTTGCTAGTGGGCCAGATGCTGAATTCAGCATGGAATTCAGTAACCAGAGTGCTGTACTGCACATTTGTGCCCCAGCTGGCAGAAGCACAGGCCAATATGCCATGCTGCTGCTTTAGCACATCCACATGTGCCTGGCAGAACAGCAACCTGTGGAGGCTTAGCAGAGAAGGTGGCTATCCTGGGATGGGATGCTGTGTGTCCACCTCAAGATCCAGATCAGCTTCATAATCCCTGTCGCACTTGGCAAGGTCTTGCACAGCAAGGGATTATTATGGACTGGATGAGGATTCAGCACAGCTTCACTTCACCAGCTCTTCTTCTGAATTAAATAAACCGTTGCCATTGCTCTGGCTCTGTATATGTCCACAGACAGCCTTCTCATAAAAAATGAAAAAGTTGTCATGAGGTCAGAGCAACAGGAGCTGAACAGGAGCTGGAGGAAACTGTTCCAGCCAAAGGGAGCTGTGTTGTAAGCTGGGAGGGGGCCAAGACTTAGATTTAACCTGAGTACAGCCACCTTGAAACAGCAAAATGTGGCAAGTATAGTCCTGGTCAGTGGTCATCAGATGGAGCAGATGTGGGCTTTTGCCCAGAGAAGGGAGAGCAGTTCAATAGGTTTGGAGCAGGCAGGGTAGAGGAATGAGTGACAGAGACCCCAGCAACAGGCCCTGGGGCAGAGTGTGGTGGAAGGCAGGGATTCACAGCCCAGGGCACAAAGCAAGCTGCCAGGCTGGTAATTCCAGGGCATTCTGCCAAGACTTAGGGTACAACCTGGCCAGAAGCCCAGATGTTGAGAAAGCAGCCTGGAAAGTCAGGTGTTACCAAGCCCATTAGCAGCCTATGAGTTTCTCCTTACTGGATTCCTCACAAGGATTGCAGGACGTGACTAATCCAATTTTCCTAGGGAAGTCCCATCTCTCTCTTCAGATTTCCCTTCTCTCTTCCAGTAAGTGAAGATGTACAGAAGGGGAATCCAGACCTGAAACACTAGCATAACGCCACAGCTGTTCTTTCTCATCTTGCAGTGACTCAGCCCAGTCAGGTGAAGAGCAGGAAGGAAGCCAGTAAACAAGGACAAGGGCCTTCTGGTGGAGGTTAGCACAAAAACATAGGTCAGACTGGCAAAATCCAGCCAGCACAGTCTGCCTCCCCTGTGCAATGCCAAAGGAAAACCCCACAAAACACTATATTATGTTTGAATTGTCCCAACCCACTGCTAAGTCTGTGGTGGCACGTTGAACAGTCAGGATCTGAAAGCTCCTTTTAACATCTCTTCCGAAAATATAACTATTCTTGTCCAGGTTTTTGGAGTTGATTTTTATTTATTTGATATTTGCTGCTGTTTTGAGACGCAAAGGCAACTTTTCAACAACTCCCAGTTTAGGAAGCATAGCATTTGGACCACCTTTCTCTTGTTGTTTTAGTAGGGAGCACAATGCACACAGCATTTAATGAAGCTGCACTCAAAGTGCCAAGAGCAGTTAATTAATTACTCCTTGAAACATTGCTGGTCCACATTCCACTGATGGAAAGCTACAAAGTCTAAACAACCTGATCAAAGCTTACCTGAGCCATTCTTCAAGACATCCCTCCTTTTAATAGATTATCCCTACATTCGCTATAGTTGAGACAAACGTAACATCTGAACGTGGAGATGATGATGCTATAGCAAGGTGATGCTGTGTTCACAACAGGTGGGAAGTCGGCTCTACAATAACTCTGTTGATCTGTTTCTGAGGGAAGGCATTAAAAATTCACATGCAGGCTATTTAGTAGAGTGCTTGAGCAGAGAAAGAATGTGCAGAAATTATGATTGCAGAGAATTTATCCAGCAGGGATAAAAAACCTTAGAGTACTTCAAGTTCAGCAAAAATGATGCCAGTGACATTCTGGGCCCCTCAACCACAGGGGTGTACCAGAAGGAAGGCAGCCTCTGGGTGCTCAGAGACTCCGCTCAGGGGAAAAAGGGCGGGAATTACACTGTTCCTTTATGTTGATGAGCGTCCCCAGAACACCACGTGGATACGACAGGTACCTCAAGGCCGCTAGGTACACATCAGCCCACAGACCCTTTCCCAGCGGTACCGCCGCCTCTGGAGAGCGCCGCGGAGGCCAAGCACCGACCCCGGCCGCGGGCAGAGGCTGCCAGAGGCAGTTCCCGGCAGTCCCGCCGCTTCCTGCTGCTCATCCCAAGGGCCCACGGGCGGCGGGGGCTCGGTGCCCCCAGCGCTGGAGCTGC
The DNA here is from genome assembly GCA_034509425.1 of Eopsaltria australis. Lineage (NCBI taxonomy): Eukaryota > Metazoa > Chordata > Aves > Passeriformes > Petroicidae > Eopsaltria > Eopsaltria australis. The sequence goes on along the minus strand of JAVTVJ010000452.1, from coordinate 1,402,869 downwards.
CGCCCGCGGCCCGGCCCGGCCCCGTCCCCCGGCGGGGCTCGGAGCGCCCCCGGTTCTCCAGGAGCGCTCGGCCCCGCGGGCGGCCCCGCTCCGCCGAGCCCGCTCTGCCTGGCTGCCGGGCAAAACAAAGCGGAGATAGGGAAAGGAAAACGGGGAGAAAGTGCGGCTCCTGCCGCCTCCCAGCCCTCTGCCTGGATCTCCCTGCATGAGACAGCGCTGCAAGCGGATCCTGACCGGGGGCAGGGGGTGGAGAGAGGAGGAGGAGGACGGACAGAGGGAGGGAGGGAGGGAGAGAGGGAGGGAGGGAAGGAGGGACGAACGGGAGCCTCTCTCCTTCCCTGGGCTGTTTTTTCAGTTTCCTGTCTCGCATTGTGCTCACAGCGGATATGTGCTGCGCCTACAGGTGTGTCCCCTCCTCGCAGCTTTTCCCCGGCTCCCAAGCGTAGGCTCTGGCTGTCGGGGGGCGGCGGCGGATCGTGACCGCCATGTGATGATTATTTCTCTTGGGGCGGTTTCTCTCTCCTCTCGCTCTCTGCCTCTGCCTCTGCCTCCCCCTCCCTCGCTCCCCGCCGCTCTCGTCCTTCCTCTCGGAGGTAGCCGCAGCCGCTGCCGCCTTCGCGCTGACTCCGGCTGCGGTGGCGGCGGCGGGGCCCGCCGGGAGCATGGGCGGCCGCCGGGGGCTGCCGTAGCGCCTCTGTCCAGCCCACCGCCACCCACCCCGGACTGCCGGGGCCGCCGCTCCCGCTCGGGCTCCTCGGACGGTCCGTGCCCGCGGGCTCCCTCCCGCCGGCGCCTGCACCTGTTGAAGGTAAAGCAGCCCCAGCCCTGCCGCCGAGCCGCGGGATGGGGCGCGGAGGGGAGGGGGGAAGGCGGATTCCGCGGCCACTTCCCCGTCTCCCCCAGGTCGAGAGCTGCTGAGTTGCGGGTAGAGCAGCTTCTCTGCTCCTCGGTTGCAGGGCCAGGGCCGGGGGTAGGCGGCGGGGGCCGGGGCGGTGTGAGCTTTCTACCGCGCTGCCCGCGACCAGATGGTTTTGGTTAAGGGGCTCCCGGGCGGCGGCTCCGGACTCTGAGCGCTTTTCTCAGCCGCCGTGCAGGGCGGAGAGGTGGGGGAGGCGCGGGGAGTCGGCTCCTCCCGACCCGGGAGCGCCGGTGTCCGGCGAGCTCCCTCCGCCCCGCTCCTTGGAGGCTGGCTGCTCTTCCTGGGAGTTTCGCAACCCCGAAGCGGCCGGGGTCAGCAGCCCCGGTGTCGCGGCTGGCACTGGCCCGGCGCCGACCCCGCGCTCCGCCTGCGCACCGCCGACTCGGGAACTCGTTTGGGATTTTCCTGCAAGCGCGTTTGTCTCCTGGCAGAGGCAGCTTTAAACTTTCTTTCCAAACTGTTAATTAGATACACTGTACTTTGCTCATGTTCCGTGCAGGCGAATGGGAGTGCGAGGCTGGAAAGGCTTATGACTCAAGGCATAGTTATTCGGGAGGTGCAGAACATCTTTGCGTGCTGCGTTCAGATGGGCTGTACCTGTAATTTGTGACTTTGCCTTCTCCGAGACTTCTTCGGTCTTGGTGACACCGGGAGGCAGAAGGGATCTGTAACAGTTTGGGTCTTTTCGGGGTTAATCAGACATTCGGTTGAATATACAAAGGAGGAAGTGTAAGTTTATCGCCTCTCTGAAATCTGATGGAAAATAGCCTTGCTTTTGTCCACGAGGTACAACACTATGGTCCTGTGCCTATCGCTGAGCTCGTCATCAAATGATAACTTGCTCGTGAGGGAACTTACGCTTTTGTAACGAAGGCTGTTACCTTGAATATGATGATTAGCTTACTGAACACCAGAGGGTACTCTGAATAGGTAATTCATTCAGGGGAGATATATGCTTATTTTACTGTTTATGTTCTCATTACAATGGAATCTGGGAGGAAGCAAAGGTTGGTAAGTAATAGGTTGCTGGTATGTACCTAGGACTGACTTCAATTTTCTTTGCAGCTCTTTTCAAGAAGGCATCAACCCTAAATTTGGGCTGAAAAAATTTATTTTCTTCCCCTGAAAGCTTGAAATGTGCGACTGGTCTTGCAGGAGCAGGTTTGTGTACCATGCTATAGGCAGATCAGTTGGGAGACTTGTTCACTATTTGCTAGGGAGTGAGATTATACATGCATGTTGGGCTAGTGCTTAATGCCCCGCCTGCTTCTCAGGTCGTGAGACAGATCGAGCGCACTTGGGTACGGGAGCTGCTGCCTGCAGCTGATATACAGGAATAGAGCATGCTTCCAGTCAAAACAAGCCTAGCATGGCTCGTCCTCCTTATCTAGAATACTTGTGGATCTAAAGCCTAGTCTGATTGCCTGTGAAGTTTTTCTCAAAACATAAAACATACAGAAACTAAATGGTGTGTTTGGGAAAGGAGTTTGCATTGTGGCTTCTGGTACCAAAAGCTGTTTACATAATCTGAGATTATTGTAAGAAGCTACGGTCAACCCATCAAACTGTGATACTGTATTTTGTAGTAATATGAACCCCTAAAATGTGCAACTGAAGCTTTGGATGCTTGGGATAGTCTGTTACAACAGTGTTGATAACCAGGCTTCTTCGATACTCCTGGATTGTCAACGACATGGGAAGGATAGCACAATAAATACACTTGTGACTCTGACTTATGCTCCAGAAGCTGAGACATTCAGCTGTTCATCCTGTCCCTTTGCCAGAGGCTACTCCACCATTCAGGGTTTATTTCTATTGAACTTTGAGTCTGCCACAGTTTACAGATAGGAATATGGATGTAAACTATATTTTATGGCTGTTCATATTAGTGTGTGATATTGTGAAGTCCGATAGCATGAATCTCCTGTATATCTCTCAGTCGTGACAGAGGGACGAGGCAAACAGTTGGGGTCAGCTGAATCGAGCTGCAGTTGTGAACAATAGTCCATAAGCACCTACATTCTTCTGTAATGGCAGATGTGAGTCCAGTGAACTACCTCATACCTGAATTTGGTGGGCAGTGGTAGTGGACAGGCAGCTCTGCACAAGGAGAGGCTGTGTGACGTTCTTGGTAGGTTGGTCAGCAGCACACAGGATTCTGGGTTTCAGAAGGATGTTGTAGATAGTGCACCTCAACAGCCCTCTCTTCCTCTCCTCCTTCGTCCATTCTAGGAATCAGAAAGTGATCCAAATTTTTTGTTCTTTTATCTAAGTCTTGCTTTGTTCCTCTGACTTGAAGACTTGTTTTGTAAAATCCTCATTAAGGGCACAGCGTTATTCTGCCTGAATTTTCTACAGATGATGTTGGAAGTTGGATAAAGGCTTTGTATAGCTTTACAAAACTGGGAGTTGTTTGCCTTGCATGCAGAAGCTCACTAAGGACAAATTACATTTTTAAGAGAGACCTCTTCATAAATGCCTATTAAAAAAAAAAAGTCCCAGTTACTTGTTGTGAACAGGTTTGGATTCTGGCTCAGTTTTGAGAAAAAGGTTTGCACATTTATTTATTTATTTTTATGAAGATGTAATACTAAGCATTTGTATTTCTGTAATGGCTGTAGTTTGAAAATTTTCATATACTTTTAAATTATTTATTGTATGAAGCGCTGAATGAAGATATTTGTTACACTGGTGTCACATTCAGAATATTGAATTACAATTGTAAAATTAAGGTAACAAGCTTAAATTGGGGTTTGCAACTTTAAGCTCTTGCCAGCAAGCAGTTAATGACAACATTAACTGCTAGAAAAGTAATTGCTACCGTTCTTTTACTGTCATTTTGTTCTCACTCTCCTCCAGTCAGCCTGTTCCGCAGAGATATCATGAATATTCACCGAAATAGCTTGGCATTGTCACTTATGCAATTTCTCATCAAATCCAATGTGTTGATGAGCTAATGTGCACTTGATTAAATGCACTTGATTTATGCAAACAAAAACTCTAGGTCCTTCTTGAAGTAAAGTTAGCACCTGCTCAGCTATTAGTGAGATGAGAGTCTAAATAATTAAGATGAAATTAAGTAAACAAACAACCTCAATGTGGTATTCCTCCTATTCTTCACCTTTATCTTTTTGTTCTTTTTGTAGTGGATATTTATTTTTGGGTTTTCTTATGGGTTTCCTTATGCAACATAGGAAATTGTAAAGCTCAGCTTATAGTTGAGGGTCTATTTAAATGGCTAATACTAGGGAAAAAAAACCCAAACAAACAAGAAAAAGAGTATTATTAGCTGTAATAAGGCCAGTGGTAGTTAGGATTTGTGGAGTATTGCTTAGAGTTTTGTTTGAGTCTAACTTGGATTTGACATTGGTCAGTTAATCCTTGTTGAAAATAAAATCACGTAGCCTAAGTGTTTGACGGGGTGTCTGTTGTTACAAAAACCAGTATTTGGATAGTAAGTGGTTTAGTCCCTTACTTTTTAATTGATCAAACACATGTAGAAATAAGGAGTTGAAAATAGGCATTTTATTTAACCATCAGTGACTTAATGGTACAAAAAGCTCTCTAACTGTCTATAAAACTGTTCAAATCTGGCTACAAAAAGAGGCCATGGAGTCCTTGCCCCTGGAGGCAGCAGGGGACGGATGGAGGAGGGAGAGAACACATGCTTGCCCAAGCCCTGGAGCAACTAGACAGACTGGAAAGCTGTTCAGGGGATCTTGTGGGGCTTACTTCCTTTAGGCAGATAGTAATTTAGTTATCTGTTAAAATCAAGTGTTTCTGTTTCTTTCCATCTCAGGTGGTTGAGGAAAGACTTCTTGTTGTAATGTCTAAAACTGTCTGTGCTTAATAGATGTTACTAGTGATTGTTAAAAAATCTCAGAGTCAGTGTGATGGTCAGCCCCTGTTGAACTGCTCAGCCTGACACCTCCCTAATAGAGGACAGAGTTTGCCCCCAGGAATGTGTCAGCAGAGCTGTGGTCACCAGCCATGTGCTTCTTGGGACGCTTGGTTTCTCTTTGGAATTCAGCTTCTGGGAGCTGGCGCCAGCACGGATTGATGATTAGCACCGTGCTGAGTTCCCCAGGCTCGTCAGCCTCAGTACTCATCAGGGGACAGAGTCCACCTGGCACCTTCTGAAACACTTCTGACCTTGCTCCACCTTTGTAGTTAGCTTCCAGGTTTCTGCCTTTGTAGCTTCACTTTTGACACGCCCCTGGTCAAAAAGCTTTGCAATCCTGAAAACAAGTGAATTTTGTATTTGATTTATTCCAAGTGTGTCTTCAAGAAGTTAGTTATCCAATTAAAACCTTATTCCTTGTGTTTCACTTGTTTACTGGCATCACTAGTTTAAGGCCACAAGTAAAAAGTGAAGGCAATCAATCTTCCTGACTTACCTCTGTGCCCAGCAAGATCCTCCTGGGAGCTATGTGAAAGCATATGGAAAAGAAGGAGGTGGCTTGTGTCGGGCAAAATGGCTTCAACATGGGCAAACTATGCCTGACAAATTTGATGGCCTTCTATGACTCAGATTACAGTGTTGGATAAAGGAAGAACAACCAATATTACCTACCTGGACTTGTGCAAAGAGTTTGACATTGTCCCACATGGTATAGTTATCTAAACTGGACAGACATGGATTTGAGGTTGTACTCAAAGAGTTGCAGTGACTGGCATGATGTCCAAGTGGAGACCAGTGACAAGTGGTGTTCCTCAGGGATCAGTATTGAAACCAGCACTTTTTAACATCTTTGTCACTGACATGGACAGTGGGATTGAGTGCACCCACAGCAAGTGTGCCAGTGACACCAAGCTGCGTGGTGCAGTTGGAGGGAAGCAATGCTGTCCTGAGGAACCTGGACAGGCTTGAGAGGTGGGCCTGTGCAAACCTCATGAAATTCAACAAGGCCAAGTGCAGGGTCCTGCACCTGGGTTGGGGAAATCTCAAGGACAAATGCAGACTGGATGGAGAATGAATTGAGAGCAGCCCTGAGGCAAAAAACTTGGGGCTGTTGGTTAACAAGAAAGTCAACATGACCCAGCAATGCACACTCACAGTCCAGAAAACCAACTGTATTCTGGGCTGCATCAAAGAAGCCTGGCCAACAGGTTGACAGCAACATACGAAGGTGGTGGCACTGTTGGAGTAGCCCGCAGGATGGCCATGAAGATTATGAGTGGGCTGAAGCAGCTCTCCTATGAAGACAGGCTGAGAGGGTTAGGGTTGTTCTGCCTGAAAAAGAGAAGGGTTTGGGATGACTGAACTGGCTTTCCAGGACCTGAAGGGAACTTACAGGAAAGACAGAGCAAGACTATTTACAAAAGTGTGTAGTGACAGAACAAGGGGGGATGGGTTCAAATTGAAAGAGAGTAGGTTAGATTAGGTATTAAGAAAAAATTCTGTAGTATGAAGGTACTGAGGCACTGGAACAGGTTGCCCAGGGAAGCTGTGAGTGAGTGCCCCATTCCTGGACATGTTCAAGGCCAGGTTGGATGGGGCTTTGAGCAGCCTAGTCTAGTGGAAGGTATCCAGGGCTGCTGGAGTGAGGTGATCTTTGAGGTCCCTTCCAAACCAAACCTTTCTCTGAATCTATGATTTACATAATTTGCAGTGAATGGCTTTGGTATTACTTGACAATCACAGTTATCTTTGTGTTGTAGATATCATTCTTTCTGTTTTTTTTTTTTTTTAAAGCCTTTGCAATCCTACAATGATCCAGGAAGCTGTAGAAAAGCTTGACCCCTAAGATGTCCTCATTCTGTGCTGGACCTTCAAGTAGATCCATCAGAATCACTCTTCCAGATTAGGTACATGGGAACGGCCTGTGAACAACATGATTTTAAATAAAAATCCATGAGCTGTTTAGCACTTAAACTGAATTGTTCCAGAACTTACTTTTTTATAACAAGATATGTTCGTGCTAATTGCTGAACAGACCTGACAAGCATATTTCTAGTTAAGCTGGATTAGGTCTGCATGTTGACTTGGGTTGAAGGAAACTCTCATAAACCTGACACTAATCATGCTGTACGTAGAGAAATTATTAATGTGATAGCTCTGTGTCTCGGAGAAGGGATGCAGAAAGCTAAATGTTCTCTCTGTACTTTCTGACTGTGTTTTAAATATGTAAAAAATTTGAGGAGTGAACTCCTCACATCTTTTTCCCCAGGGCTCTTGTTTATCTTCTAGATAGTTAAGAAGAGATAGTATCTCTTTCTGACGTCTAAGATCTGTATATAAAAAAGGTCTAGCTCCTATGTTCCTATTGGCATCACTGTTTAGAATTTACGAAGGACCGGTTTTTTAACCAATGTTTGCCCTGTAGGAAAATAGTTATTGGTCAAATGTATTCAACCACAGGGAGAAAGCAGAGGGCAGAAAATATAAACCACATTGGTCTGGTAGAAAGGGTGCAACTGAAATACAAAGTGAAGTTTAGCATCCTGAATAAGGACAAGTTTGCTGGAGTTTAAACTAGGCATGCAAAGCAAATAAAGGCTTCTTTTCTGAAGATACATGGCACTTGCAGTGGTTCATAGTAGAAGGGTACGCTTTCCTTCACCTTGTATTAGGTAGTTAGTTAGTTTCCCTTTAATGGATCTGATTATGCTCATTGCAACTGGAAGTCCAAAATATGCAACATCTCTCTGAAATATATCAGAAGAACATTAATTTGGCCTTCCATAGTGTGTTGTCACAGTATGTGTTGTACTTACATGCTATGTTCATTTAATCAGTATGAGACAAATTGGTATGAACTTAATGTTGGGCCTTTTGAATTGTAGGGCAATAAAAGCAATAGTTTGACTTCTTCTGTTTCCAGTCTTGTGTGATTAAGTAGTTTAAAAGCTGTGAAATTTTTCTGTGCAGTTTTGACACACATCATTAGCAACTAGAACTTCCCTCATAAGCTCAGTAACGCCTCATGTAAAGTTGCGGTTATGATGTGTGCACATCTCCCATATGGGTATAAGTTACAAACCTAAAAAAACAACTGAAGTGGGTGACTTTGAGGATTTTTTCCCCCACATATGTCAAATAACCATGGCTTTGTCTAAAAGGTTTTACACAGGCAAAAAGTGTCTTTGTGAGTACTTTTAAGAAGTTTTTCGAGAGTCAGTAACTCTGCAAACACAAAGCTGGCTTCATGGCTCAGATTATGCATGTGCTGTGTGGTCCAGGTGTTGTCACCTTCTGCCTACCCAAGCTGTTGAGATGAAAAACCAAAAGATTTCATTTGCCTTGGCAATCCGGAGTCCTAAGTGGTGGTATGAGTTTTTGTATTAGTAGGTTGGATAAAACTCCAGAGAGGTGACGTCTCTGTTTATTAACAGATGGCTTCTTGGTTTGACATTTAACTGGGGGAAGATCTGCAAGCATTTCACAGTCCATTGTGCATTTAATTTGTTGTCCGGTAGCAGTGATGAAAATGGGCAATATCCTTATGGGGTATTTAAAAATTATTTGATTGAGGGGTTTTTCTTTGGTTTTGGATTTTGTTTGGGGTTTTTTGAGATTATCATCTAGAGTTTAGGGCCAGCGGAGCTGTCAAGTCCCACAGTTGTTTGAACATCTTACTTGGCTACTGCTCATGGGCCAGAAAAATTCTGGGACTAAAGCATATCTTACCCTGAAAATTCTGAGAAAAAAAAAATCCATCTTTAAGAATGTTGTTCCTGTTTGGTTTTACCTTTTCAGAATTTAATCCTGTTCCTAACAAGAGCCTTCTATGCTTTTGAATTGCATGTGTTCATCTCTTTTTAGTTTTCTTGTGGCTGTATTGAAGACTTTTTGTTGCTGATAATTTTTTTTCCTTAAAGATGATCAAGTAAGCAGTCAGTTGTCTGGGTGGCTTATCAGAAGGACTGAATCTTTAAATCTGATTATACATAAAGGTTTTGACCACCCCCCCCCCCCCCCGATGCTAATTGCTTTTGTTGCTCTACTTTGCGTGTTCTATAATTTTCAACATCTGTTTTTGAGCATCAGCCATGGAATTGGGCACAGTATTTCAGTATCACTCTTTACTGCATGCCCCATGCTACCCCTTTCATTATTTCCATTCACTCTCATATCTTTGAACTCAGGAGCCATATTAGCCCTTCTAATAACAGCAAGAGCTCTGAGTCTGATGTTTGGCTATGAGACCGTGTTGCCCACATCCCTTTTGCTTTCCTTGCTTCGGAGGTCACAGTCCTCTGCTTTGCAAACCTTACCTGCATGCCTTGTTACTATGTATATCTGCATTCAGACATCTTAAGATTGTTTTGGTTGGAATGAGCACAACTTGACAAGTAATTGTGTTAATTCTGTGATTTGCTTTCTGTTTTTATCTCTCATGCTCCTAAACCATGTAATCTGCTAATTTTAACATAAAGGACTTGCATATTTCCAGGTAGCTAATAAAACACTTAGGTACTGTAGAGCATAATTCCAGTAATTTTGAACTGCAAAAGAAGCATTACAGTTGCATTGAGATGTTACTCACTAATGACAGCTTTTTTGAGATCTTTAAGTTAACTAATTTTTATGTATTTGTCCTATATATTTCGATATCCTGTTTTAAAAATCCCAATGATTTGATATTTGTTGCTTATATCACATCTTTAAGCCTTCAATTGCTGAAAAAGCCTTCAATGTGATACAAAATCAATAGATTTCACCGTCCTTACTCTTACCCCTTTTGCATTTATAAAGATGAAAATGAGGAACTTTCTGTAACGTCTTGAGACACCAGCTCCAAAATGACTCCTTGCTTAGGATGCCCATAGACGCGCTGAGCAAGCTCATTATGTTGGATTGTGCATATTGCCCAGTCCCTTGTCTTCTGTGTTCTCTGAAGCATCTGTTCTCTCTCTTCCAGCAGGAGCAAGTACACATCAAAAGGCACTTCATCCCGGACGCTGTTTGCACAGAAGCCTGAGCCCCAAAAAGTCCCTTTCAGTAGCAACGCTTGTGCTGCTCAGGTGGGCTAAGAACTAATTTGGGCAGAGGGTTTTGTTTTGACCTCCATTTCTTCTTCCAAAGTGTTGTGCTGCTTTCTTGAGAAGGAGGAGTTTCTTGTGTAGAGCGCTGCCGTGCAGTTGGCCTGGTGCACTGAGATGGAAGATGTCTGTGTGGGATATATGTGCTTTAGGGTTTAGGTTGAAATATTGTGGCCTCAAATTTAGCGTAATAATCTGGCATGAAAATGTATTTACTTTGTAATTGTCCTGGATGCTGTCTGATTCAACAGTGATTTTTATGTGTAGTTTTGTATCTCCTGGACCTGTAGTGTAAAGGGACGTTAAGCAACTTGTGGGCGTGAATCATCTCAAAGTCAACTTAGTTTTCAAAACATAGTATCTCAATTGCTCAGAGTAACACTTTCCACTTCACTTTTGCAGTGTTTTGCTTGTTGCCACTGTTCAAATTTAAATGCCTATTTACTTTTCCCAGTTGTAGCAATTAGTTATTCTCTTTTAATTTTGATCCTGATGCCTGTAAAATGGATAAATGTAAACAGGATTCTTGAAACTAAACTCTTAATGCTATTTTCTCCTACTGATAATTTGAAGAGGCAGACTGTTTTCTGTTGTCTGTGGCTTAATTAATCTACTTGAATTATACTTGAACAGGAACTCTGATATCAGAAGAGGGTTTAGCAACCTTGGAAGTTAGGAGCTTATGAATGAGGCAGCACTGAAGAGTTACTTTATGTTATTACTTAGCTTGGAAAAAGAAGGTATTTGTGTAGCCAGAAATGGCTACATACTTTCTTCCTTTCCCTCCCTCATATAGGCTTTTCTATTTTCTGAGACCTTTCATGTGTAATAACTTGGCAGGTCTCTGTCCCAAACTGAGATGCTCCAGCACCATGCTAATAATTCAGTGGCATCAGTCAGATGAAACTGGCATATTTACTGGAATGCCAGAAGTCTGGGCTGCTTTCTGTGTAGGTTTGGTGTCCAGAGTGCCATCTATGCAATCCACTGCATGCAGTGGGGTGCTGAAGGTTTCTTGACCAGGGACTTCAGCATGGTGGTTTTGTTTCTGTCTTTAGCAAGTAATTTTATTTCTCTGTAATTCTGTGGTGTGTTTTGTTTTGTTGGAGGGAGAGGATGGGGTGTGGGTGGTGTTGGTTTTGTTGGGTTTTTTTTTTCATTGCTTCGGTTTGGGGAATTTTGGGAAATCTGTAGCTGAAAAGTACAATTTGGTGGTATTTTTGTCAAGTATAAGTAGGGCAAGTAGATGCTGCAGCATTCCTTCTTGACCAGAAAGGATGGGGACCTGCTAATTCTCTTAAGTTATCCCATGTTGCCTTCCCAAAAGCCCCTATGCAAAAGCAGACCTTGCATCCCCAGATTTCCTGGCTTGAACACAGCCTCCTACAAAGCACTTTCACATCGTGCTCTCTGTATCCATGAGATGACTTGGCACAGGAGGGAGCATTTTTGTTCCAAGTGGGTTAGCAGCGGGCACAGACCATCATTCAATGATATGAAATCTTCAGTGGCAGCTCTGCTGTAAGTAGTTCCTGCCATCACTATGCAGTACCTGCTTGGTTGTGCTACCATGACTATTTTGTGGAGCTATGCTGTGGACTGGACAGGAGAGCTGATCTAGCATTAGACTGTATTTTATGTAGTTGTCATATGGCTTTATGAAAAAGTAATTAGAAGTTTCCCTTCATCTCTGCTGTGTTTCACAGCACGGCCATGCAAACGCATGATAATTTGCAATGTTAGACTGAGAAGCTGAAAGGCAACCCCCACACCCCGCCCCATTAAAAAAAAAAAAAAAAAAAAAAAAAAAAGAAGAAGATTCAAGACCTGCTTAAAGTAATTTCGTTGCCAAGTTCTTTGTGTTATCAAGCCCCGCCTGTGTCTGTAGCTCTCTTCCCTTCCTGCCGGTCCCATCCTGGGTGGCCCTATTAGTCAGGGAAGAGGAGGCTTTTGCAAACAGAGTTAGGGTGTTGAGTTTGTACTTTCAATAGCCATGCTCCTGTGTAGCTGTTCTTTCATTTCAAATAGTATGAGGTGGCTTTAAACTAAATACAACCTTTTTACATAGATCTGGCTAATGCCCTTATTCTCTCTGGGTGCTCTAAATATCGTGTCCATGTGCACTTCATGAGGGAGCTTTTTTGGTATCTGTTGGTTTTCTTTCTCAGCTGATGACCCCCAGTGCACTGCTAGCACTCTCCTGAAGCATTAACCATGCACAGAGTCACTTCCTTTTCCCTCTTACCTCAGTTTAAAAGACTTTGCTCTTGAATCTTGTAAATGGGGTGATAATTTCAAAGCAAACAGCTTCCAGTCCTTTCTTGCCAACTTTTGCCCACAAGGTATGCAAAGTAAACAGAGTAGTTAGGAAATCAGTTATGTACTTTCCCTCCTAGTGCAAGGCATCCCAGGATGGTTCCTAGCCCTTTAAGTAATGAATAAAGGGAGAGATGGAGAACTGGTATGCCCGAGTTGCATTTTAATGTATGGAGCCATTGCACAGATCATTCATATTTTACAAGCTTTAGGAAAACCTTGTAAAATGTTAGGCTTTAAAAAATTTCTACTATTCATATATTGAACATAAAAGTGTTTTATTGCTTGCAGCAGAGAAAGAAAACCAAAATACCTCACATGGGCTAAAAGAAATATGGAGAATTTTCTTCACATGTAAAAAAATAACTTTGAAGCAGACTTTACCTTAATACAAGGAAGAATCTTACCTCTGGTAGGCTTTTTGAGGGAGCTTAGAAAGATTTTCCAGTGCCACCATGATGTTTATAGGTTTGATTTGGAAACTGTGAGTCTGGATGCTGTAATGGTGGCTATGCAGCAGTTACAGGGTACCATAACAGGATATCCAGATGCCGTTTTGGTGTATTTATTAAAAGGAGACAAGTCTAGACAACTGTAAAAAATGTGACTTCAAAAAAGCTGACAAATAAATGGTTAATGCTTAATATATTTAGTTCTATCCTAGGTATTGAACAGTCTTTACTAATTGAGCCATAGGAAAAATTGTTAAATGTGAAAAGTAGACTTAAGGTCATTAGCTGTGAGGCTTAGCTATAAAGTGATGGTGAGGCTGTAAAGGGGGAAAAACATTATGTGCTCTCCTCCAAATGAGATAGGGCAGGTCCCGAGAGTACAAGGCCTGCAGGAATTCAAATCAACAGTCCAGTTATAATCTGAGGCCATGAGCACAAACACAACTTCAATTTTATGCTCATGCATGTGGCAGCACAAGTAGGAAGCTGGAGCCCTCCTGGTCCCCAAAGAAGATCCTTCATTATCAATTTTACTCCCTTGGCATGACTCAAAGGGCAGTATCATAATAATCCATAGTGGTGCTCCTTCACACATTTCTATCCACTTAATAAAAGCAGCTCTATGCATGGAGTGTGCTCTGCTCCTTTTCAGAAACAGGATCTCTGTTAAAAAATTATATAAAATTGAATGTGTTATATACAGAATGTATAATATATTTTATAGTTACTATTGATGGTTTTTAAAGGAAAATATGCTCTGTCTTATGGAAATTTTCCCTTCCTATTTCCCAACTGAAGGTTATGAAATTTGGTGAAGATGGGGGTTTTTTTCATAGAAATTCCTTGAGTTCCATAAGCGTTAATTCAAAACACATGAAAGAATGTCACATATCTGTCTTCTGGAGTATTTTATTTGTACTTGTGCCAAAAGCAGAGCAGTGAACTCAGCGGCAAGGGCCTAGTTTGGCTGTACTTATATTTCCTAGAATATATAAGAAGATTTTTTTAAATGTAGATTTAAATCTAAGCTCTTATATTTACTGGAGGGAGAGGAAATATTACAATTTGAATAAATTTTTAAAAGCAATTTATATATATATTAGCCACAAGGTAGGGATGATGTGTTCCTAAAATAATTTCTTTTTAAATAGCTGCACTTCAATGCAGCATGGATTCAAACATCCCAAGCCACACAATTTTTTTCCTCTTTAGTGCAAATAAATCTTACCTCAGTTGACATATATATTTCTTTTCCTGAGTGAAATTATGAATATCCTCTTTACAAACCAAAGAGAGAGAAGGTGTTGAATTAGATTCTGCTTAGTGTAGCCCCTTTAAAGCAGACATTGCTTTATAAGATTTAATTCAGCATCTGCTTTTTACCTGTGAATCCTTAATGAGGTTAAAGCTGTCCAGGTAATACAATTACAAATGTGATGCAAATTGTACCAAAGCCAGGAGATTGTCAGCCCAGAAGCTTTGTGTACGAACTACAAATCATCAGAGTAATCTTCTGTTCAGTACATACCCATTCCCATTCTCTGCCTAGCTCCTGGGGAAGAAAAGGCAACAGTAGCCAGTGGGAGTGACTGTACCTTCCTGACTCTACTTGGTGCAAAGATCAACAAACCACAAAGGAGTCCAGATTTTTTATTTTTTGTCATTGCATGGCTGTTTGAATGGCTTTCCTCTTGCTCCGTGGGCAGACAGAAGGCATTATCTATTTCTCTGTCACAGCTACAATAACCTTGCTTTTTCTTCAGACTGTGCATGTTAAGTATAGTGGGGATAGTATAGTTTTCATCTGGAGAAAACTGGCAACAGATTGCTGAGTGATGGGAAGTTTGACTAATGGGAACAGTCCTTGCAGTAGCTTCATATTATTTGGCTGTTTGAAGAGGAGATAAAAAAACTTGGTGTCATCTAAGTTAGTTTTTATCTTTGTGGTGTGAGACTACACATGTGCAAGTTTGAGAATGCTGGAATATTTTTCTTGTTTCTAAGTTTTGCTATAAAAATCTATAGCTTACTTAAATAAAATTAACCTGTGTACTTCAAAATTAATAGCAGATTACAAGAAAATCAGATTGCTTTCTTCAAGTGAGCTGTTGGGAAACTCAAAACATTCAGGAAAGGTGAATTAACTGAAGGTGTGGAGATGGAGTACACCTAACCTCAAGCTACCTGCAGGGCACTCTTGAGAGAGAAATTGACTTTCTACTCTGTGGAGATGGAGGAAGCATCATGCTGACTCATCTTCCCACTTGGGAGTTGTTCTTCAATGGAGAGGCCTATCATTAGATCTTTTTCAGGAAATGAGGTGGCTGCCATTTTACAGGAGAGCAAAGTGAAAGATGGGTCTGTTACTTGTTTGCCCAGAATCAGTACTGCAGATTTATTCCCTAGGCCTGCATATCCAGGAGTAATAATCATGTGTCCAAATGACTTTGTTTGGAGACCCTCCAGGGTCTTCTTCTGCAGACCCTCAGGTGGTGTTTTGGATCTATTTTGTAAGTAAATTGCATAAATTCAACTAATGAGATCACACAGATGTTATACAGGGTGCATATTTCCACAACAAAATTGAATTGTGAATCTGTACTACTGGGTCCAGTTAAAATAAAGTATTACCACATCAGTCATGAGCAAAGACATGTGAAGGAAATCCTTTGCTAGCATTCCTAAGGCATGCTGCAAATGCTTCACTGTTTCTGGAGTTCAAAATCATTCCTCCCGCCTAAAGAGCATCCAAATGCTTTTAATATTGACCTGGAGATTAAAAAAGCCCCAACAACTAAGTGTACAGCTTGAATCCTATTACTGTATTGAATAGCTATTAATATGGCTGCTGTGGGAGATGGGGCAGGAAGGGAAGCATGGCTGCCTATAGCTGTAAACATAATAGCTTCTAAAGTTTTAAAATGCTCCTTCTGCCTCCTCCCACATGCATGCTACCTGCCGTCCTATATTTGTACTTTGTATGCTGGTTTGGGGAAAGATTTGATTTGACACTACAGCACAGCTTGAGGAACCGGCTGTACAGAATATTAATATCTGATCTTGTTTCATTAATATCAATTTCAGGCCTGCATTCCAGAGGGGGTTAATATTAAGCTGGTTTTAATCACAGCAATATTTTCCAGATTCCTAGACAAAATGCACCAGCTGGTTTGCACTAAATTTTACAGTGCAGGAGACAAGAAACAGACTTCCTCACAGAAAGGGAATGTGGCAGTGTAAGTCCTGGAAGCATGGGGAGGTTTCAAGGCAGGATGTCTTGCTTTCACAGTGAGGTCTGGCAAGGGCAGCACTGAAAACCAGAGGGACACCTAGTCTTGGCTGTGCTCTCACCTTAGTTTCCGATGTTGCTGCTCACCTCAGGCTCTTTGCTCTGATCCCACCTTGGCTCTTTTTGACTTGTGTTTCCCTCTCATGGTGAGTGACAAGCTTTCAGGAAGGCTGTGTTTGTGGGCTGGCTTGTGGCTGTCCACTCCACTCCCTGCATCCCACCTAAAGTAGAAGTAGTTGTGCAACCACTTGCTGGAAGTTTGAGGAAACGTTGCAATGCCTGATCTCCTGTGAAACCACCAAATGAGGTCATTAGACATTAAATTATTTTTTTTTTTGCAATTCGGATACGCAGCCTTGGAAGAAGTGAATGAACCATAGCTTCCTTTTTTCCTCCACTTTTTTCCACCACATAAAATGGCATAATTAAATAGCAGCTATATTGTTTTACAAATGCCTCTATGCGTGAAATTAGTGTGCTTCCAAAAAAAGCCCTAAAACTGAAAGACTCTGCAGTGTTTGTTACAGTAAGTTAGGCCTGTGACATTCTATCCTCTGAGAAATATTCCTGCATAGAATCTAGTTATTCAGTTCATCAATGTGCATAATTTCTTCCACTACTTCTAGCTTTGAGTCAAGATTGAATTTTGTGAAAATGTCTGCAGAGGTGTTTTATATATGAAGCTGTATGAAAAGAAAAGGTTAAAAATTGTTGCAGCAGCCGTGAAAAGCTATAGCATAAACGTTCACTGCTTTAAAATATGAAAAAAATGGTGTCTTTTAAATATCAAAGGGATTAGTATTAATCCAGCACTTGTGATTTTCTTAAATCATGTTATTTGCATAATAATACTCACCACCTGCTATATCTTCAAAGCGCTTTTCAGACATTAACTAATTGATCTTTGTAACACCCCTGTGATGTAAAGACCTGCTATTATCCCCAGTCTGCAGATGGGGAAGCCAAGACCCAGAGTAGTTGAAGGAACTTGTTGGGCACAGGGCTGAGACAGTGACATCGAGGATGCTGTGTCTCTATTGTCCAGTCTTCTGGCAGTTCCCACTTGCAGCACTTCTAGGGGCAGCCACAAATTCTTCTTGCCTGCTTTTGGGAAAAAAAAAAGGAACCAATTTATTTTTTTGGTGTCTTTGGAGGGGTATTGTTGGTGGATGTTTGTTTGTTTTGATTTTGAGGGTGTTCTGCTAAATGATTTTGCTTTTGTTTTTACTTGCCCTGTAGTCAAAGACAGATAAGACAAAAAAGCCTCTTATAGCTTCTCATTGTCTGTGTGCACCACAGAGAACATTGAAAGCTTTTGAGCACTTTTTTCTTTGTTCAGGACTCAGTATGGTCTTCCTAAAACACAAGACGTTCTATGTCAATATGAGAAAGAAGAATGTACATAACTTTACATTGAGGGTGGCAGAGCACTGGAACAGGCTGCCCAGGAAAGCTGTGGAGTCTCCCTCTCAGGAGACCTTCAAGACCCACCTGGACATATTCATGTGTAACCTGCTTCTGGTGGCCTTGTCTTGGCAGAGATTGGACTAGATGATCTCCAGAGGTCCCTTTCAACCCTAACAATTCCGTGATTCTGTGATTCCTATTAGTAGGATTTTGGTCAGGCTTTGCCCTGCTTGTCAGAGTAAGAAATTATTAAAATGAGAAGTGACAGGGTGAGTTGTTTATTGTTACAAAATTTAAATACGTATTTCCATCCTGTGCTGGCAGTGAGCAGCTGTGCCTGGGTGCCTGCCAGAAGAGCAGCTGGTGTGTGTTTGAGGGCTGCTTCAGCACTGGAAGGCTGGGGTGGTGCTGCCATCAGGATGGCAGCATGTTCCCAACATCTGCCTCACGGTGTTCCTTCACCTTGTGTCTGGGGAGACTGTGGCCGTGTGTTGTTCCAGCCCTGGTTGTGTGGGTGACATGCAGTGGCATGTGGGTTCCCCCAACCTCCACCACTGCTTTCTTTGGAGCAGAGCTTAGTAAAATGTCAGGTGGGCCTCGATAAGTGTACCTGGAGCAAAAATGAGGCAGAAATGGAGGACAGACAGGTGTCACAAACCTCAGTCAAAGACGAGATATTAAAAGCTCTTTCATGGGTAATAATCTGAGTTTAAAATGGGGTATTAAAGAAATATATTACAGTCCCTTTAATCAGGCAGTGTCACTTCAATACTTAGTGTAAGGGCTTAACTTAAAGTGAATGCATTTGTTTTTACAGATGTTTCAACAGCATTATCTCCAAGCAGGAAAGTAAATCTTGTTGATGGAGCACTTGGAGCCCATCAGTGCAGGTTCAGACCAAACCATAGGAAAAGCCTGTGCCATGCCAGCTTCCAGGAGATGATTTTGGGTAACTTGTGATTTCCCAAGTGCAGTATCTATGCCCTCATAAGGGCTGCAGCGGTGAGAAAGGAGCAGATTGCTTCAACTAGTTAGGGACATGGCTATATATATTTGCTTTAGTTATTTGGCCAAACAGGGGGCCAGGGGAGGTGAGGAGGTGGAGCACAAATCACTCTGAATTCTTTTGTACTCCAGCTGGGACAGATGGGCTATAATCTCTCTTTAGGGCACAAATTACAGGGTTTCCACACTTTGCATGCTTGTGGATTGTTGGCTTCTTTTCACTCCTTGGAACACCATTTCCATACACCTCTGTTGATTTGGGACGGAAAAGGATCCAGCTGCAGGTGAGCGTGTTGCTGATCCCATGAGGTGCTCCCTCCATGATTGGTGTCATTTTCAGGTGAAAGGGGTGAAACTGAATAGTGAAACATTTGAGAAACACTGATCCTAGAGTGAAGGGCAGCTTAGGAGAGGGAGCAGAGTGGGCAAAGCTCAGGTCATGCTTCAAATGATGCTTGGTGGCAGCTGCAGCACTCCAGTGACAATTATTCTGCTCGTCATGAAGAGAAGCTGGGTAACAGGTGGATCATTTAGCAGGGCTGGAAGCATGGGAGAGGGCAGAGGGTGATACGAGCTTTTGGGGCCTGGGGTTGAGTTCAGCATGTGGGAGGCATTGTGTCAATCCGGTGTGCTCCTCTGGCAGCCTTGCACCACTTGGAAGAAGGGTTTGGCTGTGGTGTGCCCAGTGCTCCCAGTGATGCCACACTGCCTCCTTCCCTGACAGAGGACAGGGCAGGCCTCACTCTAACGGGAGGCAGCAGCACAAGAGTCTCATGAGGAAGTTGCTGTGCTCACAACTATATCAAATGTTTGTCTCTTTTGTGGCCAAGGGCAGCAGCTTGTGCAGTAACCTCAGTCATGGCTCTTGGGCTTGGGCAGTGATGCTGGGCTGGTGACAAAGAGGCTGAGCTTCCCTTCATCTTGCTTGGCAAGTGCTTTTTGGCCATGGGATCCTGTCAGAATTGCAACATGGACAGTGGTGCTCTGGCTTCTAAAATGTCAGATGGAGGTATGCCCTCTCCTGAATTTCCTTTGGTTTTGATCTAAAACTGCTGGAAGGTGGGGGTTTGTTGTACTATTAATGGTAGGTGTACCAAAAGGAGTTGTAGAACACTTCTTATTGTAACATGCTTCTTGTAATCAGGACAAAAAAGTATTTAAACCCAAACCTCTCATGTTTCTCCTCCTCTCTCCCCTAAAGCAATCGAAGGAATAAAAATATTGTTGGCACTCAAGCTTGTTCCAGACTTTAGATTGATTTCTTTAAGCTTGGTGTTTATTAAGGATGCAGGGCTGTCTGCAGCAGTGAATGACATCCTACTTAGGTCCAGCTGAAGTTTCTCCTTAAGATCCCATCAGAGGGCCTCAATTCTGGACTACAGACAACATCAAATGAAATTTATTCTTGGCCCTTGGATCAGCCAGTTGGTTTTTTTAATTTGTTTTTTATTATTCTGAATACCTACTCAGTTTTGGGACTGAGCTGATAGCTTCCTAGGAAACCTGGGCAGCTATCAAATAATGGTTAGTTTTGATCTGTTTTCTTGCAGACTCTTCTGTAATATCAACCGATGGGAGAGGTCTCAGCAAACTCAGTTTAATTAAAAGAACATTTAAAATAATGGAAAGCAGATTTGAGGAGGGATCTGAAGAAGCTATATGCAGGGAGAGTCCATGCTCTGTTGTAAGGCAGAGAATCAGCTGTGGTTAAGCCATTCATTGAGCCTCCTCCTCTAAAGGAAAAGACTTGGTAGCTGTCATTCCTCTGCTCAACTGTTATTACTGTGAAGTTTTTCCTGATGTTTATCCTGCAACTCCTGGATGCTATTTAGGTCTCTTGTCTTTAATAGACACGGTGAATAGTTCATCCCTGTCTCTGTGACTAATTTCTCCCTAGTTGTGTACTCAGTAAAAGCTAAGTCACTTGCCAATAATTCTTGGGTCCTTGAAACAGCAAGAAAGCAAGCTTTTAAACTGGTTAGAGTTCTCTTAAGAAATAACACTGTTTTGGCACTTTTTACAGCCTTGAACTTGTTTGTGAGCTGACTATATACTCTGTAACTGGATAGGTTTGTTTAGTAAACTTTTTAAAACCTCTCACCTTTTAAAACCCAATTGTTTCCAGACTGGGGTTATAAATGGGGTTCTGTGCCTCTTACTTGTTTAATTTTGCTGTGAACAGAACTGCTAGTGTCTTCATTCAAGGGCCTGCCTTGCTTTGTACCGGCTGATTTACAATACAATGTGTAAATGTAGTAGCAGTCTGGAACAAAGGAGAGCCTGTTTATCCAAACAAATTTGAGGGTGAGGGTGAAGAGGTAAATTGCAGCCTGTTCACTGAACTGCAGCTTGAAAGCAGAACTAAACGACTGCGGGGGAAACGTGACAGACAAATGATTCTCGGGGGGGTTTTGGCCCAGCGTCCCTGTAATTTTAGGGTAGTGCTGACCCAAGGAGCCCAGGCGAGCTGTCGGGGTGCCCAGGTGCTTCCTGGTCCTTTGGAGGAGCTTCGCTGGAAATTAAAGACTTTTTGTAGATGGTTTTTGTGCTTTGCTCGGAGCGGTTGTTCTTCTGTAGCCAGTTGTGCAGAGTCCAATGTAACCTCTTGGCAGGTGTTGCCGTGGTTCCCCAGCCCGCAGTGCCTTAGCTGATTGCTTCTACTTGTCCTGAACTGAAGCCAGCAAACACATTTCTTGGATTTAAGTATTCTGGATATTTTAGCCTTATTGTTAAGCTTGAGTATTTCAGCTATAACTGGTAAGTCTATTAGCAAAGAGATTAAATTGAGAAGAAGTTATATTGCCTTGTCCAGACATGAAAAATAAATTGTTAGAAATAGGCTTCCATCCAAGGCATGATCACTCCTGCAAAACAAATTGGACAGAAATACTGTGGTGCTTTTCTGTGCCTTGCATGCTCGCTCTTTGCACTTCCTGTAAATGACTTTGCTACCTAATTATGAAATAGGTTAAGGAGGATCACCTATTTGAACTGTATTGATAGTGCTTCCTAATGTTGGTTGCAATAGAGGCCTGGTTTGCTCAAAATCTATTTTCTACTCTGCTTCTGCTACCATGTAACATCTTGAAAGGTGATTTGCAGAGCAAGGAAGGCTGAGTAAGGCTGAGAAGGCTGAGTAAGGTGACTTCTTTAATGCAGCTCATCAGCTTCTTGGCTTAGGCGCATCCTGCGTGCTGTGTAGTATTTACTGTTGTACCAAGAAACATGAGGTTCCATCTGTCCTTTGTTTTCCTGCCCATTAAGTACAAAATTCATTTTGGTTTTGCAGAGCTTTCCTCTAAACTTTTCCCGAGTTATAAATTATGGCTTTTCTGAAATCTTCAGCCTTGCCTGTGGGAAGAACACTTTAATTTGGTTTAACAGTAGATGAGTAATCTAGCTACAGATAGTGATTTTTCAGTTCAGCTGCAGTCAGCTTCTTGCTCCAACTGTTCCACTAAAATTTCAGAGGTGGCAATCAATTCCCAGCCAGCCTTGTTTATCCTCCCTTTGACTTTTCTTGTTCTCTTCTTAGTCTATGACACTGAAAAGTATCATCTTATAAAGCATGTGTGCTGCATTCCTGTTAATGGTTTTCAACACAATTTTGTTAAGTCAGATTGCTGACCTATTTTTGCTGTTTGGTCATCACCTAGAGTTTTATCACAGATACTTGAATATTTCATGCTTGCCACTTCAAAACAGATGAACAGTATCTCTCCAGGAATATATTTTATATATTTATATATTCTTATATCTGTTTTGGTTCTTTCCACTGTAAAATGGAAAGAGCTGGGTTAGCATTAGTTAAACTAGTTTATCTTGTTCTCTGCATACATAAATACGAAGCCAGGCTGAAAGATCTCATGAGGTCCATTCACAGCCGTTTCATAGGCACCCAGACTTGGAACACATCCTTTCAGCATCAGCAAGATCTGTTTTTTGGGTGGATGAATGGATGGGACAGAGAAATGTGCCTGCAAGCACAGGAGTAGGTGTGCCAAGGCCAGAAGGGCAGCTCTTGACTGAGGTTATGGAGCACTTCTCAGGGCATTTGGGTGAGGGAAGAGGGGTACTCCGATTATGTGGAAGCTCCACAAGGTACTGGCACGTCAGCAGATGGAATGCAGTGCTCTTGAGATGCTTGTTTTTGTTTCTCTAATTAGTATGTAAGGTTAATTTCCTCTTGAGTATGCAAAAGAGGGAGGCTCAATCTTCAGAGACTAAAGCTGCCTGGAGGAGTGGGGGGTTGTTTTATTTTGTTTTAAGCGACTAAGTGTGGTATGCACAGTTCCTTGATGGAAGGACAGAAACTTCTTCATAGCTGTTGTTTTAAAAGCTATGGGCTATGGGTCAGCCCATAAATGTTATTAATTTCATGTGGAGTGGCTAAACTTCCTGCTGACTTAGGTAATGTACCCACTGTGCTTGGATAAAAGGTTAGAGATGGCAATTATGGAAAAATCTTTTTCCATTAAGCTTTTGTAAGCTTAACCAAGCCATGTCAATAATTACTCTTTTCCCCCTGCTATTGTGGGCTGACTCTAATCCAGACTCGGTTTATTTAATTTTTTTATTGCTTGAATGTGCACACTCAAGATACATGGAGAATATCAAGCTACATTGGGTACACACTGAGCAAATGCATTTGCTGGATGTACCTGGTGTGTTAAGCAGTGAATAGATTTACTGTATGTTTGTAAGTGGTCATAATTGGGCTGTAAAAGTGCATGGTCTTGCGCTTTTAATTCTCTGTTTGTCTCTTAAGTTGAACAAGGCATCTTGCAGAGTGGCATTGGGCTGGAGGGGGGTACCAGGAGGGCTAGAAATAGCAGTTGTTTGTTTATGCCAGAATTTTTATTCTCTCTCTTCCTTCTCCCTTTCCTAGGGATAGTCTTATGTATTCCACCCACTCTCATTCCCTTCTGGTGAATGTGTGTGGATGTGCTCCAGGACCATATGTGCTCGTAGATATATACTTCAAAGGAAATTCTAGACTGCCTAGAGAAGCTGTTTGAGTTTAGACGAGGCCTGAATTTGCCGACTGCTACAGCATTTCTTTTGAAGAACCACACGGCAGTGCTGCTGTTTCTTTCCTTCAGCACCTTTACACACTGATGAGCACCCTTAGCCCCCAAAGCAAGTGAGCTGCTGGTAGGTGTACTCTGTATGAACTTAAGCAAGCTGAATTTCACTTCAAGGCATCAGCTCAGCTGGGCTTTTTGGTGACTAGCTGACATGCTTTAGATTTCATAACGTATTTATCCAGCAGTGAAGATAATATGAGGTTGTTTCTTTTTGTCCCTCTCCATGCACAATGATTTCTTCAAAAAAGATTTTACCAGGTAGTTTTCTAGAAAGGTGGGAACTTGCCTCAGCTGATTCAGGGACACTCTCTTACCAAGTCAGTATTTCTAGGTACTTAAGATTCTGGCTGCAGACCAAAAGGACCTTTTCTGTGTCTTCTCTGCTGTGCCTATTCTTGGTTAGATGCCTACTTTGTGTTTGACAAACCTCTGCAGATTCTTGATGGCTTCCATATGAATGGTGTGCTATTAAACTGAATATGCTAAACATACACTTTGTTGGGGAATGCAGAGCATCTTGTGCAGATTTTGGCATCCTTTTCCTTCCAAAAAAGAGAATTGCACAATAGCTGCTTCGTTCCAGCAGCAGCAGCTTTTGAACATCCACTGTATTCAAGTTAAATGTTTGTCAGGAGTTGTCCATTACGTTTTCCAATATGAAACATTGACCTTTCATATGAAAGGCATTTATTTTATATGAAGGCATTTATTTTAAAAAGTCCATTTTTATGGGTATGTGGTCCACTACCCTTGAAGAATCAGTGACTGGCAGATGCTTCAGTGGACTTTTATGTAGCATCTTTCACTCTTTATGTGCTGTAATCCATGGTGCTGATCTTCATTAGTTTGTTTCTGTAGATGTGAGTTTCATGTCCGAGACAGGCTGATCCTGTTTGTAGCTAGCTGGAGGTAAGGGAAGGAAAACAGTTTGATTTTTCACAGGTATTGCCATGCAGTCATGCATTCCCTTCTCCAGACTTCACTCTGGTCATCCATGAAATGCATCAGGTGAGGGTGTGTATGGAAACTGTCAGCTAAAAAAACACCCTCTGAATGTAGGGAATTGGTTGTATTAGGGATGAGCAGTCTTGCTTGCTTGCATCCTAAGCCAGCAGCATGAAATTGCTTTTAGATACTTGAAAACAGCAAAAGAAAATTGCTTCTCCCCCTCACCCTGCCTTTGGAAGAGCATGTTCTTGTCCTCTGGGCTGCTTGTAAAGGTGTGACTCTCTTTGTTACCCCTAAGATGGTCTGTTGGTGTGCTGGGAGGGCTTCTCACCTCCCTGACCACGTATTTGTTTCCCTATTATTTGCAGCTGGTGGAGTGTTTGTGTTCGCAGGATCATTTGTTTACAAATGATATCGTTTCTCCCGAGAGTACATCTTCTGATGATGATCAATGGCTCAGTTACTTTTAATAAAGCTGAGGCAGTCAGACACAGGAATTCTTTTGAAGTTGTTGGGGCCTCATCTGAGTCATATAATACCTTAAATGAAAACAGAGCAAATAGGAAATGTAGAAACGAATGACAGGTGTTGGCAGGAGGGATGTTTAGGAAGTTTATAGCTTTCACATCTTTCTTTTCGGCTCAGGGCAGATGATTGTTCTGCCTTTAGGCACAGACAAGCCACAAATGAGAAGATGGTGGAGAAAAATGGGTAGCAGTGGAATGATGGGAGGAGTGTGATAGATCTGGCTGAACAGATCTTTTTTCAGCCCGAGCAAGGGTCCTTGTTCTGGTGGACCAGGTTCAGCATTCAGTGCTGATGCCCTTGGCCCCAGGAAGCTGGTCACAGGGCAGAGCTGACTGGAGGCCAGACCTCAGTAGCTCAGTTTCCCACAAGGAAAGATCTCCTAGGACCTCCAGCAATTATTAGTTCCAAAATGCTCTGGCAGGCACTGAGTGGTTTTGGGATGTGTTTAGAAGCTGATTCAGTAGTCTATAAGAGATATTCTCATATGTTCCAATTGCCCCCAGCCTTCCTACCTGTGAGTATCTTAAATAGGACTACTTAAGCCATTTGCCAATTCAGGCTGCATATAGGCTTTAGTCAAACTAGCAAAGCAGTGGTGCCTTTCTGCAGTTTTGGTAACAGGGCATCTTTGAATACTACATTTAACCTTTTCTTTCATAGGAATGGATACATAGGGGTGAATGCTGAGTGAGGACTCCTTTATTATTCACTTTTCCAATATTATGGAACTTAAAGACATTTATGGCCTTTGAAACTCTTCTAGATAAAATAGCTCCTCAGAGGTGCAAAAAAGGTTGGGTTTCAGCAAAAACTGAAGTATGAATATAAGGTGTGTTGTGCTGGTAGTTTTTGTAACCCTGCACATTTGCTGCTATGCTGAAGAAGATATGGACTCTTTCGTCTTTCATCTTCCTATCCCATCAGCCTCCAAGCTTTTTGAACCAGCACATATTGTTACCTCTTAACCTCTCTCACTCCTCTGCTGTGCTGCTGCATGGATGAGCAGTTGATGGTAATGCTCTCCAGGCATGGCTGTGGCAGGCTGCTGCTGTTTTGCCATCAAGTGGGTGTCATTTCCCATGGCATCCAGTATCTGACCACAGTGTGAGAGCCATTGCCCTAGTCCTGTGGGACTTGCTCACTCCTACACAGCTACTGAGGGGCACTGCTGATTTTCCACCTTCAAGAACAGGTCTAACTGTGTGTGGGGTACCCTAGTTTAGGTATTGGCTCATACTAACGCCCATTAATGGTAACTTTTGGGCACAGATTGGTGTTGCCTTTGTTTCCTGAGATCACATTATCACAAAATGGTTGAGATTTGGAAGGGACCTCTGGAGATCATTTGGTCCAACATTCCTGTTCAAGTAGCTCCTCCTAAAGCCAGCTGTTTAGAATATTTCCAATAATGGAGACTCTACATCTGGGAAACCTGGGCCAATATTCAGTCATTGTCACAGTGAAAAAGTGTCTCCTGATGTTCAGAAGGAAGCTCCTGTGTTTCAGTTTGTGCCCCTTGCCTCTGGTCCTGTCACTGGGCACTACTCTAAGGCAGCAGGCTCCATGCTCTTTGCACTCTGCCTTCAGCTATTTATATATATTGACAAGAACCCCCACAAGCTTTCTCTCCTCCAGACTGAACAGTCACTGCTCTGACAGGAGAGGTGCTCCAGTCCCTCAATTGTATTTGTGGCTCTTGGTTGAACTCTCTCCAGTATGTTGATGTCTCTCTTGTACTCAGCCCAGAACTGGACATGGTACTCCGGGTGTGGCCGCGTCTCCTCAGCCTACTGATAACACTCCATGTAATGCAGCCCCAGACACCATAGGCCTTCTTTGCACCAGGGGCATGTCTCTTACTCATGCTGAACCTGGTGTACACCGGGACCCCCAGCTCCTTTTCTGCCAGACTGCTTTCCAGCTGGATGGCCCTCAGCATATACTGATGTCTGGGGCTGTTCCCCGCTGGTGCAGGACTTTGCACTTCTCGTTGTTCATGAGGTTGGTCCATTTCTTCAGTCAGTCAAGGTCCCTCTGTTTGGCAGCACGACCCTGGTGTATTGGCCACTCCTCTTGGTTGTGTGTGATCTGCAGGCTTGCTGTGGGCACCCTGCCCCATTATCTAGATGACTGATGATGATGTTGAGCAGTACTGGACCCAGTACTGGCCTCTGGAGTGCACTGCTAGTCACTGGCTTGAACTTTGCACTGATGATGGGTATGAGTTTTCTAGTGTCAGGGGCTGAGCAGCAGGGAGGTGGAATTAAAAAGTCCCTTGACTGGTTCCTGCTGGGAGCTGAAGGAAGCTTGTGTCAGCAAGGTGCAGAGATACAGGGAGACATGGCAGTGTTTGCAAGAGATTTTGCCTGACAGGTGGGGAGGGGAACTTTCAGAGGGAGACGGATGTTTGTCTTGTAGGTTAATGCCAATTTGTACAATTTTATCACTGGTCTTGAAAATAGTTTATCACCAGCTTAAATCCCCAGCTTCTGGAATCAAATCACTGAGGGAATGTAAGCATTTTCTTAACAGAATATTAATCTTCCTGTTCCTGGTATTAACTTGGGAAGGAAGAGCAATTTAAATCTAAATGCTTAAAAATGAAAGGTAAATAAGAACATGCCTTATTTGCCACCCTGAGATCATCAATATGGCCAGGGCCCAGATGGCTTTGCACCCTGCACACCCAGGTATCTGTGTAGCTCAGGTACTGCAGGCCCATGATGAAGGCTTGCTGCTGGCAGTGCATGTGCATTATTTTGAAACATGTGTCATGCTGGTTGGGCTACCTCCAAGAGACTTTAATATGCTTGTAGTCATCCTTTGTCTGCAAAAGCAGCTTTAAGGCCGAGTGCTGTTCCCCTTTCTTTATGGGCAGGGGTGGAGTTCGGTGGTTTCCATCCTGCCCCCAGTTCCTTATACCTCTTTCTCATTCTCTGCAGCTGGTGGGTACTGCTTCCTCCCCAGCTGATTCAGCTTCTGGAAGGGCTGTGCTTTGTGCCAGACCTGTGAAATGTTTTGATTTGGGGGTGATTTGTTTGGGTTTTTTTAAAGAGCACAGTGCTCTTTTGGAGGTTTTATATTTAAACTCAGTGTGAACGTGTACCCAGCTTGCCTGTGGTTAGGTAAGCAGCTGAATTAGCACAGGGGAAAGGTGTGGTAGCTCTCCTGTGCAGGCAGAGAGGCATAAGGGTGGCAGCAGTGGGAAGGAGGCAGCTCCCCAAACCTGCTTTGCTGCTGCCAGAGGATTGGCAAGGTGCAGCAGTGGCATCCTTCCCCAGGTGCTTCTGCACTTTCCACTCCTCCCAGAGTTGCTGCCCACTTGCTAAAAGCTGGTAAAACAGCGGCCAAGGAACTTCCTGGGAGCTGGTGAGACTTTTACTTCAGCTCCTTGGTGATAGGACTGAAGGCATAGCCCCATGTACCATAAGTACAGACAGAGCCCAGCCAGGCTGGAGGGGAGCTGGGGACATTTTCCCACGGAGTGACAGCATTGCTGAGCCAGGTGTCCCTTTTCCACCTTGTTCACACTGCTATAGCTAAATCGCTCTAATTTTGTTCTAGTCCAAAACAAAGTGATCAAGATTGGGCTGTATCTACAAATACAACGAGTCTTCTCATGCAGGATGAGTCACAAGATCAGTGGAAACGGTTGTGCCGTAGTGGAGCTGGAGAGGGGCCGAGGCTGAAGGTCCTTGTACTATGAATGAGATTTTCAGTGCCTGTGCCCGGGTTCCTCTCCAGTAACCTCATTTTTTCCTGCACTGGAGCTGGGTTTATCATAGCCCTGGAAAAGACTCGAGTATTAGCTGCATTGTAATTGCCTTGCTAAGGAGCTTCTACTTAGGTATTAGTTTTTCCTGGCTCACCTTTGAGAGGAATCCTGTCTAGCAGCCAAAGAGAGTTAGCCCTTATAACAACCACCCATAACATCCTCTCCAAGCATCTGTTAGCTGTGTCCCAATTGGCTTGAAGGATCTGTGTACCCGGGGCTTGTGAGCAAAAACCATGTGAACCTGCCATAATTATGCCCTTGGCTGCAAAAAAAAAAAAAAAAAAAAAAAGGCAAATAGAGTCCAATTACTGGCTCTAAGCAGTATAAAATAATCTTAAATAATTCCTGATTTTTAGATTTAATTAAAATGAAAGGCTGAATTGGCACAGCCACTCCTGAGCTCTCAGCAAGTGGTAGGAGTTTGCAGCAAGGTCTTGGGGAGAAACTTTGAAATTATTCTAGTTATGCTGGAAGACAGAGATCCAAAAATATTTGGCCTTGCTCACTGTGCTGAACATGTTCCTGTTCATGCTTTTTGTTGCTTGTTCCCAAGTGACAATGACACATTCACTTAAATCATGGGGGAAAAAATAAGATTTTAAAGCAGTTGATTATGAATCATACAAAAAACAATCCAACCACCCAGTACTGGGGACATAACAAAAATGTAGTTCAGCATTTACTGAACTACTATTTTTCTCAGTCATGAGAAAAAAAGAAGTTTGGAGAAGTAATGCACCCGAAGTAGCCTGCAAGTCACTGTGTATTAATACAACTTGACAAGAGTGATTTCTGTCACCATATCAAACCTTGTATTTTCCAGTAATCTTCCTTTATTTGTACCAAGATTGTCTGGTCTGACTGACAGTTAGTTTGCTTGTTCATTCATGGGGTAATCTCTTTTGTCTTCTACATGTGTATGAAGCTGAAGAAGAAAATTGCAGGTAGGCTTTTTGTAGGGAGACACAGTCTTTCCTGCTCATCTCTGTGTGAAAAGTTACAAGCTGTATTCAAGGGAGAAAAGAAAACCTATGTTCTGCTGCTGTTTCTAGAGTATTGTTATAACACCTTTCTAATGAAGCTCTCATAGTGTGGTGATGGAAGTTAGTCCCAGATGGGCTCTTGGCAAAAATGAATTTGAAGAATTCAAACAGCTTCTTTAAAAATCTGTTTATTTGTACTATGTGCTACTAATTTAGCTTCTTAAACTCGTTTTTTTTTCTTCAAGATGGAAGAATTAACAATCATATGAGTGTAATAACAATTTTCCTAGCTTTTTGAAGCATATTTATTCTAAATATGAAGCTGTAACTGCAGTACTTGTATTTTATGTTGATAGTGTTTAAATTATTGAAAGTAACTGCAAAGCTATATTCTGCTTGGACCTTTTGTTCCAGAAAAATAAAATAAATTCTAAGCACTTGGACTTTCCTAAAATATATGTTTTCTGAGGGGGACTGTAAAACCTATCCAACCTTGGAAATCCTGACCTCTTTGCCAGGATGATCAACGTGGTGTTGAGCAGTGCTTGGGCAAGTGCATTTATGAAATGACATGACTTAAAGCTGCAAATTTAATTATCTACCAGCAAATACACAAGCTAAATTTCCACTGTTGCTGCATCACCTAAGTATGATCTAAAATATCACTTCTTCCATGAATCTTGCAATATTTCATGGGGTATTTTTTGTTTAAGCAGAGTTCCCCAATAAATAATTCCAGCTTTCAATTTAATTCCTATATTTAAAAAAAAATGTATTGAAAGACAAAGACAATGGAAGTGCATTGCTGCTCAAAAGGCACACAATGAAAATAAAGCCATATGGACTGGAACAGGGATGCCCCATGTGTGTTTGGCTTTATTGTTGTTTTTTTTTTTTCCATGGGAAGAAAATCATCTGAGTCATTGCTCTGGAAATATTTGGGGTTGGCACAACTACTACTGCAAACTGCAGTACCATTCACCAAAGCAAATAGTGGTAATGTGCTCAAATTCCACTCTGATCACTTCCTTCACCATTTTCTGATGGGCCTAAGCTGCAGCTGTCACCACCCTAAATGGAGGAGAAATCCATGTTTACTGAAGTTAAGGGGAGAGCTCTCTTTCCTCCTCTCCTGGTTAGAGAGGTGTGGGATCCTCAGTGCTGGAAGTCCCTACTGCACATGGGAAATGATGCACCTGGGCTGACCGAGGTGTTGCTGCAGACTGACTCACTGTGCATGAGGGCGTCCCACCCCAGGGGCTGAGGGTGGCACCTGTATGCAGTAGATTCATAGCAGAGCTCCTGCCTACACCCCTATCCTGCAAATTGAGTGGGCTGAGGATGCGTGTGTTATTAGGTGCCAAAATGAAGGGAAGCTTAGATGTCAGTTACTTTAAATAGCGTGACTCATCCCTTATCCTTTTACCTTGTACTCCGTCTTTTCTCATGCCTTTGCTGCTCTTAGGCTACAGATCCTCAGGTTTGCTAAAACTGCTGTTGGTATCTTCAAGGCAGCTGGGTTGCAGGGACTTGCCTTCACTGGACCAGACATGTCTCTTTGATAGTCGCCTGGCGCTTTTTGAAATGTCAGTTCTAAAATCTTCTCACGGAAAAAAAAAAAAAAAACAAGCAGGAAAAAATTCTGGTAACAAGGTGCTGGAGCTGGACGTTGTTCATGCAGAGATCTAGAGGAATAAAAATAAGAAATTGCTCCTAGTTTGCTGTCTGCTTAAATAAACCAATAATATACCAGTCTAGTGAGGGCTTCTGGGGGTAGTGTGGGGAGATTATCAGTATATCTTGCTCCTGTATTACATAGTTCTGTAGGAATCAGAATAGGAATAGAAGCAGTAGATAACAGAAATATAATGAACCAGAGAGGAGACAGCATGTCTTCTGTAAAGGGAATTTACTTGTGAGTCTGTGCAAGTGTTGGAGGGAAGCTACTATGTGGATATAGCAGATCTAGCTAGTACTTTGTAAAAAACTCTTTGAAAATAAAAGTACAAGCTATATTTCACAGAAATATTTTAGAACCACAGTTATCAGGGAATGAAAGAAGTGCTAAGTGATTAAAAATAGGAAACAAAGAGATGGTATATCTGATTAGCATCCGTATTCTATAGAAGCTATTACTGGGATGAGTCCAAAGATCTGTTGTTGGAGCTGTTCAGCATATTCATCAATGATCTGATTTTAAGTAGATGAAAAAACTTGTAGAGAATACAAAAATTATTTACAATAATCTGACCTGAAGCTGCCTGAAATTGCTTGCAGAGACTCTTTCAACGTAGAGCTGAAAATATGGGGAAATGAAATTCAGTGTCAAGGAATACGAAATAATGCATGAATGATGGAGGGGGAAAGGAAGTAATCCTCTTCTTTCTGAGAGGCTAAAAAGCCACAACATACTATTGGAGGTACAGTGGATAATAGTTTGTAAGTGTCAGTTCAATGTACAGTGGTGGTCAGTAAAGTAAATAGAAAATAAGAAATACTAGGAGAGGAGTAGAGAGCAAAATCAGAATTATCCCTGTGATTTTACAGATCCGTAAACTTTTGAATCTTAGATGCCCTGGAGGGAACTGATAATTTCACCTGAAGGTTGGGGCACTTTTTCTTAGAAGAACAACAACTCTTCAGTTGAGTGTGAAAAAGGGCATGAGAGAGAAAATATGATGTAATTTAAAAGTACAGACTAGGAACAATATCATTATCAGTGATGCCTTTTTCTGGTCTTAGGAAATAAAGGCTCAGACATGGTTAGAGGGTTGGGGGTCATTTACCTCGGTATTTTAATAGGATCCCATTCCATGGCTTCTGCCGTCCAGGTAGAACGCGCCGCAAAAGCCCCGTCCCCCCAGTCGAGGATACAATTAAAGACTCTACACATTAGCATATCTACCAGGAGGGCCCAATAAGGGGCCTGGGTGGGCTAACTTCTGGTTTACAGAATCTGTCCTACTAGGAGACCTTGAGGGCCCACGAAAACAGAGTGTTTGGTCTTCTAACTCTACGTGGCTTCAGGGGTGTTTAGTCTACTGGCCTACTGAACACCATGAAACCAGGCTAAACTATCACCTAAAGCATCACAAGTATGCATGCTAATACTTGTGAATGTAGGGAACAGTGTAAGAAGTATTCAGAAGAAAAGCAGAAAAATCCTTCAGGCATCATCAGACAGCAGGCCTAAAGTCCAGTTCCCTCTTCTGCCCCTTCTCCTGTTCAAGGAACATTAAATCACGGAATTGCTGCAGGAAGATTTTAGACAGCAGTGATATGGAGAAAAGATTAGGCTCCTACATAGAAAATAAGACCCTCGGTAACTTTAAAGCCTTGATGCAACTTTCAATTTAGGAAATCCTGAAACTCATTTTTCTTAGGAATCTGGGAAGATATCTGGCATGAAAAATGAATGGTCTTCAGTGGCTGCTGCTGGCCACTGTTAAAATGTGGTTCATTTTCCCTGACTTTCTTCAGCAAGACACCTAATTTCTAGCTCTGTGCGTTTATTTACAGCAAACAATCATCAGGGGATGGGAAGAGGGGAGGCTGAGGTGATTCATGCAAGCCTGAGATAAGCACCTAAACTAGGGAAGCTGAATTGCCCCTGGGAGGGCTCAGTCTCCTTGAAAACAGAAATAACCTAATGACTAGTGTGGGCTGCTCTGCAGAAAGTGAGATGAAGTCTGTTCTCAGGGGAGTGTGCTGGACTAGAGGATGTTTCCTCTGTCTTATCAGGACAGCTCTCAGGTTTCTAAACAACACAAAAAGCTGTGCATCAAAGTAAGTGGTACCAGGGGCCTTAATTCAAAATGGCTTAGCACAATCACAGTGGGTGTGTTGGGCTGTTTTTCAAAAGGGTTTTGAGCTCATTCAGCAATGAGTGACAAGGGTTGGCTCTCAATAATTGTGAATGTGGAGGTTGGCTCCAGCTGAAATGCCCAGGTTCACTAGTGCCATTTTCTTTTGCTTCCAACCTTCTAAAGGAGATGGTGTTTGCTGATGAGGGGCTCAAGTGCTCAAAGAAATGGAAACAAATCCTGATGGAATAAGTAACAAACATATTTACAGATTAATATTTAAATGTCTTCAATGAATGTAGTTACATTTCCTGAATTACACCCTGCATTGAGTTCACTTCAGTACATTCCAGTGGTGCCCAAGAGATAAATGTGACTAATGTCACAAAAAGTTGCTATCTTTAAGCTACATGCAATAATAAATAGCTCTGCAGTTCTGAGCTGGAGGTTCCAGAGCTGAGCACATTGGTTTGGTGGCATGAGCCAGTGGAGGAGCCCACTGAGGAGCTCTGAGGCAGTGTGTGCACATTAGAGAGCTGGAGGAGGTCACAGAGAAATTTTCCTTGTTCTTGTGGTGTGTTAATTGGGTGTATACCATCCATGAGGGCACCTTGCCTGATGTGATAACTTAAACATATGTCTGATAGTGGAGATTGCTTGCAGTGATAATAGATAAAGTAATCTGCTTTACTAAGGGCCTAAAATGGGTACAGCATCTCCGTACAAGAGGCTAGTTCCAAAGTAATGAAGCTCATCTATCTACCACTGCAAACGTCTCTTCTGTGTTGCTCAACTGCCAGCTGTAACTGGTAGATAATTCATCTTTTCCTGGTGTTCAAAGCAAGGTAGTAAATAGGTAAACTCCCCAGCTCAGATTTAAGAAGGGTGAATGTCAATATTTATTTGTTTTTCCTGTGACTGCATCACTGCTTTTCTGAATAGTAGATCTACCAAGTACATATCTGTCTAGTTTTTAGGTTTCTATTTCTAAATTGCCACCAGATGCTTTAAAAATGACATAACCATGGGGTGAGTGTGATCCCATGCTGCAGGGTGTGAAGGCATTAGTCACCGTGGGCGTGCTTGCAGTGGAAGACAGGATGCCTCCACCTGCCCACGTCACAACTGATGGCCCAACACACCCAGGGTTTTGTTGTTTCTTGCCTCTGTCACTAACTCCCTGAAAACCCCTTACAAAAAACGAAAAATCACCGTATCATGGGGAAAGACTTCCCCATCATCCTTTTTTTGTGCACCAGTTAATCGATAAAGAAATTAAGAGCATGCTATCACCCAAAATTTTAATTGAATTGTTTAAGTAGCAGTGCTATGGGAGAGGATTTAAAATATGCAAAAGGAAAAGCTGTGTTTTTTTAAAAAAACATACTTAATCTGCTATCTATCATTCCCATAACAAGTCCCATGTAACTCCATCATACAGCTATTTCAAGAGTGATTGAAAAAAGAACTACTGAAGCACCCAGGAGAGAAGGGAGTTACGAGATTCAGTACTTTTGAATTGCTGTCACAAGCAATCTCATGTTGAAATACTCTGTAGTACAAATGTCATAGATATATCCCCAGTCAGCTGGCTTTTCATTAGAAATGGAGACATTGAAATCTTCTCATGATTCAATTTATGGTGCAGTGGGGTAACCTGAGGAACAATTCAGAAGAGGGAAGCCTTTTATAAGAGGTATTTTCCAACAAGTTTGCAGAAGTCAGAGCTATAAGACTGCTCTCCACGATTTTCCAGGGTTACTTACTGTTTTCAAAAATGTATTCTGCTACTTAAAAAATAGCCCCTTTTTTAATGCTTTTTTAAAAGAAGTTGTTTATATATTTATTTTATTCATTTATTCATTATTCATTTTATTCATTTATTCATTAGACCCAGTAATGTTAAAACCAATATGCTGTCCTTACAAGTAGACATTTATTGCTGCTGCTGCCACTGATGCAAAATGACTGACAGTCAGAATTGGGGGCTGTGGGAGGTTTAGGTGGAAGCAAGCCTGAAATATTTCTTTCTGCAAGAAAAGGCAACCTAACCTTTTTAATAGAGAGATGCTTGACACATCATGAAAAAGCCAAAGCTTGTACTTGGGGAATTATTTCTGAACACTGACAACCAATCAGCTTAGCAGCATTAAGGAAAAACTTCCTTCTCCGCCTGTTTTGGACATGTGAAAAAAGGCATTTCAGATGTGCATAGCTTCCGTGTGCAATTAGCCAGAGAATTGGCTGCTTGTGATTTTTGAATCATTCAGGAAAGTAACACCTGCTTGGCTTCTAAAATTGTACCTTCATGATAGCACCACCTAGTAATTATTATTCTGAGTCATCAGCTAATGCTCATTACCACTTCATAGTAGCAGTATAATTAAAAATTTGGTGCCATATTCCAGTAAGGATGGAGCTTGGAAGCTAAAGACATGGCTTTAGAGAAGTTAGTTGCATTATATTACTCTACCACATCTGTTGAATGGTTTCTGAACAGTCCTCAATTATTCCTGTGCTGAAGTCACATTTTTGTTTTTCCTGGTGTGTCTTGAATACAAGTAAACATTGTGAGGGAAGCAATGTCAGAGCAGCAAAGATTGTCTATCCAAAAAGGGAACTTTTGGTTTGGCTCTGGAAGGGGTTGGGGTCAGAGCTTTTTGGAAATGATCGCCTGCACTTGTTGCTATGAAGGTCGGAGGGGACCCATGGAAGCAGCTGATCCCTGTCTGACAGGTGAGAGGCTGACTGGAAAAAGCAGGAAAAATCGAGTAGTCTGCAGCGGTTAATTCTGAGTTGAAAAGGCACTTTGTATTATTTCTTCAGTTCAGATGCAGGTGTGCCCATAATATTGGTTTGCTTTAGTTTTTGTGTGAAGAAAATTGACTGGGCAGTAGCCAGTGGTCTTTCCTCAAGGATTTATTTCATCTATGAGGTGTGGGAGTGCTTATAAAATCTGCTTATAAAATTCCCAAGAACAGCTTCAATCCAGTGGATTGGCATTCTCTAATCAAATCAGCTCTAAGACCTAACATCTATAAGCTGACAGAGACAATGCTTGTCACCTCTTTATCATCCTCTCTTTACCTCCTCTCAACTAAATTAAATGGATTTGCTATAATGTCTGTCTTTAAGTCTAGTTCTTAAATAGAGCATATATCTCCCATCTGAGCTCTTACCAATGTAATGGCATTAGATTCAAGCAGTCAATGTCAGAAACAGATACATTTTAGGAAGTCCAATGTTAAATGATGTAATTATGTCTCACAATTTCAACATGATGCTTTGATGCTATGTGTGTTGGAGTACCATGTTTGCTCTCTCTCTCCACTTCCCTGGAGTGATTGTGCTAGCAGCTAAACAACTGTGACCCCAATGATCTTTTACATTACTGTCTTCCAAATTACATTCCGACACCGTGAACTAAATTTTGGGTCTGCTTTCTGTGCAGTCTTGTTTGGTTAGAGTAGCAGTGCTGATGTTCAATTGAGTTTATTGTACCTCGTGATCAACATCATATCTTTGAATTTAACTTGTGCTTTAATTCAGGTTGCATGAAAATTGATGGAATGATGGATTTATACCAGCACTATCTTTCTTAACTGGGACTTCCACATCCCTGGAAGTTTTTTGCTTATAAAGACAAGGAGAGCTGGTATACCAAGGGTTGAATGATAATTGTTGAGAATTATGAGCTATTTAATCTGCTTTGTTAACTTCTGTGGCATCTGTTTTTATATAGAACTGTTTAGTTATAAGAGCTTAGTTATAAGATGCTTAGTTTGCTGGAAGACATCATGTGCCTTCTTTAACTAAATTTGTCAAGCTGGGGACATTTTGTAGGCCTGATTTTCCTAGAGCTATATAGACTATTTTCCTGAGGATTCTGTATTTTAATTTTGTATATTCTTCATTTTCTGTGAACATTTAGGTGCTCAAGATCAATGTCTTAAATGGTCTACAATTTCCACAGTGAACTTATTTTCAGTCCCTAAATATTGCTAAAACACTTCATGTTTTGTTGTCTAAAACATTCTTATAATGTGGTATTTAACAAGTCTTCAACCTCAGTAGCTTCTTGGCTCATACTTATAAACTTGTGGGAGCAAATGATTTGGGCTGACAGCTCAAAATTTTAACTTTAAAAACTGCTGTATAATGTCTTCTGTGACTTTCTCAGAAAATGGTACCTGCTGACTTCCAAAACTCAAGTGAAATACAACTGTGACAGGTTGAGAGGGTGCCTGAGTCTCCATTTCAGTGGGTTGGAAAGCCTCAGGTTTTCC
Organism: Eopsaltria australis; assembly: GCA_034509425.1. Taxonomy (NCBI): domain Eukaryota; kingdom Metazoa; phylum Chordata; class Aves; order Passeriformes; family Petroicidae; genus Eopsaltria; species Eopsaltria australis. The sequence goes on along the minus strand of JAVTVJ010000452.1, from coordinate 1,365,086 downwards.
AGCAGAAGGCTGGTGAATGAAAAGCCACTGCTGAAGTTGGAGCACCTGAGCCAGATACACCCAGCAGCCCATGCTGGGCTAATGGCAGCTTCAGGGAACATTTGCTTCCCCATTTTTCTGAAAGGTGTCTGATGAGAATACAACGCTGACCTATTCACAGTCAGGGTGGCATGATTTGCTTGCTACTGCTATTAGAACCTGGAATTCAACCAGAGTCTAATCTTACAGATATGGCTTGCTTCAACTTAATTTAAGGTAATATCCTACAATATTAAGGGGTATTTATGATGTGAGTTCTTAGAAACTCTTTCCTCCTGCTCTTAGCATCACTTAGTCTTGTTGAATGTTTTCAATCTTGAAACAGATTTCAGCTAGACATAAAGAAAGCTGTGTAGTGGTGCTAATTCAGTTGGCTCTGTGATATTTTGCTCTTACATATTAACTTTGCTGTTCTGCTTCCCATTTTATTTTCATCTTAATGTTCTTGCACTGCTAATAAGTGATTGTTTTATTTAATGATGTGTATGCTGGAGAGAAAAGAAACACAGTAGAATGTTATCTGAGGAAAATAAGTATCCATCCATCCATCCATCCATCCATCCATCCATCCACCCATCCATCTTTTTTAGAAAAGTTAATAATTTTCCCAACATTATCAGAAAGACAGTTCTTGCGCAAAACACTTGTGGTCTGTTAACATCACACAGGATCTCCCAAACCCCCATGTCCTTCTGTGGACATGTTCAGCTCTTTTTTGTTTTTTTTTTTTTTTAACCTGCTTGGCAACTTGGAGCTGAGACAAAGAAAGGAAAGACATGTCCTTGCCAGAGCAGTGGGAAGAGAACTTGCAGTCTGGGAAAGGAGTTTGTGGTTTGGGGAGGTAGGAGGAAGCTGGGAGGTGGCCGTGCTCTCTCCAGCCTGAAGGAAACATGAGACCTGCTGCTTGTGCTACCTCTGCTCATTTCTCTTCTTATACAGAAAAACAGCCCAAATTTCCTGGTATGCTACATCAAAGTTTTGCTATAGCACTTTATTTTACTTCCTTGTTCAGTGTCTTCAGTTTCTTAACAGAACTATAGCTGGGCCCTTCCGTAAAACAGCAGAGGATTGAAATATGTCCCTCTCTCTCCCACTTTGACCCCCAAGCCCTCCTGCATTTCGAATAGAAAGCACTCTGTGGCAACATGCATGTTTTTATCTTATAAGAGCTCTCTCAATTTGCAGTGTATTCCTTTAGTGAGAGAACTGGGACGGAGTAGTTATTTCTCCTCCTTGAATGCAGAACAATCATTTTCTCTTACACCTTCCTGCCTGAACAAATTGCTTCTCCACTGATGACAGTGCTCCTTTGAAGTAAACAGTAGTTTGCCAGGAAAAATCCTTATCAACATCGTGAGGCTCAGGTATGTGTGTGTGTATATATATATATAAAATCCTATTATAGGAAAGTTATATAAGAAAGAAATACCATCTCAGTGGTCATAGCTTCAAGAGCTGTTGGGCATTATTACTGTTGTCCTTTCTTCACAGAGAAACTTCCTGCAATGAGTTGTCCAGGCTTTTGGGCAGCAATCAAATGACTAACAGTTATATTTTATTTTTAGCTTCGACTGACATAGTTACCAGGAATATTTCCATATTGAAGCACTACAAACTGTTTCTGTAAATGACTGCTCTGCCATATCCTTAACAATGCTACAGGCAGAACTAGGACACAGCTGTACCAGGTTCCAGTTGTGTTCCAGACTTCACATCTCTTTGTGGGCTAGAGATATCTTAAGCTTTCCCCTAGGTGCCTTTCTACTGGTCATCCTATGGACGACATCTCCTTCTTTTGTTGCTCCCAGTGCTTGCATGGCCAGAGACAACTGAAAAAAGTTGATTTATTGTTTTACTTTAAAATATAAACAACTTTTTAGTTTTGTCTTTTTTTGTTTTTAAATCCATGTTGCCTCAGGTGCCAGCTAACAATGTATAGTACAAGAATGGGCACAGCTGACGCTGAAGCATACGGAGGCATATGTGGGAATTCCTTAAGCCATGTTTGCTGCTTAAAAAGACTTTGTGTATAGCTACTCCTTCAGTGACAGCACTCAATACTTTTTAGAGCCTTTCTCTAGAAGGACTGCAGTTCTTTGTTTCTCTGCCTCATAAGGCTATTTTTCTAATAAGATTGTTTTCTGAAGGGTAGAAGTGAGAATTTCAGAACTAAATGGTAGCCATCAGTCACTGTACATGGAAGAGTTACCTGGAATCTAAAAGAGAAATTCAGCCTGCTGCATCTCTGTCCCTGAGAAGAAATAGTTCAGTGAGTCCCTGTCCTATTATCATGGTGGTACAATTTGTAAAAATTATTTTCTACTGCTTCCTTCTTGCAGGAGAGTCTTGGTTTTTAGCCCAACTTGGATCTGTTTCATTGTCCCTATTACATCCTGTGAAAAAACAGCTTGTTTCTCCCTTCTCCCTTACTCTTTCATATTGGATCATTTGAGAGTTCAGCAGCTTCTCACCCTGGCCCTGGTGGTCTCAGAATTAAAAACTCAGCTGTTCTGGATGCTTTTCAGAGTATACTTTGTTCATGGGCAGCAGGAGTTCTGCAACAAGTGGCTCTGAAGCCACAGAGATGGGACCTTTGGGACCAATGGTACAAGAATTGGTTAGCAGAGGATTCTTTTGGAAGACATATGGAAAGAATCAGAGAAGTGGAATTTGCTCCTGAGGTGAGGGAAATGTAGCTGAGAGGCTGTAAGAGACACTGAAGAAACAAGTAATATTTTTGCTGAGTACAGACAAGACTTCTGGAGTCTAGATTAGCCAAACAGCCTGAGACTTGAGGTGTTTTGAGCATGTCCTCTCTAAGATACCTCAAAGGGACTTGATCATCAGAAAAAGATGCACATGCAGCCTCTGAAGATGCTGCTGTCTGTTCTCAAGATCAAAAGATTATTTAATCTCTCTGAAAAACATCCAGTGCCCGCTTTGCATTTCAACTTGTGCATGGAAACTGGCCCCTGGCCCTATGTGCCAGTGTGATGAAACCAATGCTCACCACCTTTGGGGCAGCACCTGCCTGTGCTTGCAGTGGTTCCTGTCCCACTACCCAGGGATGCACCCCCTGAGATCACCAGGGTGGAAGGCACAGTTGACCGAACTGCTGTGCTGAGCAGCACAGTTGATTTCAATCCATTCTTTTTACTTTTATATACTGCTAGTAGAATCTTTCTCTGGATCCTTTACTGTTATATGTGGACACTTTGAAGATTCAAAAATGTATCGTCGTAACTCTGTGCCAGTGAGGACTGCTAGTCTCACTTTGGAGACGCAGAAATGGAAGGTTGAAGGATGAGGTCCAGCCCTGGTTCCTGTGGGATCTCGTGTGTCACAACCCCAAATCATCACCATGCCTCGACCTTGGCCCCCAGGAGGGGCCATTTGATTTGTGGAGGGAAAAATAAAGTTTGAAACTGGCTGAGGGAGTTAACTGGGGGACAAGAGGAAGGGGATATGGTTGTGTTTGTGATGCTGTGCCAGCAACTGCCTCAGCTCCCTGCTGCGACTTGTCCGGGAGTGATGCCAGCGGGTGCCCAGCCCAGTGCTGACAGGCAACTACTTATCTTTCATGCTCTCCTGATCTATCCTCATGTGAAGCGTTATCCTCTGTACTGCTGGCGCTGGGCAGCTGCTCTCTGGCACACCCAAGGTAGTGGTTTGCTTCCAGGGTTGTTGTGATGGCCAAAATCTGGCTTCCCCAGGGCATGCGTCCTAGGAAGGGTGTTGTGTCTGTCCCCTCCTTTTTTTATTCCATAGGAACAATGTGAGCTGTACTTTCAATTTTAGACTATAAATAATATATATAATATATAATATAAAATATTAAAAATATATAAAATATAATATAAATTCTATAAATGTAAAATATTAACTGGCAGCCTTTCTTACAGACTGGTTAGTCCTGGGTGGTGAAAAGTTGATTGGTGTCATGATATTCTGGCACTTTGAAAACAGCCTTTTTGCATGGTTTATCTGAAGAGCTTCTTGGAGACTGTTAAAAACTTCTGAATTTTTGAAAAATGACAGTGGCCATTGGTTCTCCTGAAGGAAATACAGACACAGACCACTTTTTACTCTGTCTCAGAAGAAAGGTCCCCAGACCCTTTTCTGAACTTGACTATATAAATCTCATCCTGTGATACAGTAAAGGCCCTGGGCTTTCTGGGTGTCAGTTAGAGTTTTAATTTGTTTTCCAAAATAGCAACAACTCTGGAATGTGCGTACTTTGTAGTACTTTCTTCAAGATCACCTGCTGATGACATTTACGCCCGCTTCTGGAAAAACCTGACTTGATCTTACTTCTCATATGTTCAGGCCACCTTATTACTGCAGGGAGCCACCTGAGAAATGTGCTAATGGCCATATGCCAACATGCTCAGCTCTATAAAAACCACTGAGATGAACCTGCTCCAACTGCTGAAAGCCAGAAACAACTACCCTCTTGTCTACACCAGGAAAACTACAACTTGTTAATTTGTGATCGGCCAGCAGCTGCTCTGGGGCTGGCAATGGTGGAACTGGTAAACGGAGCTTAGGCATATTTAACACTGTAATAAAACATAATTTTGAATTACAGAGCAGACTGGTGATGCTGCCTATTATCAAGGTTGCTCAACACTTCCCATTATAAGGCTGTATTTTCAGCCGTTTACAGGTTTGCCAAATTTTAACAGCTTGCACTGAGATTTCTTTAACTCGGTGTCTGCCTCTTGCTGAATATTCTGTTATTATTGTTTGAAAAGAAAAAAACAGCATTTAGCCAGAGCAACTCAGCTGTTCCCAAGAAAGAGGACTGAGAAAATACCTTGTTAGTCCTGTTAAATTTAGGTGACCTTTTCTTTTAACAGCTCAGAGGCAGCATTTGGTAACAAAAGGGAGTCGCTGTCAGAGATGCTTGTGCTTTTTCTGTGAATATTGACCAAAACAGGTTGACATGCAAGCTCTCAAAACATTTCAGTTAACACCAGCTAGCAGGTCTTTAATTCATAGCAGCTAATTTGCCCAGAGAGGTGATGCCCGTGGGCTGTGCAAGTCAGGTCTTCAGAGAGGGGAAACTGGTTCCTACCCAGCCCCAGGAGCCACTCGGGACATGCGGTGCTCATCTTCCTTGTGGCTCTTGACTGAGCCTGGGCCATGCCAAGGAGGGCGATGAAAGATTTAAATCAGGCAGAATGCAATAGTGTCTGCAAGACAATTTTTGAGTGCTTTTGGGAGCTTTAAGGTGTGTATAAGAAAGGTAGAGGTCCCTATAGGCAATAGGTGTGTATTCACCTATACACTGTTCACAGTAGCAGTTAGCTTAATACACTCCTTGTAACTCTCATCTGTTAAGCTAAAAAAATGCAAGCTAAAATCAAATTTATTAAAAGTGCTTGTCAATGGTTTTTATTTTTCTGGGTATAATGGCAGAAATCAGATTATTTATCATAGAACACTACAGGCAATCAACACTGAAATTACTTTTGCTCTTGTTCACTGTAGGTTTTTCACCAATAACGTGGCTTTTTAGTTATTCTTTGTTATTCTATAAAGACACTGCTGAAGCTGGGTGCCACTCATGCCTGCATGTTACTGCAGGTGCTGGTGAAATTTCAGTCCCTCCCTGCAGCACTCACTGCCAGTGTCTGAAGGGGAAAAAAAGGGAAAGCAAGGAAATCTGCTTCTAATGCTGCCAGTCCACTGCTTACAGTAGCTATGACCTAGCCATCAAAATTGCCTTATTTATTCAGTTTTCTATTGGCCTACTTACATCAAAATTATGGGATCATCTCATGGCTTGTTTTGCAGAGCTCCTAAAATTGGCAGGCTCAGCATCTCTGGGTTGGCACACAAGCATTAATCTTTATCTACTGCATATCTACACCTGCAAATGGTAGGACAGCCAAAAAGCCTACACCAAAGGTTTCAGAGAATCATGAAATCAATTATAGTACTTATTTTCAGGCAAACTGCATTATGGTGGGTTTCAGCTATCCAAAGACATGAACTTTCTGTTGGTGATGAGGCATGGCTGCAGGAGCACTGCCCTTAAATTTAAAAATAAAATTTAATTAAAAACTCATACCTTCATTATGCACTTCTCGGTACATGATGATATCAGACTAAGACACTTTAAACACAAGGCAATTTTGTTTGGGTTTTTTTTCTCTGATTGTCTGTTTTATAAAACCACTTTCAGGCTGAAGGTGGATGAGAATCCTTTAATGACCCATCAATAAACTCACTTAGCAGAGCTGAATAGCAACTGTGACAGGTGACCTTCCTTTTCTCACAAGTGCTCTATTAGTTCTCATTATCTTGCCCCTAGGTCACTTTTTGTGGCCTTTCAAGGCTGTTTCTTTTTTCTTCCGCTGAAACAAACTGTGTTTCTTTCTGTCTGGAGATGAGTCCATGACATTTGTTTGGAAAGTATGTCACTCACAGGAGATGCCTACAGAAGAATACCTTGTTTACCACAGGAAAAGTGCTCTCACTGAAGAGGAAGCTGAGGGAGGGTAGGAAGGGCAATGGGAAGTGATGCCCTAAGTGTGTCTGATTCAAATTACATGGGGCAGTAAAATCCTCATCTGTTGCTGAATTCTGCTCAATATTTGAAGCTGATGGTGCCACCTACCCCACTTTTTCTGAGCATGTTTTGATGCACAGGTGAAATAATCTGCCTCTCCTCTGGCTACCTCTTAGAAGCTGTGCCATTGCTTCAGTTTTTCTCCAAAGTCTGTGAAGTCAAGAAATGACTGTTGGAGCTCTCTTTTCTGTCCACCAAAGGTACTGTTCTGGTTTCCAGATTTGTCTCCATACAGGCACTGCTTAGTTCTTCCCAACTCTGTTATCTGGGATTAGAAGCAATTAAATCCTTTCTCCTATGGTGCATTAGCTTGTGACATTCAGTGGGTTTACAGCTGCCAAACAACAGGCTTTTTTAAAACCCTTGCATTAATATTGTTTTTATTCCTGTGACTTGTTCTGTGTAACTTGGATCTCTGCAACAATGCTGGTAGATGGTAAAGAAGAATAAATAATCAAATCTGTTAGTAAAATGCTGCATTTTGCTCTGATTTACTTGCAGATATTTGAAGTGGATATGAAATCGGGCAGAATTGATGTGGAAGGGGAGGGAGAAAGAGACAGCTTTTTATGGAGGTATCTGTTTCTTTAAAGTATACTGAGATGTTATACTGCAGTATTGTGATCAGGAGAGTTTAAGACTGTCTGTATTTCATGTTTTAATAGTAACTTTTTAAATCCAGTTTTGCTTTAGACACAACAATTTCTAAGGCTTTATCAGGTAGAACAAGAAACTTCGCATGGTAAGAACTAGAAATGAAGTTTCTGGAGACATGTTTTCTTTTTCTAAATGCTGACAAATAACTCCTGCCAAATGCTACATAAAGGAGAAAAAGAAACATATGGCAGTTCAACAGGAGTGAAAAGATGAGCTAATCCAGCATCCAACAAGTCTTTGGATGAGACTACAATAAAACCAACCAGCCTTTATCATGCTTGATAGCACCACTATAATTAGGAGTCTGTCACCAGCTTCATAATGAACTCTTAGCCCTATTTTCTGGGGTTTATAGTCTGGTAGTAAGAGTCACTTTGGGTTGCAGCTTGGCATACTAGACCTCTCTGTGCTGAAGGCTCAAATCTAGCTTGCAGGTTTTAAATAAGCTGGCTGTTAGAAGTTGGCGGGTTGTGCCAGTGATGAGCGAGTTGTGCTTATTATCTGTCCTGAGTGTTAAGGAGTCAGTGTCTAGGGTGATTTATGTGCCTTTAGCATGAAAAATACACATATGCTGTTCAGTATCCTGTTGAGCTCTTACACTGCTTTGTAGGAATCAAGAATGTAAGGAATCAAGATTTTTATTTACTTTTTTCCCCTCCCTTGGTTTTATGATCCCTACATTTGCCCTAGCAGAAGCTGCTGCTGCAGGGCTGAGGTCTTGCATTTGCTGTACTCTGTCTTAAAAATACTCTTGTAAGGAAACTCATTCTTTGCAAGTCAGGTTTTCAATCTTAGGGAGAAGTCTCACAGACAAGGCAAAAATCCAGCCTGCTCCTTTCTCTCTTCTTTCCCTCCATTCTTGAGGCTTAGTCAGCTGCTGGCAGAGGGACCGGCTGTGCAGAAGATGCCTCAGTTGTATACAGAGACTTGCAGTTAATTCTGAATAAAGAAGTCTAAGCTTCGGGAAGTGTCCAAATTTTTTCTAAACCCAGAATGATTGCGTATCTAATCCCAGGTATGAGAAGCTGAAAGGAGCCCTCTTTAAATCTTGTATGTTGTCCTCTCTTCCTTGCAGTGCAGGAGTTTCTCAGCACCTCAGGATGGGTAATGCAGCTATTTTAGAATGTTCACAGGAGACAGGGCAGAGCTCTCACAATAGCATCTCCTCTGCAGAACATGGGTCTAGTAATGAAAGGTCAAATATTTGTATGCTAAGGCTGTGGGTTCAGATTACAGCTAGATGCCTAATGAGATTTTCAGAACACTGAGGCTCCCCTGCAGCCTTGTGTGCCAGACTCTTTAAGAGTCTGGCTTAAAAGGAATAACTAGGCAACCTCAATAACTTGAGCAAAACCTGAGTAGGTCAGTCCTGTCCCAGTATGATTCAACCTTCTGACTTGTATGTAAAAGCAAAGGTGAACTGAGGTGTATCCAGTTCACATTTAATATACAGTAAATGTTAACTTGCCCTCCCAAGCACTTCAGGAGAGTCTTTGATGTTCATGTGATGAAGGTGAATGGGGTGGGAGAGGATTGATATTTATGAGGTGCTGCAGTAGTCCTAAGTCTAGCAGGTCAGGCATCTGAGTGCTGCCTCTGAATCATTGTAGAAAAGAAAAGACTTAAAACCCACACATTTGTGTGCGGGAGACCAGGGAGTTGGGTGTGTCTCATAACTCCTCTACACCCCTGCTGTATTGCTTCTGCTTGTCAGAAAGAGACAGTCTGTGCTACTTTTCTGACAAAGAGACCTCCCCAAAGCTCTACATTTATGAATCAGTAATTCATAAATTAGCAGCTGTAGGTTGGCAGTCTCTTCAGAGGGCTCTGCCAGGTTTTGCTTTCTCAAATGAGAGGCTGACCTATAAAGGCTATGCCCGTAAAGTCAAGAGCTGAGAAATCTTGTCCCTTGAAGAGACATCATGCTGTTGGGGGCCATCATGCCTTGTCTTTAGGCGAACACCATGGGAGCCAGGAAATGCTGCCTCTTGCAGATCCCTTGGCCCCAAGCCCTCGATCCTGCTGTACCCCATTCAAACCCTGCTGGCACCCCTGCTGTTGACTTCTGACCTAGCTGGCCAGGGAGGACAATGGGAAGGAGAGTGTTAACATATGTGCCTCTATACACACACATTCTTGGCTTCCTCACCTATACTGCTGGCAGGCATGTGGTAGGAAGCAGCTGCTCACTACTAGTTGCATTACACTCTTCATTGGGCCCTGTGCTTTCCAGCAGGAGCCATGAAGCACGGATGTGACCCACACTGTGACAGCCTTCTGCAGAAGGAAGGAGAGATGGTGCAAAGAACAAGGGAGGCAAGGCAGGCAGGGACCTCTGCTTGGCTCTCGGAGTGCGGATGTGCAAGATCCTGGCTTGTGCCATGAGGGGGTAAGGGAGAACCTTTACCACCAGGGTCCCTACTACTGGCTACTTGAGGTGGACTTCACAGGAAAACATGGAGTATGTTCTAGCATTCCTGTGAGAGAGGAATGTATAACCTCCAAGGGGAACCCCAGGAATGAGTGAGATTCACTCAGCCATCTTTAAAAGCCACGAGCCATGTAGTGCATAGGAGCTGCACATGCTAACAACTCTGATATGGGCAGTGAAGACTGGTGTCTGAAAGATTAGTGCATGAACATGGGGGACCTTTGTGGGTATGGTTTTGATCAGTAGGAAAAAAACAAGCTGAGATGTTCAATCAAGAACATAACGCTGATCACAGAATGAAGCCACTGTACAATTTAATTGAAAAGAAGGCTCTTTAGAAATTCCATTAATTAGAATGTTTTTCATCTCTTTGCTTCATCTTAATTTAGAGAGAAATGTGGAAGCACCTTCCAGTTTTTGCTTCACAGCAGAAGCTTGCATAACCCTTCAATTGGCATTTTCAAACTACAGTATAAATTACAAAAGGAAAAGTTGCAGTTGATGTGGAAAACACAATCTGTGTCTACAAAGTCTTCTGTTTTAAATGCTCATTTATACTTTTCTCCAGAAAATGTGACAGCTCATCTTACTAGCAGGGCTTTTTTTTTAATTTGCGTTGTTTAACATTTTTCTGAAAAAAAGCCCTAAAATAGAGGGATCTTGCAGACTTCCCTTCCCTTCCCTTCCCTTCCCTTCCCTTCCCTTCCCTTCCCTTCCCTTCCCTTCCCTTCCCTTCCCTTCCCTTCCCTTCCCTTCCCTTCCCTTCCCTTCCCTTCCCTTCCCTTCCCTTCCCTCCACAGCTTCATCACAATTCCTATCCTTTCCATGAATATGTAATTCACAAAAATATATAGATAAGCATATTTAATATTACCTTTCTTGGAACTTAAGAATTAATTATATGATGCTTAGCAGTAGCTTCCTCTTCTGCTGTCGAGTAAGGCATTGGCTAATTTCAGAAAAGCCTATGAAGAAAAAAAATCAGCTCTCAAACAGCAAGGATAAGCTCTGGATGTTTATCTTCACTAAAACATACCAGCTGTTCCTCTCTTCAAATAAGATAATTAGGTATTTGACTTTTTTTAACATTTGCTACCAAATATAAAAAACAGTTTTTGCCCTTTCTTTTCATGTGACCCATGGAGCAAATGCTTTGAGGAAGCTATTTTTTTTCTGTTGTATTAATAGTCAAACTGTCATACTTCAACTTTCAAGCTATGAGGTTTCATTTTTGACACCCTTCTGGAGCTAGGAATTTTTTTTAATTACCTAAAATGCACTTTTGCATAACAGTTTTGCTGTGGAGAGTGAAGCTTTCCTTTGTTTTTCTTAAGCTTCTGAGTACCATTTTGAAAGTTCTTGGGGTTTTGGCAGTTTCTGAGTTTGACAAAACTATACAGTGAAATAAAAAACAGACAAGAAGGAGGAAAGCAGCAATTTTCCCTCCTCTGAGGAAGCTGGGTGGCACACCACTGACTCTCCCAGGAGGCAGATGTTTGGGGAGGTAATGCTGTGCCGTCATTCCTGGCCCATGTCTGAGGACTAAATGCTGCCTATTCACTGTGAATTTTGCCTTGCCAGTAGATTCCTAAAAATTTTATTATTCCCTCCTATTCCAAGTGCTCAGAGGGGAAAGCTATTGCTTCTTCTGTTGCTATAATCTCCTAACAGTTAAGGAGCTTCAGGTTCCCCATCCCTCTAGTACTTCCTCTGAGGCTCCAGAATAGAAAGTCTCTGCTACTCTGGTCCCCTCTTCAGTCTTTTCCAGTTCTCCTGCCTCTCCAGTCACCTCCTCTTCCATTTCTCAGCTGTTCTTTATGGGTCTTCCGAAGAACAGCGGTGTATATTTGGTGTGATTCTTGCCTGTCTTGTTAGTGCCATTGGCACACTTACTGTGGAGCAGTTAAATTGTCTGTGCTTAGTAATTTCATGCTGCTGGTTTTTGATTGTAAAGAGAAGAAGACTGTTGCTATCTATCTTCAAGCTCAGGAAGTGGCCACTGAGGTACATTAGTCCCCAGCTTATTTGAAAATACTGGTTTTGGCAAAACCAGAAATACCACGGTTATTTTTAGCAGAACCCTTCATTTTCCAAAGTTGATGATTTTGGTTTTCCATTTGCCCTGGATAAGATTATTTTTCAAACCCATTATACATTTATAGTTGTAGTCATCCATTTAGAAACTACAACCACAGAGTAGGGAAGCAAAGGAGCCCTGCACAAACTCATCATGTGTGGACTGACTGTTGTAATGGTGTGTGAGCAACGAGCCTAAGCACCGCAGTGCCCTCTCTCCAAAATTCTCTCACTCAGTCTAAATCCTTCACAGAACTTACTGCTTTCTGCTCACCAAGTGTAAAGGCTGGGAACCATTTCTGGGTAAATGGAATTATTTTTCAGGAAGAGTTTTGCTTGCAAGAAAGAGAGAAGGTTAATATTTCAGCAGGAAAAAAAGAGGAAGGAAGAAATGAGGCCTCAGAACTGAGCAAAAACTGACATATAAAAGCACTGTAGTTGTGGATTAAATCAACACAGCATGTGTGCTTTGGATTTGTGCACACATGGTAATAAAAGCCAGCAATAGTTTTCATGGGATTTTACCAAGAAGAAGTTAATGCAGATGCCAAATCCATTTATCATTTCCTTGGTTATGTGGCACTGTCCCTTATGACCTTCTCCAGGCTGTAAGCAGTGAACACTTTCTCTCCCAGTACATACACTTGTTCTGTTTTTAATCACTTCCTCACCACTCAACTACTTACATGTTTTGTGGCACCAGCAGTCTTTTCCTCTTATAGGGGGCTAGGGGCATTGCTTTAAGAAATAGAAGTACTTGGAGAGAGACCAGGATTAGCCCAGAAGCAGTTTGGGGTGATTTTGAGGAAAAGTTATTTATGACAGGACTACTAGTACATAGGACTACTCAGCTTCTACTCCTTTTTCCAGTTAATAAATTCTACTTTTTCTCTACCCTGCACCTTCCTCACACTGCTTTCACCCATAACCCTTCCAATTGGAAAGGGTAGGTTCCACAACCAATCATATATTTGTGGTCTACCTGAGTAGGCTGGTATAAGGTTAAGTTCTTCCACATGCTGCCCTAGGGAAGGTGTCATGCCTCAGTTGCTCTGTCTGAACACACAGTCAGTTCAGGTCTTTCCTGCACTTCATTGATTTTGCAATGGTTCCCTTCCTTTATTGCTTGAAGAAATAACACGTCTTGTGCTGCCAGCATTCCCTGGCTGATGGTGAGAGATGCTCCCCTTTGGTCATGGAGGTGAATGTCTAGTTTTGCTTTTATTCTTCTCTCATCCTCCAGAGACACAAGAGTTCACATCAAGAGCTGTTAGGCAGATCCCAGCTCCTCTTCTGACACCTCTGTAAGCTGGTCAGAACTAGCAGGAATAGTTTGAACAGTTTAAATAATAGGTCTTCACACACCTGGCTGTTTTTGGCAGATACAGGCAAGGGAGCCATCACATAAATGGCTCTGCTGGAAGCTTTGAAGGTTGGTAATATCCACAGGAGTCTGGACAAGCACTGTGCCGAAGACAGTCACTGCTCCAACTGGTGGAACTGAAGCTGGGAGATGGTGTCTGGCCACAAATTGTGACTAGTGTCTGTGACTTGCATTATGGCAAATATTTTCTCCTGGTCTGTGCTTGAATAAGTTGGGTAAGAGCATAGTCAAGGAAGTGTGTACTTCAAACTGAGGATTATGTTGTGTGCATTCTTAGCTCTGGTATGTGGTTATGGGATCCAAGAGGATTTGTTACAGCTGGTGGCCATAATTTGCTCTCTGAATGTTCAGAGAACAGATTATTTTAGAGAAGATGAACACTAAGATCACCTCAGTTTAGACCTTGGTGGGTGGAGTACAGCAAGCATGTGGTTGGACCTGAAAACAAAACTTGGTACTATGAGGAACTGATCCACAAAACATCCAACTGGTGCTTTCTGGAGAACCTCAAGATACAACAAATGCAGTCATCAACAGAGAATTAAGTCAGGGTAAAGGTGTAAAAGGATCTTCTGGTCTTCTTATAGTCTAGTTAGACTAGAGTGCTCTTCCAGCATGGTACAGGCATGGATGAATGTGGATTCAGAATAGGAGGAAATTAATTGGATTGTCAGTCTCTTCTGCCAGGTAACAAGTGCCAGGATGAGAGGAAATGACCTCAAATTGCACCAGAGAAGGTTTAGATTAGAAATTAGGAATAATTCATTCACTGAAAGTGTGATCAGGTATTACAACAGACTGCCCAGGGAAATCACCACCCCTGGAAGTATTCAAGAGGTATTTGGATGTTGCACTTGGCTATATGGTTTAGTGGTGGACGTGGTGGTGCTGGGTTAACTGTTACACTCAGTGATTGTGGGGGTTTTTCCCAACCTTAATGATTCTGTGATTCATGAAGCATTGTGAGTTAAAAGGCCACTATGTAGTGGTGCTTGCAGAAGGAGGAATTTGACAACTTTCTCTATCCTTTATCAGCAAAACCAGAGGGGGAATTTTCAGCTCCTCTGACTTCTTCTCAGTCCCCAGTGAAGTTCACCACCAACTCAAACTGCTTTTTTGTGAGACAACATTTTTGTCCTGTGTCTGTTTGTCTATGTGTGTGAGACAAAACCATACAGACACATATCTTTCCTTTGTACTCTTTTAATAGTTTTCCACAGAACTGATCCACTCTGGGCTTTTTTCCCCCTATTTTTGGCAGTCTTTTTGTGAGTTGAGTCACTTCCATGCAGTGCAGCTGATGATGGGCTGTGGTGCAAGGACACATCAGCAGTGTAAGCAGAGAGTGCTGCCAGGACCTTGCTGTGAATCTTCAGCCTCATCTCTGTCTGTTGAGCTGTCTGTATACCTTTGCTCTAGCATCTCTGAAATGCTACAAAAAGCACTGCCATGGCAAGAGTGGTCACTTCTAGCAGAGGTGTAGAAGGTGTAGGAGCTAATCCCTGTGGAAGAGGAGGGGGGACTGAAAATGCCTCCAGTCAGCGCTGTGTTCAGAGGATCCCTTCCATGGAGAAAGTCTGTAAAGCTCTGCTGCCTGTCCTCTCAGTGCCATGGTGTGCAGATGACTGTGCTCGCCTCCAAAGCAGACTGATGAAATCTGTTTCCTTTGCACAAAGCCGCATTGTTCCCTTTAGTGCTGAAGGAGCTGAGTTTCCCTGTGGGCCCTAGCTGTAATTCGCCTCTCTTGCTTTCAAAGGTGTCTGTGTATTTTGAAAAAAAATTGTCATTTGAGTCTTCATTTTCCTTGGAGCCTGCCTTCAGACTCAGCAACAATAACAAAAAAGCCATTGAACAAGTGAAACTGCAGGCTTGTTCCTTCCTTGATTCATGGTGGTATTTACCAAGAATGTGGTGGGATTTTGACACTCTCCCAACAGGAGAAAAATGGATTCCCACTGCAATACACCTATCTCTCAATTAGCTTAATGTGAAAATGAGCTCTTCAAGTATTTTCTTTCTCTCCCAAGTAAATCCATAATTAATTCAGTTCTGATATGTTCTTCTGGCCAGTCTCAGATCTACTTCATCTCTTGCAATATGGTCAGCCAATAAATCCCTTAATTTTGGAGAAATAATTCAGAAGAGTGAATTTTGGTATTTTCTCTGGACCTTCATTTTCTGTCAAAGTAATGTATAGTCTTTGGATTTGAGATCAGCATAGGTTTGGCCTTGACAAAAAATTATTTGAAATTAGACCCGCAGTCATCCATCCAGTGGCTTACTTTTGGATGGAGTTCTAGGTGGTGGAACTCATGCAGTTCAGTCTGATGTGTATTTAATAATATCCATGGAATTCCAGGATTTGAAATTTGCATTGACAAAGCAGAGTGGGAAAGGACCTTGCCTGTCCCAGCATTGTCTGTCTGCTCATGCAATCTCTTGTTGCCTTTTGACACCATTGAAGTTTAGAATGCAAACCTGGACATCACAGTAGTGAAATTAAATCTGATAACATGCTGGCTTTTCATAGGAATTGCTTAAAAGCAAGAGGTGGCAGGCCTGCAGAGAGTGCAGTGGATGATTTCTGGCAGCATGGCACAGCTGCTGCAGGTGCATTGCCTGAACAGCCAGTTCACAAGGCTCCCATTGCAGGGTCGTCACTGTTCCCACCAGGTAACTGCTGACACTGCACATGGTTGTGTGTTTTGGATCTGTTTCATGCCTTGTTCTCCAGAGGCAAGACACTCTAGTTTGTGAAGATACCTCCAAAGAGAGGCAGTTGCTGTCCAATGAACCTGTGTTATTTGGCTTAACATATGAAAACATTAGCTAGAGTTTTCTTATGCCTGTTGGCAGAAATGTGTTCTTTTAAAGAAATGCCAGTAATAATAAAAACTACTTCAAATAAGGTCTGAGTTTCTCAACTACAAGTGGGAAATTATGTAGATTACCAACCCTGAGAACCCTCTGATACTCTGTGTCATGATTAGAGGGTGTGCAAGTCTATTTGAGGACTTGGCTAATTTAAGCTACTTGAGCTCCATAGCTAAATTACTTCAGGTAATGCTTAACAGCTGTGTTGTCTAACAATGAGGGCTCAATATGTTACAGAAGATGTAGTTTGTTTGCTGTTTGTGACCTTCTCTCATTTTAAAGTAATGCTTGCACTAATGACTGGTTTCAAACCTCTGAAGAGTGGATAGTTTTGCTGATTGTATTCCATACTGAAGTTACATGACTAAATCTTGAATAGAGGTTTTCCTTTTGCCATGTGACATGGTCTGATTTGTTGGCCTTGAAATAGATAATTGGAAGATAAGATCACAGCTTTGTTAAAAAGAAAGTGCCTGGATTTTACACTCAGTTTAGGAATCTCTTCCTCTCTGTGCGTACCCATGCATATAATTTAAACCACATTTCTGAAACACACATGGAAGTTATTTGAAGAAGCAAGTCGTGTGTATGTGAAATGTAATGTTGTAGATCTAACCATGTCTGTTATATATTTTTGCTATTTTTTTATCTATGCATGTTGCTGGATAGTAATTCATCTCACTAAGACATTCCACAATATCCTGAAGAACCACCATGAAAGTGTCATCCCTTGTGACCCATCTAGCGTTTGCCACCTGCCTTTCCCTCTTTGAGTTCAGAGAGGTTGAAGTCTCCCATGGGAGCTAGGGTCTGTGGTCTGGAGACTTCCTAGAGTTGTTTACAGAAGACTTCATCAACTTCTTCCCTGTGTGTTCTGCAGTAAACCTCCCATCACAGTGCCACCCTTACTGGTCTCTCTTTTGGTGCCAACCCACAAGCATTCACCCAGGCTATTGTCCATCCCATAAATGAGCTCCATGCATTTGAGTGTTCCTTTCATGTGAAGGGCAACAATTCTGCATTGTTCTGTTTTCTTAGATGGATCTCTCTCATAGTTTCTATTGCTCAAGAGAGTTCTATGGTCATAAAAGCCACATCTCTGCCTGAGATACCAGTCATGCAGCCAGGCATGTATTAGCAGGAACTGTGCACTCTTACCGGGGCTTTTCCCACTTGCATTTAGGATCAAGGAGAGCATTGCCTGGACTCCAGCCTTTACCTGTAGAGCTTTGTAGTGATTCTTCAATTCCAGGTTTAGCATGACAATATCACTGCTGTCTACATGGATGAGCAACAAGGGGTGATAGTTGTAGCTGTCGGATAGTGAGCTTCAGTTTTTCATCATCCCAAATTTGGCACCCCACAAATAAACTATTTCCCGTGACAGCATCTTGCATCAGTAGATGGGTGCTTTTGAGCCCTACAGAAGGGAATCTCCAGCCACTGTTATCCAGGCCCTCTTTGGTGTTCATACTTCATTAAGGCCTTGTGGGCCTTGAAACCCCACTTCATGGAGTTTGGTTCTCATCCCAGGCTATTGTGTCACAGAACCTGTCCTGTCCCTTCAGACCTGAGGCCAGAGAAAGAATCTGTCCCGCCCCAGAAGTCCCAAGCTGCCAGCTGCTTAGGAGTCTACGTCTACCACACAACTTCCCTCCTTCTTTGCATTGTGTAGCTTGGACTCTTGCTTTTGCAAGACCGTGGAGGCCCTGCTTATCTCCTGTTCGCTCTGTACTCTCTTTCTCCCACAGCCCCCTTAGGTGGGTGCCCAGTGCCCCATGGCACTGCACTTCTGTGGGAGAGACCATGGAGGAGGTGGGAGCCAGCACCTCCCTTGGGGCTGTGGCTGCTGATTTGCTACAGTGCTATTTCCAGCCACTGCTGCAGATCCAGAACCTGCTAATTCAGGTGGGAAGGCTGAAGTGCATAACAGCCCTGGGCATCTTGTAGAAGAAGAAGAGGAAATTAATTCCTGAGGATTCCCTGCAGCACAGTGTTTTACCACAGTCTCATTGGGGTAGGAGGATGTGGTGTAGCTCTCCAGCAAAGGGGGCTGTGCTGGGCTGAAGGGATCCTGAGGGGAGAACCCTACTGGGTAGTCAAGCTTGACTTTTCATAAATAGTGCTTTAAAAGGCTGGTCCTGACAAGAGTGAGAAAAGACTTCTTGCTTTCTTGTCTCCAGGCGTCCTATTAACAGGTTTGGTGCAATCAAGATCTCAATTTCAAGAGTATAAAAAACTGTA
The DNA here is from genome assembly GCA_034509425.1 of Eopsaltria australis. Classification (NCBI taxonomy): domain Eukaryota; kingdom Metazoa; phylum Chordata; class Aves; order Passeriformes; family Petroicidae; genus Eopsaltria; species Eopsaltria australis. The sequence goes on along the minus strand of JAVTVJ010000452.1, from coordinate 1,346,804 downwards.
GGATTGCTTTTTTGTTTTGTGTATGTTTTTCCTACAGGGTGTAGTGATACCTTTCCTGGAATCTTTTTTTTCTAATTTTTTCCCAACCTCAGTGCCCAAAAGAAACAAGTTATCCAATTTTGATAAGTTATGGCCACCTTTGAGATACCTTTTTAAGCCACTTGAGTATTCTCGCATGAAAGTCAATAGTTTTTTCTGTTGTTATTTGGTGGTTTTTTAATTTGTGCCTTTTCTTTATTCAAATACATGTCTCAGCCTCATCAGAATATTAATAAGTAGGTTTTTATGCATAAGTATTTATTTCCAGACCCAATTTTCAGCTGTTATGGTTTGTTGGATCAGCGATTTCATTTTTTAATGAAAATTCTAAGGAGGTTTTGATTATGAAATGCAAAGTCTTGAAAAGAGCTATTAAGTTTTAATGTATCAATACCTTTTCTTAAAAAAATTGCTTTTAAAACTTCATACCTGTTTAATTTATCCATGGTAACTCTAATTTTAAAAGTCTGGATGACAGAAGAAGGTTTCTATCCCCACAACAATTTTGAAAATAAATTAATAACTTTTGGATCTAATTCAGATTCACAAAAGGAAGCAATACTCTAGAACAATATGCAGGATGATTCTCCAGGTCTTTTTGTGTTCCAAAAAGCCCTTTGAGAAGCATTTTAAAAGCCAGTGGTCTCTCAGCACAGTGAGTTGATTTGATCCTTTTAGCATAGGACATGGCATTACCCAAAATCACAGAGCCCAACTGCCCACTGGAAGTGCAGCCCTTCCCCCAAGGTTTCATATTTGAACCAGTCCTCCTACATCAGCTTATGCAAAGCTGATGGGGAGAGGGGGGGAAGATTTATTTGGCCCTGCACTGGTTAAAAAGCCCTGTGCAACACTTTGGAGGAAGGCACGGGAACAGTGTGGCTATTTGTGTGCCCACAAATGTGGCGAGACAGTGGTTTGCATTTTGCTGACAAATGACTTGGTGTTGATCCAGCTTAAGTTGGAAACAAAATTGTAAGCTCCAAGTGAGCCGGATCCTACAGCTGTTCACCACATCTGGGCTTTTGCACGGCTCCCACCCCCAAGCCACTCCCATTGCAAGGCCCTGCACATTATCCTCAGACAGATTATTCAGCAGAATCCAGTCGAAAACTGGCTTCATGTTTGCCAGGGGTGTGTTGGCCCGAGACTGGCCTGTCTGAGAGGAAAACATTCTTGGAAGATGTCTGGAGAGCCCATCCCTGTGACTTCCAGCTTGTTTGTCCATGCTGAGGCTGGGGAAGCCATTTTGCAGTGCACAGCACAGTGTGTGCTCTACCCCCTCTTTGGCTGTGCTGGGCAGATGAAGATGAGAGAGAATTGAAAGGAGAATGATCAACCTCCACTGAACCGTGTGGTTTTCCTGATTTGGGTGGTGCAGTTAAAAAGGACATTATAGGTTTGCCTTGGATACTCTAATACATGTTTTATTAGACCTTGGTCAGGAAAGCTTGGTCATCTCCATGTTAGTTCTGGCATCCTCTCAGCCCCCTTCTCCTACTGACTCCTACTGCCCAAAGAGGTGGTGCTGTCCCCATTCTTCCCTTTATTGCCTCTGCAGCTTGCCTGTCTGCAGAGTGAGCCAGCTCAGCTGTCACACAGCCAAACTGCACCAAACCAAAGAAAACGGGGTTTTTGCTAGGTTATTGAGTCAAATCAGCTTATTTCTGAGGGTCAGCTACAAGGAGGATCTGGGACTGCTTGCTGCAGGCTAAGGAATGGAGAAGATCCCCCTTCCTGGTGGTGTGGGTCATCTGGGTCAGGTGACTTAGAGCTGTGCCCAAAGCATTCCTTCTTGGGAATCCACCAGGATGCAAACTCAGTGAAACCTGTCCTGTAGAGAGACTACACTAATCTCTTTGTGTCTCTCCTATGTGTTTTTCAATGTGGGTTCTTTGAGGGATATTCTTTACTTTTATGCAATTCTGTTGAAAGAGACAGTCAAGCACAAGACGACAAATTGGTTTAGAAAACAAATTTCATTTATCCCAGTGCTTATAACAGCATTTGTCTTATAACCTGTAAAAATGAATGGATGCTAGAGAAGCTATTCCTATTTCCTAGTCATGCTGAGTGTAGCCACTGTCAGCACAGGTGATCCCTCACCCTCAAATATTAAAGCTGAGGCTGTGGCAAGCATTACTCTTTAGCTCAGTAATTCTGTATCTCACAGTAACAGCTTCCAAGTCACTGACTGCTGTAAATGCCCATGTCTTGCAGTAGAATGGATTTTTAAAAGCATTGTTTTACCTCATTTGGTTAATTAAAGTCAAGAAAACTTTGAAAAATCATTTCAGGGAAAATATCAGTCTGCTGTATCACTATGGGAGAAGAAAAAATGAAAGTGTATCGCTTCGGGGATGTGATAGTTTGTTTCTTTGGTAGAGCTTCCTGTGCTGGAAAATACTTCACAGAGACAGTGCTTCAGACTCCAGCAGGGTTACATTTTATTCTAACGTTGTACAACAGCTCAGTCTGAATGCCGGAAAACCTTTCCAGGTATTTTATGGGAAAGATGCTAAATTCTGTGGCAGTGTTAACTGTGTGCTGCTGAACAATTAGACTGGACTTCTGGTCTTCTCCTGGCAATGAAAAAAAGGCTCGAATTGTGCATATTTACAGGGTGTTTTGTTAATCATCCTTCTTTTCTAGCAAAGATTAAAGAGCTAGCCAGCCCCTTGCAAGCTGCAGGAAGCATTTGTTGGCTAACTGTGGCAGGAGTTAATGAATACTTGGTCTCCTGCAGACACTGCAGCATAAAGAGATAACAAGAGGGAACACGAAGCATGCCACCTTTCCTATCTACTTACAGTACCTCAGCCAACTGGTGATTAAAGCCATCTAGTTTTAGAGGGCACCAAGAGAAATGCTCTGGAATTTCATGCTGAATTGATTTAAGAAGTTACTGTTCCAGCTGTCAGCTATGTTTCTTTAGCAGGGATGGTTGAAGGAAATTAAAGTCGACTTCGCCCTTATCACAGTTCACAGCCTGGTATGCTAACTGATGCTGAAATATGCTGGCCATCCTTTTCCAGAGATTTCCAGCAGGCAGGTGGTATTGACAGTACAGGGTGGCATCTGCCACCAGGCATGAACTACTTGGACTCATATTCCCACATTACATTATGTTAGGGCTAGGAGATTGGTGTTTGTGTGGTATCTCATGAACAACTTCACCAAAATTATAGAGATTATATATTCACATCAACAGAGAGCATGCTGCTTACAGGAAATTGCAACCTACAGCAGATGCAATTGCTTCTGGAGGCAAACGCACACGTGTGTGTCTGGCCACATGGTCATGGACTTCCCTCACAACTTTAGGAAGGGCAAGGGCATGTTTTAGCTCACCTCTTGAAAGAACCTTTGCAGTACTTTCTTTTATTTTGAAGGAAGGTGTCTGAGATTTTGTTTTTCTTTCCTTTTGTTATAGTATGCTGTGTTGCCTGTTTCAAGCCTTGTTTCAAAACTGGGCTTTCTGGTGATGTTAACCTTTCATCACATATAAAACAGGGTTTAAAATACTTGTATTATTGAAGGTATTCTTCTGCTTATTCACAGAAGTGGAGGGAGGGGAAGGCTTTTCTGTCAGGTCCATAAAATTCAGGTCAGACAGGTTTTGAAGCTTCTGGAAAACTAGAGGAATGTGTTGTTATTAAAGGACTAGTTTCACTGGAATTCTGCATGCACTGCTCTCAGTCATTAAGGTTTTTTCCTTCTGTGGGATCTAATCTCTGGGAGTAAACTGTGATAATTTTACAGGCTAGATACCATTTGGTGTTTTGAAGAGGTGTAAGTATATCACTTTCATAAAACTAATTCTTGTTTAATCTTAGCAGAAATTATGCAACATGTAAGAAGGATTTACAAATAAAAATGAAATTACTACCTTTTTTTAAGATTTGCCATTTCCTGCAAAGTCATGGATGGATTAAAATCATTCCTGTGGACTCCAACAGAGGCATACACTCATCTTCTACAAATTACTTTAATGCTTTTTAGGTATCTTTGATTTGTGTCTTGATGACTGGCAATGAAGACAAAGTTATGGCACTGACAACTGCCTGCCAAAACTCCTTTATAGCTCTATGGTTTGTCAGTTTACTGTGAGCCTACTTACCATTTTCTCCTTAGTATTTTCTGTAAGTGTGGAAAATTCAGGTTATTCATTCATTGAAAATGTTGAAATAGCTACTCTATAATTATCTTAATAATCTGGGTCAATGCAGCATGTGTGCACTGCTACAGATCAGTCCTACCTTCCTTAGAGTTGTCTGTCAGAGTGCATGGCCTTGACCCTCAGAAAATGCTGGGTAATTGAAAAAGACTATTTCCATGCAATTTGCCTCTCTGAAATGATTCTTGCTTTCTGCACTGGCACCCACTGCATACAGCTAAATGGATAAACATAGAATTGTTCTGCATATCAATATGATGCACATGCCAGAATGTGTCATGTATAATCTGAAATTACCAGAAGACACTTATCTGCCCTTTTTCTGTTTGTTTCTTTGTTTATTTATGGAGTTCTGTGCTTATGTGTCTTTGGGCTACAGGTATTATATAAGTTAGATTTTTTCATAAACAGATACACTGCAATGTATTAATTCTGTTTTGAGTAGCTTCTTCTCCCTTCATTATATAATCATGTAATGATAACTAAATAACAAATTTTCTAACAAGTCAAATAAATGTTTTTAAAGTTCTCATTTGGAAAGATGTCTCTGCAGGTGCCATATTTTTCTTTAAAACTGTCAGTTTGTCAGCATGAGGTAAAATTTAAAAAAGCAAAAGTATACATTTTTTAAAGATTGAGCCATAGAAAACATACTTGAAGAATAATTTAGTTTTAATAACCTTCCTTCTTAGAATTGCATCTCATAGTTCTTTGCTATTGCTGTGTGATTGTGTGGTGGTTTTATATTTTTATGAGGTAAGCATGGAGACTTTACCAATCTTTGCCTTATGTTCAGCAGTTAAATATAATATCAATTGCTCCAAACTTATAATAGGTTAAAGAATAAAAGACTTGGTCATAGCACTAGTAAACTGAAAAATACTCTGGTGAGAACTGAATGTTTCTGCATTCCTTTTCTTCTGCTTTTGTCAGAAAGCATGGCAGCAGTTTACATGCATTTTTTCTCTCACAGTTCTTTTGCTGGGGGCCATTTAATGCTGTTACTTCCGTTATTATGTTTCAATCAGTGTGTCTTCCTGAGAGAAGGTTCTTCTTCACACAGCGGTATATTTAAATATAATTCTGCTCAAGGCAGGACTGTATTTTTTCTGTTGAGCTTTTGGCATGAATCTTTCTGAATCTATAAAATAATCTTTCTGAATCTAGAAAATAATCTAGTTATCTGACCTGTAAATAAAAACGAACTCATAAAAGAAGAGCTTTTATGGACATATTGCTTTCAAATAGTGGAAGTCACTTTGAAATAATTTCTTCTTCTTGCGGTAGTTTTAAGAAACAAGATATCCTGGAAGACAAATGTATGGATTATCTAATATACCTTTTCTCTAAAAGTGCCTATGCAAGTCTGACCACTGCTTTCAAAGGGAACATTTCAGTCTTTTAATATTGTGTCTATGACTTTGAAATACAAACATTTTGAGCATGTGGCAGGGTAACAGCATAATTCCTTTCCACCTTTGCACTTTGTATACAGACTCTGCAGTACTAATCATAAATATGTGAGGACGAATGATTAATCCTTGCTCTTACTAGAGCTGACTTTTGTGTTTGCTTCCCAAGGAAACTACCTAGATGCCTTTGATATTAAAGAATTGCTTGTAAACATGTAAAAAGCTATTACTATGCAAATTTGGTATCCATGGCCTTTCCATTTTGCTGCTTTCTTGGGCTCTCTGAGGACTATAGCTATGGTTAAAGTGCTGCAAACCATGGTAGAAACCTAAGGCTTAGCTTTCAGCTCAAGACTTGGCTGAGCTCTACACAGCTGTGTGAAGGCAGCCACATCATGTAATACAGTCATCTCGTTAGGTAATCAGTTGACCAGATACATCATTACTTAAAAATTCATTGTAGAGAAAAATCTATTCTGATTCTAATCTGTGGTTCAGCTGTGATACTAAACTTAAAAACAAGCAAGTGTGTATATATATTTAGATGACTGACTTCTGAATGCAGGCCAGACAGAAGCAATTTGCACATTGAAATGTGACAAGCTCACAGTGTAGAATTTTAATCAATGAGACATTTTAGCTCATCTCCATGTATTATTTATGCTTGAAGACTAATATCAGATTAAAATATGACAAACTTGTTCTTCCCAGAGGAGAGTTTGGAGAGAGTGTGTAAAGACTCGGGGTGATGAGGCCAGACACAGTGTGGGCAATCTGCCCCATTAAACTATTAATCAAACTGGTTGTTTATGACAAGGGGTATCTCTGTTACCACCTTTGTAGTATAAACCAAAATACTGGCACTCTTCCATGTGCCAGTATGTTCTCATGTTAAAATTGAATTCCAGAGACGAGATTACTGCTAGGCCTTCAGTGCTTAGGTTTATGGAAATTAATTACTTTGTTGCTCTTAATTTGTGAGGCTAAATGATTGTTGTGTGGAATAGCTGGCTGTTGTTCTCTGTTACTAGTGTCAGACAACTTTTCTTGCAGCTACCACCCTTCAGAGGATTCTGGTGAAAATATCACACATCACCTCACAACATAGTGTACAATGTCCAAATTCCAAGATGAATAGGTATTTTGCAACTGCAGAACGTGGCAGTCTTCTTGAAAGTACCAGAACAACATCCTTTGACCATCATGTGTGTATAGATACCATACATCATTCCCAGTATTTTTGGTACTTTTCATATGAAACTTACAGTTCAACTTTTCTAACCTTAACCAACAAATATGAATTAAAATGTCCTGTAATAAGAAGGAATTCTTATGTACTAAAAAGAAATACGTGTTCATTAAAGGAATATTGAGATCACTGGAAACTTCAAAGATGAATTTGAGGCAGAGAATGATTGACTTGTATTAATAGGGAAGAAAACTTTATTCCCAGCTGGAGAGGAAACAGGACTGGCAGAAAATCTTTGAAGCATTTGTTCATAACAGAACAATCTTGTCTTTGGGGCTCTGTTAAATGAAATAAAATCAGCTTCCTTTCTCTTAACTTGCTGAATTAACAATGAGAGATTAACAGCATTGCAACAGAATTCTAAGAGTTCTGACTCGATCAGTTCTTTGTAAGTGGATAAACTTTATTTTGGCCAGTGTTGAACAAGTAACTCATTACAAATTAGTAATTCAAGATGATGAAGTGGGTTTTGCTCATAAAAAAGTTCAACTGCATTGTTTAAATACATTCCACACATTTTTCTCCCCGGCGATTGGGCAAGGGAGAGGAGCTACCATGGCTGTTCTCTTTTTGAAAGTGCTTAGAAATTTCTTAATTATCATTATAATTCTAGAAAAGCACCAGAAGGATGAGTAAGTTCTCAAAAGTTTCCAAAAGTTTTACCTGAGATACCAGGCTGTTTCAGATATTCTTCAAAGAGAAGAAGTTATAAATATGAAACTGCAGAAACTATGTGTGTGGTTTGGCAAGTAGAAAACCTTGCTGGGGGTGTTTGTGTTTATCACAGTAAATACTTAATAATCATCAATAAATCACTTAAGCTGATGGTGAGCTTAAACCATCTTCAGGGCTGCAGCTTCAAACATATCTTGTACAATACCTGAAACCCAGAGTGCACGTGTGTGGAATTGCAGATTAATGTCATCACATCAGTAGTTCAACTGACACAGTTTCTTATTCAGATCATAGCCTGCACAACTGGTAGCATGCCCCATAAAAGAAATTATTGTAATTGTCATAATAAAAATAATTTAACAGATTGCTTTATTCTTATAGTCAGCAGTCCATAATGATTTGGTTTATTGCCTTATAAGCTGGTTAAGTCAAACACACATATTTGTAATGTAAGTAAGAACTTTTAAGGGCTCATAACTCAGTATGAATTCAGATAATTTTTTTAAACTGAATTAATACTTTACGTAATACTTTACTTCACATACTGTTCCCTTGGGATTTAGAAAGACAGTAATTACATGGTAAACATACACTCATTATTGCAATCACTTGTTGCAGTTTAACAGTGTCCATGAAGATTTGTCACTTCTTTCTGAAGTATTATGCTAATTTAAGTTTTGTGTTTTAAAGTCTACTACCCACCACATTTGCTAAGCTCCACTGTAGAACAGAAGGTAGTTTGAGTAATTAGTACTGGGTAAATTGTCTCTGTTAAATAGGTGGCAGGTGCTTAGGAGATATTGGTGCTGCTGGTCCAGGAGTTTGTGGTAGGGTTTTAATAGCTTATTTAAGGTGGGTTTTTTCTCCTCCCCTGTGTAGTCTTAAAGCAATTGCATCTTAGCAGTTCCCTTCTGTGAACATTCGCTCCGGGTCAGGTTGCCATAAATGCTGAGACTAAGAGCAAGACAGCACACAAGTGGTCAAACATCCAAAACTAGACAGAAAAGAATAAGGAAAGAGAAACACATAGCATCTCCTTCCATCACCATGTGGGAGTTAAATCATATATCATCATTTAATCTCACAAGGGAAATACATAATATTTAAGAGACATTGCAAGAATACTGTAGTTTTGAAGGATAGACTCATACTCAATGATATTTTTTTTTTAAATTGAAATAAATCAATTAATCAAATTCCCCCCAAAACAAACATCTAAATGGAACACTCCATGTACCTATTCTGTATTTAAGTATCCATTTTTGTTTCAAAAAATCAGTTTCTGATTCAGTTGACCAGAGGGATGGAGCACCGCTCCTATGAGGAAACACTGAGAGAATTGGGGTTGTTCAGGCTGGAACAGAGAAGGCTTCAGGGTGACTTGATTGTATCCTTCTGATACCCAAAGTGAGCTTGCAGGAAAAACAAGGCAGGAGTATTTACAAGGGCATGCAGTGGCAGAACTAGGGGGAATGTGTTCAAATTGATGGAAAGCAGGTTTCAATTAGGTATTAGGAGAAAATTCTTTACTGTGAAGGTGGAAAGGCACAGGAACTGAATGCCCAGGGAAGTTGTAGATGCAGTGTTCAAGGCCAGGCTGGATGGAGCTCTGAGCAACCTGGTTTGGGGGAAGGTGTCCCTGCCCATGGCATGGGTTGGAACTAGATGGTCTGCCAGATCCCTTTCCAACCCAAAACAGTCTAGGATTCTAGAATTCTGGTGAGCTCTTTTTAACTTTCAACTTGTGACACAGATTGTAGCTGCATGAAGAGCTACTATCTGCATATCTAATTTCAGATGACCTTGTAATTTTTAATACTGCAAGATGGTGTTTGGCCTTGGTTATATCCTTCTGCATCTTTTTTGCATGTTCAATTTCTAAGCTCTTTAGTCTCGTGTCTGAGGGTTTGTTGATACAAATCTTTCCGCCCTTGTTGCCTATGTTTTAATTCTGTGACCTTTTTCAGGACGTGGATATTTTAAGTTTTTCAATATTTTAAGAAGGGGCAAGGTAATTATGTAGCTTCTAGTTGGTTTCTATCTTGCTGGTAGATCCTCTAGTTCTGCCTTTGTCTGCTGCAAATTTGCACTGGTCTGGGTGTTCTGGTGTAAATCTGAGAGGAGCCCTGTCATTGTGTCCTAATCCTGTTTCTAACAGCTTTCCAGGTCAAAGGCAAGAAATTATCTTCCCAAAGCATCTTGAAGGGATGACTCTAATGCTTCTCTCAAGGGACTCTAAAAGGAGATGCCTGTTTATGTCCCCACCAATTTAACATGGGGTAACTGTGCAGAGAGCAGCTCTTTCCTCCTCCCCCTTTGGTTTAGGGAGTTTGGGAACAGTTACCATGGCTTGACAGAAATTTGGGGCAGTTGTACAAGTGAGTAGGAGAATCTGCCTGACCCTGTGTATCAGTAAGAAGCTGTATCTGTTTCTCTCCTGTATCTGACTGCACAAAAACAAGCTCTTTTCTCCAAAACCACATGTGGATTGTCTGCTATTTAGGGTACAGACAGCTGCAGAGAAAAACAGACTGCATTTTTAGCTTTTGAAAACATGATTATGTCCTTTGACTGGACTTTGCAAGGGTGTGGCTGTTTATGTGCCATTGCAGTAGAGGCAGGTACATACCTGGCTGGTTTGTATGCTGCATTTCAGATCCTGAAAATAGTTCTGTCCCACATCTGACAAGTTTGTGTGGTACTGGCTCCTCCAGGGAGTTTGTAGGTTTTTGAAAATTCAAGATGATGCTTAGTATATTGCGAAATAGTAAGACTAATTGACAATAACACTTGGAATTAAGGCTTCATAATTCCACATTACCAAACAGTTAATGATTTTTCCAAATTAAGAAAGTATCTACAGATACTCTTATGGTAATCTGGATGTAGTTCTGACTTGAAAAATACGGATTTGGTTTTAAAACTGTGGTTCAGATCTGCCTCAGGATTTACTGTGATATCATAAAAACAAACGCAGAATGCTCTGTTTTTCTTTTAACATTTCCATTGCCAAGAAGCTGATGAAAATCTGGATACTTTTTCGAAACTTCTATTAGGAATACTTAAAAATTATTGTCTTAAAACTCTTGGTAGTTAACACTTTTTGTTGCTTTTTAGTTCTTGCAGAATTATCAGTGGTAGCTCCTTTGAAATTTCACATTTACTTGGGAACCAACCAGATTGAGAAAAATGCTCTTGTCAGGCAACTCAGGACAATTAAAATCTCAGTTTGAGATGTGATATTTAATTACTTACTGCCTAGAAAAGCTTGTAAAACAAATTTAATTACGTGCATCAGACAAGCCGATGGCCTCCACTTAAAATCCTGTGTACATAGGATGACCTGTGTGTCTGGCCTGAGATTGAACAGAGGAAAAATATAAAAGCACAAGTTTTCTCCTGCACGTCACCAAGGAGCAGCTGTGCTCTATACTTCCCTGGGGAAGCAAATGCATTTGCTGTCTGCCCCACAGTCATGATGGAGAAACCAAAAGAGAAATTTAACCCAGGTAGAGGTTGAGATGAGTCAAAGGGCTTCTGACCACAGGAATACTGAGTTCAGTGCTCTGGCTGAATAGATGTGCTATGCTCTATCTGCCAGATACATCACAATAATAGTTACTAGCAGCTTTATTTTCATGCTATTGTACAAAAAGAAGCCTGCTGTTGAATTATAGTGATGAAGATGGATAGTTTAACTGCTGATGGCTTCTCATGATAAGGAACTAAATTTAGGTCTTCACGTGTCTTTGCAGGAGGGAGTGGGTTGTTCTTTTGTTTACCTCCATGCTACAGGATTGCATTGCAATCCATAAATAAACATGCTTGCCCAGGAGGAACATCTATAAGGCATAAGCACAGTGTGCTTGCCTGCAGCTTCCTGTGGAATTGGACTGTAGACAAGGAGAAGGTGGTTTGAAAAGATCAAAGTAGACATTTTTTTAGGGTGTCAAGAAAGAAAGTACATCATGGGAAGTCTTTGTGTACAGAACTGGAATGAAAACATTGCAATGAATGCCAAAACACAGACAAGTCCCCCAGATAGTGGTCTGGGAATGGGAGAAGGAATTATGTTATTGCAGATTCAGGGCCAGCAGCTGAGGTTGGAAATGTGCACCAGTGTTTTTCGCTTTTGCTTTCTGCTAAAGTCCTGGTTCAGGTCTCCTGTGCAAGGATCTGACTCCCAGACTCAAGCCGATGCTGTGGGGGGAGCTGCAGCATTTGCCCCTCCCTGGCAGCAGCTTTGCTCCTGTGTGGGAAATGGAGCCCACTAGCCAGGGCTGTTGAAAGCACATCCCTGCTCCTTGGCTGCTTCACTTTGCAGCCTGGTGTGGAAATGAAAACAGTGGTTTATGTTACACTGTGTCACTTTATTGTATGTACTTCCCAACCTCATTTTATATTGAATTAACATATAGACCTTATGATTTTATTTTGGCATTAAATTAGCCAGCAATATATATGCCTTGCCTGAAAGATGAACAGCTACCTACCAGCGTTGTAGATGTTTGCTTGTCCTTGTAACTGATTGAATTCCAGGAATATATACACTGTGAGAAAGAGATAAAACCCTGTAGAGTTAGTGTTGCTGCTCCTAACATATCTATAGTGTTCATGAACACACACAGGAAAAATACATACAAAGAGATACATATGCACCTAGGAAACTGCAGGTTTTCCTTGTAATTCTGTATTGCATGTTCCTGTCCGTATATGTATGTATTCCCTAAAAAATGCAAATTCCTTTTCCCCAGTGTTAAACTGCTTGATCAAAACTCCTTATCCATCACTACAGAAGATGGAGATACATATTATGGAGAAACCAAACTGCACAATAAAATACTGCTACAGATCATGTGCTGCAGGTGTTGCTTCTTTTTTTACAAGAAGGCAAGGATAACTGTGGCGTTACCTAGTAAGGGTAAATAACAAACCTTTTTTTCGCTGAAATTTACTTAGATTGATTTGCAGGGGAAAATAGAGCAGTAGGAGTATAGTGCTAGCATTTTTGAGAGTCATACATGGCAGTTCATTGTTATAGCTGGAAGTTGTTCTCTGTATGTCCTGTCGTCTGCATAATTTTATTGTGCCTGTTGATGCTCCCTCTTTATAGTGATTCTGCTTTAAATGAGCTCTGCAAAAAAACTTGCTGTCAGGTCTGGGAAATATAATGCAACACCTTAATTTTCTGTATTACAAAATGTTCTGAAATGCTTTCATAGGGATCCCAGTTTGTGCATTGAGTCAGCTGGAGTAATTAGGGCGTGATGCAATTGTTTCTTTATGGGCCTGAAGCCATCCCAAGAACCACAAAAGCTGATTTCTTCCTTGTGAAAGGTTGCTTTAACCCTTGGCCAGGTGGATGTCATGGGCTTTGTTCAAACATTTTGAGTTTTGAGACAAATGAAATCGCAAGATCTAAAATTTACTCAGCTCACAGGACTGCAGATCAACATGCGCCTCTCAATATTTAGGAAGACCAAACATTGTTCAAGGAATGTGATTTTGGGTTGGGTTTTCTTTTGCTACAGAATGATAAAAATACCGTTCACAGTATTCTATTGGATGAATCAGAATCTGAAACTATTTATTTTGGCCAGCCTAATATGTTGTTATCCTCTGTCTTCCTTCTGGAAAATTTTGGCCTTTTCACTAGTTCAATTCCATGAGGAGCATTATTTTGGACTGCTGAGAAGAAGAGCAAAAATCTGCAAGGCTATTTTCTCTCAGATGGTAAAAGGAAGTCAGTTATAAAGTTGATGATTTGTGCTATGTGCTGCTTCTTGTTATGATTACAACAATTCTGCATTTTAAGAGAATTTAATAAACTGTGTTCACAAGCACACTTTAAATTTGGATGTTATGTTTCTAAACACTTGCCTGCTCTCACTAAGGTAGCATGAACTGTTGCTGGTCTTTCTCTCTGACTATTATGGAAAAATAATTTTGAAAATTGAAAGGTGCTTTGGGGGGTTTTGAGTTTGCTTTTACTTCAGAAGATCTCAGACAGGTTAATGGAGAGGTTTTTGCAGGTTGTCGATGTAGAAGAGGTTCATGCACATTTAATATCTTTTCTCAGAAGCCTGCGGTGATGATTTTAGGTTCTGATTTCTTTTATGAATGCTTGAATTTATCAACTAAAGGCAATGCATTTACTCTCTTTGCAGCTCTGTTCCTGCCTTTGGCTATTGAGGTGTAGGAAGGATGTGTTATAGTGATCCAAATTCACATCCAATTTTAAGCTGTTATGTCAACATTTTTGTTGCCTTCTGTGTAAGTATTCATGCTAAATCTTCCATGCATGGAGTGGGAAGGAATTATCTCTCCTACTTTGCACACATAACTTGCACATTTTTGATTTTTCTCTAAAAAGGCAGGGAGGATTTGTTGGATACCTCTCTCCAAAGATTTGAATGGCCAGTTACTTAAAAATCATTTTGTGACCCAAGATGCAGGCATTTTTATGCTGTCTCTGAATACATCACTAGCTCAGATAAAAACCTGACCTGAATAGACATGTGCCAGAAATGTATCACCAGAGACTGAAGCCTAAATAATGGGAACCCATTGAGGGCTTTCACTTTCTTCTTTCTTTGTTTTTCTAATTAGCCAAAACCTTCTTAAACTACATAATTACTAGCAAATAGTGTGTGTTATATCAATTTATACGTGAATAAATACATGAAAATTCAAACAAATAAGGGTCTTCTCAAACCTCACATATAGAATATTCTGACATAAAATATTTTTGTAGAAGCATTTCATCCTTTTTCTATTTCATGCTCAAGTCAGATTCTCCTTCAGCAGGCCTGTATTTGTTATTGATTTTGTTTAATTTTCAACTTTGGACCCAAGCTGTTTAAACAGATTACTCCCTGCTTTTATCTGAGTCAACTTCCTCATGCTTTCATCAAAGCAAAAGAGATTATTTGACTTTCTGTCTCATAACACAGCATTACAGGAGAGTCATATGTTAAGTGACAGTGATAGATTCTGCATTAGGAAATTGCTGTTCTGTCTCCATGTAAGTCTCCTGTAACAGTTCCCCGTCAAAGACATAAAAAAAAATCTCATTTTTATTTATTTAGTATTTATTAGTATTCATTACAGTTGTATTTACTTGTAACTGAAGCTAAAACATTTCAGAACTAGATTAGGTGAGAGTGTTTGTACTGGAATAACAGTGTGTAGGCACAATATGTTTGTATCCTGGCACTGATCCTGTACCTTAACTTCCTAGGCACACAATATTTGTGAACTGACTAATACCTGGCAGTAGAAGGACACTTTCTCTTCAGTCTGACTTGCAGTGTCATTGTGAGATTTAATGGTAACTAGCACCAGCACACACTTCCAGACAAATTATGTTTTCTGATGGGATCAAAACCTCTTATCCTCCATGTCTTATTTATAAGAAGTTTAAGATGGAGATAGCAAGTTGAGTAGGTACTCAATTGACTAAATCTGTGGAAAATACTTGAAATACTCTGCTGGGAACATACAAAACTCTGTCTGTATTTACCTTTCAATTGTCTCTGCAGGAACAGTTGGATTATAGGTGTAGAATAGGGGTTCCCTCAGCAGGCTAATCAGTATGGACAACAGCAGGTGCTTTGGAGATACAAAGCATCATCAGGGATTTTGGTGTTGTCTGACTGCATGTGCATCTCTTTCTCTGAGCTCTCTTGGTGCTCCAGGCTGAATATGTGAAGTGATAAAATACCATTGTAGGTTCTAAAGACAGCTTTTCCTATAGAGGAACTATAGATATTCCCTATCTTTATGTAAACTGTGGTAAAAGTCTGCAGCAAATGACATCTCCCTGACACAGTCTCAATGCTCGGCTGAGCACCCAGGGAAACTCTTCCAGGGCTTTCATGCAGGAGGCACATGACTCCTTGTGAGCTGTGCAGATACCTTAACTCCCTGATATGGTCAGGCTTCTCTTCACATTGTTGTCTTTCTGAACAAACAGTACTTTATACAGAGACCTCGGTGCCATCAGCCTGGAGAGAGCAGCAGTGCAGGTGATCTCATGCTGCCTGCACTAAACCCCAGAAGCCCACCACAGATTTATCCTCCAAATATGGGTCAAGGATTTCTCCCTGTCCTGGGAGGCCTGGATGGCTTGGACTGGACCCAAGTGAAGGAGGGAAGTGCACAGAAACAGGAGCTGCAATAAACTCAGGAATGTACGGAAATAAAACATACTAGTCTGTTTAATTTTTTCAGGTTAGCCACTTCAAAAGAGCTGCTGCAAATGATCAAGGCACTTGCATCTATTGAAGGAGTGTTTCTGGTATGGCTCAAAATTGAATACTAATTGGTTGTATTTCTGTAGGAAAATCAGCCCAAGCCTGAAATTGCTATAGTACTGAAAGATAATGTGCCTCGGCATTTGCTTAGGCGGTGTGTAATCTAACATATGGACACACTGCAGTCTTACTGGCAACCTGCAGTAGCTCTAGATGTACTTCCATACAAAAATGAAGCAGCACAGTTTTGGTAGTAGTTATGGACACCTATACATATATGATGATAATTACTTTTCATAATTATATATTTCTCAGGCAAGATAGGGAATAAAAAGCAATAATACTAAAATTAGAATATCAGTCCTGACATGGATGTTGAATTGTTTTTCTGACAGTGGTCAATAAACAAGTTAGGAAGTAGCTAAGGTTTTTGCTGGCCAAATTAAGTCTGGCTAAGTTAATCTCAAGTGACATGTGTTTATTCTCCATAGCATCTCTTTACTGAAAGTCTTGTGTATATATTGAGAATGAGATATTAAAGGACTGCAGGCATTTTGTATTAGTATCAACGATTTATGTATTTTTGTGATTTTCACCTATACCATGTAATGGTATATAAAAAAGAATAGCAAATGTGATCATAATGATCTGAACAGGCTCACTCAATGATATACAGCTACCTTCCTATATTTTTGCCAAAGCTTTTCTCTAATATAAATGCCTAGAATCTTATTAAAAATCTGATCTCATTAGGTACACGATCAGTATTAAAATAGTGTATGCTAAATCTCAGTCATTTAGAAATGATCTGTACATGAAAAGATTAAATGAGGGGCTCACCAATTAGTATAAATGTCTTAGTGGAACAAAAAGTGACTTCAAAGAACTTGATTGTATATTTGAGTTTTCTGACTTTTTTTTCTTTTTTTTCTGATGTACTACCAATACTTTAAACTTTTTTTGCATAATACTGGAATATTTGAAGCATCTTCTATCACTTTGGTGTGCAAACCAAATGTAAGGGGAAGAATTGAAACATTTAAAAATATTTTGAAACAATCTCTTTTTAGTTTTTAGAGATGAAATTATTGACAATTAAATGTAAAGTCTTAGGCTGTTTTTGGTCTTCTGCTGCACCACTATTTGTTCTTAGCTGTGGAGTGAGATGGAGTTTTATGCAGCATTTAATCCTGTTACCCACCCCATGGTGTATTGTGAGCCTTCCTATGAAAACTCTGTGATTGTGTCTGTGTCCAATCATCTCTGATCACCTTTGCAAGATGTTTTTGCCCATATTGCAGTCAAATGGTATCAGCCAGTGATACAGAGTCCAGTAAAACTTGAATTCCATCAAACTGGCAAAAATCTGGAGCCTCAAGTCCTGCACAGGAAGGTCCCTCCATCACATGAGGAATACTCCAGTCTCAGGCTGCTTTAGTCCAAGGCAAGTAATCTTGGAGCAGCTGGCATTTCCAGCTTCCAGTCCTCCTCCTTTCAGTTGTCCAACATCTGGCAACCAAAAAGCGTTTTATTAAAAAGTAGCATTAGAATAAAGTCACATGCTGTGTCAGGGACAGCTGGGAAAGAAAGCAAGTATTGCATCCTCCTGTGTGCAACATCCCTGTGTTGTGGCCTGGTTTTCCTAGTAAAAGATGCAGCCTGGTTTTAAATTTGGATTATTTTGGTGGTTTTTTTTTTAACAGTGGTTCTTAGTTTCCACAGAAATTTAAGCAAACTGAAGCTTGTTTTGGCCACTCAGCAAGAGGGACTGCATAATTCAGACATAAACCTTTTTCACTAGGGCACTGCAGAGTGAAGATATCCATCAATTCCTTATCACTGCTAAACCTCTTTCTGTGTTCTGCTAGAGTAAGAAGCAGGGAAAGAGCAGTACATTAAAGCAAATGGTATATTTTTGTAATACCATGTGTATAAATATTGCTGCAGTGATGGTGGTTTCCATATTAAGTGCCAGCAAAAGTTTTTTGAACTCTACTTCAGAGCTGTAGGTCTAAAAATGCATGGTAAGGCAAAAAGGTGAATAAGCCATTTAAATGGTGGGACTTTGAGTGGGGAGTTGAAGGGGAGCGGGGAGGGTCATAACCACAGATTCATATATTGCTGTGGGAGCAGAAAGGGGCCCAGATGTATTTAAAAAATAACTTATAAGGACAAAAGGGTTTTTCTCCATCCCAAGCTGTATCAAATTCATCCCTCTTTAGCTTTTGTAGGTCTTCCAGCATTTTTAGAAGCCATTGTTTTATGGAAAATGTAGCTATGTATAATGAGTGTATATGATAAACTTATACAAAATTATGTCATTTTCAAAGACAGGATAAAAGCCATTACTGCAGTAAGAAAACACTTTTCTATCAACTCTAATAATGTTTTCCACATCTATCCATTTGAAAAAGAAGTGAAATGTATCAGCATGAGGAAGCTGTTCATACTGGTTCCCAGCTGTGGATATGTCAGTGGAGATAAATTCATGTCCTCAAATATTACCCTTTCCTGAGTACCAATTTGCACACACCTCAAATTCCACTTTGACAAAACTAAAGCTTTCCAAGGTGTTCATCTGCTCCCTCAGCAAGGTTTTGAGACTTCCCAGTGTTTGTACAAGGAGGTTCAAGGCCTATGTGACTAAATAAAAGTAGTCCAGCTGCTGTAAATAGCAGCTTTTCTTTGCCTTTCTTTCGGAGGAGTGGAGGTCAGGCATATACATTTATTTTCTTTACTGGTGCAGTTTTTCTGTGCCCTTCCAGCCCTGTTCCTCTCTGCTGCCCAGCTGGGTTGTTAGTGGCTGATGGCTGAGGAACAGAATCTGCCTTTCTGAGCAGAATTTGCCTTTCTGATCATACTGGTGGGTGCACTTTGCAGAAACCTTCCAAAGCTGGAAGTCTAGCTGTTATCCTTGAGTCACTTTTTCATAATATGTACCAAATCTGAGTAGGCTTTCATTCAGTTTGGAGTCTAGGCATGAATTAAATATCCCTTCTATCAGATTTATTTATCCCTCTGCTTAGAAAATTGGGAGGAATATCCTGCCTCTTCCCTCAAACCATCATGTTCAAGAGTTTAAATGAAACATTTTTGTGCAGGTGTATTTTCTAGAAAGAGGAAAAAACTCTAAGGGTTCTTTATTTATTTATTAAATTCATGTCACCCTAAAAACATGTTTGCTTTTGTAAAAGATATGTTTATATGAATGTACACCTTCTTGGTGACTTCCACAGGGTAGGATCCTCTGTGCTTTTGCATCACATACTGTACCTTGCCGAAATTACCTCTGGGTGGTTGTAATGCCAGCTTTCCATTAACTAACGGACTATAAAAAATTTAAATAAAATGCCTTTGGGAATAGTAAATGACAAACTTCTCTGAATGTGAGCCTTGCAGCCCACTCTCCTAGAAGAAGCACCTGCAATCTGGCTTTATAGCTGATACACAGCTAGTTGGCAGACAAAAAACTTGCTAGGATTTCAATTTACAGCCTATGATACATAGGATCCTTTCTTCCTTGTAATGCTTTAAATTGAAATTGAATTTTAAATTAACTTGACACTGTGCTGTTTTCAAGTCAGATAAATAACTGTGTTCCTTTTCCTTTTCCCATAATATATTTGATAGCTTACTATGAAAGCTTTTCCTGAATTGATATTAAAATTATACATTTGCCTGTCCTTACTTTCCTTAGGAAAAAGAAAGTGAAACATAACCATGTAGCTTTAAGAAGTATTGTTTGCACTTTGACAATTATATAGTTTCATAGTTTAGGAATTTGCCAGTTTTATTTCTGTTGCTCACTGTAAGAGCTTGTGGTTTATTTCTGTGTTTTCTCACAAAGCTTTGGTCAAACAGTGGCCTTCAGGATTATGTTCTTTGAGCCATCATGCAAGTAGGTAACTTCCATTTACTTTAATTCATCAGAAGACCCTGTTCTTCCCTTCAGTGTCCCATTTACACCTTCACAGTGTTAATGAAACAATGTGTCAACATTGTTTTGGAGTGCCTTTTTTTAAATGTATTTTTGCATGCTTGCAATTTTTTTACACGGTGCAGGTGTAAATGCTTGTAAAACACACCAGGTAGGTACACTGTGGTCAGTGGTGTCTTAATTTGACACTTGGTAGCATAAATCTTTTTTACACTTGATAGATGATGCCAACAGGAACAGTATTATAGAAGAGCTGCCTTAAAAAACGGTGGATGGATTCAAAGTGTTTTACAGAGAATTAAATAAATACCCATGTTTCTGAATGTGCTGTGTAGTAAAAAGAAGGACTTTTGCAGTAGAACTGCTGGTGGTTTGTTTTTGTTTTCCCTGATTCTCACACACTTAATTGAACAAACCTTTCTCATCAAACTGTATCTCTAAGAGCTTACACCGAAGGACATACAGTGGCAGAATTTACAATGTTAGCATGCTGAGCAAAATGTATTTCTTCTGTTCCTGGTAAAAATATGCCTAACACTATGGGTCCCTGTGCCACCCACTATGGGTGTAGCTTAAAATAAGGTATTGAAGTACATCCCTCCCTCCCTTTTTCCCCCAGGAAAGCATTCTCCAAACAGCTCCCATTTTATACCTTCTGGCTTTCAGCAAGGCATTAGCATTCCAGAAAGAGTTTCACCAACCCCTAGGCTTTAACTGTGGTCAGGAGACAGGCAGAAGGAAAAGCTACCAAACACTTTCCCTGTTAGGCTTGGGTCTTGAATTGTAACCAGGGGCTTTTGGGACTGCATTGAAGAGCGCTGCTTTTCTTGCCTACGCTTTCCCTAGTCCCTTGTTTTCCAATACCAGTATGACCAAAAATTGTTATTTTTTTTATAACCAAGCACAATGAATAAATATTTGGAATATTTCATATCTCTGAATGCTTTAAGAAAGGAGAAAAAGCATACCTCTGCCTTAAACATGAGAAGAAGTTACACAAACCTCCCCAACTCAGACAGAAATTCTACTAGGGGAAGGAAAGCCACATGAAATTGGAAAGTTGTCATTTTCTCAAGTAAGAGTGAAATACCAGAGCCTTAGTTTGGGTGCTTTTCACTGTTCATAGTCTGGTCATCTCTTCTCTCTGCCCACCCTGACCCCCACAGTCCCCCAAGGTATTCAAATGGAAAAGCTTTCTTTCTGAGGTATTTGCACAAAGAAGGCATTTGGCAGCTGGTGAGATTTCTTCGAAAAACATCTCGGTGTGCTATGAATCCTTCCCCAGAATGTAGCTAAACATGCTGAGAAAGGACTCCTGCTCCATACCCTGTGCAGTTCTGGTCCTTTGGGTGGACACTGTCACTGCACATTCTGGACCATGTGCTTGAGCATACCCAGGCATATTTGTTTGAGTCTCTGCCAGCATATATGCCAAAGAGATTATGCTACGTCTTTCATCCCAGGGAGAAGAGAGCCTAAATGGGTTTATTGTGGAGTTTTTATTCACTCTGTCATTTCTCCCTTCTCTATAGTTCATTGCTAGACTTCTAATTTTTCCCGACAGCAGTGCACACCCCTGCAGCTGGCCCTGCATAATGATTCCCTCCTCCTAGAGTGACAAGAGTGGATGCATAAATCTACTGCCATCAGGGTGCCTCTGTTAGCAGACACTGCCCCCTCTCCCCCCTGGAAAAAGATCTGTCCCCTCCCCAGCACTCTCATTTACCACCTACTATTTTTGCCTGCTGAGCCAAGATGGTGCCTGTGACCATTATCCTGCCTATGCTAAACATCAGGAAATTGGACAAAAATACTTTTTTTTTTCTTCTAATGATAACTATTACTGAAAATTGGAGTGCCTTTGGCAATTGTATTTGATGCAATCATTGCAACAAACAGCAACCAGGTCCTGTGAAAAGCAAGGGTGGACTGATCATTTGAGTTAGGAGCTGGAGAGTGAGAAGGACTGTCAGAAGCAAGAATTTTGACCAAAATACAGGTATTTAGGAGGTCTTAAGTTAGAGGTCCCCTTGTTCTCTGAGGCCCTGTATTAACTCAAAATGATTGCTTTGAACTATTGGGTAAGGGCAGTAATGTCAAATCCAGGGCTTCCCAGCTGCTGAACTTATCAAGCACATTGAGAGTTTATAAATCAGACTGGACTTGTGAACCCTTTACAAAGTACTGTTTGAAAATCTCTTCCTTAGCTCTCCATCCTCAGCTATAGCACTGGAATATTGCAGCTGGCTAAAAATCACCATAAGACTATTACAAAAGGCAGCAATCTCTGTTCCTGTTCTGAAAGAGGCATTAGGTGAATGTGCAGTGTATGGCAAGAGCTTCATCATTCTTTACCAGCAGCAAAGGCATAGGTAAAGGCCAACCCCTTTCATCTTCCAAGAGTCTAATCCACAAAGTACTAGATTTCTCCAGTAGGTATTTGGTGTTAGCAGCATGCTGATATCTCATATTCATAGGTGCTTTTAAAGTCAAATTATTATTTTTCTTCGGCTACAAGTATTTGGCAGTTTCCTCTGACACTGTCCTTATGATGATTCATACTGCAGTTATTTTGAAGAGATGGATAAACTACAATTGTTTATATACAAACAGAATATGCCATTGGCTGCCAGGAAACAATCTCACTAATATTTGACTTGTTAGGTTGCCTCGTGTTTCATGTTTTTGCTCAGAGAGAGCAAGCTTAAAATTAATTGCGAAGAATTTCTTTCTTTCTGAGTGTGTTCAAAGCTAGTGGTATTTTCTCCTCTGTAGATGTTGGCAATTGATTATAAAATGTCAGAGGTGTTAACAGTGTCAGTGACCTTCATCTGTACAGTTGGAATAATAGGCAAGACTTGCTTTAGGACACCCTGCCACTGCTGACAGGTTTTGTTGCATCTGCAGCCAACTGTATCATTAACGAGGAAAAAAAGGGTGGATGAGGGAGTGTGGATTGTAAATGTAAGAGTATCACTCCACTAAATTTACTTGAAAAATGATCATTTTTTGTGTCCAATGCCATTTTGTACTCTTCATGATTTTCTAATTAGGCCTGGAGGGCTGTGGATCCAGGCTTTGATATGAGCAGTATCGACTGTCCTCTTTCCAGAGAAGAGAACAAAGCTTTCTCACTGTGCTGCTGGATGCTAACTGATGAACTGGTTTTTCTACCATGCCTTGGTTACTGCATATAATTACGAATCTCACTCTTGTGACTTCATGTGCAGAACTGCATCCTTTCAGTAGATCTGCCTGCCAGCTGCCCGTCATGCACAGCTATTCCCAGGATCCTTAAATTTGTCTTTGCATGTCAACTGTTCCTATTTAAACAATGAGCTTTGAAGCAAACTATGGGCATGCTGAAGAAAAAGCTCTCCACATCTAACAACAGTCTCTTTTAGACTCTGTTTGAGGCTAAGGCTCAACTTTAAAAGTGGTCATGGTGTTTATTTATTTGAAATAATTTTATTAGAAAAGAGAAGTACCTGTGATTCTTGAAAAATGAAAGAAGAATATGTATCCACTTGCTGAGTAGACCTATGGGAGTGCTTTTCTGAGGGGATTACCCCTTTCTTGTCTCAGTGTTCCCTTGCAGCAGAAGCAGAGATAGAGTCTGATGGCCAGTGTGTTGCTGGGATTAAGAGAGAAGGCATCTACAGTTCTTGGAGAAGGTGGAAGGGAGAAGACAGTGGTGGCAGAAGTGTCACAGCAACAGGAATAAGGCTCAGTTAGATTTGAGGAGAAATTTCCAACCCCATATGGCATTGGCACCCTAATGATGGGAAAAGTCTGTTTATTTTTTATTTTAATATCTTGTCTTTATGGCATTTTACAACTGGAACTCCTGTACACTCCCTGGATATCTTATCTATTAAATAATGTCTCTATTCCTCTCTGCTGAGAGCAGGTACACAGAGAAACAGAAAAAGATCTTGCTGCATTGCACAAGGTTTTTTTGTTTAGCATTAATCAAGAAACACACATGCTTAAGAATTTTGGGGGGCAAAAAAGCCTCGGAATATTTACCTTCCAAGAGACTCTTTGAAAAATCAGCTCTGTACTGTGGAGTAAACCTGTTGGCCGGGGAAGAGGTTTGACACATGGACATGATGGAGGCAGCTGGAGCTCAGGGCCGAAAAGTGGCTGTGATGATCCACAGGAGATGTGGGCTGTGCATGACTCCATTGGCACTGGGAGGTGTCACTGGAGGGTGGTGCTGGCAGGGAGAGGTGTGGACTGTGCAAGGGATTCCGATGCTTTC
This sequence comes from Eopsaltria australis, assembly GCA_034509425.1. NCBI lineage: Eukaryota > Metazoa > Chordata > Aves > Passeriformes > Petroicidae > Eopsaltria > Eopsaltria australis. Next base: position 1,322,796 of record JAVTVJ010000452.1, on the reverse strand, counting down.
ACTGCTGACGGCTGTGTGGCATGAGAGGGGATTTAAAACAGAGTGTCCTGCCTTCAGAATCACAACTAGAAAATGTATTACTGTAAAGCTGGAGTTTCTTCTACAGGAAATAACACCACTGTCTTTCACCCCCAGTTCCTTCTTTTGTGTTACCTTGTGGAGGACTTAGGATACATTCTCCTAGTTTTCTTACCAGGCTAGTTTAACCTATATGCATTAAATCCTTTCAGTTTGTGACATGTGACAAGAAACTTTTGATAATTTAAGACTGAAATAACTTTTGAAGAGTTTTCATGTATAAAATGCATATAGATTTGGACTGTTGAAAGGTTCCTTGTTGGAGAAGATGTATACAGTAAGAGTGGTGGCAAACATGAAATAAAAGGTTGGCTATGTTTTTGAAAAGCACAAACTAGTCTTTGTTCCCTTTGGAAAAAATCATAGGATTACTTGGTTTGGAAGGGACTGCCAGAGGTCTTGTAGTCCTGTGGCTCAAATCACAGCTGGTAGGATCAGCTAGCTCAGAATATATAAAGTATTTAGCAGTCAATTCTGTATAGCTCAAAACTAAGAATATGGTCATAAGTTTCTTGGGATTTCTGAAAAAAAACCAAAATGATTGTAATGTATCTCCTTTGTCTTCATCTTTCAGAAGTTTAAAAAAAAACCCAGGGAGGCTCAAGCTTTCCTGGTTCTTTACTATGCATTTCCTTTTATTTTTAGATAGAAATAAAAATTTAATCAGGCTAAACCTTACTTTCCATACTCAATTATTCCCCAGAAAGTTTAAATAAGTGTAGATGTAGGCTTTTCAAGAATATGCCCCTAGAAGCTAATTTCTGAAGCAAAACGAAACTGGAAGGTGACATTGCTTTTGAAAATTGAGCCTTAATAAAGGGCTTCATTTAGTCATCCATCCTTGAAAATGGATGGTGAAATATGTAAGGATTGAGAGGAAAAAGGGAGAAACAGAGATACAAGAGAATGATACCAAATGAAAGCACAATGTAATTTAAGTCCTTGGTCAATGTCCCTATTTGAAATTAGTCCTGGTTGGTTTGGTCACCCAGCTCAAAACAAAATTCTTACCATAAAGTGTTTTTACCATAGTCTGGGCTTTGGCAGGTTTGTCATGGGGCTACTGTTATCTTCTAGAAGAGTGGTCCCTCTAAAGGAAAGTTAGGATGCTCTGCAGGTATCTTTCTAGTGCTTTGTGTGTCCCCAAAGTATCTTGAGAGGGCACCTGCAGTAAAGAGCAGAGGACCATGCTGATCAATAATGGCAGCTGCAGTGAGTGTCCCCTGCTGTAAGGCTGTGTTGAGTCTCCAGCAGCCAGGCAGTGTGAGCATCCCTCACTGTGCCTGGCGTGTGGAATGCGGTGTCACACCTGCACTGTGGGAGCTGAGCACCTCTTGTTGTTGTTCCAGGTGCGAAGAGTGAGGGGGACAGCCCAGGGCTCAGTTCTGAGGCTCAGCGGGTACCCCCAGGAGCACAGCTGATCAGGAGTGACCACTGACACCGCCTTGTCTCCCCTTGAAACCCCAGAAGAAGTGGGTTCTTTTTTCTCAAGCTGCGGTGTGCACAAAGATTTTTCATGTGAATTTTCTGTTTTCAGGTAAGCTCATTTTTCCTTCTTTTTTAATACAATAGAGTTTTCTAAATGCAAAATTATATTCTGGTTTTCTAGACAAATTTGTTGCTATTTATCAAGACTTTCAGACATTGCTGGAGCATTTAATAAGTGTTTATTACTACTAATGGAGATAAAACTTCTAGGAGTCAGTCTTGCAAGAGGCATTAAAAATTAGCAAAGGGGAAAAAAAGCAAGAGTAGCTTGGCAGAGGTTCTGTATTCATAAACCTATTTATAGATGGTGTGCTGAGTAGAGGAGCAGGTTTGTGCCTCTGCCAGCAACATGCTGCAGCCTACTGCTGTGCTAGTGCTTGCCCTAATTTTGCACTTACATTCTGAGTCTCCCAGGGGATGCTGAGCAGCTGTGTGGCTGACCTGAATCTCAGAGGTGTGTGGGTTTGACTGTGACTCTGAGGATGATTGGAGAGATTCGATCAACTTCCTTTCCAGGACTTGTTCACATTGATTAGCATGTGTTGGCTTGGGAGGTTTCTCAGAAACCAACATGTACAACCTTCTTCTTTATTGTCAAGTGGCCAAAGAGATCTGAAATGAGATTGAGAGAGGGGTTGCACAAACATGGTTCTAGATCTGTTCTTCAGTTGCAAAGTGGTTTAAATGTGTTTTGGCAGCTTTCTGGGTGCTGGAGGCGCTGCCACTGAGAACTCTGGTCCCAGCCTAATGCAAGCCTGGAGGGGAAGGAGAGAGGCTGAGATCCTGTGTGTCACCTTCCTCACAGTTCCCAGTAATAATTGTCCATAGACTGAATTTTTCGGAAGATAACACTTAGCCTTTCCAGCAAGAGAAACACGTGTCTCCTGCCTGGCACCAAACAAAAAGGAAACAGTGGGAGGGCAAAACAAAATTTAGGAAGAGCCAAGTTAAGGAAACAAGTGTATTCTAGTGTTTAACTAATATCGGGCCTTATGCCAGTTTGGGAGGGGTTTTGTTTAGGTTTTTTGAGTAGTTTTTGGTTTGGGTTTTTTTGGGGGGGGAGTGTTGTTTGTTTGTTTTGGATGCTTCTGTGTTTTATTTTCCCTTAAAAACAAATGGAGAAAGGAAGAATCAAAATACTGTTTTGCATGCACTATGCTGCAGAGCAAATAAAAGTAAAGACAGCTGTTCTAAACGAAAATGTACATTCTGCCTTCACACACTCATTTATGTACCTAAAATCGTGATTTTTTGAAATGTAGGAAAAAGCATGAAATCACACAGAAATAGCCACTATTTAAGCTTATTTAGAATTGCACATCAGGAAAGATGAGTATCACTGAGGAACAAAGGTGGGTCCTGTGGGGGATTCGAATGTAAGAAATGGACTCACTGAAAGCAAGTAATTGCAGAGTAATTTTGCTGTGGAATTTTAAACCAATTATGTGAATAACAGAGCATATGTTCTGAAAGTAGCCAGAAGTGGTTTTTTTTGTGGGTATAGCTAGCATAGTTCCAGAAAGCCTCTGCCTGGCCAGGGTTAGTGCTCCCACAGCTGAGGCAACGTGAGTGCTTGCGTGTTTGGCTGTACATCATTGTCTTGCTGAAAATCAGCCTTTCTCAATCTGCCTCTCCCATGGTAAATCTTCCCAAAAATGTACATAGGTGTGTCGGATAATACCTAGTGCCTCAGCTTGTTTCTATGTCTGACTTGAAAGTCTGGTGTTCAGAAGGTGCTTGATCTTACATTTTGCAATTATTAAATGTTTTGATAAGCTGCATCAAACTACATCAAATTTTACTGAAATTGCTACAAGTTTCACGTAACAGGACTGATTAAAGGTGTTATTTCAAGAAGCTTCCCCTAATCTAGTTGTTTCTTGAGCTCTGTTCTTTTGAAAGGGAGATTTGCATCCTTTTGCTTTTTAATACAACGACACAAGTACTAAAAATCCACTATCAGCAGTTTGGCTTGAGCACCAAGGCATGTGGCTTATTGCTCTCCAGAACATGGAGGATATTAAATGTGGATATTAATTTTCTTCTTTCCTCCATCACAAAAAAAAATAGAAATGCTCACACGAGAAGGGGAAAACAGTTTATGGGATTCTTTAGCATTGCCTTTCGTAGCATGCAATTGGGAATTTTGATGCCTAGTGGATATGAAGTGTTTCCTAATGTTAAATGTATATAAATAAGTATAAATCATGTTGGTTGGGTGTTTTTTCGTTTGTTTTTTTTTTCCTTTTACAACCGTTAAAGCACTTACGTGGTAGCACACTTGACAAGTGAAACAAAAACTGTGAGATCTCTGCTAAACTTTCTTTTGTTTCTAGGAGGTTTCAACAAATCTCCTTAATCTTTGAAATTTTCTCTTTAAATGGGTGGCCAGTGTAAGCAGTTCTGCAAATTCTGAAGTTGTTCAAGTGAGCATAGCTGCAAATCTGATTCACTTGTGTGGCACTGAACTTCACATGTAAATCATGCTTCTAGTAAGCCAGTATTGTGCTAGGAGGTGCTAATGGCTGCCATCAATCAGGGCTGGAAAAAGTTGTTCTACTCTTCTCCCCCAGACTAAATGAGACAGCAATTAAATGCCCTTTTGTTGCGTGATAGCTGAGACAATGGAAATCAATGTCCAAAGCACAAAGCAGAATGGCAAGTCTTAAGTATAAGCTAAGCCATGTGTCCCAAGGGATTGGCATGTTGATTTGCTTACAGCTGAGAGGGTATATGAAAGAAATAACTGGGGAGTGTAGGCAGCAGGAAAAGCAGTAATGCTCCTTGGACTGAAGCCAGAAGGGAATATTTGCTGGGAGACTTCTCAGTGGGGCTGTGCTGCCATGATCTTTCCTCCATGCAACCCAAGCACAGCTCACAGTACAAATTTGATCTGGAATAAGCCCTGGTATAAGATCATGATCAGAAAATAAGGTACCATGTTTATTTGAGGTACATTTTTATGCTGGCCACTCAAGAACGGGCAGTATCTGATCTGGTGAGAAGCCCACTAAAGTAAACTTCACCTTTCAGCTTTTTTGAAAGTGCTTCAGCAGGGAAGATGAGCTTACACTTGACCAGTGCTGTTGCTGCAGTGGTTTAGATCCCTGGAATAGGATTTGCTGCATCCTGAGAACAATATTCCCACCCCCCCTAAATATCATCACATTGTTCCCAAGTGCTTGATAGGTGCAGAGCTTTCTCTTGCATTTCTCCTAAATAAAGTTGCTCTGTAAGGAATCCCAGTTTGTTCATCCATTTCTTGTAGATGCAAACAATGCTTCGAGAGTCTTAAACCACGACATAATCATTAACTAATTTTGTCCAGAGGACATGAAATCACTTAGGTGGCTGAATGTATTTTGCCTGTCTTCTTCCCTCCAGACCTGCTCCAAAGCTCGTTGTGTCAATGGGACACTTCCTTTTGACTCCAGCTCACAATTCTGCCTTGGCTTTATTGCCTTGCTGAAAGGGCCTTGAGTTACACAGGACTGCTTTGTCTTTAATCTGTGTGGGGTTTTTGTTTTTGTTGGGGGTGGTTTCTTCTGCTTTTGTGCAAAATTGTAAATGCATTGAGAACAACAAGCCATTGCATTTACTAATGGCAAAGCACACTGCTGTCATGCAGCTCATATGCTGTTGGCAGAGACTGCAGCTATATGATGCTTTGCAGCAGCTGGGCTCAACTGAGAGAAAGCCTTTTGCAACTTTAAAGCTTGGTAGAAATGTTACAGTAAAAAATTATTTTATTTTTGTGCCTGAAAATTATTGCACACATATGACCAGAGTAATCTGAAATAATACTAGAATTTGATCAAAAGAAAATATATCTGCTTTGAGAGCTCTGTATTCAATTTTTTCTGTGGGGTGCTGTATCTGTTACAGCTCTTTTGAAGCTTGAACAAAAGAAAACCAAACAACCTGTATTAAGAGGTCCACAGAAATCAACAGGCATTAGCAATGGACCCATACAAAACCTGTTAGTTGGTGTTCCTTGTCCTTATTGCTCAGTGATAAGATGCTGTCTTTTCCTTGTGTCCCCATCAGGGAGACACTCTTCAAACTCATCTTCTACTGCACTCACATTTACTCTTTGGCAGTATTGACAGTTGCTCTGGGTGGCACACTTCACAATGCCTCTGTCTTCAAATCAATTCAGGTGTCCACCTTTGATGTTGGCTCTGGTTCTAGCCATGACTTGCACCCCACTTCTGCATTAGGTTCCCCATTCAAGTGAAACAGAGACCCAAGATACCAAGAGCGACTCTATTTGGGCACAGCAATACACTGCTACATTATATACTCTTTTATATTTAATTACTATGTGTGTCATTTTGCATAATCACAATTAGGCTTTTTTAATCTCCTTCTATATTGCAAGCCTTCAGCAGTTCAATGAAGCAGAGCCATTGACTTGTATTTGATGTGTCCATTACCTCCTGCAAATGCTTTGGAATACAATGGAGTAGCATGCAGACTTCAGAGCTGTCATGACAGGTATTAAGAATGTGTCAAATCCCAGTGATGACTGATAACATATCTGTCATTTGTGATGGGATTATTAGGAAGAGGAAAGGCACTAGGAGAAAGATACTCCAGGAAATAAAAAGGGGGGGAGGGGGGGGAGGGGAAGACAAAAAGAGAGAGGATTTACTGTTCTTCAGAGCTGCCTGGTTTAATTAAACCTTGTCTAGTCCACAAACAAATCTATTAACTTTCTGTATGGTTTGGCAGCTTATGCACTTCAATGCTGCTGCAGTAATTCCATGGAATTTACATTTCTCTTTGGTGGATAGTTGCACTGTAGTTATTGTGGCTATGAAGAAGGTTCTTGATCCACCTGTACACCTGCAAGAGTACTGTATTTTTTGTTTTCTAAACAAAAGTTTAACAGAGTACTGTGAAAGAAAGAATTCAGTGGGCACATAAAATATTTTCTGCATGGAAAATTATGTAGAACTGAGAAAAGAGAACAGCCTGCCAGTGCCGTTTGAGTTGCTTCTTTGCAAAAGGAGGATTGCTTTTTTCTTTTATCTTTTAAGCCTGAATGTGTGTCTTCTGTGAGTGTAGAAAGAAGGCAAGCTGAGCTCTGCTGAATGAGTCCAGTGTGCCTAATACACAGACATTTTCAGGTGCTTCAGGCTGAGCGTTAAACACATCCAGGATCTACAAGCAGTTAAATAGTAAGACAAAGGAAGCATCTTGTCCAGCTGCCTTCTGGTATTCAGGCAATGCCAGAACAGAGGTGGTCTGAGTTTCTTGCTGTTAGGATCTTTCTGGTGCAGAAGAATCCCCAGGAGCAGCTAAACACTGTAGTTATCTCATATCACACCTACACATGGAGATCAATTTTGTGGGGCATCAGGAGAGGGGGAGACTTGAAGCTCAGTGGACTGAGACAACGATTCCTTGCTGTCATATGCTCCCTAAAATCCCCTTTCAGCAGGGATTCAGCAGCCTTTGAACAGAGACTCATCACAGTTTATCCTGGTTCAGATTATCCTTTTATCTGCTGATTTATCTTTTATCTTGTATGAAAACAGACTTGGTCTTATCTCTGCCCCTTCCACAAGCACAGCCAAGGTGTCCCTCAGCTCTTTCAGAGTCCCAGCCCATTAAGGAAGCGAAGGTAGTGGAGGTCAGTGCAGTTCCCTAGTGAGCACTTGGTTCCACTGGATAGTTGCTGGAGAGCAGCTGCTGTGTTGGGTGTTCAGCCAGGAGGCACTGGTGGCCATCCCTACTGGATGCTTGGAGAGGAAAGGCTGCTCTGAAGGTGAGAAAAGAACAGTCTTTGGTTTGGGAAGCAGAGATGGAGAGCAGGGAGACCTCTGTGAAGACCAACTGTAGCTCTTGTGTCACGAAGTGAACAGTATTTGATTGATGTTTGAGTGATCATATGTGAGAGATATATAGTGGCCTAGCCAAAAGCCAAATGCTCTCAGGTGGCTTTGAACCCCATTCCTCACTGCCACCAGCAAATCAGCTGACCTACGCTGCCTATGTCTGCCTGATGTCACACAGCACAGGCAGGTCAATTCCACCCTGCTCCAGAGGAGCCCAGTGCTCTCCTCCAGTGGTGTGAGTTCCCCTCTTGGGTGAGGTGACTCCATGCAGCACTGCCAGGGCTGGGGTGGGCAGCCAGGCTCCTGTCCCTGCTGAGCATGTGGCATTGGCTGCGTGGGCACTGAGGGAGTGCAGGCTGTGAGCTGCAGGGTGAGCAGGGATGGCACCATGTGTGTGTGTGTGTGCCTGCAGCAGGATGCTGTGTGTGCACCTGAGCTGCAGGGTGAGCAGGGATGGCACCACGTGTGTGTGTGTGCCTGCAGCAGGATGCTGTGTGTGCACCTGAACTGCAGGGTGAGCAGGGATGGCACCGTGTGTGTGTGTGTGCCTGCAGCAGGATGCTGTGTGTGCACCTGAACTGCAGGGTGAGCAGGGATGGCACCATGTGTGTGTGTGTGTGCCTGCAGCAGGATGCTGTGTGTGCACCTGAGCTGCAGGGTGAGCAGGGATGGCACCACGTGTGTGTGTGTGCCTGCAGCAGGATGCTGTGTGTGCACCGCAGGGGACGAGCAGGCACTGGGACCGTTGCAGCACGCCCATGGGCTCACGCCCTTCTTACCTCATGGAAACTCACTCACCTGTCCAGGCCCTCAGGAAAGACCTTTTATTTTTCCCATCTCCAAATGCACATTCACCCCACCCACAGAGGCTGGCTGAGCAAAGATCGAAGTGCAACCTGAAGCAAGGACACCAGCTTTGAAATGTGATGTATTCCAGCTTAATTAATTTCCCAAGGTAGTAGATCTCTCTCAAGATCCTCATGGCAAGCATCCCAAAATAGTGGTTGGGGAACCCAAGCTGGTTTAGCTTAAGGGATGTTAAAGGAGCCTGATTTTTTTTTTTTTTTTTCTCCAGAAGCTGAACTCAGCATTTCTTCACAGTACCTTGAACTGTACACCCAGAAACCATTAATCATACTATAAAATCTTGGCTCCAACTTCCCCATTTAGTATGAAGGTGATTACCATACCTTTTGTTAACGTTGAGTCTAGCTGGCTGACAGTACCTCTGCTCATACTGCTTAAATTTGGTTTTGAAAGAGGAAGGGCTGTGGGGAATGGTGCTGCAGTGGAGAGCCTTGCTCCACCAGTCTTAGGTTTGGTCTTGGCCCCAGGTAGATGCCACACAGATGCTGATATATATTGGTGATGGGCAGTCCATGGTGCCTACCTTTCCTCCTCAGTGGCAGCCCCTAAGTGAGGACACTGGTGCAAATAGGGACTGCTGGCAACATTCACTGTCTTACTTTTTTTTCCCTTCCCCACAATGCTCTCATTGTGTTTTATATACTCCCATATTTAATAGATTTACATTCTGAATGGATTTTCTGTCCCAAGAAAGACTACAGTAAAGTGCAGATGAGCTTGGAATACTCCCTGAAGAAAGCTATTCCTTCCCTGTAGTCCCTCTCTTTTCCCCAGTTCACTAGATTTTGTCAGTTTAAGAGAAGAAATGGAAACACGTATCTGGGAACTATTGAAGAAGTTGAGTTGAGACTCAGGTTTTTTTGGTTTTTTTTCATTGTGCTGTACATGAAGTGTCCTGAGATAACACAGAAGATTAAGAGGTTGAGGGAGTCACTGCTGAAGATCATTGAACTTTCAATAAAATTCCTTTGAGTGTCCAAGATCAACAGTGCCCTGCATGGTCTCAGTGTGCTCAGTTTTACATATGCTCACATTTAGCTACAGTTCAGTTCTTGATTTATTTTTTTATTTAGTGGTTAGATTAGAACCATACTTTGAAAACCAAACCAAACCATGACTACTATCCAATTTAAATACAAAAGAATATGTTTAACCTGAAAAGAAAAAAACAACTTTGCAAAGCAAGACCTTTGTAACTCTAACTCTTGAGTTCATTGAGCATTTGTATGAAAACTGATTTTCATGTTTGTTTGGACAAAGTAAAACTTTTTAAAAAATTAAAGATATCACAGTGCTTGGTGGTTGCTCTTTGGGGGAGGGGATCTGGAAAGCAAAATATTGCAAAATGATATTTTGCTGATAATAAACAAGCCTAACAGGAGGTCTCTGTTTTGAAAATATGGAACTGCTGACATGAGGATGTTGGAATATTTTTAGTGCTGATAAAGAAAAGCAACATTCATTGGAGTTTTGCTAATCTTGAAGGAAAACATATGTTAAGCTCTGGTTGCTCTGCTCTAGATAGTAGCATTATGGCGTGGATAAGGAAGATTTCTTTCACCTGTGAGTTTCCTCTATTGTTTCCACCTCTAAGAGTTTTGTACTGTATTTAGAGGTGAGGGAATGAGAGAGAAAAAGAGAGGTTTGGTTATAAGGAAAATAGTGTACTACACAAGGGTCTCTGATAAGAGGTGGTGTTTGCAAATTGAAATGTTGCAGCTAAGCTTAGGTAAAGCTACAAAAATTGTATTCATTTTAATTGCTTTATGCACATGCCATTCTGCCAGTCCCATCTCAGCCCATCTGTAGTGTCCAGTCAACTGGGACCTCCCTAGTTAGCTGGTAAATGATGGAAAGTGGTTCAATGAGCAGTTCTGCCAGCTCCCTCAGTGGGTGGATCCCATCCAGCCCCATAGATTTGTGTGTGTAAGTGGTGTAGCAGGTCACTGCCCATCTCCTCCTGGATTACAGAGGCTTCATTCTACTCCTCATCCCTGTCTCTGAGCTCAGGTACCCAGAGAACAGCTAGCTTTGCTATTAAAGACTGAGGCAAAGAAGGCATTAAGAACCTCAGCCTCTTCCTCATCCTTTGTTGCTATGTTCCCCCACATCCAGTAAAGGATGGAGATTCTCCTTAGCCCTTCCTTTGTTGCTCATGTATTTATGGAAACATTTTTTATTGTTGTAGAACAGTCATAGAAAACTTCTAATGGGCTACCTGACAGCATGATATCTGGAGTATACAAATTTCTTTTCCTCTGACCTCTTACTCACCAATTGTATTGAGAAAACATGAATTAAATGGGAATGATGTGTTTATTGTGACTTGAAGTTGCTTTTATCACAGTTGCTGTTGTTCAGGTTCCTGAAAAGGACTGAAAGAGCCTGCTTAAAGATGTTCTCCAGGCACTGTTTAAGGGTGGCACTTTGTTCATAACTACCAAAAAGTAGCAGAAAACTAGAGAGAAAAATATCCCATCTTGTTAATTTTAGTCCCTTGAGTCTTGATGCAAAATGGTTTATATTAATTTGTTTCCTAGTTTAGTTTAATTTTAGCCTGGGTCATGGGCCACCAGATTGTTATGCTCTTCTGTAAATGGACTATGCATCCCTTGGCAACACCTTGAAAAAATAGTAATTTTGGGGTTTTTTTAAAGCAGCAGGCAGCACCCAGCTTCTCAGATCAACCAGCACACCCCTTGTAAATCTTGTAATTTCAGTTCCTTATGGACTAACAGGCTTGAGATGGTGTTCTCAGACTCTGATCACAGTCCTCTCCATCCTGTACCTTATGTCAACATTTCTACTTTGCATTAATGCAAGTAGCCAGGGGCTGGTAAGGAGAAGGGAGTGAGAGAATTTCACACATCACTAAGAGCAGCATAAATGCTGTAGCAGGCTTTAAAATGAAAGAAGAATATTTAGAAGAGTGACAGAGGGATTGGTTACAGCTGGACAGGAGAGCAAGAAAAGGAATCTGCGTTTCTGCATGACATATATTCAATTAGTCTGACACATCAGAAAGCAAAAATTCATAACAGAAAGGCAGGAACAGTAAGAAGGGAGGAAGAAGATGGATAAAAATATAGCAGATCACTTCAGAACAGAGACATTTCTGCTATGTAGAGTTTGACCTAGTGTAACTTTCTGGAAACTGTATAGGCTAACACAAAACTATTTTTTAATTTAGAACAGAACAGAGAATTTATTATGTCATGGCATGTAGTATGCCATAACAGAAGCAGGGCTTCTGAGGAGACAGAATTGGTTTTGTTAAGCCAAATTGCATCATCAGGGAAGTAAGAAGCAGTAGGGCTGCAAGCCTTTTCAGAGGGACATGACTTTCTGGACACTACACTCAAAATCTTATCCTTGTTCACCAACTTTTCCATCTGCCGCATGATCTTTAGATGATGGCCTAATGCTTAAAAAGTGTTTTGTGGCTTAAAACTTTTTTTTTACCCTGCAGTTATGTGTAAGGTCTGCTGTAGAGTCAGCCATCTGTATGGTAACTTATATTACTGCATGTTTCATATCTGGCATGCAAAAAAATATGTTTATTCTTTTCCTCCTGGTGTGAAAGCCATTCTCAGTCAATAAGCTGTCAAGCTACCCTTTTGTCATCACTGCCTAGTTGTGTTCTTTCACATCAAGTCTCCTGAATCTTGCCAGTCTAATGTGTTAAATTCTTTGACAAGAATGTTCCAGTTTGGGAGCGCTGAGAGCTTTGCTTATTGTTCTTCATGAATGGAATGAAAGGCTTCATGGTGAAAATGCAAGTACAGTAGAAACTGAAGAATCCAGGCTTTCTCCATAATCTCCAGAGGAAAAATGAACACTTTGGAATATTATCCACTGCAGCCCTTGAGCTCTTCACCTTGGAGAAAAGTAACTGCATTCTCCAAGTGCCTGGTTTTCCCAAGTGATAAAGAGAGGTTGGTTGGCTCCTCCTGAGAGCTATTTGCATGCTGTTGCTGTGGAATATTAGGAAAAATATGGTCCAGCAAGGACCTGTGTCTCTCCTAGCATGTTTCTATTTGCAAATAAACAAATAAGTACCAAAAACTATTAAGCTTGTGCCTGCAGTTCACATGGCAGAGTTGATCTGTGAGGTCCTTTCTCCTCAAAAAAAAAAAAAAAGCCCAAAACACCAGTTTGTTTTTTTCTTCTTGGAGGCAAGCTTGGCTACAAAAAGATTGCTTTAAAGTTTGAATATTCAAACTGAAACTGATTTTAGTGAAGTACTTGAAAAATAAGCTGTTCATATCCCTTTCCTTAGAACTCTTGCACAGTAGTGCCAGGAAAGCTTTACCATTACATGTAGTAAACAGATTATTCTTCTCTAACATTAGCCTTTTCCCTGCTATGCCTGGGGAATGCAGTCCAAATTGACATTTTGAGACTCTCTGATATTTCACATATTTTTTATAGTCACGATAAAGCAGAAAATGGGATGCATTATTTAAGGTCAAAATTATTTTCACTTCTGCCTTCCACAAATTTATTTAGGGCTGTTGGTGGCCTGCTGAAAAATTGTTTATCCTCAAGATGGTCTCAAGCTTTTCACAGAAGTCAAGGATGGAGAATGTTTAGGACAGTGACAATTTCTGCATTTCTAATGTATTACAAAGGATTTTTCCCTCCAATATCAATGCAGTTTTCCACCTATGTTTAGTCTCACACAGCACTGCATACTATATTTATATGAAACGACATGATATCCTGCAGCAGGCAGTAGGAAAAATTGTGCATTAAGCTAAAGCTCCATGTCCACTCCATGAACAGCTGAGCTGCTGGAGGACATTGGTGCAGGCAGGCAGAGCTGGCCAGGCAGAGCAGCTGAGCCATAATTGTCCTTCTGTGACAGGTCTGTTCCCATCCAGGGTGATGTGAGCTCCACTGGATAACTCTCATCAGCTCCTGTGCCCAAGGAGAATTACAGTAATGGGAGATACTTCATTTGAAAGAGCAAAGAAATGATCTTGTGGAAAAGGTGAAGGAATTTAGTGAGCTTTCCCTGTGGGCTGTGCTGGGCCAGGGTAGGGGGCAAGTGTTGGGGGGCAGTGGTAATACTGTACCACTCCAGCTACCCCTTGAAGAAAGAGCTTGTGCAAAGCCTCAGTTATATCTAAATTTCAATCGTCTAACCAGGCTGGTGCTTTTGGTTTCATTCCTGCCATCATCATCTGGTCTTTGTCTCTGTTGTGTTGGTTTACTGCTCTTGATGAGTGTCAGTCACTCATGCACTGTATTTTCTTTTCAAAATGTATTTTCTTTTATTAGCTTGTGAATTTTCACAAGGTAAATTGGTGTGCTTGGGTCTATATTGTTTATGATTTAATTTTATCCATTTTCTTTCTTAACTAAATATTCTTAGCATTTTAAGTTGTGTTTCAAATGGAAGCTTTCCAAAGATGCATTGCATGTGTTTTATTTTAAGCCATTATACATCAACTAGTGATTTATATATATAGAAATACATATATACATATACATATATATATATACATAAAGCTAATATCTTTATTCATTTAGTACCGAAATGCACTTTTCGAAAGAGATGAGCCTATAATGCATTATTTAAAGGTTTCTGAATCATGATTGCAGGCATATTTTTTGATACAGGGTAATAGCAGAAGAAGAGAGCTTTGATCTGTGGCTTTTCACTTCTGAAAGGAAACAGTTTCCTGGGCCATTTGCATACCTTCCTTCTCTCCGGCTCTTTCTGGATACTGGATAAAGTGAGGCGTTTTGTCATCTCTGCCCAAATGCATCCTCCAGTGCAGCAGTTTGGGAGGTGGCAGCCCCAGGCTCTGCCCCGGGGGGCCTGGCAGGTCTGACTGTGGGTACCTGTACAGCTTTCTGTTTGAGAGTCTCATTTAGCAGCTGGCTGGAGTGAGTGGAAAAGTCCTTCCAAAAACTGTCACTGATTCACTTGCAAAATTGTATTATGCACTTCAGCAGAGCAAAAAGGGATGCATATGCATGTATATGCCCTGTATTTCAGACCAATCTGACTCGCTTATGCTTTTTTATCAGATGGTGCAGCTTTTCCTATGCTGGTGCTCCAAGCCAGCCCTGTTTCCCTGGAGGCACAGGGCAGTGATTCTGAACTTGCACAGTACTTCCTTCTCTTGAAATGCTGCTGTTCTTTGATCTTCTTTGTCCAGGCTTGGCAACACAACCCTGCCATCAGGATCGGTGTGAGGTGTCCTTCAAAGCTATAAACCCGGCTAATTTGTTGGAAGGGAGGCTTCTGAGCACTGGCCATTGTTTCACCTTTCCTGCCTGGGTACCCAGTGAGCCTTGCATGGCCCTTCCATGGCTTCCTTGTCTTTTTAAAGTGTGTGTGGGCAGGCAAAAAACTAAAACAAAACAAGGTGCAATGGCTGAAGGTTTTTTGTTTGTTTAAAAGAGAGAGAGAGAGAGAGAGACAAATGCTTCTTTAGTTCAGCCTGCAGCATTGTAATTGTTTTTTCTCTCTCAAAACATATCTACATTTATATGGTAGGAAGATACTGCTTTATTTTAGTGCCCTGCCCAGCCCTACCTCAAAATCCAAATCTGTTTTGTCATTCTACCAAGTTACCTTTTGCCCATAGTTTCCAAACACCACCCAGGCATTTAAAACCAGAAATGATCACAGTATAGAAACAACAAAGTCTCTTGCTTAATTCTTTTGCATGTGTGTGTATTATCCATGAGAAGGTGTCTCCAAATGCAACACGCTGTAGTTGTTTGTTTAGGTGGTTCTATTTTAATGCTCTCCTGCAAGAGGGAAGTCCCATGATCATGGCCAACCATAAAGTTCTCCCTTCTTTATGCATGGACTTCTTCCAGTTTAAACCACTCATACGTGATGTCTAACTCCCTTTGAAGATGATGGAAAAGATTTTTGCTCTTGTAAATACTCATTATATGGCCTACACATGCACTGTGCTGGCTCACAGATAAGTTTGCAACTGTTAGGACTCCTGCAGGTTTTTGAAGCTTGTCTTTGGTTATGTTTTTGTTGTAAATAAATGACTAGGCTCAGTATTTCAAATATGTGTCCACTGGACCCTGACACCACATGAGAGCATGTCTTCTGATGTTAATATCTGGATTCCAGCATGACTAGTGCTTCCAAATTTTTTGTTTCTTTTGCATTCCTCAATATGAGATTTACCATTGCTGTCTCCTCTGCCCCAAATCCCATGGAAAAATTTCAGCTTAGTCTTGGAAGGTAAAAATACCTTGCAGATGACTCCAAACTGACAATTAGGAGGAATAGTTTTATGTAAAACAAGACAAACTAACAAACCCCATGCTAGACACTGAGATTTTACTCTGGCAAAATCCTCTTGACTTTACAGGCCATTGGTTTGAATAAAAATTAGTAAAAATATGATGTAGGACAATATGGATATGGCTGCCAACTGATTCCCATGCTGCTCATTCTATACACGGCCATATTTTCACATATTCTTTGTTTTATCTCCCTAAGACAGTAGTTTGTAATTCAGACAGTCAAGAGGCTGTTTATTTGAGGACTGCAGTATTAAAAATACTGCTTCTTTTTTGGCAAACTAGAAACATCCCTCTGTGTTTTTAAGAAAGATGGGCTGGATATTTTTGGATGCTCTCTAATTCAGTTCAGCTGTCCTGGTTGTTTTGTTCGCTTGGATATGGAAAGTGAGAGCAAGGGAGGATATATAGAATTACATAAAAAGCAATTCTTTATAGAGCTGCAGACCACCTTGTTTATATCTTCTCCATATATCAAGAAATTGATCATTTACTGTGTCTTTTAATTTGTAATTCTAAACATGTATTCTTGTAGTGGGCGGTCCAATTCTGTTTTATCAAAGTAATCATCTAAGGGAAATATTCTCCTGCATAGCTACTCTTGTATCTGCAGTGTCTATTTATCTTTGATGTGTTTATTCATTTACTTACACACCAAAAGGTAAGGAAGCTTATGAAAGGAAGAAGAAGAATGAAAAAAAAGAATGGTAGCAAGGCATGTGTAAAATATTTCTGTATATCCCTGAGGGATCATACCCCAAATCCTGAAGCAACTGCACACTACCGGAAGTAAAAACACATTATCATGACCTGATGGATGGGTTTCCATGCACAGGAAAGGAAAACGTGGATGGTGGTAGGACAGGCTGGGGCTGCTTTTTGTCTTCACCCAGAGGCAGCTGCTCAGTTTGCTTCATCCAGCAAGGAGTGGAGGCAGGAACAGACAGGATGCCAACCTCGTGCACAGTTATAAAAGGGTGGAATATGGTGCAAGAGGAGAAAAGAAAAGATGAAAGTTAGGGAAGCAAACAAAAGGCAGCAGGATAAAAATCTCTTGAGTTAGTGAAAAGCTCCTGAAAATCGTCAGGCCTCTAAAGATAAGTGGATGTAATTCTTCCTGAGCTTATTTTTCTTTCTGGTGGGGCTCAGAATTTCACATCATATATCTTTCTTTGTTACAAGTGAATGAGAGAAGTTATCTGCCTTTTGCGAGAACTCTTTTTTTTCCAGCCCAAGGCATGATTACTCAAGGCAAGGTTCTTAAAACCCCAATAAATTTTGGGAACCTGACAGATAGTCTCAATATATTTAATGTTTTAAGCTTTTCTTTAAGATGACATGTTTCTACTGCTCCTTTAACATTAAAAAAAAATATACTTTGTTTCATCTGTTAGCAGTCAGCAGTTTAACAATGGCATTCAAAAACTGTACCAAAAATTTGGGGTTTGCGTGCTTATGGGCACCTTGAGATTCTTGGCAGGTCAGGATTATTTTAATTGACGTAATGAGGTAAACTTACTGTACAAACAAGAGACTCTTTTCAGGTTGAGGTGCATTATAGTTTGCCAGCAATAAAACCAAAATTGCAGCATATTATACAGCCATCCTTAGAAGATACGAGTTGATAAGGTTGTGCAATACATACAGAGTGGCACGCTCTGGTCTCCTACTTCCTTAAACCTGCTGCTTCCCTCTGAGCACCCGGAGCAGCTGGAAAAGTTAGGGCACAGACCAGGGACGTGTCTCTTTGTGGGTTACAGGTATTAAGAATTAAGTAGAAAGGAATCTGGGCTAAACATGATAATGATTTTGCAGTGTTTTCAGGATGTCTCAGATGGAGAGGGAAGTTAGGAGGATCAAAATTCTTTCTTTAAAATTTGGAGCCTGAGCTGACTTTTGAAGCTACAGAGTAAGTGTTTTTCTGCATGATTCATTTGGGCTGTGGCAGCACAGTTGTGGATGATAAATACAACTGGCATAACCTGCTGGTTGTGCTTCTGGGGTGTTGATTTTGAATACAGTTCTGTCTGTCAGGGGGAATGTGTGGGTGAAGCTTCCTGTGGGTGGCTGCAACTCTGAACATTTGCTCCATAGCTCCAAAATTGGAGCATAGCTGAAAGGCAGGAGGACTTCTAGGCATCTGTAGGATCCTGCCTGCTTTTAAAATGTATGTCTAAGGCTGTTAGTGCACATAAATCATGTATCCTTTCAGGGACATCTGGGTTTGTTTTAAACTTGCTAGGTATGATATAATGTTAGTGGAGAATCAACAATCTCCCCAGAGCATTGGAGTGGAGAGACCTCTCAAGCCTTGAGCGGGACAGCCCTTGTCAGGGAGATGGAACCTACTTCAATGCCAAATTAATGTATTTTGGATCAACTTCATAGATGTAAAAAAAATAACCTAAGCAGATAGGAGGCAGCTGGCTGGTCAGAAAGGGGCACTGCAGCAAGTGCTGCGTGGGCAGGGACAAGCAGGGTCAGTGGAGTCTCTCTGTGAGCCATTCCTCAGACCAAGCCTCAGAACAGGGACAATCCTGGCTGCCCTTGGCTCCTCTCCACTGCCAGGGTACATGGAGGGAGAGATGGGGAGAGGAGCCCAGCTGTGACTGGGAGCAGAGGAACAGCCTGCACGGACAACATCAAGTGTCAGGGACCACCTCCCACCGGGATGGGACTTTCTGCTTTTCTGAGCTGCTTGTCTCCTCCTTGCAACCTTCTCCTGCAGGATCTTGTTGCTCTGGCTGCTTTCTGCATCCCAGCCCTGCTTCCGCAAAACTCTTCTCTCTTTTTTATTTTTCTCTCTTTGATCATGGCCTAACTACCCCCACCCCAGGGCTTAAGGCGTTTGCTGTCCTCGTGTAATGTTTGCTCTCCTTGTTCTTCAGTCCCTTTCTCTCCCGTTAAGTAACCACACCTGTAATGGATGTAAACACAGCCTTACGTTGGTTTTTATATGCAGGGATCAGCCTAGTGTTAATAATTCGCCATGGCCCTCGTTAGTTCAGAACTGCATCTATTGAAGTTGGAGGCTGGGTCTGTTGGGAAGGTTTATTTTGAAGCTAGTTATATTTAAAAGATGAAAGGGCAAGAAGTGGTTAAAAACAACTTTTAGTCCCTGGCTCAAAAGGGATTAAATAGCATATACACAGGAATAATTTGAAAGGAATAATTTGAAAGGCGTCTCAGGTAATATTAAGATGTATATATCTGCTAACTGCCTGGGCAAATTAGAGAATTAATTGAAAGGGAATGTTAGCTCATTAGCTGAGCAGGGTAATGTCAAAAAAACCTGAAGCTTTCTTTTAAGACTTACAGTGATTTTTTCCCCCCAGAATAACATACAAATGAAACGATGTTTTGGAAGGCAGCCTTGGAATGGAGATGAGTGTTCTGATAAACTGTCAGCTTCCGTACATTTTGACTGCATTCTGAGGTTAAATTTTATGCTATGAAGTGAGGTTCCTCCTGCCTTCCTACCCTTCCACATTAAATATCATTCTTTAAAACACATTTTTGGATATGAAAAAAGCCTTGCTTGTAAAAGCATTATGAGTAGTCGTTAAATATGTGCAAGTATTTATATATTTTCATATCTTCTATATTATTAATAAAATTTACTTGGTGAGTTCAAATGTTTGTGGTTTAAAAGGAGCACTCAAAACTACTTGGAAGAGAAAGGGCACCTTTGAATATATACTTTCATATAGGAAAGGTGGATATCTCTTAGCATTTCAGTGCTGAAGCTGTCACACTCTGTGAGAGGGAGGAGAGCCAGGACTTTGTTAAGCACTCATGAGACTGAGACCTGAGTAGCAAAACAGAGCCACCTTTCTGGAAAGAAAACATCCTTAATTACTGTTACTGTATTTATTTCTGTTTTGAGGACTTTGTGAATCATTTACCATCTTCTCTGAAAACCACAGAATTCCTCTGGTAGAGAAGGAGAAAGGTTTTGAAAGAATCGAGAAGTCTTTGACGTTCCCATGATCCCATTAATCCTGGGACTGAGAATTTGCAAGGTGTTGGTGTACACCTGAAAGTCAAATGATTGTTCCAAGTTGATTTGGATTTAAAACAGTAATCTGATTTCATGTCCAACTCATATTGAATGCACACTATGAAAGTTAGCTCTTTTTAATAATTATTTGTGCTTTGCTGGGAAATAGAATCCTCTAAAATACTGTGCTGCAATTCAGTGCCCTAAATCTGCTTTCAGGTGTCCTAAGTTGTGGTTTATCATCCAAGGATTGGTAGAAACCTACTGCAATTGCTGATGTGAAAAATAAGAACAAATTATTTCTAACAGTACTTGAAAGAGAAATGTGTAATGGTGGACTTCAAAGCCAGCCTCATGATTACATGTGTTTTACAGAATGGTTAAGATGGAACATCTTTTTATTTTTTGTTTTATAAAATCATAAATCTGAAAGTAGAAATAGGATTAAATATATTTCAGAATTAACGTACTGTGGTTTGATCATCACAGGTCAACTATAAATGTGCAGCTAACTTGAGCTATAAACCACAGGCTGTGTAAGTGTTTTGGAATAAAATATTTATGCATTTAGCATTCAGCAGTATTGCTAATTTAGACTAGTCATTGGAAAACGATGTTCTCTTTATTGCATATTATTAAAACATAAGTGCTGCCATTTGACTTTATAAACACTAATAAAAAAATGTTAGGTGTAAATTATTTCTTACTGTTTTTAAAGAAATATACCAATATACCTGTCAGTCTTTTCTAGTATGTGCAGCCCTATGTGCAGGTTCATTTTAATTTAAAAGGAGATTACCCTGAAATTAAATTTCTGACTCCGAAACGGGTAACTGGGAAAGAAAGCCATATATTGATTCTTCATAAGACAACTTGAAATACTGAGAAAATGTGTGGGGGAGATGGGGGAAGATTTTTCCTGGGTTTGGTTTTGGTTTTAGGGAATCTGGAAAAAGTAAAGATTTGAAAAAGAGAAGGCAAAAAAATAATGTTTTGTCTAAGGTTCATAAACTAGTTTTATGATAGTCAGCCATGTATTTGAACAGTACCTGCATATTGCATATTTGTTAAAAGAAATGCATAATATCCTTATTTGAGTATCCCTTGAGAGAGGACACCTTTTCACTTTTCAAAAATATTGTGATTTTATGCAGCATCTCAATGCATTACGTACGCCAGTTGAGTATCTTATTAATGCCCTTGGGAAGCAGGGAGCTTTGTCCCTAAAACTCACTAACTGTAAGCTCTCAGTTTCAATCTCCTCTGTTTTGCACAGTTGCTTTGCATCTCTGTTCTACTAGGGGATTTCTGGCTAGTTTTTGCCTGTGCAAACCCATGATTCTCCTCTCTGCTGCTCTACTAACAATACTGAATGACGGAGAGAATATTTTCCTGTCAATTCCTTTGCTGAGCAGTGGGGGTGATGCCACATTTCTTACAGGAGAGGAGATACAGAAGCTGATGAATCCTCTCCAAAGAGAATTTAATTTAATGTCTTAAAGTTGCTTGACCAGATATTATTGGCTTGATGGATGACAGTCCCTCCAAAGCACATTATTTATAGGCATTCATTAAAGTAAGCAGAAAAACCTTGTTGATATTTCAGATTCACCTTTGTGGAATTAGAAGAGTCTATAGTACTAGATCAGAAATATTTAGATGTTTTTTATGAGACTATAGTATCAAAATATGGTAACATTATATGTTAGAATATTCTTGCCTAGATGAACAGCTTTTATCAAAGTATGCTTTCTTCATCAAGGTATGATTTTTTTAAATTTTATGGCTGACAAGGAAAATATTTAGCTATCAAGGGACATAGGTTAGTCAGGAGTAAATATTCCACATAAATAATTTTATATCTACAGTCCTCACTACTTTACAGGCTGAAGAGCTGTGAATTGCTTTATCCAGATTAGAGTGACCCTTGCCAGTTCATGGTGCAACCAGAAGCTTATGCTCACGAACTCCATGCATATTGTTTGTGGTGCAGTCCATCTGTGAGAGCTGAGAGGTGGGAAACAAACAAAAGCGTTTTGTCTTCCACCTTTCTGCCTGCATACAACATGCCAGGGAAAGATTGGAAATGTTTTGCCTGCAAGAGAAATGAGCCTCACTTTCTTGGAGTAATGTCCAATAGTTAGATTTTTAGATGCCAACTAACTCTTTAGAAGAGCCCTTTCCAGTAAAATATACAGGGAGGGGGGTGGGTGAGTGTCAGAAGAGACACTGCCAGAAGACTGAAACAAATTTTGTAGCATGTCAAGCCACATGTCTTCTATCCTGTTCCCTTCTCCTGAATTTCTTAGCAAGATCCCTCATATTTTGTGGAAGCTGGAAATAAACTAATAGGTTAACAATCCTCTAAACAGATAATTTTGTTCTGTTGGCATGTAATGTAGCTACAGCATAGCAGGCGTGACTGGGAAGGACAAGGGGTAGGAAGTGTAGGCATTAATTTAATTAATCAAGTTAAGTCTGTCCTTTCTGACTGAAAGTATCTTTCCATCTATTTTTTCATTCCTTTGTGTACCGATGTGGAGTTTTTTAAGTTGATGCTTACATGCATCTCATCATTTTACTACTCAAGTGCCTCTTCTTCTAAATCTTCTTCACCCCCCTTCTGCCTGTTTTCTATCTTTATGCTCTTTTCTTTCATATCACATATCCTGCCAGATAGCGTGTTGTTATGAACCAGCCACATTGCCCTCATTCCTCTCCAGGAGGCGATGTTGAAATGCTCCAGTCAGGGATGCTCTCTTTTATTTTCCTATAGCAGGAAATTACAACTCCTGCAGATGCAGGTTGACTCAAGAGCAAGAACATGGAGGCACCAGGTCAAAACAACAGTACCGGCTAAGTTTGTTCACGTTTCTTCAAACACTGTGTGAAACATGTGGCCCCTCAGTGCTCTTGAGTCGCCTGGGAGGAGCCTTGCATCCTGTTAATTGATCCCCCATTTCATTTGGCAGTTGCTCTTGCTGGGGAATGACCATACTTTCTCAGTCAACACAGCATTATTAATCAATAGTGTTCAAATGGGTATGTTCCAAGTCAAGTTAAGCACCTTTAGTGCTTAATACCAAAGGTTGTAAAATGCCTTACCAGCACAAATGTACTGAACTCCTTTTATGTATAAGGCAATGCTGCTCTTCTGAATTGTGCTGAACACTCTAGCATTTAAATGATGCAATAGATCATTACATGGTCAAATGCCATAGGGTATCCAGGACCCTGGCCAGCCTTGGGCAGGACTGAGGTCAGAACTCCCTGGTTTCTGGAATGAAGGACCTTGTGGGCAGAAGGGAAAGGAGGACAGTCCACACGGGCATAAAACACACAATACCTGCCCATGTTTTTAGTTCAGATCACAAGTCATCTCCACAGCAGACCTGGTATGTGGATATGTGCTAACCGTATCTCAAGTTTGCTTGTGGCTTTAGAAGCTGCTTTCACTTGTTGGGTGAGAGCATAATTTTAAACTTCTGTTTCCACTGGAGCACCTGGTGCGAAGGTGACCTTCACACTCCTCTGTCTGTCTATTTTGTAGTTAGCAGGAATTCCTCCCTATATCTACATCTGCAACTGGAAATGTGCATGATCAGCTGCATTCTCCTTATCCTGCTTGGTGTGCTCATGCCATGATGCTGTGGCTTTCACCCCTCTGCCTGCTGAGCACACAAGAACTGAAGCTTCAAGAGCAATTTTAACATCTGTCAGGCATAAAGCCAGTAGGTAAACACCTTATTGGTATATTTCCTACCATTTAACAACAGAATCCCTACTCCCCTACCCTCCCATAACTGGTTCTGCCACTAGTTTCTCAAAGAATGTGGTGGATGGTAACCACTGCTGGAAGAAACCATCTCATCTAATCAGAATTACATAGCAGCAGAGGATACATTTCACTTACAGATTGAAAAGCAGAATATACCATGGTATTTAAAATAAACTACATCTCCTTTTGGTCAGCTGAAGAATCTCTTTTTGAACCAGCAGTATGAAGCATTACAGTCATTCATTTTGAAAGGTTTTATTTTCCTCTCAGTCTACACTTCTTTGTATGTATTAGCTTTTCTGTTTGAAAACTCACACTTTCTCAGCAGAAAGGTGGTGCCTTGAAGTTCTTTAGCTGAAAGTGTATGTCCTACTTGTCAGTTCTGTTAAAATTTTTAAGTGGCAATGGGTTTATGATTAGATTTCAAATTACATTAATCATTCACCAACTCCAGAACACAAGCTGATGTGTATTTTTGTTGACAGTTTGTGTAGCTATTGAAAAGTACTTTCCCAGACAGTTTTTAACAGCAAAAGCCTGTGTCGCAGTGTCTGCATCTCATAGGTGGTTAGGTTTGCTTGAGGACAAAAGAGTTGTTTTTGTGCTTTTGAAAAGGTAGAATCAATCAAGGATGTCTCCTGATAAATGAGTGTCTTACATGTTTTAGATTTTGCATGTCTTGTATCTTAAAATGGAATTGGGTATATTCTGGTTATGTGGCTTTTTTGAGGTTTGTTGGGGTTTTTCCCTTCTCTCTAATGGGAGCAAGATTCTGTTTCTACGAATGTGCAATTAAACAGATTTTGTGTCAGAGAACCATGGAAAATAAAGATCATGAAGTAAAGAGCTACCCTCTAATCAGAGCAGCTATACAATATGTGGGTGGGGATCCATGTCTCTTCCTCAGTGCAAGGAATCCAGTGGGAAATCTCAGCCACCCATGAAATTGCAAAACTTCTGGCTGCATCCTGTGTTTCCTCATTCCACCTCTTGAATCAACTTGTGACCTTGCCTCTGTAGAGCTACTACTCCTTGCCATGGCTGGCTGTGCCTACAGCCTGCAAAGTCCCACTGGAGCAGAGGGCTGTTCCTGCCATCCTCACTGGATGACACCAGATTGCTCAGGGAAGTCACTTTTGTCACCAGCACACAGTCCTCTAATTCACCTGCCCGACTGTGTGTGACTTAACACTGTGGTTTTAATTGAAAGAAAGGAAAAGGCTGAAGGATGCTGTATGTCACATACTTCCCAGGTCCCTAGGTCTCACCCTGGCAAGTTTTTGGGATTTTTTTGGTGGTGGTGGTGGTGGTGGTGAGTTTTTTCTTCATTTCTAAATTATATTTGCTGATGGTCTCATGTAGTCTGCAAGAGTTTTGCTTGTATTATGCACAATAGTAGAAAAAGAATCTTATTTCAGAAGTAGATCCTCTTTGTTGGTTAGGTTAAAACATTTCTGCTCACAGAATAACTCTGTGGATTTCATTTATTCTTTTTCAAACATACTGAGAGACTTCAATCAGTGGTGACATCTATACATTTGAACAACACTATTTTGTCTCAGTCTGCAAAATAGGCTTTTAGTGACTTTCAAACTTTTAAGTAAAGCTTTTAATTTTACTCCTGCTAGGCAATAAAACTTAGCAGGGGAATGTGAGGTAATTGCATGGATGGGTTGATTTGGAGCTAGATAATTTCATGGTTTGTTCACTTAGTTAGAAAGTAGGAGAGACAAGGATGAGAAAAACAAAAAGAAGGTGTCTTAAAATGCACTTTTAAAATTTCTTGCTTTATACTGGCTGGCATAAAGAGGCATAATTTGGCTGCAGTGGTTTTATAGACACTTCTGTTTTGGAAGATATTTGTAATTGATTGGTCTTTTCTGATTTTTCCTGTTGTCTTTCTGATGCAGCTTCATTTGGAAGTTCGTTGTTTTCATTTTGGGCTTTCCCCTCTCTAAAAATACCACAAAAACAGCTTCTTTCAAAAACCCTCCCACTCAAGCTGTTAAGAGCTTGAGTAATATTGTTTATCACCTAGCACAAGATGGAAAGGATTTTTGCAGGGAGTTACTTTTGAAAGAGTTTGCTGTGGACATTGCAGAAAAAACGAATCTGCCATCATTTTCAACTCAGGCAATAAAGGCTCAAATTTTACTTGGTCAGAAATTTGTTTGTTTTGATTTATTCTAAGGATAAAACTTCAGTCTGGGAAACCTCACAGTTTCCTATTTGAAAGAGGCTTGGGTTAGAATAAGATCATCCAGGTGAGGCTTAGAAAAGTTGCGGTGTAATTGTCACAGGGGGATAATCGTGACTTCAGCTGGCTATATAGCATTGCTCTGACATAATTTTGGAGACCTTTATGGATGACTCTAACTTGAAAAGAGCATCTGGACTAGTCAGGGCCAGCCCTGCGGCGTGGCCACTGCAGGTGTGGGTATTATTAGTGCCCCTGAGCGCTCACACTCAGCTCGCTCCGGGCCGGGAGCAGCTCGCCCCAAGGAGCGGGAGCGAAGGATGCTGCGGCCCGGCACAGGGAAGCCACGGCCCGCAGGAAGCCTGGACCTGCAGGAACCCAGCCCATGCCGTGCTTCTGCAGCCCATGCTCTTCAGACTCAAAAATAGCCCCCTCGAAAGACTTCTGAGTTGGCTGGATTTGTTCCACATGGGATGTCTGGAAGGCAGACTGGTGCCAACACTGCGTTTTCCTGATTTCACAGTTTAGAGTAGAATTTTGGAACTCTTTGATCCATGGTACAGTAGGACAGAATTGGTACTCCTGTTATGACAGTTTAATTATTTTTAATGGTTCTTTGTGGCCTTATGTAATATTACAAGAAACATCCTTCCCTCAAACTCCTTTCCTCTGCTGCCTTGTCACCCAAACTATATTAGGAAAATTTTAAAAGAATACAGGGACTTTTGAGTTCTTCTGGATGTCTGTGATCATAATAATTCCATTTAAACAGAGAGAAAAATATGTGAATCTGCCAGTTTTCCAAACACCCTGTAGAAACTCATTTGTCTGACTGAGAAAATGTTAAGTACTGAATGAAAAGTCAACAAGTTAATTCCTTAAGTAAGACAGGTTTAGGTATGTTTCTCCTTTAGAAAATAAGTGTGCTACCTGCATTTATCCTCCAGCCATGGGCTGAATTCCATTGTAATGAAGTGAAACTGTTCAGATCCAGTTTTACCTGTTTCTCAACTTCCTATTTCACTTTTCTTTTACTTGTAATCTTGTTTTCACTCTTTACTCTTGCCCAGAACATGGTAGCACATAAGCAAATAAATCCTCTTAGCAAAGAAACACCAAAACATAGTTTGCAGTTGTTGTTTTTAGCACAAATTTACTGTCCTGAACTCCTGCTGCTGGTTTCTTCTGCTCTAGTATTCCACCCACCTCAGGTTCTGTTTAGACTTAAAGCTACATACAAAATGTTACTGGTCAAACACTCTCTTACCAAAATAGTTGAAATTAGCTGGAAAACTGTGGCTGCAGGATACTCAGATTGACATTCTTGACAGTTGTGTCACTTGTTTATGTTTCTTCTAATTGTTGGTTCTTCAGACTCCTGGGCTGGAGGGGTTCAAGTCACCAAGCTGTGTGTCTTAAAATGGGCTTTTGGGAGAGTGTGTCCTTGTGTCTGTCCATCCATGTGTACATGCATGTATTTCAGGTTTCCAGCACCAGGATACTGTAGCTGCTGTGGCATTAGTTGCTATATAACTGCTAGTGTTTCTTAAGGCTTGCTGCAGTATTTCTTTAATATGCAGTCCTTTGACTCTCATCTTTCCAAACTCTGCAAAACAGTCCCACCTCCTCCTCTGTACTGCAGCACAAGCTGCAAGGACAAGTTTTCTACTCTGGCATAGCAAAACCATATAAGCTGTATTGGGATATAGAACAGAAAAGAGAGAGATACGGAGTCCTGGGAAGAAAGGGAGTTCCAGTCAAAGCCCTAGGCCCTGCTGAGTGTAGGAGTACAAGTCATTTTCATTTATTATTCATGTTGTTTGAACTTTAGTTTTATATCAAGCCTTGTTGATAAGAAATTTTGAATATGTGCACTTGTAAGTTAGTTAGGAAGTTTTTTATCCTCCTGTGTAGCTGGCAGCTAAGAGAGTGTCTCGCCTGGCTGAACTGATTCTTCAGGAATACATTTCCCAGAGATGAGTCTCTGGGAGAGTGGGTCTCCCAAACCTTGTCATTGTCGTCTGCCCACGGACGGGAATAACAGCAGGCATTCTTCTTGAGCTGCTGACAGGGCATCTAGGATATATTTGTCTGAAAAGACAGGTCATCCGTAAGTGTCTTTTGAGTTGCTCAAAACATGTCATATGTGGGGGAGTGAGAGCAGAGAGGTGCTTTCACACACCTCCACTCCCTGCTGTTTGGATTGCACTGGTGACCTGAAAAGGACTCCCCCCCATCCTGCTCCCAGTTCTTGGGAGTACCCAGGACCCTTGACCTAATCCCTTCACCATCATGTCCTCAGCATGAGGAGTGAGTGTGGATGTCCCAGCTGTGGTGCATGACCTGCTCGCTGGAGACCTTTTACATCTCCTAACACCACAACCTGTTCAAAATAATTTTATGTGCTTATTCTGCTCACTCAGCCCACGCACTCTGAGTGTGCTTTTGTTCACTCATCCTTCAGTGTGTATCAGTATCAGCTCTGCAGAGTGAGCACTGTGAGTTGCCTGGCATGCCAAGGCATAAGCGTGCCCTTTAAGAAATGCATGAAATATCCGTGTGTGTTTGACAGTGCCAAACATTTCAGTCTCTTTTGCCATTTTCCCTCCACATCAATTCCAAACAAATAGTTTGCTTGACACAAAAAAGGAGGAAGTTAGCTTGAAGTCTGACTTGGAGCCAAAGTATATGTGCCCATCCAGGTCTGGCACCAGTGGGGCACATCAGCTGATGCCTCACTGATTCCCAAAACCTACAGCTGGGAGAATGGTGGCACCACCGTTGATGCCCCAGTGTGGGCTCCTAGCTGCTGTTCCCAGACCTATAATTTTTCCTCCCCCTGCCATATCCATGTAGCCCCTCCCTTGGCCCATTTACAGCCTGGATCACACTTGGTTGGTCCCAGCTCCTAGGTGAAGTAATAGATAAGGAATGTTACAAGTATCTAAGTTTCTCTTCCTGGCAGAGAGGCTCTGGTGCCCACTTGGCCACCAATTACCCAGCACAGCCATATCTGCCTTTTTAAAGCTCCAGCTGTGACACCACATGGACTGTTCCACATTTGATAACCTGCTGCAGGCTGAGTCAGCTGAGAGATCCTGGCCAGTAGCAGAGTACTGCTCAACTTTATGCTGTAGTCATTACCACAACACATAGGAACCCCACAGACAAGCTCAGGATCCCGTGGGAAACCACAGGTTTCCCCTAGATACGTCCAGCATTACTCTAGCATATTTACAAGCTTTATGTAAAAAAAAAGTAGGATGATGTGGTAATGCTGAGTTGATAGACACATGTGAGGCAAGAAAGTCAAGTTCAGCCTGCAACACAGGTGGTTTTCATTTAGCATCTTGATTGGCATTACTGGAGCTGTGTATTTGCATGGGATGACTGCAGGATTTGGAATGTGCCTGCCTATAGACAGGGCTTCTCATTTGCTAATTGCCTGCTCTCCATGCGTTGGACCTGAAATGTGTGCAAAGTTTTTGGAGGCAGATATTGCCTGCTACAGGTGGGTCTTTGTGCTTGTTACATTTTTGGAAGAGAGCTCCTTTGGATGTTATTTTGGAATTTGAAACTGTAAGCAGAGGGGGATATGAGAAATTTATTTCTTTTTCCCTACTCCATTCCTTTCTCTTTTCTGACATCTGTCTACACCCTGGATTTCCACCATTTTTGGGTTTGAGTGTTCCTGCTATTCTGCTTTTCTTTTGTTTTTGACTGTTTCATTTAGAAATGCTCTTTTTCTCAAACATTTTCTTACCTTCTACATCATTTATAAAATCTAATAGTGGTGGGATGATCTATGCAAGTACTTTCAAATTTCTGCAACTGTGCAGCATTATCCCTATGCTCTTTCAGCAAAAAAAAGGCAGGAAAAAAACCCTTAAAAAACAGAGTGAACTAAACCCAAGTGAGTCTTGCAACTGAGAGATTCTCTGAGTCTGGATTTGCAAACTAATGACTAATTTCCCTAAGTACTTGCCTACTCCTAATTGCTTCTAGATGAGATTCTTGGATTGCTTGGGGCAGGCACATATTCTTTAAGTACCTTACATGGCTACGTCATGAGAGAATAATTCAGAATTATGTTGAACTAGTGAGATGTACTTACCCAGGATTAAATTTGGCTTCTGTGTTCTTGTTTTGGGGAGGCCAAAACAGCTTGAAGATTATAGTCAACCTGAGAATACTCCAGATTTTTGTAGCAAAATCATCACATATTTTGTCCTACTTGCCCTTGTGGAAAAGCTTCAAGGTCTTTGGGGTTCTCAACCTGTCTCTGTTCTGAAGCTTGTATTTCACACAAACTAAATGCTGTGTATGTCTCATCAAGACCCTGTTAAAGTATTGAAGAATGAATGATGGGGGTGCTTTAAAGAAAGACATCAGTCCTGTTGGGAAATATTTGCTGAGCCTACTCCCACCTTCCTTAATTGTTACTGTGCCTGTATGGTAAGACTGAGTCCCTCCTGAGCACTCTCAGACCCTGAGCAAACACATCTCTCCCCCCAAAACTTGTTGTGACACATCTGGTTTATATTGAGACTGCTGGGTTTCTGCTAAGCCCTCCAGCACAGAGGAGTCTTTGAGACATTTATTCTGCATTCCAGCTCTGAGCTATTTGCTCGGGAAAGAGAAAGCAATGCAGTGTCTTTCAAAAAAAAAAAAAAAAAAAAAAAAAAAAAAAAAAAAAAAAAAAGAATACCTTTTGGAATGCAACTTCCCTTTTGTAGTAACCCACATGGAGGTGAAGGCTGTAAAGTTGACAGAGGCAGGGCTCAGCCTCCAGAATGGAATAACTGTGTTGTTGTGGTCAGCATAGTATCTTAGTATTTCTCCTACATCTTTTAAGGTGGTTTGATTGCCAGTTAACGCTTACTGATCTTATTTTCTGGTTTTGATTTTGTTCTCATTTTTTTTATTTTGTTTTGCTGCAAGGCACATTTGGCTATGGTGGCCTGTCTTCTAGAGTATGGATTTCCTATAGTATCACTGGAATATACAGCTCATATGTAACTCCTGAGGAGAAACCTAATGTATCTTTGTCACTCACAGGGGCATTCTAACTTTACAAAATAATTTTCTGAACTTAATGAGAGGCAATGTGGCCACTGGCACCATTATTGCCTCTCCTAATGAAAAATGGATGTCTGAAGTAGTGAGACAAGTTCTATCTAGGCATTTCCTTTCACTTTCATTTAAGGTTTCCTTTCTTCAGAATCTTAAATATCACATAAGTGCTAGTAGAGATTTAAGATATTTATCCTTTTATTAGAGAAACAAAAAAGGTACCCATTAAAACAGTTCCAGTGAGAATTTATATTATCATGGAGTGTTTTCTTCTGAATTACTTTGTTGCAGGCTGTAAACACTAAAACACTTCCTGTTGAAATTTGTTACTAAGTTAGTGTTCTCTTTAATATTTAGGAGTGCAGTTCTTGGTAGCTTATGACTTAACTAAGACTAATTATCCTTCTTGTCAAGTACTCTTTTTCAGCCTTTCCTTCCTGCCTTAATATGGTATGTCAGCAAAAACCTAGTAATAGTGTTTGAATTAAACTTGCTGGAGGGAAGTAGAATATCAAGTTTTCATTTGATTTTATAGGATTTTTTTCAAGATTCAGATTCTGTGCAAAGTAATAAGATTGCTGGCTTTTAATTAAATTAAAACAATAGTTTGCCTAAGTTTTAAGTACATAATTTTAAAGTAGCTATATGCATTAAGCTTCCCTTTAAATTACAAATCAAGCCAGAATGCTTCCTGTAACATGACAAACACTGACATAATTTTCTTTCATAAACACCTACAGCTGATGCAAATGGACTGCTTCTTGATTTCTGTTGCGTGCACTTCAGTTATGTTTAATTCATTGTATTAGAATCCTGCTGTCTCTCAACCCCTTCTGACTCATTTGCATAATATTTCAAAAAGTGTTTGGTAGTCTCAAACACAAGCAGTAGCCTCTGCAAGACATGCTGATGTTCCAGTTAGGAAAACCTTGCTTAGATAAGGGTCTAAATACCAAAATAAAGTGATTGCTTTAGAACTCCTTAATTGTAGCCCTCTTCCAATTCCTCAGTGTCTTTTCTGAATTGATATTAAATAGATACCTAATCTTCTCATTTGTCTATGAAGCTTTCTGTTCTTCTCTGTTTGCCTGAGCTGGTCCTACAAAAGGTCCAGATGAAATATCTCACGCCACATTTGCCTTGCACGTACTTACACTGCAATCACTTCTTCACACAGAAATACATAAGAGGGAGCTTGTGAATACAAAAAAAAAGGTAATCCTTTGAATTATTTTTTGTCATATATTCTGTTCCTTCTGTCTTGTAGTGCATAATTGTCCTTTCAGCAGAGCCTGGTGGCCCAGCTCACTGGCCAGCCTGGCATGCAAGGAGAATGTGCCAGACACCGCGAAAAGCAGGGAGAAAGGCAGGGAGAAAAGCTGCAGCAGAAACACCTGCTCCTTGAAGGTCCAGAAAGCACCCCAAAGACACTGGTCATTAATGAATGAGCTTGTTAAACCTCTGCCACCACTAAAGCTACCCTTCATGCAAGGTTTATACCCCTTTTTTGGGAATATTGTTAAGCTAATCTACGTAAACTTAGAGGAGTTGCATCTGAATGTTCTCTCTGAAAGTGGTGTGTATCTGCAGTGCACTTTCTTTCAGAGAGAATGCTTTGTTGCACTTTGTCAAAGAAATTTCCATTAAAAGAAAAGAGTGTGGAATGAATATAAGAAGATCTTTAATCTACTGGTTGCTGTTTATAAATATGAAAAGTAGTGTAAGGGACTTAATTCGCAGATCAGGAGGAAGAACAAACAGGAGGGTAAGTTATTTCTTCTGAATGAGAGTAAGAATCTAAATCACTCTGTGTTCCTTCAGATGACTGAAGATATCTTTTATTTTAATGAGAACCATATAGGCTTTTGTGTGTGCTCAAATGTGCAGAATAAATTGAAATTCGCTTTCTGTGCGCTGTCACACATTGTGCCTGGAATGTGGTTGTGCTTCTGGCCTGGTGAGATCAGGTTGAGGGGTTTTTTGTTCAAACATAAGGGTAATTCATTCTTCATAGTCAATTGAACTCGACCATTTTCAAGCCAGCTGCCAATTGTGATACATGCGCTACTGGCTTTGTGGTGTATTCTTTTGTCCCCATAGAGAGAAACTGTGAGCACTAGTCTGGTGACCTTAACCTTTTTGGAGGTAAAAATGAGTCCCTTGTTTGTCCAAACTAAAGTTTTCACTGAAGTTTTCAACTTTTTTTCCTTGCTTTCCCTCTTCTTTCTCTTATCTGAGAGTAATTTTCTTCCTTTATATGTATGAACTTTGTATAGCCTAGGAAAAGTAAGAAAATGCATTTATAGGTCTTGATACCAGAGACTAAAATTTTCTTTTTACCTTTACCAAGAAAAGGTCACCTTGTCATCCAATGTACAGTGGTATGCTCATAGCAACTTTCAGAGGACCCCCTTATTCCATATGAAAGGGAATGCATCCATACCCAAGCATCCCCACCCCCTCCACACCACCACCACCCTCCAAAAAAAGCCACTATTAAAAGAAAATATATTTGTGGATTTCAGTTTTTCTCAGTGACATCCTCCTTTGGGATTTATTAAACTATGACAGAGAGGAGGACACAGTACAATAACATCATTATTCTAAGTGGGTAAGTGTGGGGTCCTCTTTTTAGGAGCTTTAGAACGACAAAGGTGAGTATTTTGATATATGGCTTACCTTCACTGAGTATTGGCACTTCAAACCCTCACTAAGAGTTAATCAGATTTATAACCAGTGTTCCGTGCTTTGAAGATAGCAAGTCATGTAGTATTGTGAAATGTTTTAGGGGTCTTGTTGTCTTCTGCCTTCTTTTCTGTGTGTTCGTGTGTTTTCCTCCAATTCAGAACTGCTTTTTCAGCTTCAGGTGGCATTAGAGAAAATGGCTTGTGCATGTTCTGCTGAACTGCTGTACAAAAATGAAGTATTTGGAAACAATGTGGTTTCTTTCATTGACAAAATATGTTAAGAGAGAATCCCACAGAAAAAGCTGGTGTACCCTGTGTTGCTTGGTTTGCTTTTCTTCTTAAGAAGTGGACCAAAGCAGTTATTTCATTTTGGACAAATTCTGGATGTGTTGGTCTTAGGCATGTAGCAGAAGTCTTAAAAAAAGAAAGAGGGGTAGCAGAATGAAGGGTTTTGACTGTTTCCCTCCATCCCTTTGTGGAACATTGAACTGACTCACTTCTGCATGATATAGTTTTTTTCAAACCCCAATAATTTGTGCTTGAGCAATGTGAAACAAATGAGTATTGGCCAAGAGTTTGGTCTACAGGAGGAACCTGCACTACCAGCCAGGATTGCTGTTATTTGTGGAGTTGGAGGTGTTGGTGAAGGCTTCATCTGGAATAGTTTTTTCTCACTGCCATATATATTTAAAAATACAGGAATTGGTCAGAATTATTTTTATTTTGCAGTTAAAGGGAGGGGCTAGTGTAATATTCTGGCATTGTGGTTTAGCTCTTACTGCTATATCACTGGATATACCCAAAGAAAGACAATGTGAAACAGGAAAGGTATTTATAGAGCAGTGTCTCGATTTTTCTGCCAAAACATTTTGAAATATGCATCTGAAGTTTGCAATCTATTTTATAATGCTCTATTTGTAGCTACTAAGTCTAGAAAGTTCTCAGTCTTTCAAATGTTAAGAGAGAAAAATCACTATGTCCCAAGAATCTGAAGTCAGTGTTGCAGCAGTAACAGCCCCACCAAAATATACAGCTTTTTACACAACTATCAAAGATTATTGTTGGCATGGGATTTTAGAATTCCTTCAATGGAATAGACTTTCAGGTGGCTTTTTTTCCATGAAAATTGGACCCCCTTGCACTTCTCAAGTATTTTTTGGGTTTTTCCCCTCTGATATGCTGCCTTGGTCACCAGATGAGAAGGTAATAGATGCTCTTCTTAGTCTAGCATGAAAAGTTGACATCAGCTGGTCTTTAAAGCAGATTTCCAAGTAAATTGTAGAAAATCTGTAATCCTAATAAGAAGATGAACTTGACATAATCAATATTTCAATAAAATATTTTTTCTAATTTATTGGATGATGATTTAGTGGAACATGCATAAAGAAAAAAAAAGGTAGCTAAGGAAAATATTACATTAATGAAACAGGTGAGCATAGACAGTTATTTCAATATGAACAAGCCTTGGAAACCCATATTGCAACACCCTGATCTGTGTGGGATACTGGAGACTGAAGTCAAGTATGGAGAGTATTCTTTCTTTTTATAGCCATCATTTGGAAGGAATGGGAAGCCAAGCACCTCTAGGAATCTAGAGGAAGGGCTGGATGAAGAACCTGCTGAGACATAAATGTGCAGAGAATTTGAAAACCAGGATTGTGTGGGAAGAAGAGCTCTGGTCTGTGGGCAGTGCTGTGTGCATGAGCCTCTGCAAGCGACGGTGGAGAGAGGGCAGCACATGGGCTTCTCTGGGATCTGGTTGTACAATTCCCCCAAACTGTAAAATTCCTTTCCTCCTTGTTCTCCTAGACCTATGATTGGTCAGTTCGGGATATGGTAGAAAAATATGTTATTCAAGTGGAATGGCAGTAATTGGGTAAGAAGGGAAGGAAGGGTATTCCAGAGGGTTTTCATGCAAGGATGCTGCTAGCTTTTGACATTTGCCCAAGTCAATTATATGTATTTCTCTGTACTGGAAAACCTATTTTAAAGGGAGTAGTTGGGATTTTCAAATCCTAGATGTACTTTGAGATCTGCCATAGCAAGGTACTGAGAACTAAATAGTATTAAAGATAGTCCTTGTTTTTTATCTTCTTTCTCCTTACTCAGAAGGGAGGGGCAGCTTTTTTTGACTACCCAACACCCTTTGAACAAGACAGATTTCAGTCTAGTGTTTGCCTATGGTTTCCCATACACAAACGTGGACCACTCCCTGTGAAATGACACAGATCTACAAGATGCTCTGATGAAGATTGTCAGTGGGATTGTAAACTTCCTGCCTCTTATTTATCCTCTTTCCACGGCTTCATTTTAAAATATTTCCTTCTTGGGAGCTTTATGGTAAGTGTCTGAATGCATCTGCTGTGACTTTCACTTCACCTCCTTGAGTCTCTTCTTATAGCAACATCTGGGAAATTCATTTAATTTACATCAATGTGAAATTACTTTCAATTTGTCAGACATCAGCTTTTACTTTAAGTGTTTGACTCCCAAGTGAAGCACATATCATTAGCTGATTATTATTTCAAGAGTTAAAATTTGTGTAACTAATATTACAAATCTCAGGCAAATCCAAATATTATGGTGACCATGCTTTAATAGCTCCTCTGATTACTTTATTATGAAGAGATAACTAGATAGTATATAACAGTGTTGATTTTTACAAAAACATTTTTTCTTAATCAAAAAGCACTGTTGTAATAAAAGTCAGTGAAAAGAAACTAAGCAGATCTGTTTACTTTGCTTCACCTTATCCGTTGGCAGGTTCTTAGTGCTTTGGAATGGGTTATAGGAGAAGTAACGGCAGGATGTGACCTGCAGTTCCTGAGCATTTTGGATGTAAGCAATGCAAACACCCATATGAAGTCCTCCCAGGAAACTGTCTGTCTTAATATTTTATAGTATGCAATTTAGTCTTCTGCTTCCGCTATTATTCCACTATATTTTCCTATTATGCACATCACCATGGTACATGAGTATCTACTGCATAATCTTTTCTCCACCTGTCCTAGATGTATGCATGCATAGAGTGGAAATTAATTTGCTGTAAAATGCAAACTGTAAGTAAGAATTAACGTTCAAGCTTACCTAAGCACTAGAAGATATATACAAAATAAAGCAGTGTTGTCACCTTAACTGTGCAGCAGTGAGCAATATCCTAAGTGCCAAATAACCAGTCTTGTACATTACTCTTCACCAGCCAGTCGTAGCCTCTGCTTACACCCTGTAATACTTTCCACAGGGCTTGGCCACTGCTAATTAGCAGCTGAGAGAGGGAGGGACTGGGAGATGATGAGAGATCACTTTTCCCTCCCTGTTTTTCCTGCCATACCCATCTCCCTCACCCATACAAGGCAATGCAGAGTGGGGTGCTGGAAGGATCTGTGACTCCCAAGTAGGCAGGGGGCAGATGGGATTATACTCTAACACAGGGTCATGCATCCAAAGATGTCAGTGGAAAAGAAGAGGATTAAAATGCCCTCACTTTCACTGTATTGATACGTTTTTCTAATGTGTGTGGCAGACTGAAATTCATTGTGGACCCTCTTAGAGGGTCTACAGACTCCTGAAAAAGCACTGACTCCTGCCCAAGAGGTTTAATAATGCTCCATTATGTCTCAGTCTTCACCCTGTCAAGGGTGCTATTCACATATTTTGACCTTCACTAGCTCCTCAGCCAATTTGTTGGGTTTTCCCTCTGAGGAACCTCTCCTCTCTACCTTCCAAACCAGAGCAATAATTAGCCTTTCTCCCCAGAGAGTGGATTAAACTCACTTAAGCCTTTACCACCCTACCAAAGCAGTAAGGAATTCAGATTATCAATTTGCATAAAACAGTGCTGTATTTATTAAAATATATATGTGTGTGTATATAATTAAGTGAGCCAATGCAATGCATGAGAAATTAATGGGAAGGTGGGCCATAATAAGGGTGTCAGTGATTGCTGTATCTGTGCAGGGAAACAGGAGTACTGTGAACATGCCTGGAATTTGGAAGGTTCTTATCCACTCAGGAGCATTAGTTGCCTCATTGTGTTTAGATGACTTGTATAATTCAGAGTTAATGATTGAATTCATGTTGAAAAACAGTCTGCTCATCTGCTACTACTCAAAGTCTCAGGGAGACTGAGCAAGTACAAAACAGCCATTTTGAGGAGCGATACTGAATCTAAGGCAATTTTCTTACCTTTTAGCTCCTTCATGGTAAGCAGTGCTTATCCTTCAAGCAGGTGCACCGGAAGGTACTGCCAGTAAATGCTGATGAGCTCTTCAAGGAGGGAAGTGATGAATGAAAGACATGGTTATAACTACATAACCATTTAAAAATCTCTTCCAATTATGCTGTGTGGAACAAGGATTGTAAGCATCCACTGAAGATACAATTTTCTGAGCTGCAGGGATTTATTGATTTATTATATTTTTCTCTCCTCCATGGAATTGGTGGGAAGGATTAACTTTCACTTACACTCCAATGACATTTTTCACTGGTTCTATCACCCCCACTCTCCATCCAAATGTGCTGCTGAAACGTGGCAGGTGGCTTTGCCAGTAATTGCATGCTACTTCATTCCATTTTAAATGGAAGTATAGCATACAGTGGCCTTCCTCTCTCATCGCTGGCATACTTCACAGCCGTATGGTATCGACTTAGAAATGCAGAAGAGTGGGCTTCCCTTCAAATTGCAAAGATGTGTTATCTTGCTGTATATTCCCTTAGGAGACAGTAACTTAATTCCTGTGCAGTAAGCTTCTGACTCCAGCAGTTTTTCATGACAAAAAAAAACAAACCACATCAATTTTTTTAAATGTCCACAGTTTTTTTTTTTAATGATAAAAGAAACTGAACATGGTTTTGAGTATTTAAGGTTTATTAAGTTTCTATTACAGTATACATATGCTTGATCTCATTCTGAGGCCTGCAACCATGCTCTGGTAGAAGATGGCTTTTCTTTGGCCCCAGCTGTGCTAAACACTATTATAATTAGCACGATGGTTAACTTAATCAGAGCACTTGGCTTGGGAGAGAGGTGTTACAGAGTGCACCATAATTAGCATTTTCATTTCTTTGATCCTGAGTCTGTCTTTATTGACAGAAATATCAAGAGCTCGTTTGCTTTTTTTCTTTTAACACTTCGGGAAGTGGAAATATGTGTGTGTGGCTGTGAGATTATGAATTTAGTAATGATTAAAAAAAGCGCAAACAGACCTGTCCCAAAGGAAGTAGAAGGGATAAAGATCTGCATATATGGAAAAAATGGTCTTTAGTGTAAGTCTTTTGTGCTGCAGCATGTGGGCAGGTATATGGCCAGGAAACACCTCCTGGGGCAGCCTCATCCCTTTGAAGTTGCGTGGACAATGTTAACAGCATCTTAACCATTTCCAGCATGCTGCTGTGGACCACATGACTGCTGTTTGAGTATGTAGAAAAAGTGATGTTTCGTTAGAGTGAGGAAGGGGAATGCCAGAAGTGTGATCTGTTTGGAAAAAAAGCCACAAACCCAAAGGTTTGGATGATCCTGTAGCAGCTAAAGCTTTAGATACTTGCCAGCTTGGTCACTGAAGCACAAGCATCCCTTCCTACGTGCCTGGTACAAGCAGGTGGTGAAAGCATGCAGCAGACCAGATGACTGCTGTTCATGAAAAAATATAACATTTATGCTGTCAGACACAATGCTGAAGACTTCCAAACTTGCATCTGGCATCACTGCCTTGATTGCAGGGGAGGAAAGTTGAGATGCCTGAGAGACTCTTCTCATTACACACCGCCGAGTGGAGCGTTCTCTTGCAGTACCAGCTAACACAGGATATTAAAAATAGGGGACTTTTTAGTAGGTGAAGCCACTGTCAGCCTTCCTGAGACAGCCTTTGTTAAGCTTGATAAGCACCCTGTCCTCTTTGCTCACACTGAAGTGGGGTGCGTGTAATGCTTTGTAACTCCAGTGCATACCAGATGAACTATGCCCACTGAATTGTCCTAGCTGGTTTTGAGCATTTGTTCAGCAAACTGGAGCAAATGCTGTATGCACTTGTTTTTATTGACTTTGGGATGACTTTGGGTAGACACAACCTCTACAGTTAACTTTGTTATGGTCTCTGTAATTTTTATTACTGGTTTTAAAAAGAAGGTATAGCCATGTTTGCAATGAAAAAACTGGGCAAAAATAGTTGAGGCTCTTCTTGTAAGAGCTCTTTGCAGATTTTCACCCTTCCTATATGTCTATCTGTCCTTTTCCAGTCTTTTACAAAGAGGAAGAGCTATCACATGCATGTGTTCTTATAGTTCATTTCAATGTGCTTTGTCAATAGAAAAATCATATGCTAATAGAGGCTGCAGAGAATGCAGCTGTCATCAAGGGACTTCCTATGTTATCCTTGACTTTGCTAGATTACTTTTATCTACTCAGGATGGATAATAATTTTTAAAATGTTTATGCAACTAGGTTTTAGGTCAATAGCAGGTTAAACCATTTATTTAACTAATCTTTCCTGGTGGAAAGTATGTGGAAAGACCCTCTCACTATTTTTACAAGATTATTTTCATATCAGCACTAAAGAAGCAAGCAGTATTCTTGACAGGAGAATTGGAAGATACCCATTATTTGAGAGACATGATAAAAACATTATAATCTTTTCCAATACCCATACAAAGCCAGTAATTGTCTGTTTCTGCCATTCCAGTTATTTATGTAATTATACTTAATGCCACACAGATTTGAGAAGAAAAAGCAATAGTTGCTGCTGTTTCTGATTAATATTTTTCCATTCTGAGATCATAAAAACCGTAAATACCTCTCATGGTGGTAGAGAGAAAAAAGGACTATGGATTTGTAAACAATTGATCAGAGGAGCTGAACTGGAGGAGGGAATGTGTCTTTTTTTAAGTCTGTCTCATGTTCACACAATTGTATCATTCCTAAAGCTCACTGATTGCTAGAAAATGCTGCCATTGCATAATATCATTTCTTGGATGTTAATTCCTTTATTAAACTAAAGTGTATAGTACTTGTACGGTGGATTTCAAAGGTACAGAATTTAACTATCTTAAACCTGGACATATCCAGACTATTCTGCTTTGCCCAGTTCTTCTGTGTCAGAGTCCTGGTGAAACTATTTACCTTGTGAAAGTGCTTAAATAGTGAGATACCTCCTATACTATCCTGCTTAACGTAACTGCGTTGGCCTGGGTTAAGGTGGTAAGTGCCTGCCCTCCATCTAATCCCACATGCTGGAACAATCCAAGGTGGTTTGTAAATGCCCCTGGAAAGCGTGCCAGTGCATTCAGACTCCGGGATTAGAGGAGCTGCTTGGAAACTTACAGATGCATCTTGCCTTCAAATTCACTGCATTCACTTGCACTCAGTCTTGGGTATTTGAGTTGCTTCTTTGCAGTGTCTTAAGAGAATCTGGCTGTCTATCACATCTACAGCAGATTGCTCAAGTTTAAAAGTTCAGATTGGGTTCAGCAAAACTGGTGCATCCATTTAAAGCAAATAAAGAAAAAAATTGGATTTTGTAGGCCCATTCAAGAAATAAATAAGTGCTCATGGATTTTTTAATAGTGTTCCTCTAGTTTGGTCAGCTGGTAGTATTATACTCTTGTACAAATTCACCACTTAGCCTGAATGTTCTCACTGAACTAGATAGTACCAATTTAAAAAGTCATCCAATCTCTTTTTTTTTAAAATTACTTTAGGTGATGGCAAATTTACTGCATGCAAGTGTGAAAGGTTCCTGTGAGTTAATTGCATTCATTTCTAACACTTCTCCCTCATTTTTTGCCTGAATTTTATCTCAAAGTTCCATTTTTCAACTCTGTGTCTTGTTATGCCCTTTATTAAATGTCTCTTACTAATGTAAGCATTTATGAACTGTGATCAAGCCATCCTGAACTTTATCTTTGTGCAAATAAATCAACTGAATTACTCCTGGATCTTGCTTTAGGACATCTTTTCCTGACTGAATCCTTCTTTCAGCTCCATCCTGAACCCTTTCCAATTTGTCAACATGTTTTGTGCAGAGTAGATGCCAAAAATGGCCATGTATGCTTGTAATCATTTCAGTAACACTGGATTAAGTGACAGAGCCAGTCCTAGGCATCTCTGCAGTGTAAGAGAAACTGAAGTTTTGCTGCTCCAGGAGTGAGAGTAGAATGGTTCACACTGAAGATCTGGGCTTGTTAATCTAACTGTGGAAGAGGGAAGGAAGGAAGGAAGAGATTGTGGCAGGACTGGAAGGGGCAGATTCAGCATTCCCTCCCATTGCCCCTTTTGCCAGCAGTAACAGGAGGAAGCTCGGCATAGGCAAAGCAGGCAGAGGTCCATGACTGCTGCTTAGCACTGTTTTGCTTACTACCCAGTTGACCTGGATAACCTCAACTGTATCTGTTCCTAGTAATGATCCTCTGAAGTACTACAATGATGTTTTCTGCTTTGTGTCTTCCCCTGGCTAAGGTATTGAAAGATCTCATTCATCATCTTAGCCACTGCATCCCTGCCAGAGTTTTAGTTGTGGCTCATTGTGGCCCTGAAGTCATCCTTCAAGTCACTACTTTCCAGATTAGTTCACCACCTTACAAGTTTAACCTGTGTTTGAAGAAGCATGACCTTGCATTCTATGACTGCTATAAGTAATGTCATTCAAACAGCTACATAGAGCATATTTTTCAGCTGACTTTGAGCTGACTTGCCCTTAGTCTGGCTGCTATACCATTAGTTATATCACCTTCACCTTGACTGCCACAGTGCTGTTTTCTTCCACATCACTTAAGACTATAGATTAGAGAAGGGCCGAGATCTGTCTATAAACAAATCAACCAGAAGTTTCATTTGATTCTGGGAGTCCCATTTTCTGAAGTTTCTTCTCTGTAGTTGCAACACTTCTGTTTCTGTGGGATGCATGCCTCCATTTCACACTCCTCTTTCAGAGAAAGAATGGAAAAGACAAGTCATCTTTCATCTTGTGGCTCTTGTGTTGTGTTCAGGATTCCTACTACTGCAATGCAGTTGAAGATACTGCAGAGGGATATTTAAATTCAAGCCAGAAAAAAAAAAAAAAAAGCCTAATTAAAGTGAGGAAAAATTATGAATGCATTTCTATTTTTAGGATTCGTGAAACTTGCCTTAACAGAATCTTTGGGCTTCAATTAATAGACATTCCATTTTAATTGGAGCATTTTGCTGCATGCAATGATTTAAAGTAAAGGGTGAGTTAATTGGGGATTAAA
Organism: Eopsaltria australis; assembly: GCA_034509425.1. Classification (NCBI taxonomy): domain Eukaryota; kingdom Metazoa; phylum Chordata; class Aves; order Passeriformes; family Petroicidae; genus Eopsaltria; species Eopsaltria australis. The sequence continues at coordinate 1,280,276 of JAVTVJ010000452.1, read as the reverse complement.
AAATTCAGGGGAGCCAAAGTTTTGAATATGGTATTGACTACATAGGTAAAGGGGCTGGGGAAGAGAGGAAGATGACCAACAGACAAATGACACGGTTGGACATCTTGGTTAACTATGCATTCTGAGTCCTTAACTACTGGGGCAAGAAAAAGATATCACAAAACATAGGAAAAAATGGATTTAAAATAATAACCTTTCACCCTGCAATCTGTATGTTCATATATGAGTCAGGAGTTGCAGAACTTCTCAAGAATTTTGCTTTGCTTACATCACCTCCCATAGATGAGCTTCTAGGTTTATTCATGCTCTTTTCTGCTACTCACGTTATTCATGCACTAAAATAAACAGAGATTTTCTGCCCAGGGAGTAATGTCAGCTAGCTGAGGTTTTTTGTGTCAGCCAGCAAAAATAGCAAGGGAAAAGGGAAGCTCATGGAAGGTACTGTGGTAGCCAATGCTCTATGGGCAGGGTTCTGCTGTTTAACAGGAACACAGCTCCCAGGGGCAGTGCTGGCAGATCAGGTCCACTTCTGCATCCAGGTGACTTTGATTCCAGAAAGCTCATCCCTTTCCCATTAGGCCAGATTACCATGCTAAAGGCTCTTTAAGGGAAGAGGAAAGGAGTATTTGAGTTTTCAAGACTCATGTGTTTTCTAGTCGCTGCTGCACAAAAATCACTGCTCTTACTGCTGTTTAGTCATACCACCCTAAAAACTGTTAAATCAGTTAAAAAATTCAAATATCATCAGATCGAGCTTCTGTTTTCTGTGTGAGAGCATCTGCTTAGAAAAACTGGATTGTACTTTTTTTCAGAAAGCAAATGACTTGTCACAAAGCACTGCTTTGTTCCTATCCTGGATGTTATCTTGAGCCATGAGAACAGGGCTTTTGCTTAGCATTTTGTGTGCTGCATAACCTCCCTCCCGAATGCCAGAGCCATCAGAGAACCATTGTTGCCTCCTGTACATGGGAGCAATCTTAATTACTGCATCAGCCTCAGAATAAATACACAGTTAATCAAATATGATGATGAGAAGTAGAGTGATAGGCAGATAAGCAGGACTATGGTAAAAATGTCAGCTGAATAAAGTTTTCTTGGCTTGTTGCTTGGAACCAAAGCAAAGTCCTCCTATTCCAAACACTGTATTCAGGTCAGGTTCAGCCATGTTGTGTTTAGAAAGCATCTCCATCAATCTGAATTAAATTTTTTCTCAAGTGGTTTGCTGCAGATTGAATTATCCTTTCAGTTGGGATGGAGGAGTGGAGGGAAATGCTCCCATATTTTCCCCCCATAGCACATCATTAAAGCATGCTTCTGACCACTGCAGCCACACAAAGTGATGTTTTTCTTTACCAAGCACAAACATACATTTGAATTGGATAACTGCAAAAATTGCTTATCAAGGTTGGTGACTACAGTTAGGTCAAAAATATGTTCAAACACAGAACATTAGCGTTAAAGCAGCACAATGCCACCTGGATCGTGGCATTGTGAAGTTTGAAGAATTCTTTTCCTTTAATCTAGTCTAGACAGCCTACTTCCAATTGTGACTAACTCCCACGTTTTCTTAAAAATAAACAGGTTCTACTTGTGATATAATGCTAGCAGTGCTAAGTGGCTCATGTCTCCCTCCACAGAGGATACTCTGCCCCTGCTAGGTTTTCAGTCTTACAGAAGTGTAATTAGACTAGTCTTCACTTGTCTGTGAAGTGGCAACATAGAAACAGTTATAGGACATCAAGAGTCACTTTTTTCCATTGCACTTAATGCCTGCATTTGAAATCCAAGCGTATCTTGATGATCTAAGGAGGAGAGCAATGACCAATGGATATCTCAAGCCTAATGATCTCATCTAGATATGTAGGTCCCATACATCTGCATGAGCTTCCCTTGTTTGAGGGAGGCTCCTTGTTATGGTCAAAGACTGTTTAAGTTTCCTTTCCAATTTTTTTTTCCTCCTTCTTCATAGCCATTCTTGTTAGTGCTATATTATATGTATTTTGAATAGAGACAGTTATCTCCTTCTCCCCTTTTCCTTTTTTAAATTTTTTTAACTAATCGATTGTTTTAGAGATACCATCAAAATGACCTTTCCTAACAATTCTGCCAGGAGGACATCCAATTGAATGTTTCATTATTAGTATCATACCATTCAGACAATTGAGTGGTTTTTCTTAAATATTCCAAGTTCAAGAGTTAAATCTGGGAAAATTATTAGATTCACTCATGTTTAAAGAATGAGATAACTTTTAAATGCAAATTTATATGATAATGCTGAAACTTAGAGGTATAATTTATTCTTGAAATATGCAAAAAAGTGAATTTTAAGTATATATTATTGCAAAGTTCAAGTAGTTCTTGCAAACTTGAAATATATTATCTTTGTGGCATGCTCATATAAAAAAAATTTTTTTATGTGGCTAAATGGTAACAAATGAGCCAGTGTTTACCATGGTAAGGACTACATTGGGGACATAACCATTAGACAAGGGTAATTTAGTTTTAGCATTATCAGTTAGAAATACTGCAGTTGAGTGGAATATTTTATTACGTGAAAACATCTGTAACCAATATATCCCTTGGGAAGCTTACGTGACCTGTGATCTGTTTGGAAAAAAATGTTTTGGTTTTACGAGGCTGTTCAAAAGCAAGTATGCGCAGTGGGCTGTGTCCCAGCGAATCTGGAAGGGGCTGCCTCCTCTTTGTGTACCTCCTGGAAATTTCTGGGAGCTCTAGCAATGTTTCTGCATTCCAGACTGCAGTCTTCAAACTCACTCCATAACTCATGGCACTGAAAAAGACTTGGGAAATGTGTACAATCACGCTTTCTACCTTAAATGCTACTAAACATATTAGTGTTTATTACATATACAGTAATATATACATATATTCTGTATAGTATTTAATACTACTCTATGCCACACAGTGTTTACACACAGTTTTCCTTGCTGTGAGGTATCCTAAAACTGCAGCAGTCACAGTAAGGTTCAGATCAAAAAGCACAATGCAGAATACTGAACATATATTCACGTTCTGTTGAAGTATTCCAGTAATACAGGACAAACAGCATCCTTACTATATTTCTCAGGCCTTGCAGTATACCTTTTCCTTGCTGCTCTTTTTCTCCCTCTCTCTTTCAATGAAGCCAGCTAATGTCATCCCAACTAAAATTTGCAAAGCAGTCACCTGAGCTCTAGCCTTCATAGTGCTCAGGCCTTGACTGAGGCTGAGGACCCTCAGTCAAGGCCTGGGAACTTGGGGAGCCAGGAAGACAGAGGGATAGACAGCCTAAACTTGACAGCCCATTAGGTACCTGACCTTCTGCTTAAATGACTATTGAATTCTTGAAGATGTGGATTAATGCTTTCTTTTGTTGGGTCAGATGGGCAGATAGGCATGCCAATTAGAGACAGCTTTGCTTCGAGTCCTACAGTGCAAGTGGTTTCTTAGCACACTATTTCTACACGGAGGAAATACTGAGAAAAACTGCAAGTTCTTTACAGAGAGGGGAAAATCTTCACATTCACCCAGAATCTCATATCACTACAACAATCTGTAAGTAGAGGCAAAACCACTTGTTTCTAGTTACTTGTTTCTAGTAACTTCTGGTTAACTAACTTCTAGTTAGTTATTGTTGAGACCCAGAAATCAAAACCGGCCAGTTAATGGCCATAGGTAAAACGCAGGCATGTTCCAGACCATAATATGTCAAGAGCTCTCTCGGCACAGGGTAAAAAATAGGTTTCATGCCAGTAAGATCAAGGCATTCCCTTTCTGACATCACTCTCAGTTCACACATGCTCCATGCAGCTCTGCAGCCATAGGGGCCCAAACACAGGAGAACAGAGGGCATTTCTCAGCCAGAAGATCTTTTCCCTTTAAGTGGAGTGAGCTATTGCTGCGTTTTAAAAAGTCTGCCTGGTCTGGGGAATATGTAAGCCACCGTCTTGCCCATTAAGTACTTTTTCAATGCAAAGGTGGAGCAAACCTTTATGGCCAAATGAAGCAGATCTGTGGGCTCTTTTGTCCGTGGTGACAACACTGTGCCTGGGATTGGGCTGACTGTGAAACTAAGTGTAATTCATCCCTAAATTACCATCTGTTTGAAAGATATGAAAAGTATGTGCTAACGGGTCGGTGGCAGTGCATATTGGTTGCAGGCAGGGAATTAGGCGGAGTGTAAAAGTTTTGACCCAGCAAGCGGAGGTGCTGCAAGGAAAGCAGGTCATTCACAGAATGGGAAATCTTCCATTTCCAGTACCCTAAGAGTTAGGTGTGGATGAGTCTCATGGAATTTTTTTCCATGTACAAGACAGTCCCGGGCAAGGCAAGGCAGGCTTTGCGACACAGTTGGGTAAGCTTTGTTTGGAGAAAGTTGCATCGTTTATCATGAAGGAAGCCACATCATTTCTCATTCGTGACCAGAAGGGTTTTAGATTCTGAAATCAGTGCAGAAACGGGACAGCTTGTTTTGTCTAGATTTTTGAGTCTGCTTATGTCAGGAGGTAGGAAGTTCAAGTCTAATGTTTCTGGCTGTTTTCAGCTGATGGGATATAAAGGAAGCTATTGGGAAAAGCACAAAAAAGGGCAGCAAGAGTAATGTAACGAGGAAGAAGAAGTTATGTTGTGTATTGAGGGAAGCAGGTGAGCCTCCTATTTAGAGCAGAAACACGTTGCAAGGGTAGTGTTTGCACAGTGTGAAAATATCCCCATTGTTGCCTCACACAGAGGAGCTGTTAACAGGGCATGCAGGAAGCTCTTTGATCAAACACCTACGTCATTTCTTAGTGCTCTACTGTAATTCAACATTTAAATGGCAATGAATGTTCTCCCACTGAGATACTTTTTTAATCTCTGACATTTCTCTGGAGAGACACTGAGTAATTTTGAAAATAAAAACAAAAATTTACAAATCCAACTTTTTTAAATGGTGTAAAGGTTTATCTGGAGATAAATGGTTAAGTAGGATGAAAGCAGAGTAGTGTCAGACCACTGGCATAATGGCAACTGCTTGCTGATTCCTACCCAATTAATCCAGTTAAGGAATGTTGTAAATTAACACATGCGAAGCTTTTAGTTGTGCAGCAATTAATGATTTATGATATTCTTCCGTTGACATCATCTCATGTCACTAGAGCACATACTAACAAGAGATATGTAGTTCTGGTAATCCCCAGGAAATCTGCACACTGTTTACCAAAACCCACTTTTTTTTAAGAAAAGTTGTGCTTCGCCAAGAAACCTGGAGCATATCAGACTAGAAAAATGCTTCTTTTGGTGCCTGAGAGGAAACAGTATGTGTGTGGGTATAAAATCAGATGCCTTCATGGTAAAAATGTGGAGGTAATTGGTCAAATCATGGGGTTGCTTCCAGTAATGGGAAGCCACTTTCACGAATCTTGTGAGTCTGAAGACAGAGGTTTCAGAGGATCTAACTTCTTACAGCTGGTGACAGATCTTGCTGCTTACCTACAGCAAGCAAGCTGAGGGGCCAGCTCTGCTTTTCTTTACTTTGTTGTTTCATCCAGATGGTGGAAATTGTATTTTAGTTTGTTCTGGACCTGATATTGCAGGGGTATTTTTGGTCCCTCAGACTTTTCACTTAAACAGTTTAGTGACTATAAATGTGCAATGATTGCTGTTGTTACCTCTGAGATCCACTTGCATTACTTTCCTTTTGTGCTACTTGGCATATGAGGTGAAACAAATGAAAAGCTGTATTAATTATTCATCAACTAAAGAATCTCTTTCACTGTTACTATGTTACAGATTTGTAGATACCTTTGCATAAACTAATTTATTTTAATCATAGTATTCCAAATGGTGTTAATTAATAATTGAAATATAATTATTTTGGAAAGTTTTTTAGCCTTATTCTGAGCAGCTGGCACCAGAAAACAGAATTTGGCAGTGATTTAACTTCAAAAATATGGAGCTAGTTTTCTGCAGCTGCTATCAAATGAAATTAGTAACTCAAAGGTGTGGGAATTTTTTTGCATGAAAGGTTAAACAAGTCCAAATCCAATTGTGTTCTAATCTAAGATTAAACATGAAAAAAGTGCGTAGTAGGGATAGGGAGTTTCCTAAGGCATTTGCACCTCACTGTGAATGAGGAGGGGAGGGAAGAAGGAGGGAGACATTAGTGCCAGAGCAAGCATATCTTTTATCTTGAGAACTATTTTCAGCAAAGTATGCTGATCTTATTTTCCATCCTCCCACACTTTGGATAAGAGTTCCAGGAAAACTTTATTTTTCCTTTGGTGGGTATGGATCTAATACAGATTTCAATACCAGAGGACTACCAGCCTTCCAGGTAGACTAGTAGTTGGACTCACTGCAGAAGAAATGAAGGTATGTCAATTCAAATAGGGAGCTGATTTATTGTAAAATGTCAGAAAAATCTTTACTTCCTGTGCTAGTGTTGCAGACTTTAGCCACTCCGTGTGGAGGGAAATTAGCTTGTCAAATACAGTTTGCCCATGGATGAAGAGGTTTTAAACAGAGGTTTTGTAGCACTACAAACAAGTGGGTTTGAGGTGGCACAGCTTTATTACCCAGGGTGCAGGGCATGGGAGGAAAATGGGCGAGAGCAAATGCTTCCAGATGGACGCAGCAGTGCCCTGCAGAGGCGCTGCGCTGGCGTGCCCCGATCCCTGCCGGCACAGGCAGCTGCCAGCCCCGGCTGCAGGAAGCTCCCGGCTCCATCCACCGCCTGCTGCACTTTGTAGCCCTGCTGCCCTCCCAGTGAGCAGGATCCATCCCATCAGCAGCAGCCCTGTGTGCTGTGCCAGGGATGAGGTCAAGGTGTCCTGGTACCACTGCCACCCTGCCAGCCTCGCACCACGGCATCTGCCCCACGACAGGCGCGGGGCACTTCCCAGCCTTCTCTGGAGCCAGTTTCGGTGGCTTTAATTACATCCGTGGTTTGGACGGCTTTGCTTGGCCATTAAAATCCATTTCACGAGTAGTATTAAAATGAGCAAGGAATATTTGTGGCAGCCGTGGATTTCCTCCAGGCCTGCAGGAAGAGTAAATTAATTACTGAAAACTTGACAGTTTGTCCTGAGTTCTTAACTCCTTCCCCTCTGGAAGCTTGCTTTTCAGAAGCAAGTGACTTTAAAAGGAAATAGTATACCCAATGTTTTTTTATTCCTCCACCCCCTTTTTACGGTAGGTCTGTAATTGCAAAACCAGCCAGAAGTGATTTGTTTGAAGAGGAAGTGTGGGAACTTCCTTTATAAATATTGCCTTTCCCTTCGTGTGCATCCAAACGCGGTTTGCTCTGCTGGTGGAAAAAAAAGTGCTTGAACTGAGCAAGCACTTATTCCTGTAGCTCATGCCCCATGTAAGCATGAAAGACAGGAGTTTAATAGAAAAAAAAAAAAAAAAAAAAAAAAAAAAAAAAAAAAAAAGAAAGAAAAAACCCACCAGAAACCAAACAAGGAAATAAAAAAGCTGGTGGCTAGTAAGGGAAGAGCTGAAGTTGGTTTAACACAGAGATCAGCTGTGTTCTGCCCAGCCATTCCCTGTCAGTACTTTCAGATGTGTGCGTCCCCTGCTCGGGAGCACCGGTCCTGTGGGGGGGTGGGGGAAATCACTGTTTGCAGAGCCGGTGATTACAGAACCTGCTGTGACTTGCTCTGCGAGATAGGACGCTATCTGCCCGAGCCAGCTCCTATCGCTGTTTGGAATGGTTTCTTTTTTAAAAAAGTGTCAACATATGTATCTTTCCTAGTGAACTAGAAACAGCAGCTTGTACCTTTCCCCAGCCTAGAAACAGCATTGAAATATTTGCAGAGGAGGGTTTCAGCCACCAGAAGACCAGCTACACCCAGAGAACTGTCTGTGCCCAGCAGCAGCAGGTAGATTGAGCTCACAAGGAGAGACCAAGTTTTAGCCTGGCAAGCAAAGCCACACTAGATTGTTGTGCTTTTTTGGGTGGTGGGGGGGATGTTGTTTCGGGGATTTTTTTGTTTGTTTTTCTCATAAGTGAACAGTATCAGGGTGTATGGGCTCTTTGGGTGTGCAGGCAGCCAGCTGGCCTGGCTTGCTGACATGAATCAGTGCAGATGATGAGAATCAAGGCAGGGGGTCCAGTTCCCAGCTCTGAAGGATCCCAGATTTGGAAGACAGGTCACAGAGAAAGCAAGGGAGAGTGTGGAGGGAATCAAGCTGATTCTCTGAGAGGCACTGAAGATGAGAAGAGCTCTTCTGCCTGATTTGAAGGAGGAAAGTGTTCTTATATTGCTCGTAATTAGGCTGAGATTCACCTTGTTCATTGCATTTGATGGACAAATGAGACATTCCTGGTGTTAGAATATTGGATTGCTGTGATGCTTTCTGATCTGTCCAGCAAGAGGCACAGCCAGGCCACTGTTGTATTAATGAGAAGTTGTGATTTTTATACTTATCTCAGTGGGGAAGACGAAATTTCACTCAAGTTTCCAACCAGGCTTTGTAGTTCCTTTTTGCACTTTTAGAAACTCACAAAAGAATAAAATTTGCAGTGAAATGGGCTAACATGGGAAAAATCAGTCACTATCAAAGAAGACACTGGAAACTTTGCTGATCCATCCAGCTGGTCTCAGCTGAGGCTTGCATGGCTCACCATGCCAGTAGTCCTCACATCCTCTCATACCCCACTTCAGAGGAATGGGCATCTCAGTTCAGGATGACAAAGGAGTGAATTTTGGGTGATTTTTACTTATTAAATAAAATTAAAAATAAAATTCTTATCTCTCCAGTTCTTCCTGTACTTTCTGCTCTGTTCAATGTCATACAAATGCCTTTAAAGCCCTACAGTGCTCAGGGTAAGCTTTTCATTCCTTTATGCCTTTCATCTTGTTTTCCACACTGTCATTTGCTGCTCTCTCCTTATGTCTCTTATTCTCTCTTATCCATGCCACATTCCCCATTTAACAATCTTTGCTCCTTTTTACCTTCCTACACTTTGCATTTTTTCCTCTTCTTTTTCACACTCACACTGTCATGCCTGCTCCTTTTTCTAATAAGGCAGGCTGTATTCTGTAATTCAAGAAGTAAACCAAATTCTTGTGTGAGTACTGAGTACATGATGAAAAAGACTGCAGAAATGGGCCGTAGTTCGGCAGATGTATGGGGAAAGGTAGTGAAGCCAATTTTAAAGTAGTCTTATTTATTTTGGTGGTTTGTATCACTTTGGTTGACTATTAAAATGTGTATTTCTAAGGTTAGGTGTGTGCACCAATGGCATTGTATAAATAAAGAATTTCAAGAACTTGGTATAAAAGACTTTATAGAGGTAATATATTACATCCAGTTGAGAGAACTGAAGGGGCACTTTACAATCAGTTTTACTAGCACCCTGTGTTTAAAAAAACCCTTCTTTTTCTTTTGTTTAACCTCCTGTGCAAGCCTGGGCATGTTTGAGGCTACCAGGATCCAATTTCATGGAGTATCCTATTTCAAATCCAGGCCAGAGCAGATTGATTGAAAATCAGTGCTGTCAGAAGTAAAACTGCCAGTGGAATGCCTTCAATGACATGAAGATGAAAGGGAGAATGTAATATAACAGATACTGATTTTCTTTTCTGAGGTGTTGAGGCTCTGAAGCAGTGTCCTTGGATGTTGCACCATTTACCTTGATTGAACAGTAATGGTTGTAGAACAATTTTGGTGAACTTCTGTGTTTTCAGTTAGTAGTTAACAACTGTGTTGTGAAGAGAGGATGGTTGGTGTTGCTGGGGTTGTTTTAAACCAAAACAGCAGCTGTAGACTATTTCATGGCAAGCACAGAGCTACCTGTAAGTCTGCATAACACCAGGATAACGCAAAATTCCTAATAATTCTTGTCAGTGAAATGTTTACTGGTATTTTGAAATGATTGGGCTACTTCAGTACTTTGAAAACTGCTGGCGAATGCGAACTCGTGTAACTGATCTGTGTTTATATTGATTTTTAGGGTCAGCACAAACACAGATGTCAATCTGCTTCGTTTTCCCATGTGTTTCTTTTCCTCTTCTCTTTCCTGTCCCATAGAGGCTAAAGGATCAAAGAAAAAGAGGACTATATGAGAACTGAGAACAGAGGGAATCACTAATACTGTTTTGGGACTTCGAAGGAGTAGAAAAATGAAGGGAAAACTGAACTTGTGACCTTTGATTGATTTTGAATTCTGGGTGTCATGGTTTAGAAATGGAACAGCACTCCCCAGAAAAGTGCCCCTCCCCCTCTCATGCCCCCATGACTCTTTGACTCTTCCCAAACCAACCACTCACTTGCTCACCCCGCTTTCTTTCCCCTTCCCACTCCCGGGGTGGAGTTGAGAATTGGAGACACAAAAAGGGGAAATTACAGTTTGAGATAAGAAGCAATTTACTAGAAACAGCAATGAGATACAAAAATGAACAGTTACAGCAACTATATTAATAACAGAAGAATACAAAGAGGATGATTTACATGCAAATAATGCTCACCAACCAATCTGATGTGGTGCAGTGCTGAGAAAATGCACAATGGCCACTCTTTTGTGTGATCCGAAGCTAAACTTTTCTTCCTAGAATAACAGTCCCTTATTTCCAAACCCCCTCTGCAAGCTAGTGATTATGTGGATGGTATAGAATAACAACCTAGACATACCCACACAGCTCCAAGCTCGGTCCCCTCACAGCTACTGCAAAAAATTGACTCTGTCCTGGATAAAATCAGGACACTGGTTTCATGTGAGTTGGTATCCTCACGTTCTGAAAAAGTGCTGTCTACAGCCAGCCAAGAGAATAGTGGTAAGTCAAGCAGAGGAGAAAGGAAGTCAGTGATAAAACTCAGGAGCTCATGTGCTAGAAGTGGAATCTGGTATCTGTGGTCAAGGAGGTGGAGAGGGCAGAATAGAGATGACCAAGAGTCAGCTAGAGAAGCTAGAGAACTGAAGGTGAGGGAACATAAGGCATTGGCCAGATATTGTGTGATACTGAGTTAATCAGAGATGTGAATACACTGCAATGTTTAGAGTATTAGGTTGACATCTGATATCACCCTAAAGTTTTTATATTAAATTCTGTATCCTGTTTCCATATGGACACGGTCTCAGTGTTGTAATGGTGCATTCCCAGCACTGAAATGTGAAGATCCATTCTCAAAATTAAGCTGAAAAAGCAGTATGCAGTTTTATCCTATGTGCTTCATTCTATCAAGGGCACTGTGCCTGTTAGCTCAACAGCCGGATAGAAGTTCCATGGGCATGTAAAAGTCTATATGGAAAGTATCTGCTCCATATGTTACATATAGCTGAGGGCTCAGGGGAATAAGGTTTGTGTCTGGGAACCGGATAGCACAAGTTCTATCCCTGACCCAGTGCTTGCCCTTTTTAACAAACAAACAAAAGTCTTCCTCAAAGAAAAGTGGCTTATGATCTGTTTTTAGCTCTAGAAGCAAACATTAAAACAAAAAAAAAAAAGAAAAAAGAACTCAATATGTTCTTACTCGTACTTACAGCAGCATCAGCTGTAGGCACTGCAGAACGAGTGTCACGCTTTGTTCCTTGCTGCTTTCAGAAGCCATTATCTCCCTGGCAGTTGCAGTGCCAAGGCAGCATGTTACCTACTTGCAAAATTTTGCACTTGGACACAATCAATCAGTCTGAGTTTATCATCTATTTGAAATGATGGCATCTGAGACCTTGACCCTGAATACAGAGGTACAGTTGCCTCATGAGGGAGAGGGCACTTGCAGGATGGGGAGGTTGTTGACAGTTGTCCTGTTTCTGCTGGGTCATTGACCATGCGAGATGGTCTTCATCCTTTCCCCCTAAAGGTGTGCTTTTAGTTGAAAGGCAGAAATTGTGTTCTGTGAAAGGTGGGAGCAATTAAGATAGTTCAGACTGAGACAGGATAAGAGCTAAAAGTAGTCTAATTTCTTGCTGTCCTCTGCAGGTTATGGAAGGGAGAGGGAGTCCCCTCTAAAAAGCAGTTCAGGGAAGATTGATTCCTAATCCACAAGGAAATCCATGACAGGACTCCTTCTGTCAAGCCAGTGGAGAGAGAAGAAACAGGAAGATTGGCCTTGTTTGGCTGAAGTTAGTTTATGTGACCATCCCCCTACCCACTTGCTCTGTTGTGCTCATGGTTTGTCATCTTTAAACAATTTCTCTGTGTTGTCCAAATACTTTTAGCTTCAGGCTAGTCTGCAAGTGCCTCCAGCTGTTAGAGAACCTGTGCTAGCAGGATGTATTGAAGTTCCTTTAGTTCAAGCAGTCCATTTTGACTGGCCAGCCGGCCAAATCCATACCATGAAAGACCAGATCCAGTGTAAGATACTGAAAAAGAGCTGCTATGCTGTGAGCAGGAGGTAGAAGAAAGAAACAAAACCAAACAAACTGAAGAAGCCTTGTGGCAGATGGTACCACCTGTGTCCATCCAAAGCAGTGTGTCATTTGAGTTGAGAAACCTGGAAAATCTGATGACTCAGTCTGAATACATAGGGAGACAGAGAGTGAGATTTCTGGCTTGTGTCCAAAGCCTCTTACGAAAAAGGCTTCCAATTTTGTAACACAGAAAATTGAATACAATTTGGTAGCATCATTCTCTGGCACGGCTGATTACCAACCACAGACTGAAATGCCTAGTGTATCCATGTGAGAACAGACACATAAGTAGTTAGATGACTCTGTGCCAGGTCCTGGGTTATGGCTGAACCACTTTTCTCAATAAATATATTTCTGATATTTTTAGAAAATTATTAATACCTTTATTATTGGGGGTATAGCTGGTATTAATACCTTTATTATTGGGGGTATAGCTGGTATTAATACCTTTATTATTGGGGGTATAGCTGGCTGGACATAACAGTTCAGGTTGACAGCATTTGATTATTTTTCCATGCTCAGCCAAATACTAATTTCCATGCACCTCAGTTCTGGCATCTGCATAGCTGGGAGGTGAACCAACTGTGCAAGAAGTGCCTAAATTACTGTTCAGCAAAGCTTGCAAAAATGCTCGTAAGGAAAGAGACAACATGGATATATAAAGCAAACTCCTCAGCAGGATCAAGGCTTGTTTCCTTGTTGACTACCTCCACCTCCTTCCTTCTTGGGTATTGACAGGATGATAATGGTTCCTTTGTACTTCCTTTTACTTCTGAATTTTCTTTTCCTTTACATGTTTAAGTTGCACCAGATCTGTCTCTCCTGTTGTTGGTGAGACATAGAAAGAAATCTGCCCTTTATCTTGGTCCTACAGTCTAATTTTTTTTCTGTTTGTCTCTTGGCTTGGCTGCTTTACTTACACTTTCCTCCTATGACCTTCCTCCAATCCTACACTCCAGTTACGCTGTATCATGCAGCTGTGGTATAAATATCTAATCTAGCTCTTCTCCCAAATGCTTCATCTCACAATTTTGCTGAGCATCCATGTTCATCCTGTACCCAGTGAGGGTTGTTCCCTCATACAGCTTTTCCCTGCAAAGAGGTGAATGTACATAGTCTTAAAGAACATCTTCCCAAAGCAACTAGATATAGGGTATGAACACAGGAAATTAAATCCCATGGAACATTAGCAAAATTAGTTTGGTTTAGGACTGGGCAGCCTCAAGAAACATGAAGTAAAAGTCCTGCTGATGTTTGTGCCTTACTTCTCTGAAAGCCATTGTTATGTGAGTCTCAAAGTCATGCTCAGTTGAGATGAGATGGCTTTGGAGAAAAGGTGATGGGTTTTGCCAGGTGTTCAGGCTCTCTTCCCTGGGATCTGCCATGTGGTGGTCTTTTAGTGCCTGTGTTGGCTTGTGCTGCAAACTGTTTGATTGTGCATTGCATGCTTTGCTAAAAGCAACTGAGAAATAACTCTGTGTAAGGAGCAGGTCGAGGCATACAGCACTCACTGTGTCTATTGCCTGGGATATTTTTTTGAGGATGGTTGACATCTTCACATTTATGTTGAACAATCTACATGAACCCTTTGTATCACTTTTCAGTGTATACAGTGCTGTTAAAAAATATCTGATGGTATTTTATCCTTCCTGAAAGGGACAGACACTGCTTCTTTTCTATTCTTAAATGTTTGGTCAGGGGAGGTGCCAAGTACTGCCAATGGTCAGAGCATGTTCAAGCTCTGGCTAGAGGAGTACCAAGTCATACAATAACCCATCTGTAATGCTCAGCATTCTTTCTGGTAATACATCAATTTAGCTCTCAGTTCTTCAGTAATTAGTTGCACTTCTGTGAGCAACTGTCCATCTGATTTATTATGCAAGCAGCTATTAAAATATAGAACATTGACCCATTTAGCTTCAGGATGGAAAGTTATGGTGTGATAAAATTGTGTTTAAAATGTAATAAAACTGACTGTATATAAACAAATAACAAGTTTATATTATACTATAGATGATCTTAAATCAATATTTTAAAGTTCATAAATTTAATGTGATTGAACATAGTTAAATGCATATGAATATATTTTTAATTGTTGCCTTCTTTTATTTAGTAAGAAGATTAAACTGTCCTGGAAAATAACTTGATTATAGTGAAGAAGACTTAGTGGAAAAGTGAATGTAAGTATTTCACAGCATGTGTCAATTATTTATATTTGCAAACCATTGACACTGGTAATATTATAAATCATGCTAAATTGGCATCCACTTTTATTATGGCGAGAATGCAGGATCTGATCACTGTGCTTATGTGTGTGTGTGGTGGAGAATATCTATTATGTGGGTCTATAGGCTAATATAGACCTAAATGCTTTTAATGGGGCCACATGCTATTAGTCACTTGCATGCTTAATAACGATTCACAGGAAAAATGAAGTTGCCACTAAGCACCCTTCAAATATAAAAAACCACTACTCCCATATCAATACCCACAAGGATTCTTAAATTGAGTAATACAGATATATTTTCCATTTCCAGAGGAATTTAGTTTAACTTGGAATAATGCAGCCTGTATATAGTATTTTTTTGTATATTTGCCCCAAAGATGTGAGATTATATCACAAAAAGATTGCACTGTGGATTGGCAATTCAATTTAGAGTGAAATACAGCAGCTGCAAGTTCCAGGCTAAGTGCATCATTGCTCACTTGAGGTCACTTTTTCAAACCTGGAGTCAATAGTTCTGTAACAATAAGAGCTTTGGTTCATTTTCTAGAACCTCTTCAAACTGTTACTTTGCTGGCAAATACACTATTATTTTTCCTAATGTAATTGCCTTCCTTAGCTGTGTTTCATAATAATGTGAACCCCCTAATTGTGTGCCTGCACATGTGTATTTGTATGTATATATTTGTGTATGAGGCAAAGCTGTGTCTCTGGAAGTCGTTCCCCAGGAGGTTTTGAATGGCTCTGATGTGCAGGGCAGCAATAGTCATGAACTTCCAGCTACCAGAGATTCATTCCAGTGTTTTGTCATATTACATTTTTCCCATGATCTCACCTTCCTTTTCCCAGAGCCTGACTGATGAGCTTGGAAGCAGTCAACTAAGCCTTTCTAAATGCTGAATAAAGTATAGAATTAATGACTTGGATGTTAAAGAGGACAGTGATTGTGTCTTAAATGTCTAACAAGCTGGGGCAGTTGTAATTCTAGCCTTTCAGGTTTTATAAACTTGTCTTCAATAATTACTGGCTGACCAGTAGTACTGAAAACTGCAGGAGCTGCCTATAGCATTGCAAAGTGCTGTCTGGTTTATATAGAGTTGTCTCCTGACCTAGGGTTGCTTGAAATTAAGATCCTCAGGTTTGACAACATTGTACCTAAATTTACAGATTAGCCTGTGCACTGATTCTTTCCATTACTAGTATCTGGCCCAGTTTGAAATGTATGTAGGCTTATAAGGTACAAAATCAAGTCCTTAAAACCTTCCTATGTGTATTGAGCAAAACAATGCAGTTTGAAGTAATTTACTGGGACCAGTCACTTTAGTTGCTTCAAGATCCTAAAAATACATTTCAAATGACCCTGTTCAGGCCAATGACACTCCTTGAACTATCCTCTGTGTGTGACAAGTTGCACATGTAAAAGTTTTTTGGCAGTTGCTTTCACATTTTTCTCATCACTCACTCTTCAACTGATACTTCTGGGAAACTTGGGAAGGGTTATCTCTAGTTCCCATTTTTTGTAAAATAAGCAGAATATAGTTGGTTTCTTCTTTGTAGTTTTTAAGGGCCTGTTTAGCAGGAGAGCACCATTTGAGTGTCGGTTGAACTATAAAAGATATCTGCCCAGTTATTGTGTGTATGTGGAAACAACTAAAGGACATGAAGTACAGCTGTTTTTCAGGAAGCTGAGGAGTATAATTGGCAATGTGATTATTAGCTGATCCTGAAACTGGCAGAGGAATAAACACATCCTGCTGCAGAGATGGATGTTTTGTCCTTCATGTAAAAATAAATAAGCTCTCCAGTATATGTTATATTTCTGATATTTTATTATTGTGCAAATGTAGTCTAAGCTTCTAAATGTAAACCTTCTTTTTGATCTGGCTCTTACAGGTATCTGACATTAAAAGTAGAGATTTATCCTTCTAAATGTCAATAACGTTCAAAAATTAATTGGCCTCACACTGCCTGGGATTTTTGCAGTAATACCAAATTAACAAGTTTTTGTGGAGAGGAGAAAATACCTTTTCATATGCACTTTTAGTTTTGTATCTCAAAAGTGGCTATGGAGATATTCTCATACACAGAGACATCAGAGCTGAAGGGAGGGATCAGAGGACCTCATGGGACCCAAGAGGAGCAGTGGCTTTACCTGCAGCCACTCACAAACAGGACGTAGAGCCTCAAATCAGTGAAATCAAGCACCTCCTCTTATAATCACCCATTTTGATGTGTAGCACATCTAGAAATATTTATTAAAAATTTTGATTTAGTCAAAATTGAAAATTAAATTTGAAACTTGAGCTTGAATACATTGTAATGATTTGGCAGAATAACTGGTAGAATTTTGGCTTTGGTTACCCATAAAGCCAGAAGGTGGAATAAACTTGCTCTTCCAATGAAATTCTGGACTGACCTTTCAAAGACATGAAAGACCAAACTGGGATGCTGGTTAAATCCAATGAAATGTTGGCTTGCTGTGTTTCTTTTCCTGATGAAAAGGCAAAAAGAAAAGGACAGAGTGAGGGTTTTGTTCCACTTGAAAAATAAGGGAAGGCGGGGAAAAATATAAAATGGACTGGTGGAGATGATGAACAGTCAGGTGTGTTGCATTATGCTGATGATACATCAAAATAATCTTGAGGCAGTGACTGCAAGGAGGAGGAAGGCGAGTGTGTACCTTAGGGAATCAAGAGCAGGCATCAGGTACAGCACAGGCAGGAGAGAGCACAGGATGAGGGGAAGAACACTCATCCCTGATTAGATACCAAAATTAGGTTCTCGCTGCACATTTTATAATCTGCGATCCCAGGAACTAGTTCTTAATGTAGCACTGAGTGCTTTTTCACTGTTCTCAGCAGCATTTCTTATGTAAAATGTGTGCACTGGCATCATAAATAGCCTGATTCTAACACCCTTGTGAAGGGTGAGGACCACATCATGTCATGTGCTGTCACTAAGCTCTGCTAGCTAGTAGACAGCTTCTTGCTGGAAGGTCTACAGAGATGCTTTTTAGACTTGTAGAATTATAAAATATTTTCTCAAAAGCAGTGTGCATCTCAAAAATGTCCACCTCATTTTCAGGATCCAGCTGGCTATTGTAAAATTAATTACCATTTATAAGAGCTTGGCTCCTATATTGTGAATGCTATAAATAATTCTTGGCAACATTTGGACAAAGAGGCAAACAAAGCATAGAGACACTCTTGATAATAAGGAGAAAAATAAATATTTAGGAGTTACTAGTTCATTAAGTTATGTCTGTGCTGTGCATGAAATGAGGCAAGGAAACAAGGGGAAAAGTCTCCCATTACAGAGACTATCATGAAGGAGTCACATAAGGAACTTTAATTCTATACATGACAATCAATCAGAAATAAGTCCCTAGAGTCACCTCTAGGACACATCTTTAGATCCATGAGACTTAAATCACCAAAAGGGGTAAAAATTGTTCCATATCTTCTGCATGCCTTGGGCAGTGAGCAAGAATGTGACACTGCAAAATGTTCCCACAGAATTTCTGCCACTGTCACACTGAGACCCTAAAGGGCATTCAAGGGCACTACATATGGGTTGCATCTGTCTTCATGCGTGTGATTTCTGACATCTCTTCCAGTACCTATGTCCCGTGTTTTTTTCTTTCCCTTCGTCTCTGTCTTCCCTGTGTTGCCTGGCTAACTTTAAGGAGAATACTTCAGCTCCAGGAGAGATGACATTTCTGCACTACCAGCATGAGTAGTCTGTGTCATCAGGTCAGGCTGCAACCACCAGCAGTAACAACCACAGGAAAGCCCTGCATAATGATATCTCCGGGGTGTGTAGAGCAGCTTATTTAGAGACTTATTTATGTTGTTGTTTTCTCACATGCTATCAAATACAGTCTTTTATTTCCCTCTAATCTGGGTTTATATTCACTGGGTCATGTAAAGGCCAAATGTCATGCCTCTGCTGCTAGATCTTTGCAGTAAGAGTGCCCACGGTGAAAGTCGTGCTCTTATCCTGCCCTTACCGAGCATGGAGTCACCAGGAGAGAGCTGCCTCCACAGACAAGCCTTGGCTCTCCATTTTTCTCTAGCAGAAGCCTACAGGGTGACCCATCTAACAAAAGCATTGCACAACTTTGTACATATTTCATATCACTAGCTGCAGATGAACTGTAATAGAGTTTTGCCCATATGTTGGCACCTTTCCCTCTATAGAGAAATGAGGCCACACTTTACCAGTAGTTGCAGTACTTGAATATCTGAAACGTTATGTACTTCTCATACTTCACTTTGAGACTTGTCTTGTAAAAAAACCTGGTAGGTTAGTTATAAAAATGTGGTTTATTGGAAGGTATGAGTGACCTTTCTCCCTAATTCAGTAACACTTGACCAAGTCTACAGGTTTTGCTAGAAGGAGAGAAGATTCTTGCCTCAAAATACAGCTATTTATTTAAAGGTATTCATTCATCCTCCTTGAAACACAGACCCGCATGTCAGTCTGCCTTTCTCATGTTTCTGTGGAATGATCTCCTGGGAAATATGTAGAAAAACAAACAGTAGATTCTTTACCATTTTAGGAGAGGGATGGAGACAAATTCAACTTCAAAATACTTGGTAGTTTAAATGCAAAATGGTCCTTCCTTAATTAATACTTGGCAAAGCATTTTAAAGATCAAAGTGTCAATATTAGCTAATTCTCACGACACACCTGTCAGGTAAGTAAAAATTATATCCATTTATAGCCCAGGAAGCTAAATACTGTCTAACATCAGCATTTTCACAGTTGCTACCTAGTTAATTTACTGAAATATGTAGTCTAATTCTCAAAGGTTCTTCATATTCTTAGTTGTCCTAAATTATACTTAGGACTCCAGAGTACTCACTCTTTTGAAACCGAGTGCAAGTATTTTGGTGCAGAAACATGGGTATGTATGGCAGCTGAACCTGAGGCAAACACACGTAAAAGACTTTTTCCAAACTTAAGCAGCTCTAAAAAGCCTAGAGCTGGAAGCTACATGCTGTCAAGTCCCTGGCTGGGCTCAGGCCCCTGCTCTGCCCTGCTCTCATACCTTAGGGCAGAGTTGTTTCTCAGTGGAGCTGAAAAAAGTATGAGGTATAGATAGTCTTGGGAGGATCAGTATTCAGAGATATATTTTTTTTTTTTAATTTTTTTTTTTTTTTTGCAGAGAGATGTGTGTAGAAGGAGTTTCTAGAGAGGGAGAGGGTGCTTGAAGTGAAAAGAAAAATGGTGTGTGGTAGAAATTAATTCTTCTACCTCCTGCTGTTGCTTCCATTAGAGATGCAGGTTATTTCTGTCATGGCTCTCTCTCCTTTTGTTACAGCATCAGCAGAGTGGTATAATTGGGCTGGAGGACAAATTTTTTGCTGCTCTATTGAACAACGACTGAAAGGGAGAGAAGATTTCGAACAAGTGCTGCCTCCCCTTCAGTGTGTAGTGCAACTTGTTTCCAAATGGTGTTTTAGTTGGAGTGGTGGTGATTGTCAAGTGCCTTGCTTTGTCTGTGCAAACAGTTTTTGTAACCTGTTTGCTCCGTTTGGTGTGGCAGTGCCCAGCCCTGAATACAACACAAAACTTGAGGATGGCGTCACTCCATCCCAGTCTGTTCTCCCTCTTGCAGGAGCAGGTGGGAATGCACAAAACCCTGGCCAAAGGCTGTCGATGAGTTGGCACTTAAAGGAGGGAAAAGGCTAGGCTACAAAAAGGGGTCTCAAGGGATTGAACAGCCCAGAGCAGGCATGCATGGCTGAATTAGGAGTTGGAATTGTTTGGCTTTCAAATTCAGAGGACTTGTTTGCTGTCTTGGCCCTGCTCAAAGTGAGTAAATGCTACTGCTAATAACAAGGCCCGACAGAGGAGGAGTGAAGGATTAAAAACACAAAATGATGACTCACCCTCCCCTCTTCCCTTTCCCAGTTTCAGTCCCCACTAAACCACTTTACCTTACCAAAGCCCTGGTGGCATTTTGCTTATAAATAATCATGTGTTTGAAATGTTAAAATGCGTAGGCAGGGATTAAAAGGATATGTGATGCTACAGCACTAAAACAGTGCAAACCTCTGCAAGAGAATTGTGAAGGAAAATTATTTTTGGCAAGGGCTGCTGCATCCTGGGGAGATCAAGAGAAGGCAAAAAGCAGTTTACTCAAGTCTAGCAAAGCCAAGTAGAAAAGCTGCGTGCAGTAAAATAGGGCTTCACATCAGTTCTTTGTCATATTAAAGCTGAATCTGAAGTTTTGGGGGGATGCAAAGAGGAGATTAATTGAAAAATTTCTGTAGTACCAGTCTAAACTGTTGTCCTTTTTTTACGTAAAGGTTGGTGAATACAACTGCATGGTTATCACCCACACTGTAATGGGTTTCTTCCTTCTCCTAGTGTGCAAGGGGAATGGGAGGTAACATGTAATGCTCTCAAATCAGTGTGTCAGTTCATGGTATTTTACAGAATAAGCAGGTTGAGCTGCCCATTTGTGTTATTATTCTATACTCTCAAAGAAGTGAGAATATTGGCATCAACTTTCTTGTTGTGTCTGGCAACAAAAATTGAGAATTGTCCCTGCTTAGAAAAGGAAATGCATTACAGACTTAAAGGGAACTGTTGCAAATCAGTTTTCAGCATTGACTTTAGCGTTGATTGTGCAGCTTGAGTAAAATTTCTAGTGTCATTCTCAGATGCTACATTGTCTTTGTCTCCATAAACCTTTGATTCCTAGACAAAGTAAGCCCTTTTATGGGACTGCTGAATTTGAGCAGGTGAAATCAGCTTCCTCATCTCATTTCTTAATTTCAGGTGAGTGAACAATACCAGTGTGAATAATACCAGTGTGAACAGGCACAGATAAGGGCACTGCTCTGCTGCTCTTCGTGCTGATGATCTTGATGCTGTTTGCTTGTCTATACAGGGGAGCCCTGTGAGTGCTATGCCTGTAGGAACTGTGCGATTGATTACTAATAAACAGCTTTTAGGAGGCCCTATTCATTTCACGTCTAATTAATTTTTGAGACACACTGAGCCTACAGAACCCAGGGAGCAGGGCTTTGAGCAGAACTCCTTAGGGGAGGCAGGATAGTGCCACTCCTTCAGCACAGCTGCCTTCTGCCTCGCCCGCTGGAGCAGCAGCCCCTGCTGCTCCCAGCTGCCTACACAGGGTGTTTCACTCTTCCACCTGGATGTCACTCCTTCACCTGGCTTATAGACCCGGGCTTCTGCAAAAGTGCATTTGAAATATTCATGCTGCTGATCCCCCCTAGGTTTGATGGCAGGGCAGTCTAGCTGCAGGTGTCTCTTCAGAGTATGGGATTTCTGCTCTGTTCCTGCAGTGCATCCTCTCCCTTTGTCACAGCAATGATGTTGTTTAGGCAGTTGTCTTAGGTTAACTGGTCTGTCACTTTACTAAATGAAAATGCTTTGGTTAATGCACAGGTTTGTATAGAATACACCATCTCCACTGCCCTTAGCTGTTGTTGTTACTTTTGTGCTACCAAACAGGAAAAAATGCCCCGTGCATTCAGGATGTTACTTCTTTAATGCAAAATTTTTCATTTATATGAAATCTATTTATAAGCCTAGCTTGTGTTCTTGTTTTGTTTTACTCCCTCCTTTAAAGCATTTAAACATATTACTTGAACCTTCATAATACTCTTTAATTAATATTGTATTTAATATTATATTTAATTAAGGGATTTAACAAGGATAAAAGTAACAATTAAATGCTTTCTTGCCTAATAATTTTTAGGGCTAAATTCAAGGCAAGCCTCAACCATATTTGATTCAATTAATGTAGTGCAAAAGACATTGTATTTAAAAATAACCATTCCTTTGGACAACTAGGCAATATTCTGGTGTACAGTTTCTGCAGCATTCAATTTGATCAAGCTGACATGACAATGTCATGAAATAATGTCAAGATGTAAAAATATCTACGTTTAGGTAGGAAATTTCTCATTGTCAGTCAGTGAATGAATGACTTTGTAAACAAAAGCCTTGTTTATCTTTGTTGGTTTTCCTTAAAATTGCATGATTTTAATTTGTTACTAGTAAACTGAATCATATTAAATTACAGTTCCTGGGTACTTACCACTTTGCGAAACATTGCAAAGTCTGTTTTTACACAGACAGTGTTCCCTTTAAAGTGGGCCTGGAAATTTCCAGACAATGAATGGACCTGCCATGGTTTTTAAGAAGCATGTTTTTTAGTGCTTGAGGTTAGGGGGATTTTTCTCTTTTCTTTTCTTTTCTTTTCTTTTCTTTTCTTTTCTTTTCTTTTCTTTTCTTTTCTTTTCTTTTCTTTTCTTTTCTTTTCTTTTCTTTTCTTTCCTTTCCTTTCCTTTCCTTTCCTTTCCTTTCCTTTCCTTTCCTTTCCTTTCCTTTCCTTTCCCTTTCCTTTCCTTTCCTTTCCTTTCCTTTCCTTTCCTTTCCTTTCCTTTCCTTTCCTTTCCTTTCCTTTCCTTTCCTTTCCTTTCTTTTCCTTTCCTTTCCTTTCCTTTCCTTTCCTTTCCTTTCCTTTCCTTTCCTTTCCTTTCCTTTCCTTTCCTTTCCTTTCCTTTCCTTTCCTTTCCTTTCCTTTCCTTTCCTTTCCTTTCCATTCCATTCCATTCCATTTCATTTCTTTTTGTCTCTTTTCTTTTTGTTTATTTTCTTTTTTTTTTTTTGTTTTTAGCCTTGAGGTTGCCAGGTCACAGCTGTGGCCTTGGCATCCTCTGCATCAGTTTACACCCAAAAATCACAGGCTACTGGCCATTTGTCTCTTCAGGGTACTTGAAGGAGGAAAAAGGGTCACAATACCATTTCCATTGTAATGAGCAGAAACACAGAGACATAGAGTACAGCTGATCTCGGGATGGTGGAACAGGCTCCTCAAGTCCTCCTGCACTTCTTACAGCCAGCATCTTTAGAAAACATGAGCTATATTATTATTTACAGAAGACTCTGGGAAAGTTGGTCCCTGTTTTGCAGTGGCATTGGTTGCCAGTGCATCATCAGAAATATCCAGAAATTGAATGATTGTAGAAAGCTCTTCTTGGGTGCAAAGCCAAGAAGATCCTGTTCCAAGGCTGGGATGGTTCTAGGAAAGAAATGGGGACTATTGTGCTGATTCATTGTATTGCC
The DNA here is from genome assembly GCA_034509425.1 of Eopsaltria australis. NCBI lineage: Eukaryota > Metazoa > Chordata > Aves > Passeriformes > Petroicidae > Eopsaltria > Eopsaltria australis. Next base: position 1,256,604 of record JAVTVJ010000452.1, on the reverse strand, counting down.
AGGCTCTTCATTACCTTGCCCTTGCAGGCCATCCATCCATATGGGAATTCTTTAGTTGATTGCCTTGAATTGGATAGCATTTGTTTATAGTGGTCCAATCTGCAGGATATAGATTTTATCTGGGGTGTAAATATTTGTGGTGCTACTCTGACTTTGTTTTGCAGGATGTGTATATTTCCTTCTTGAGTTGCCCCTCATGGGAATGTTCTACCTGTTTGTATGATTACAGATTTTGCCTAAAGGAGCATTATGCAAAGAAGTTATCTCTCGTGAGGGAGGTATACGTGAGCAAAACTTTTACAGCTTGGGGACAAGCTATGCTGAGAGAAATTGTTCTTTGAAAATATGCCTTTGAAGTATATATAGGACCAGAAGGAAAAGAGCAAGTAAATTATGTAGATAGGGAGCGGAAACAAAAAAATCTATATAAAGGAAAATGTTCCAAATATATCTATTTTGCACAATTTGAGCAAAATTGAATGTGCTAATATTATTGTAAATAAATGGGGTACCCTGAAAATAGAAATCTTGTACAAAAGCAGGTGTTTACTCTTATGAAAGAAGAATTAACAGAGATAACATTTTCTCCCAGCAAGTCTGTCTGTTGTCTTTGACAAGGTGACTGGGAGCGTTTTTTTCCTTCAGTTGTAGTAAACCTTCTAAAGGTTTCTACTCAAAGTGTGTCAGGATTGTTTATACCACACCCACTTTCTTAGATACCAGTCCACCCTGGCACTTCCATCAGTGCCATGAGTATGGCTGCAACCAAAACTCAAGCCTAAGAAGAGCTGAAAACTAAACTGGCCAGAAGTTGAAAAATGGGTGGTTCCTGCTGGAACAGCTCCATGAGTGTCTTCTCACCACCTTTTGCATTCCACTACCAGCCCAAAGCAGAGATTTACCTTTCAGAGCAAGGGATTGCTGTGCTTAGAGGTGACATAGATTCTCTCTAGTGATGAACTTGATATCAGCTGTTCTGCTCAGATGTTAGGCAAAGTGTAACATTCACCCAAGATTTTTCTTTGAAATGAGTGGCAGGACAACCTGTGGAGAGAGGGGCAAGCTGCTTACTTTCATATTCACTACATAAACTGAAACTCTGACCTTGTGGGACAGTAGAGAAAAAAGAAGGTTTCCCAAGTGAGGTGTTCAGCATGGTATGATCTTCCTTATGCATCTGTTAAGCAGCTGACAGGAGCCTGCCCTGTGACTCCAATTGCTGGCTATCAGGGACAGGAAAGGCAAGTGAGGGGGAAGGAGGGGGCTCATCTAATATTTTGCAACACATGATTTTGAGGCAAGCATCTCTGCAGTGATGCTTCTTGTCTTGCTCTGCCACCTCCTTTACTGAAATTGAACTGCATTTACCATCTTTGGTGTTAATTTAATACATCTAACTTTCTTGGGCGAGGTAAATATTTGACAGCCCTCCTTTGCCTAAATTGTCCCCATGCTTTAAAGATTTGCAGTATTCTTGTAAAATATTGCCATACAAATAGTGGATGGTAGAGTGCATGCTGCTACAGTAAGTAAAGTGAGCATTTTAAATAGATTCCCTAAGTGTATGTACATTAACAGCATACAACTATGTTTTCTGGAGTGGTTGGAATTCCATTCACCAGCCCTGGAAAAGGTATAAGCATCTAAGAGATGGAAATTAGTACAAATTGATCTCATAAGAGCAAATTTTATTTAAATTCTTGTCTGTCAGTAAGGCATCTTGACGATTTCGTTCACAAGAAGTTTGCTTTCATTATGGGGTAAAATACACAGCTATAATATTTAAATAAAGAGTATGTTAAGCTGTTAAATGCTGGTTCTACAAGTAATCAGAGATTTTCTAGCTTTTGCTTTAATTTGAAGGCTGCCTGTCAGTATTCATCTTTATTCGTGGTAAATAAAACTTCTTCCCTGAAGGGATCAAGGTAAGAGCCATAGTATTATATCTACTGCAATCAGTGATTTTGTAGGGATCTTGTTAAAGTTCAAGTTCTTTCCCTGCAATTGAGCAGAGATACCAATGTATGCTGGAAATAAATCAGTCCCTCTTAAAGGGGATCAAGAAAGCTTAAAATACAGGGAAGCTGCTCAAGGCGAGTGTCAGCACCCTTTGGAAGAAGAGCTAAAGATAAAATGATAAACACCAAAGATTGTAGCTGGATCTTTCCCTCAGCCCTTCCTCCAGTCAACAGTTGTTGGACCTGTAGTTATTTGAAAACCAGGGAGGTTATAGCCTGGGAAATTCAGAGAATTCCCTCAATGAGTGGATATCAAAGAAAAATTAACCGAGGGACATGAGGTCTACAAGTGAGTAGAGACACGTATATTGAGTAAACATTGGTGCATCATACAAACAGATTCTTGGGTAGTTTACACTGCACTTTTATGTCCATTATCAATGGGATTGTGAGAACCTGAATATGCTGAAGAAACCAAACCTCCATGAACATCCTCTCACCAGGTCACTGTGCACAGTGGTGAACATCAGGCGTTAGTACAAAGGCAGCAGGTCAAGTGCTGCCCACAGTCGTAAGCAACAGACTGCAGACCAGATTTTGCAAGAGGGGATGGAGCAAAGCTCTGAAGTGATTAGTGCTGTACCAACCCAGAAGGGTTTTGTGGAAAGTAAAGCAGATCTGACTGAAAAGTACCATACTTATTCAGGAGCAGGCAGCTTTTTGTAATGTGATTAAGTATTCCGTGATCTAATAGATGGTGATGTGGAGAGGACACACAAAGTCCATTTTAACAGTAGTAAGAAACCCAGATAAGAACAAAAAGAATATAGTTTTGGGGAAAGAAACTGTCATACACAAGTGGCTGAGCATCAAACTGTGTGGGATTAAATAATGCCAAACTCATTTAGGCACAGAAGGGTCTGGTGAAATCAGATAAGCTCTGACTGAAACACACTGCCTTAATGGCAAAATATTGATTGGTTCTCATCTAGTATTTTTTCTGGACTGTGACATATCTGACATGGCCCAGATTTTTAATTTTGGTATCTCTTCTTGATGGTTTATTTTTATGTGTATGGCCACTGTAACATGGACACTAAATGAAAGTGACCATCCAACAGGTTTCTCAGGTATATATTGAGATCATACATCCCTTGACGTGAGTGTTGCTTTCATGTTTGCACAAACATAATTTCCTTTTGTTGGAAGTGCAGTAAAAGAGTAGAACTGCCATAAGGACTGACAGATGATGTAAAGTAATTGGCAAAAAAAAAAAATTGCTCCAATACTTAGGAATTCTTGTATTAACTCTTTTCATAAAATAAGAAAATATAATGTTCTAAAAATATTGCATCCTGGTTATGTAGTGATCTGTTGCTGGTCTACAGTGCTACATTATTAAAGTCATCTGTCTCTTTTTATCTGCTTAATTATCCCTTTTCCTCTGTCGTGACTGTAAGAATCTAGATTTTTGTAGTATCAAGGTTGAGGATTTACCCTATGCCAAATAGTGAGCCATACTCAAAGACAGGGTTAGAAATTCTTGGGTTTATTCCATGGTTATTGGTTTAGAGTTGGGACTATGAAAACTGCACTTCTCTCACTCAGTTCTAATAATAACTCTTCTTTCTGAAATCTTCCCTATGAAAGTATGTTCATGTGCTAATTACACATAATTTCCCTGTTGCTTTTGCTTGGGTGTCATTTCTTTGTCCTGCTTTGGTTCCCTCTGAATTTTGAGCTGCGCTCTCAGGGGATAAGCGTACTGGAGATCACCATGGCAACACTCTGAAAAATGCACACTGCAGGCACCAGGATTTGCTGCTGTATCCCTGTGAGAGCTCTGATGATCTGTGGACTTGCAAACTTACTCAGGAGTGAGAAGGAAGGAGTCCATGTCTGAGAGCTGGTTATACAGTGCCTATTAAAAATGTTTCCTATGTAAATTGAGGAACTCTGGATATTGTTTGCTGATGTACAACACTAACATCCAGCACTTTCATAGCCTACTGCTCAGATTTCCAATAGCAGACTGTAAACCCCACTTTTTTTATTCCAATTAATTTTCATATTAGACTCTTAGGTCTTAGCTCTCCACATTTGCAATTAGGACTAATGTGGGAGCCATTGCAAAGGCAAAGCTGTTATCTTAATAAAAGCTTAAAGGTGGTTGTTTCGGTAAACATGTCATAAATATTATAATGCAGAGTTTGAAAGAGGGGAGTGCTCATATCCCTGCTGTTTCCAAATCCTTTTTCAGGATAAAAACAAATATTCAAGGAAGAATCATTTTATAGATGAGTATTTCATGGCAGTGGTTAGGAGTGAATGGCTTCTCTTCAGCAGCAGGAAATAACTGGATAAAAGTGTGTTGCCTTCCAAGATAAGAATTAGAGACTGTAGGTTGTATTCTGACAGTGTAAGTGTGACGTTGGAGTTATGTTTTGTATTACTGAGGTAAGAAATACACCATATCCCAGTACCTGGAGGTTTTCTTTGGAGGGTTTATTTTTTTTTTTTTTTTAGTACTATATCTGCCCAGCTGCTGTAAGACCAGAAGGATGTGGCCTTGGGATGGTCAGACCTGTGACAAATTCAGGTGTGATCAGCAGCCTTGAATAAGGTGCCTACACTTCAAATTATTCCATGGGGAGTGCTAAGCCTGTGAGAACAAAAATTCATTAACAAGCAGGATACAGAGCAGGGATACCCAAAACGTTTGGCAAGGAATGTTTAGGAGAAAAATGTATTGAAAACCTTCCTTTCTAGGGATTTTTCCAGTCCCATTTGTTGATGCATAGAGGTCAGTACCCAAAACTGAGGGGAGCTCATATACCCACTCCGAAAATGGGTTACACATTTTGTATTCATCACTGGGAAAAATGCACAAGGTGGTCCTGCGCCAGGAGCCCAGATCACCCACGAAACTCAGTGCCCTAGAAGTCAGGTTTCCTTCAATCTGTTCCTATGAATGCAGAAGTGTTTCTTTTACAGCTCTGAATCAAAGAGCTCCACTTCAGGCTAAGACACCTGGTAGCAAAGCATGAGAGAAGGATGCAGATGCATTTAACAGCCTGAATCGAGATTCCCAATTCCTAAAACAAATGTTCCCACTAGACAGCCACAGTGCAAACACCACAGCATTATCCACATGTTCCCATGCTCTGCTCCCACCAGCCAAGGGCATGTGTTCATTTTTGAATGTAGGTGGCCCTGGTATCTAAGTGCAGAGATCCCCACTGCTGTGTTGAAGCGCTTGAAATCTGGATTGTGTTTCTACTGGAGATAAGTATAATAATGTTTAGTCTGTGCTCCCCAGACAGGCTTGAGCTTGAGAAAAAGAGCAAAGCCACAGAGTGCTGACAAGGTGAAAGAAGATAATCTTCCGTGAAATCCAGAGTTTTGGGGAATTTGGAGGGAAACAAAAGAGAAAACTATTGATATACATAGTGAGAAACTACAAGATACATACACTTTGGTATGACAAATACACCTTAAGAGTGCTGCTTCAATTTTTTGTCATTATACGGCTAAGAATTACTTTTTTCAACATGTAACTGTTAACATTAAATTGGCCAATTTATTTCTAAGGAAAATTAATTAAATAAACTGTGAAAGAATAAGTAATATTTTAAGTGATGCCATTTATTTGAATCCATTTATAGAGAGAAGAGCTTCAGCAGATCAAGAGGTGTTGAAACATTCCTGTAAATGCTGACAGAGTCCAGAAGTCTTTAAGACTGACTAAAGAGAAAGTTCAAGGGTTATTTAATTTCCTGTTTGTCTATTTAAACATAGTATTTAAAAAATAGGACTGAAAAGCATATTTGTGCATTTTGGAAGAATTGCATTCCCAAGATTTCATCAAGATAAGACTTTTTTAACTTAATGTAAAAAAAAGTACTTATTGGGGATGGTGTGGTTCTAAGCAATCCCTGAACAGCAAATGCAGTTGACAGGGATGCTGTAAGTAAAAAATCTTACACCTGAGCTCTGTCTTTAACTGTAACTCTAAGAGGAAAATGTGGAAGTTATGTGGGTCACCACTGTGCCAGAATATCTAACATAAACAGGAAAAAACAACTGGGAGCTCACAAAATCTCAGTATGAACAAAGTTTTAAGAAATGCTGACTTCCTACTACAACTTCTAGCATCAGCATTAATTGAACCCAGTGTACTTATCTTCCTTTGCCATTCTCACTAAAATTAGATTGCTTACATGTTTGCACAAGCTAATGGCAGAGTTATTTACTGCTTAGCTCTACTATGCAGAAAGAAAGCTAGTGGAAAACCAGTGGGTTTCTTTCATATCTAAACCACAATTCTTAGAATAATGGTGAGACTATGGATACTTTAAAGTTTCTCATAGATGAGAAGGTGAGAAGTTTAGCTCAGAGAAGCTTCTGATTCCTTTCCTGTGCTGATATGTATAGCTCTCTCGACATGTGCAGTACCTGATTCTGCCAGTTCCTGAGGGCAGAGAAAGGAGGTCAAAAAGATCTTCAGAACCTTCCCCAGAAAACCATGTTTTGGTGTTAACCAAGATTAATACCCAGTATTGCCTGCTGCAAGTCTGTTTGTTCCCAAAAATGTAAATGTCTTATCTTTTAGGTGCTTGCACTAACTCATTATTTGAATGTGTCTTGACTTTGATGTGGAAAAGCAATTTCTGCCATGCATAAAACCTTATTGGGAAAAATACATTTTGCCGCTCCTATTGTATAAGAATTCTTCAATTCGGCCCTGTTTTTCTACCTCAGCCCTGTTGTTTCTAATAGTCTTTTCACCTAGAAAATCCAGGCCTTGAAGAGAATGAGGCAGTAGGCAACACTTTTAATCAGTATAGGAAATATGAAACAGCAGGTGATTAATTTCCAGCTGAGCAAACAAGGGGAGAAAAAGGAAAAATGAAAGTTGGTGTTTTTTTAAATTTCTTTCCCCTTAGCTTAGTCATACACATGGGGCTTTTATGGTGCCACAGTTTCATACTTATCAATAATTGTTTCCTAATTCTGCTCAATTTCTGCAGTAGTATAAAATGTTGAGCTCCATGCAGGCAGTCAATTTTCAAGACTCCATGTGGACAACAGAAGCCAGTGTGCTGTTAGTAATCTGCTAAAAGGATAATTTTCCTCTTGTATCAATGTTTAATTACATAGAATCTCAAATCTTAATGGTGCCTGCATGGCTTAAATACCGTTCACATTGAGGTGAGACAATGGACGTGGAAGGGCCATTCCTTTGAACAGCCAGATAACTTCTCTTTAATTAGACCAGATCATTCTTGAGTGGGGAAAAAAGAACTTTACTAAAATAATTTCAGGAGTCTGAACTGGATACTTTCTTGTGGTAGCTGTTCCTTTACACTGGGGTGTTACTAAATGGCATGTAAATGGAGTGTGTGTTTGAGGAAGGCTTGTGCTGAGGGGGGTTTCAAAGGGGACAAGGGACACGGCATTTGCTTGTCAGTCATGAGCAAGCTGGGTTTGCCTAGACATTGGCCTTGGTCTGTGTCTGTCTGTGTTCTGGATCCCACTTGTGCCCTTGGGTCTTATCACAAGATAAAAATAGTGGTTTTCTGAAGGTGCATAGCCCAGGAACAGAGTGAAGGCCAGCACCCAGCTGAAGCCAGGGCTGCAACCGCTTCCAGCTTTTCTTTGTTTTTTTTTCCACAACATGGGGTACAAAAATGAAAAATCTTACATATTTGTTCTCAGTGTACAAAGAAGAACGTCGTTAGAGGGGCAGGGAGAGTTAAGCTCTTGAAGGCACTGGGAGACTAAAAGTATAGGGTCAGTGAGTGGTTTTTTGAATGGCCAGGGATGGGAAAAACAAGTGGAACATTTGCATTCTGGGTCAGGGAGGTTATTGGAAACAAGGAAACAACATTCAAAATGCAGCTTACCTAGAGTTCTGTGTCCAGCTTTGGACCCCAGCTTTGGGGTCTCCAGTACAGAAGGACATGGACTCATTAGAACAGGTCCAGAGGAGGGCCACAGAAATGGTCAGAGGACTGGAATACCTCTGCTGGAAAGACAGGAACTGTTCAGCCTGTCACCTGTTCCGTGGTCACCTTATAGCAACCTTCCAGTATATAAAGGGGGAGTCATAAGAAAGTTAGAGAAGGACATTTTATCACTGCCTGTGGTAGGACAAGGGGAAACAATTCTAAAGTGAAAGAAGATAAGTTTCGATTGGATATGTGGGAAAGAAATCTTTTTCTGAGAGCAGTGAGACAGGAACAGGTTGCCCAGAGAAGCTGTGGATCCTCCATCCCTGGAAGCATTCTAGACTATGTTGAATGAGGCTTTGAGCAGCATGGTCTATGGGATGATGTCTCTACCCATGGTAGGAGGGATGGACTAGGTGGTCTTTGAAGTTCCCTTCCAACTCAGACCATTCAATGATTTCATAAAGCTGTCAGGATTTGGCATCCTGTCCAAAATAAAAAGCATTAGAAGAGATTTTTAGCACTGGCAGGTTTAGTATAAAAGTTTCAATGCAATTAGGCAGGCTTAAAAAGGCTTTTGAAGAATGAGTTACCAGAGTAGGCTAAACTAATACTCCGACCCTTTCAGGCATGCCAGGAACAAAAAGCTCAGTGTAGGGCCAACTGGTGGCTGGGATTTGAAAGGGTGCTCAGATAAGATGAGGGCCTTACAAACATTTCATTCATTCTTGCTGCATCCTGTTCTCTCTGGAAGAGGTCAGGGTTTTTTTGCGGTGAAGTCCTTTGGATGGCTGGGATAGGGAAGCACTGGCACAGGCTCACTTGAGAGCCTCAGTGGGAAATAACCATGTGATAGATCTCGTGTTTACACAGAAAAAAGGTTCGTTAAAATACATAAAAAGAGATGTCTGTAAGTGTCCAGCATTGCACAGAGCAGCCGAGATCTTTTTCTTCCCTTTGCTGTTCACTGGGCTCTGTCATCAAGGCTTTACCATGCAGGAGTATCATTTTGCTAGTAATGGTCACGCACCAATTAAGAACTGACTTATTTCTATGTTATCATGCTATTATTCACTGTCCTCTTTCTTCTTACTCTATCTTCCATTAAAAAACTAGAAGGCGTGACAAATAACTTAGGGAGAATAAAAAACAACTGAAATCCTTCCATAAGAAATGGTATTTGACAATTCCCCAGTATGAAAAAGAAGTCATGGAAGTAGCACAGTCCTGATTCCTTATTTATCTATTTGTTGTTCAAATAAATAGGGGCTAGCTGAGATACAGACAATTAGGGATAGAAGGGATCAGGTTAGAAAGCTATTTTTTCCAGGCATCTTTTTGAAAGAAGCAGTCTTGCCCAAGACGTCACAAATGTCATCTGCTGTGGTATGAAGGGAGCACTGTACATTTGGTTGTTTCATAGCTGGATGTAGTACAGTCCAAAACTCTTGAAAGCTTCCAGTCATTAAATTTGCTGAACGACACCAAGCTTTTTTTAACAAATGGTACTCCTGCTTCAGTTACCTGGCCAGCATCCAACCCTAATAATTGCCTTCTGCCTATCTAAATTGCTCTGTTTATTTAATTGGACAAGGTCATATGTCAAAAGATGTGTTGGATAGGGTTGGTGATGCTAGGACAATAGGTATTATGTCACCCAACTCATTCAGTGCAGATCATAGTGATTTTGTGCAAATCACTCTGAAGCTTGTAAAGGACTTCATAAATCAAACAGCAGTTCCAGTAAGGTGAAATAAAGCCTTATTAATAAAAGTGCTGATCCCTGTCAGGCTACCTAGATCACTGTGGGAATTTTATATGCATATTATTATAGGACTTCACTATGTATAAGAGAGTCCTGACTTGTACTAGAAATGAAGTTTCTCCACATGCATCTACAACAGGTTTATGGCCATCCCATATGGATGCAATGATGGAGTGGGTAGAGGACCATTGATTCATCTAGACAAAGGTGGTTGGCTCTTTCAAGAGGAGTTTATTTTCCTCTCACACTTCTGCTTAGAGGCTAATACAAACCTTAATAAAATGTTACATTTGTGTCATCCATAAGATACCCAGTGCATTTCCTCAAGCTCTGTGAACTGTGCTTGCTGTGCAAAAGGGACCAGGGCTGCAGATGTTGGTTTGAGACCTCAGTGCTTCTGGTGCCTGGTACCAGTGAAATCAGCTGTCTTAGCACCAAATGGGATAGACTGCTTTGTCAGTGGCTCTAGATGGGAAGAAAATAAGAAAGAAATAAGAAGGAAATAAGAAAGACATTACAAGTTGAGGACCTTTGTCAAAAAAGCAAACAGCAGTCTTGCTGAGCACCTTTTTCTGAGGGGGTAGATGTTTGTTTAACTACCTAATGGAGACTGATGTATTTTTTCCAGGTGTATTCAGATGGAGCAGTGGTCTCTGAAATCAGTGGTGTAGCTGTCTTGCTGCTTTATTTTTTTTCTCTTGTGTGTGGAGGCTGGGATCTGTCCCCCTCCCCTAGCTCTTCCTTTGGCAGTGAGCACGATGTACATACTTGTGAGGATGAGCACAGTGACCTTCCTTTGCTCTTTGAATTACAACCTCCTCAGTTTGAATACTTACAGTCCTTTAATATTAAACCACTGCCTCTCTTGCTGAAGGCAAGTACAAGTGCAGTACAGTGCAAGTAGGGACAGTTTAAATTCTTCACCAGAAAGTGAGAGAGACTTTATAAATGTCTGGAGTATTTGAATCCCACCAGTATTACTATTTTTAGCATTGGGGTCAATTATTTCAAAGAAGTAACAGATGTACCCAACACAGGCAATTCTTATCCCCATTGAACTCTGTAGACAGTTTCCCTATAGCTCTGTCTTCTGGGTGGTTGTACTGGGCTGTGGGATGTCCCAGAGTTTGGGATAGTTTCTCTAGAGAGCTAAAATACAAATTGCTTACACTTGCCATGTTCTCACTTCATTCTTTTCTGCAAATCTTTGTTCACTTTTAATGCTTTTATTTTTCAAATGCTTGTCTGAGTTCCCCAGCTGGTTTAATGTTACTGAATGATTATATCAATTTATCTGAATACTCACTTGACATAAGCTTAACTATGTCTAAATAAATATTTATATTCAGTCTAAACAAATCTAAATGTTAAGTATTGGCTTTAAACTATTTAAGTGCCTTATTTCAAAACCTTATTTAAAAACCAAATTACTCAAATAAGTATAGGTAAAGTTGAAACTTCAGCAAGCGTGCTCATCTAATTAGACTTTTAGAGACTGCTGCACATCACACCATAGGAAAAGCAGGGCAAATCTATGAATGTTGAGGCAAAAAAATGTTAGGGATGTTTTTTTCTAAAAGTGGTAGTTCATTGCTTTCATAAAATCAGTGGGTGAAACTGTATAAGAATTCCTTTTCATTTTGGTGACAGAGGGTGCTTTCAAACATCAAGTTAGCAGGAATGGTAGGATGGCTGGCCATATGCTGGGCAATGTGGTCTAATTTTCCCTAGTGCACAGCCATAGTTCTTTCTAAAAGCATGGAAGTAATGCTCTTGCATGCCCTTTATGATGGCCTCGTATGAAGGCCAAGAAACAGAAGCCAAAAGGCCACTGTTGTAAACCCCTCTGGTGATGGAGACCAGAACAAGAGGCTCCATCTTCCTCCCTTGCAGGGTAGGAAAGCTGAAGGTGGTGGTGGGCTTCAGACCTTCTCCTAGGACCAGCCAAGGGGAGTGGTTGCCCTTTATAGACACTCCAGTTTGACAGCTAAGTGGAAAGACACATTTCTGTCTGAAATGCTTGCGATTTTTCTGCGTGAAGATATTTACCCAAAACTTTAAAGAAAACTTAATGCTGCAGCTGATTTTAACAATGTAGTGGAGCTCTCTGGGTGCTTGTTTTGGTTTATTGGATCTTGCCATGAGAGGAGTTCTCATTTTATGCAACATTTTTTACCCATGTGTCTCACATCCTTTGCAAAGGATGCTCCAGTGCTCTGCCTGGAGAGTGTAGCTCAGATTCATGGTGCAGTAGCCTCCTTGCTCTAGCTCTTGTGCTGTTACTTGACTTCTCAGAGCAAGCAAACACATATTTCAGAGATACTCAAAGAATTATCCTCATAATCTCAGATATCCTTACATTTAGTACTTTAGTGACTAATTTATTAATCTCTCTGCCAGTTACAGTTCATACCTGCCCACCAAAAAAATGGAGAACAGTAGAAGTTGAGTTTCCTACTGGCTTTTCTTTATGTCATCATTCAAGTACTGCAGAAAGCTAGGGAGAAGTCTGTGTTCAGATGCTCGTGTGCAACTTCTGTTGTTTCCTGTGGGATATGTTGCATAGTTATTTGATCATAGATTGTATTAAAAAATCATCTGTAAAGCACAGTAGCATATACAAGTCTTTTATGCCTTGGAGTGAAGCCTCCTCTGGTGTCACTCCACAGACTCTGAACACATGCAGCAAAAACGGTTGAAAAGGGATTTCTGTCCTCTCAGACTGGTTTCCAGCTTTGTTTTGGAAGGACACAGTATGCAACAGGGGAGTTTCCTGTACTTCAAAGCTTTCCTGTGCCCAGCAGGTTCTAGCCTCACATGTTCAGGGAGCCTCCATGGTTATCCTACAGCCATGAGCTCAATGGTAGGTGTGTTTAAAGCTTGGACATACAATGTTTCCAATGGCAGTCATAAATGCACAGAATATTAGCTTCTGAATGTCTTTAGAAACTCTCATTGAAAAGCCTGGTCTGAGGAGAATCTAATCTTGTGCCAGCACTCTGTTGTGGCTACAGGTCGCTGGTACAGCCTCTCCAGGGCATGCAGCACAAACAGGCAAATACCTCTCTGCTGTGATGGGACTGATAATGCTTTACATTATACATTGCCATTAATTGGATGCTATTACTACCTGATGCATAGGTCATTGCTTCTAATTAATTAAGAGCCAGGAAGGTACTTAGTACTTTACAAGACACAGATGAAGACAGATGTCCACTTGGGAAATTAAAATATACCAGTTTGAGCATTTTATATAAGACCAGACCAACTATAAAAATCTGATATCTAGACAAATCCTAATAAACCTGATGAAAATCAGAGAAGTTAGATCAGCTTAAAGCTAATAAAATGTGATAGAAATGTCCTAAGTAGTCTGCAAAAATGCTTTCAGGCAGAAGGATTAGCATGAAGTATATTTTCACAAGGATTAGGGAGAATATTTTACAGGATAAACTAGCCCATAAAATTTTTCCTTTTTACTTGAGTCTATAGATGGACTTCTCTTGTGAAATATGCAGCCTGAACAAAAACTTGCAGTTTTTAGCTATTGGAATAATAGTTTGTTCTTTCCTGACACACCATACATAAATTTGGAAGTGCTCCTGGAACAACTGAGCTGTGCATTCTGCTTCCTTGGAAACAAGACTATCTAAATAAATGTTTTAGAACATGTATATTAAATACTGGAATTCTGACTGCCCTTCAATTGTTTGGGCAGGAATGTAGGTTCTGTTTTCAATGACATCATGCTCTCAAATATATTTCCTATTATCCTTACACATCAGCACAATAAACCTTATGTCTTAATATACCCCTATAAATTTTCAGCTTATTTGCTTTTATTCAGTTGAAAGTGTTTATATATGGTGATTATGTTTGAAGACTTTCCTAGATACATATTCTGCAATAGAAAGTGTAGGCTGTGTTTGAATTTAGAGTGTATCTACTGTACAAAATTTCTAAATACATGGAGCAGCTACTGTAAAATCAAATTTGAAATATATATATATATATATATATATATACACACACATATATATATATATCAAAGTACGTAATGTACAAAGCAAACATTGTAAAATATACTTGGCTTAAACCTTTTAACCACATCACTGGGTGCTGTAAAAGAAACATTTAGCCTAAGAGCTCAGAAGATGCATGATGAAAGCTGCCCAGCAGAAGTCTTTGGAGGCTGCCTGAATAATTAGTCTTGTGGGATGAAACTGGTCATGCAAGGAGGAGGATTTACACTGCTCTCTATTCCCCTCGTGTAGTGTAGCTGGCCCTTATTGACTCTGCTAACTCATATATCCAAATGTGCTTAGCAGTGAGAAGAAAAATGTTCCCACCAGCTGCTGAGCAGCCTTGCAGTGACCTCTCATCCTGGTAGAAACACATAGAAGAAACTCATCTTGTTACAATGAGAATTCCACTGTGCAGTGCAGCAGCAGTTTTGGTGGAGAGCTCTTTTCTGCTTGTTAGCACTGGCTGTTTTGCAGGGCATACTTTTGCATTTATTCAAACATCAAAACACAACGGGGTCTGGAAGTGGGGTCACCATAGGCAGGACTTTGTGTGAAGCAAATGCTTCACACAAATTTGCCAAATTTACCAAATTTGTCCTGCAGCTCCACTGCTAAGAAAGTAGCAAGAGTTTGCATGGGTTTACCCCTGGGTTTGTATATTTTGTATATTTTCACAGGGATGCCTTGGCAGCACCTATTTAAACAATAGGTTGAAGATGCACTGTGGTGCCAGAAGTTTGGAAATTGCTGCTCCTTTGTTTGAGCATGGTTAGCCCAGCTCCTCAGTTAAAGGCAAAGGATTTACAGTTACCACTTCTTAGGAAGAATCAACTCTGAGTATTAGGAAACTGAAACCAGATGCTCTATGTACAGTACAAACAAGAGGGTTTTTCCCTTTCCTTTTTATTTTTAAAGATACGTTTCTGAGTCTTGCAGTTGTTTTAGGTTAAAATACTCTTTGAGAGTGGTTTGATCATACAATCAGCAAGCAGATAAATAAATCCCACAACCAGTGGGTTTTTAATGGTAGGAGTGGAAGGGCCGGTGTTCTTGCCTGTTACTATTTACTTCCGTGCATCTCAAATTGCATCCTCTGATCTTTAGAAGCATGACTTGTGGTTCTTGAAAGCCTTTGAGGAAACAAGGGAAAATTGTAAATCTGGGACCAGTAATTATATGGACAAATTCTGAGTCTTTGATCTATGATATTTTCAGGGCAGAAAGGATCATGCATGTGCACTTACTGGGCAGCAGCATTTCTAAGTAAAAATTGCACTTTGTAGGGGTGGGGAGGCCTTTTCAGTGCTTAATGGGGACTCACAAGAAAAATGAAGAGGCTTTTTACCAGCACCTTTAGTGACAGGATAACGGGCAATGGTTTTAAACTGAAAGAGGATAGGTTTAAATTAGACATAAGCATTAAATTCTTTGTGATGGGGCTGGTGAGAAATAGGAATAGATTACCCAGAGAAGCTGAGGATGTCCTATCCATGGAAGTGTTCAATGCCAGGTTGGAAGGGGTTTTGAGCAGCCTGGTCTTTGAAAAGTCTCTTCCATCTCAAACCATTCTATGATTCTCAGTAAGTTCATGCATCACCTAAATCCTCCTAGAGCCCTCAACGCAGGTCATGACAGGTCCTGGCCCAGTTAGCAAGTTCAGCTGGAGTGGGTTCTGAGCCCACCTGTGACAATTGACTGATTTTATTCATGTCTGTCACATGTGTGTTAGAGCTGTTCTGTGGAGATTGTAGTGGTGTGTTCATCATGACTGATGACTTGTAATTTTAAAGGAAGGATCTCTGTTTTGGGGGGTTACATCATGCATTGTATCATGCTCCTTTTTTGAAATAAGTGGTCATGTGTTGGACACTTCAGAAACAAGGAAAACACATTTTATGACTGAATTATGCATCCATAAAAAGGGAATTTTACAATTCTTTTGCTGACAGGCCCTAAAGTAGACAGGCAGAGGTAGGTGCTGCTGTCAGGTTATTATTATAAATTACTGGTTAACTAGTTATATAAGTTTGGAGTGAAATACAATGGACAGAAACACAGAAGTGCACACAGTGTCTGTCCAGACAGTTTGGTTCAGCACAAGTCAGCACTGTGCTGTTAGAGCCAGGGACACTCCATTCATTAAGATGAGCCTCCTGTGTTTATGAAAACAAAAACAGATCAACAACAACAAAACACCAGGAAAAGCTAAATACAAGTGAAAATGCTGCAATTATCTATTTTTTTTGCTTGTGGCAACCAAAGGCCACAATAGATAAATGAATAAGTGCCATCAAATGTGACTTGGAACATACAGCCTGCTCTATATTTGTCCTTAACCCTTTATACTGTGTATGGTGTTTATTTTAGCATGTTCAATTTCCTGCAGGCACCTTTCTTGTGGACTCTATTCTACTCATCTGCCCTTAAAAGCCTTACCAAATATTTACCATGTGCCCTTTCTTGCTATGCCTCTGCTTCTCTGAACTGTTTCTGCCCTGTTGTTTTGTGTGTCCCCATCTTCTCCCAGCTCCCTCCTCAGCTGCAGGAGTTATCTGTCTGTAAGCAGAAGCAGCCCCCTCAGCTTGTTGTTTCTGCTGGGTGGCTCCATCTGCATCAGGTAGCACTGGCTCTTCATGGCTCCCTGAGGCAGCACTCCCATTCATCCAGCACCATCTCTTCTGCACATACATTCCCTCCCACTCCCCAAGCTGGAGTGAACATTGAGTATGGAGAGTATCAGCAGGTGTCACCAAGTTAAGCATGTCTCACTGTGATTTTCTCACTTCTGAGAAAGCAATAGGAAGCAAAAGAGAAGGAAAAAGCAGTCAAGAAACAAAAGAGGTGTTTCCAGGTGGGGTTTGAAAAGAGATAGGAAGTCAATAAGGCAGTGAGTAGGTCTGAGATCCCCATTGAGATCTCAAAGTCACCTGAGATTCCTGTTGCTTTATTTTCCCCCCTTTTCTTCTACCTCCTGCTTTGTCATCTGAGACTTTACACAGGAATATTCAGACTGTTGTAGCAACAGCTGCAAGAGAGGAAAACTTGGAGGCCGTGCCTAAGAAAAAAAAGAAAAGAATGTGGAGGGAGGAGGAGCTATAAGAAAATGAGAAAAGAGGGATAAGGCTAGAAAAATAAAAGGGCTATTTAAAGACTGTCATGAACATTAATTTGAAGGACAGAGAGAAGAAAACTTCCCTTTAATCTCAGAGCTATCAAAATGAGCAACACCAATGTGAGGATACAAATGGTCCAAATGTAAGTTTAAAAAATTTCAAGAAAGACAAACCAGATAAACACCTGTGATTTATCTCCAGTAGCAGAAGCCAGGAAAATTCTCTATTCCTCATCTATGTGATTGTGTCCTGACAATCAATAAACTTTCAGTTTCAAGATTTTCCCCATCTACCTCTCTCTCTTTGTGGCTTGCATTATCAGCTGCCTGAGTACATTGTATATTGTAGCACTTTATTGAGTGCAGTCAACAGCTTCCCATTTTCATAGAGCTTTTGTCCCACATCTCAGTAGCCCTGGATAAATCACTGGCACAGACAGATAAATACGTGAAAATTAAGAACACAGGAATCTGTTAAACCCAAATACAAAAACAAAATAAACAGAAACAGAAGAATAAGAAGACTGCATGGTGATGAGACAGGGAATCAGACACACTACCAAGTGAGAGGTAGAATTGGAAAGAAAGCAATTTTTTTTTTTTTTGCATGGGGTTTAATTACCATATTTGCATTTCATTAATTTATGGGTTAAAATTGATTCACCCCCACTGACTTACAAGATCAATTTCCTATGGAGTTATCATTGCAGTTTATACATGCTTCTTCTTTTAAGCCGTGTAACACTGTAGTATAACAGGAAGACAAAAATGTTGGCTCTGCCTCGTGCCAAAATTCTGCATAGCTTTAAATGTCTGTGTTCTGTTCTGTACAGTCATATCTCAGTGAGGAAATCCTTGGCTCTTTGCAGCTCTCCTCTTGCTGTGCTCGAGTCAGCAAGGGGTACATGCAGGTTCAAGCTGCTGACACGGGGCTGGTGCTGCTGCAAAAGGCTGTGACTGCACTGGACATCGCAGCGTGGCTCAGTGCTTCTGCTTTGAGGGGGAGGGTGAGACCCATTGCCTGCCTGTGCACTCCCAAGGCACTTTTATACAGTTTGAATTCGCATGTGCTGGAAGTGTCCTTTTCACTTGAATATTTCTTTGTGCATGTGACAAATGGTTAATTACAAGGAAGAACTGGCTCTGTCAAGGAAGGAGCCGGAACACTTTGTGTTTGTTTCCACATGGTCACACTCAGATTCCCCCACGCTGGAAGAAAATCCGCCTCCTTTCTGGCTTCTTCCAGGGGAAGTCCAAAACCAGTCCTTGAAGATGACCTTATAGCACTGAAAACAAGCAATTCGTTGTTGTAGCATGGAGCTGGTGACACAGAGTCTCCTTTTACTATCAGTATAAATGCATTTTTTTCCTTGTGCTGTAATACCCTTATTAGCACAAGGAAGCCAGCAAATCAGCACTATCCTAACTCCCTGGGCTTTCCTTCCAATGCTCCAGACTCTCATTTTCTGCAGATTCACCAGCTAAAAGAAAATACTTTTGTTTTCGTGGGTTGCAGAAGGGGTAAAATAACCTGGGGCTTCCATGGAGCTGGTGAGTGTGCATGAGGCATCCCTGCTTTCTGCTGGGCTTCTGCTGTTGCCTTGTTTAAGGGGTTGCTGCAGGAAGTCATCCCCCCTTGAGGTTCAGGCAGCTGCAGCAGGTGTTTACACTTGCAGCCAAATTAGACTTGGCCATTTGCAGGATCAGGTAGCATAAAAGTGTAAGTGACTTCTGGAGTGGCCTGTGGCCCTGTGCTCACTGCAGACTGACTCATCTGGGTGTTAGTGCATAGGGCACCATTTGGATTAGTGCTCAGTGAGATTGTAGATAAAAACAAAATCTTAATTTTTGTTCATTAGGAGATCTCATGGCTTCAACAAAATCACAAAGCAGGTCAAAGAGGAGATTCTGTGGGTTCAGATTTCTGACAAGTCAGCTGCTTGCTATTAAACACGTCACTCAGCTGCTTTTCTTGCAGATCAACTACATCTTTGTAACACTTGAGAAAGTGAGGCCTCATTAAAATGAGTGCTTCATTGCTACTGAGAGAATGGAGAAAAGATGGAGGGATGAATGTTGAGGCCCAAACTGAAGGGCGGGTGTGGTCCAGGAAGGCATGAATGCAGGTCTGCTTCTGCAGTGTTTCTCTTCTCTGTGTGTGCTGCTGCCTGCATTAGTGGGGCTGGAATGTGAATGTGCAACCCTCTTATTTGGGATGATAATATGAACACTTGTTTCCATAATAAAAAAATAGGATTTGAAGAGACTTTTCTGGCATAAGCTAACCTTGTCTCAGAGTAGTTTATTATCTGTAATTGCTGGTAGTAAATGCTGTCGAATAAGGTCTCCCCACAGCAGCTGTTTTTATTGACTTTTTTAAGCTGCTTGGCACTGTAAAATCTTGAAAGTATTTTCACTTAAAAGAAATTTTATTTTGATTCCTAAGACCAGCCAAAAAACCTATCCTTGGACTATGGCAGAATCCATGGTGTAAAAGATTTTCAAAATCAAAACACTGCCAGGTCTGACTGGAATGAATTAGGGAATTCATTAGAGTCTCTGCTTCGAAGAGCGCATATAAATCTGCAAAGTGCTACTCTTCTTTTTTGTTTACCTGCTGATGTTGCAGAAACAGGACATTATTGGAAGTTCTGGAGTGCAATAGCAAAATTTTTAAGTATGCATTTTCTTAGTCTCATTACCTGTTGTTAATGCTCTTTTGAGTGACTCCTAGTTGAAAAATTAAGGCTCACGCGGCTCCCTCTTGCTCTGAATTTGGATCTGGATCAGAATATTAAATACTTTGGAGTTCAGGTGTGCATGGATGAAAGGTTTTGATTCAGACTGCTAATAGTGTTATTAATTTAGCTTGAAGCTAATAACACAATTATTAATATGAACTCTGAATTTGCTAGCTGTTTGCCTCTCTTAAACATTTGACACAAACCTGTCAATTTTGCACCAAGTTCATAAGAGTCCTTGCTGGGCTGCTGATGGATACAGAACCTACTGTAAAAGGCAATTGTGTTCCTCAGCTATTAATTCAATTGCAATGCCTGGAGAAACGTTTTCTAAGGTGGGACAAGAAAACATCTCTGTTTGGGTTGATGGTATGCAGCAATACTGTTTTACTGTAGTTGCTAGGGATACTAGAGCTAGATGAGATACCCTATTTAATCCCCTCCCTACCCCTTTGAAGTCTGTGAGACATGAGAAGTACTTGGTGATCTTTGGTAAATGATTGGTGGTACAGGTTCCCAAAATACCTCCTTTTAACTTGTGTGAATGTTGATAGGGATGTAAGCAGAGGTCAAAAAAAGTCCTTAAAATTCCCTTTGTATCATCTTGCTCATACAACATTTCCTCATCCTTTCAAATAAATCCCTTTGCCCTTGAGCTTCCAGCTAACCAGGCTGTGGGATGCCACAGTGTCCACTTGGGTTAATGGGCTATCTCAGGCAGTGAGTTATTTGAGCTCTTCTTGCTGCTGATATTTCAGATCTTCTGAAAGATGAGAGTTGCCAGAGTGATGGAAACATCTTCTTGCTCATGCCC
This sequence comes from Eopsaltria australis, assembly GCA_034509425.1. NCBI lineage: Eukaryota > Metazoa > Chordata > Aves > Passeriformes > Petroicidae > Eopsaltria > Eopsaltria australis. The sequence continues at coordinate 1,236,238 of JAVTVJ010000452.1, read as the reverse complement.
CTTTCCCAGGGGAGCCATGCACTGCATGCTCTCCTCTCCCAGACACTGCTGGTCTCTGCTGATACGTAGGCACAAGATCTAGAGCTACTTCTCTTCAGACCAAAGTGCAACTCATTCTTGACAGATGAAACCATGGTGTAGGTATATTGGGTATATTTGGTAAGGGGGGGCTACAAGGGTGTTTTCTGTGAGAAGCAGGCAGAAGCTTCCCCCGTATCCAACAGAAGCAATGCCAGCCAGCTCCAAGACAGACCTGGACTGGCCAGGGCCAAGCTCCTCAGCAACCATGGTAGCATCCTGGAATAACAGATATAAGAAGGGAAAAAATCTACTGTGCAACAGAAGCCAGGAGAGAGGAGTAAAAACATGTAAGACAAACAACGCTTTAGACACTGAGGTCAGTGAAGGAAAATGGGGAGGGAGAAGGTGTCCCAGGCACCAGAGCTGAGATTCCCCTGCAGCCAGAGGTGCAGGCCATGGTGAGGCAGCTGTGACCCTGCAGCCCAGGGAGGTCCACAGGGGAGCCGAGATCCACCTGCAGCCCATGGAGAGCCCCATACTGAAGGAGAATGTGACCCTGTGAGAAGCCCATACAGGAGCAGGCTCCTGGCAGGGTCTGTTGCTCTATGAAGAAAGGAGCCACACTGGAGCAGGTTTGCTGGCAGGATTTGTGACCCTGTGGGGGACCCATGCTGGAGCAGTCTGCTCCTGAAGAACTGCACCTTGTGGAGGAGACTCGCTCTGAAAAAGTTCATTAAGAACTTCAGCCCATGGGAAGGAATCACTCTGGAGAAGTGCATGAAGGACTGTCTCACATGGGACAGAGCACATGCTGGAGCAGGGGAAGAGTGTGACAAGGAGGAAGTGGCAGAGATGTGATGGACCATTCCCCACCTCTCCGTGGTGCTTGCAGTGAGAAAGTACAGAACTTGGGAGTAAAGTTGAGCGCAGGAAAAAGGGAGGGTGTGGGGAAAATATTTTTGAAGTTTGGTTTCAGTTGTCATTATCCTACTTTGATTTTGATTGGCAACAAATTAAAATAATTTCCCTAAATTGCAGCTGTTTTACCTGTGACAGTAATTGATAAGTGATCTCTCCCTGTCCTTATCTCAACCCCCAAGCCTTTCATCATATTTTTCTCATCCTGTTTATCTGAGGAATGGAGTGACAGAGTGATTTGTTGGGCACCACAGCTTATTCTTGATATAAGAAACCCTGCTTTTCAGTAACCTGAATTTGTGTTTCCATGTGTCTCCCATTTGTTTTCCCAGGGACTGCAAGAAAACACCAACAGAATGTGCAGGATCTGAGGGCATAACATTCATTATTTCCTTGGCGAATCCATAATTTTCAACTAGTCCTTGTAACAGGAGATCCATATCAATATGACTATTACACATATTTAAAAAAAGAAATCTTATATTATTGAAAATTACTCTAAAAAAAGAGAAAGCATTTAAAAGTTTCTCTTGTGAAAACAATCAAAACTTTTGTCTTCCACACCAGGAACAGAAACAGTACTAAAGTATTTGTCCATATTTTACCAGTTTACAGGCAGTTTGACCTGATGGGATTTTTTGTTTCCTATTAAGATAGTCTATATATCTTAGCAAACTGTATTTTGAAAAGAAGTGAAAGAGAAGGAAAATGACTCCTTTTGAGCAGTACAAGCTATCACAACATCTAATGAAGTGGATATTGGTTTCTCATTCTCCGTAGCATGACCTCCCACAGTTTTCTGACCCACAGGTCCCATCTACTAACAGCAAGCTGTCACAGTACAGGGATGGGCACCATGACGGTGATCACTATTCTCGCTGGTTCTACCAATTTCGGCTGTGTGGCATAGTATACCAAAACTGTCCAAAATCTCTGTTCAAAATCTTTCCAGTATGTTACCATGCTCTCAGGAAATGGGTTTGAATCCTGCTGTGTGTTGTTTCAGGTGATTAATTCGCTGAACCAGTGAGCTCCATTGCTCATTTGTTTTAGGAAATAGTAGTGAAAGTTGTTACTGGGAAGAGTTTGCTTTTACCTACAGTTATTGCAGAAGTAGAATCTTGGAAATCCAGATTGAAAATCTGCTAATCCCCTGCTTCTCATACATTCTCCAGTTTCTGTTCTGACTTCCTTGAGCCTAAAACTGAAAGCTGAATTCTTTTCAACCTCTGGCACATTTAATAAAAGCTAAAAAGTTATTCAAAATCAGAGAAGAGAATTTTCATTCATCTTTCCCCAAATGACTATACTATTGCAGTGCATTCTTTTGATTTTACCTTTTTTATGTCATAGTTTTTGAGTCTTTTTTACCAATGTTTTTTCCGATTTAAGTGTCTTTTGCTTCTTTTGAGGTCCCTCTGATTAGGGGAAAGTTTGCTGAGAGAACCACAGTTTTCTGCTTTTCTTGCTGTTAAAGCATATCAGTATCTGCCTTGCTTGGCAGAAGTGCTTGTCTCTAGACCAGAATTTCAATTAAAAAAAATTTGCCTGGATGAGAGGACGTAGCAGGGTTTAATTATGTATATATGTGTTTAATGAAGAAATACTCTGCAAAAACACCATAGAAGCTAAAATGGTGAGATTATTCCTTCACTGAAAATTTTCTTCTCTGTTGTTTTTTGGGAAAAATACTTTTTTTAGTTCCCAGTTACTCCAGTTGCAGGCAAAATTTGGTATTCTTTCACTTCAGCTGAAGCAAACATAAGAAATTAATTAGCATAAAGCTAAAGATATATCAAAGGCTAAAGTGATGGGTGATGGCAGAAAAGTTGAAGGTTCCTGTGCTCAGGCACAGCCGATGATTTTACACTGAAGGAGGAGAACACCTGCCAAGTGCATGTCAGCATGGTGCTAGTACTAATTCTTAGGGCTGTTTTTATTAATGTGAAGTCAATTTGAAGCTCATTTTGTGCTTTTAGATTATAGATGCTCCTTTTTTCTACATGCCTGTTGATGATTTGGGTGTTATTTAAGGTTTTGGTCTTCACTGAGTAGAGAGATCTAAAGTGGGGCAGAGCTCTGGTAGCTGTGTGATTCCAACACAGAGTCACTTTATGGCAGTTCCCTTGTATGAAGTGTTCTCCTGGGTGCCCTCTGTTTCCTGCACATAACTTCTAGAGTTTCATATTTCTTGTAGGAAGCAGTAGGGGGGACAAGAGGAAGGATGGAGACAAAACATTGAGGAAGAAAAAAAATAATGTGGGCAAATATTCTGTTTGTCTTCTTTTATTCTGAGTCTGCTAAGGGCTTAAAACTAAGTGCAAATTGAGGGTGGAGGGTGTATGGCAGCTCTCAGGACCAGAGCATGACTTAGAGTAAGCCACTCCAGCCTGTGTGTAAATACACTATGTGATTCAGCCATTGGAAATACATTTTCTGTGCAGAACATCATGGACTTCATGCTCCAGCCTATGCTTCTTACACCTTTTCTCGTGTGTTTCTGTGACTCGTAAATTTAAAACAGAAGTTTTTCACAGCAGGAGACTGCTTCTTGATACATTCCCAGAGCATCTAATTCAATACAACATCTGTGTTAATAGCAGCACTGTCATTCTTATCACACCAGCTGGTCATAGAAGGATTCTTCCAGCTGCTTCTTCCCAATTAAGTTAAAATCAGGTGAAAGTGACCTGTGGTTGTAGTAGCTCATTTCATTCTATTTGCTTTTTTAATTTTCTTAAGCCTGCTATTTGGGAAGTGAATGAGAATTTAATTCTGAACCTCTTCATAGTGTGTTTTAATTTTTGTTTACTATTTGCTTTGGAGGGAGGATGGAAAGTGAAACTAATAAGTGAGGAGAATGATGGACTGTTAGCTTGCACAGAGATCTGAGCTAATCTGATGGGGGTTGGCATGAGACAGGAGTGGCAAGGTGTAAATAACAAAAACAAACAAATAAACAAACAAAGATACGGAGAGTGCATGTAGTTCTGAATAATTTAGGTCAAAGATTGTATATGTAAACCAGGTAGAAAATACAAGGGAGGAAGCATTACCCATTCTTATACAGAGTAATAATTACTCCTCTAAGGCACTGGTTTAGAGATGCAAAATGTACTTTTTCTTAAATCCTGGCTCTGGCATGAACCAACAAGACTCTTCATTCTTCTGGGACAGACAGGAGTATTGCAAATGCAACCATTGTGTCCTGGGTGCTACCAATGGACAAAATGGGATTTTTCAATTCACTGAAATACAGGAAGGTGGAGATGAACTGAGTACAGAAATTAAGTTACAATGAATTATTTTCCATTCATTTAAGGCATATTTTGTAAGTAGAGCTATTTATGGGGGTTTCTTTGACTGAGAGCAGAGATTATAATAATCTAAAAATAATTACCTTGTGAGAAAAGCAGGAACAAATGAATCTCATTTCTGCATTTGATCCTAGTGCAATAGATAATAGAATGATAAAACCAGTATGAAACAACACCGCAGTAGTGTGTCAAGCTTTTATTTTGTATTTCATTACAGATGACTATAAGGGATAATATTTGAAACTAGATGACAGGCATTATCACATATCATTTAGCAATGGAAAAGTAAAGTGGGATCAGAGCTGGAAAATTGAAGTCCTTAGGAACAGTAAGAAAAGAAGAGAGGAATTCATAAGAATTCTGGGTTCCTTCGAGCAGGCCAGCTGTTGTTGTAGAGATCCAACACTTCATTACATTGCAAAGCATGTACTAAAGTCTGTGTGTCTGGAGAATAGAATATAATTCTTAGCCTTTTCTTGGTTACTGTCATAGGAACTCAATCTATCATTAGCAAGTCCAGCTTGTGCTGCTGGTGATGGACTCTCTTGTCTTTGGCATCATTTTACAGCTACCTGCTCACTTTGGTACATGATTTGAGCTTTGGCAGAACAAGATTGACATTATTAAGCATTTATTTATTCTTCTTTACTATCCTGAGTTGCATTTAATAGGTTTTGGGGGATTTAGAAGTTCAGTTCACTCTGCTTTTAGGACAGTGGTTCTCACCATTGGACATGCATTTTCTCCATAGAGGAGCAAAACACACGGAAATACTGGAGGACAGGCATTGTCTTTACGCATTGCTGGCAGTGCTGAGGTGGTTTGGGAAGCTCACAGATGGTTTGTGTTCACAGCAAAAGTCCTTCTTTCCCTGTTCCAACTTTTTCATCCAGGTTGTTAACATTTAGTCTCAGTTACCCAGTATAAATGATGATTCAGCCATTCTCTTTCACATCCCACTACAGTCTATTGCTCTTGCCAAAACAGAAGTAATAGGTGACACGGTAGCGTGGTTCCTTTATTGTTATTTTTTTAAGTTTAAATTTTTCTTTTTCTGGTTTTGGCATTTCATGCTCTTTGCCTCCTCCTTTGAGACTTTTGCCTGTTAGATTGCTTTGTTAAATGTTTCTCTTGTCGTTTCTGTGTTTTTATTGTTTCCTTTCTATTCAGACTTCCACATATTTTCACGTTTAACTTGAGATTCCCTGTAAGTTTACAAGTCCTTTCCTCATCAGATTGAAGAATCCCATAGCTGACTTTGAAAATGAAAATGTGGTGGATTATATTTGATCTTCCTCCAAACAGTATTCATCTTTCCCCCCTAACATCAGTGTGTCCAAGCATTCCACCTTTTGTTTTCTGCTTTCAGAACTAAACACACTGAGAAAACATTAACAAAATGTTCAGACCTTAGGAAGCCAGCTGAGACTCCTCATTTAAATCTTAAGATAAAAGTTAGACCCCTGCTTACAAGTTTCAGAAGGTCTTTGTCTAATTCCAAACAGCCAGGCAATCTGCTCGGGAACTAACAATTCTGAAAGGGATTTAAAAAAAAAAAAAAGGTATCAGAAAATTTTTAAGTGATGTTCTTAAGACAGGTTTGAAACTATTAAGTTGCAGTGCTCTAGTGAATGGAAGTGTTGGACCTTAATGCACACCAGGAGTCAAAGGCAATGTTGCATATTAAGAGTTCTACCACTTCTGGTTTCACACTGATGAAGGTTTAGTGTAACGCCTTCTCAAAAAGCATCAGCAGCCAGATCCAGACTTGCTTGTACTCAGTGGAAGGTTTTTCCCTTTCTGGGGAAAGCCCACAATACCAAATGTTTCAAACACTTCTACGTAAATTCCTCCCTACCTCTTAAGGAGAAGCTACCTGAAACTGAGATTCTCCAAATTATTTTTGAAATCTCAGCAGTAGACAATTGACACAGCATGATGCTGTCTGGACAAGCACTACCACGTTTTGTCACTCTGTGTTGTTTCAAACTGGCTGTTGTTCTCACTGTGCTTTAGCACAGGATTGATTATCTAATTGGTTATCTGATCATCACTTAGACGTATGACCTTGTTAAATCCTTCCCCAACAGATTAAGTTGCTAGACAATTAACAGGATTTGAGGCTTTCCATAATCTGCATGCTGTCTACACCTGTACAAGGATAAGTGTATTTAAGTCATTAAAAACTTCCATATTTCTCAGTTTTGTGTCAATTGTATTTTTCAATATGTTTCATGTTATTATTTTTTTCCCCTTTTTAGGTATTACATAGAAATGGCTTTATGGATCTGGACACTGACCATTCTGAGCTGTTTTTGTGTCACCTTATCCAGAAATGAGGAACTGAAATTTTTTCAGAGTGCTACAGAACTAAATCATCTAACAGTGGATAATGACACGGGGATAATCTATTTGGGAGTGGTAAATGCGCTGTATCAGCTCACAGAAAACCTGGAAGTAATAAGATCTGTTGAAACAGGTCCAAGAAAGGACAACAAAAAATGCACACCTCCCATTGATGAAAATCAATGTAAAGAGGCTGTACTGACTGACAATTATAACAAATTACTGTTGCTGAACAAGGCAGATAATACAACTGTGGTATGTGGAAGCCTTTTTAAGGGAATCTGTGCCATCAGAGATCTACAAAACATTAGTGATGAGAAGTATTATGTAGACAGTAGTGGAGAAAAGTCCTTTGTAGCAAGCAACGATGAGAATGTATCAACAGTGGGACTGATCACTTCCTTGAATAACGACCAAGTGCTGTTTGTTGGGAAAGGGAATGGACCAAATGACAATGGGATCATAATCAGCACTCGGCAGCTTTACGCCAGAGATGGGAAAGACATTTTTGAAATGTATACAGACTCAGCAGCTGTTAAGTCAGCTTATCACTCATCAAGCACACAACAATTTGTGGCAGTTTTTGAGGATAAAAATTATGTTTATTTTATTTTTAATCAACAAGAGAAACAACCTGTCAGCAACCGCACACTGATTGCACGTCTGTGCAAAGATGATGCCCATTATTATTCCTACTTTGAAATGGACTTGGGCTGCAAAGATGATGATGGTGCCTATGACCACTGTCACTCTGCTTACATCACTACCCCTGGAAAAGAACTGGCTGAGAGCATGGCTCAGCAAGGACAACCTGCAGATACTCCCTCAGATGACAAAGTTCTTCTTGCACTCTTCAGCAAAGTAAACAAAGATGACGGCTCTCTAAAATCTGCCATGTGTGTGTTTTCCTTGCGGCACATCAATGAAAAGATGGAAAAAAACCGGAATGATTGCTACACTAAAAAGAATACCAGCTCATTTTACAAACTTTTTTCAGCAGAAAACCCGTGTGCATTACATGGACTGGTAATATGAATAATTAATTTTAGAATCTGTGTTAAAGTTTGTGGAAAATATGCAACTACATGTTTTAAGATGGCTTTGAGCTAAACTATATTAAGACGACTGAAAACTCAATAGATGGATTCACTATAGAAATTGAATGGGGCTGGGGGGGTTGTGGACCAGATCAAGTAAGAAATGACAAAATTTTGAATCTCTTAAAAAGGATTTGATGTTTTCTCAAAGATAAGTGTTGCTTTCCTAAATGCATTTCTTTTTAAGGGTTCCTTCTGGTATGGGAGTTACTAAGTCAAATGCAGGGAATTTTTACAGCTTCTGGGTGATCATTGAAGACAATTGTAGTTTCAGTCAATGTATTTACAATGCTCTTAAATGTTATTAAGAGTCTTTTAGACGTTATCTGTAATTCAGCATTTTTTCTCACTTGCATTTGTATTTTTAGACAACTGAAATACACAGATTTCTTGTATTCAGGTGGTGTTCATATTTTGCTGTGGCTCAAAACACTTGTATAGCAGGATAGTCGTCTTTTTTGGCTTGTCATTACCTTGACTATGAGGTTTTTGGAGCATACTGTTGCACCCTTTCAGTTACTGTTCTCCAATCTACGAATGTGTTCAAGAGGCAATTTTCAGCATCTCTGTTGCCTTTATGATTATTTTGCCCACATCACTCTATTCCCAAGCCCCACTTGTGCATGCCAGTCATTACTGCAGCCAACCCTAAACTGGGTTGAGAAATTGAATCATCTTAAAAATAACTCAGCCAGCTTTTAGGAGGATGTCTTAATTTCCCAATCCTAGCAAGGTATACACTTGCTTAAGCAGCTGTTTGAGCACAACTTGAGAAGTAGTGTGCTGTAGTCCGGGGAGAGGAATGAACAGCTGAAGAGATGGGGCATGGGAATACCTTTTTCTGGTATTGACCCATAATCCTTCATCTTGTGAGACTGAAGCCATCTCCCACGCATTAAGTCACTAGCACTGATGAGCCAAAATTACACATTTTGCTTCAAACCACCAGTGTTACTTGCTGCAGTACCCTGCGTATGGGGTGACCATCAAACACGGAAATCCTGAATGTGACGAGTGGCCGTGGCTTCTGACAAAAAGATGTGGATTTCAGATCAGAAAGACAGTTTTGTTACCAAATATAGCAGGAAAGGCAAGGTGTGAATGAACTTTCTTCTGGTGGCTCTTGCTACAGCTCAGGATTAAAGCGTAGTGACGAGGGAATGTGTTGAAGTTCATGAGACAGTTGCCAGGGAGTTGCCTTTTTATGGATTGCAGCAAAGTAAGAAACAAAACAGCAATTAAGAAAACAGTCTTCAAGGCAAAGTTGGTTAAACCAGTCTCTATGACATGTTCATTTTAATTAAACCAACTGGTTAATTTTTAAACTGCTGCTATAATGAAACAGAAACAAAGAAAATTCTCTGCCTGTGTCTCCTGGAAAGTGAAAGGTTGGAAGTAGTTCTCAATTAGCAGGCTGCTGTCTGATTGCTGCCTGTTGGCTGAGGGCAAATGCCCAGACAATCCATTTCTCTCTTTCTTCTCTTCGGTGTCTGAGGGGTATTATATTGTCTAGTAATAGGGCTGTGCTTCATTCTTAGCCAGGAATTAGTGATCTGAATGTTTAACATCACTCTGTATTGCTATTCCTTATTAGAATGCAAGCAAAAATTTCCCCTGTGGCTCCGAGCACTTGCCGTACCTTTTGGGGAGTAGGAATGGTGTCATAGAGAAGCCGGTGCTGCAAAAAGAAGGGATGAATCTCACGGCTGTCACTGTGGCTGTGGAGAACGGGCACACCGTGGCCTTCCTGGGAACGTCAGATGGAAAAATTCTTAAGGTAACAAACTGGATTAAAAGACTGGAATGTATTTAAAAGGTTATGAACTAAAAGTAAAAATGGGATTTATAAGACCTCATACTAGGAGCAAATTCTCTTGGAGCTTGGTATTTCTCATCTCAAAGAAAAGAAGCATTATTTCTGATGTACCTCAGCTATCTGACCACAGAGTGAATTAACATTGCCTGAATGACACTTTTCCCAAAGGATTATATACCTACTGAGAGCTTTATATAAACAGCCTTAGGTAATCTAACAACTGCTTTAGCCTTATCTCTATTCAAGCTCATACTGGTTTAAGAGAAACTTTTCATATTGTAGTCATTCTGGTCATTCAGTGAATAGAAGTGGCAATACAAAGCCCCAGCTGAAGCTCTGATAAATTCTGATTGTGTGGTGCTCAAGGCTTGACATGTTTGTGATGTTAAAATATCAAGACTGCAACACCAAACACCTTATTTTGCCTGAAGGAGAGTGATGTCCATGTCCAATCTTAAACCTAACACTGCCAAGTCCCACTAGATCATGTGAGAATTCATGTGGATGTAGTGCTTAGAGACATGATTTAGTGGTGAACATGGTGATGCTAGTTCAGTGGTTGGACTCCATGGTCTTGGAGGTATTTTCCAACGTTAGTGATTCTATGAGTCTATATGTCTTTTAAACATCTCCAGGGATGGTGACTTAACCAGTTGCCTGGGCAGCCTGTTTCAATGTTTGACAAACCTTCCTGTGAAGAAATATTTCCCAATATCTAACCTGAACCTCCCCGGGCACAAATTGAGGCCTTGTCCTCTCTCCCTCTTGCTTGGTAATCATAAGAGGAGACCAACCCCCACCTCACTACAACTTCCTTTTTGGTAGTTGTAGAGAATATTAAGGCCTCCACTGAGCCTCTGTTTCCCCAGACTGAACACTCTCAGCCTCCCCTCATCAGACTTGTGCTCCAGACCCTTCGTGAGTTCTGTTGCCTTTCTCTGAATACTCTCCAGCACCTCAATGTCTTTCTCGAAGACTCTTCTTAGTCCTCCTTTTGTTCTTGATATGCTTGTAGAGACATTTTTATTGTCTTCTTCAGCAGTAGCCAGATATAATGATATTTGTGGGGGGAAAAAGCAATATTAACCACCTCTTTTTTCTTCCACAAAATAGGTATTCCTGTCATCCACTGCAACTGAGTACAGCTCTCTTACTATCGAAATAAACAAACCCATAAAGAAGGACCTGGTCCTTGATCAAACCCAAGAAAATCTGTACGTGATGACCACAGACAAGGTAATGTGTCCTGCTTGCATTAAGGACCCTGGCCCTCTTTCACTTTCTCTGCAACTTTACCCAAGATTTGTACATTTTCCAGTTGTTCCTGGAAATTGCTCTATTTGGTGGGTCTCTCCCTACTCTGTGTGTATGAAGACCTTTCTCAAGTCTAAGCTGATGGACTTGTTGTGACTTAGAGAACTATAGTACCTGTGATGCTTAGCGATTGGGAATGGGAAGGGAGCTCCCCTCTAGAGCTGTCTGTGAGATGGATCAAGCGGAGATGTTTGGGGCCAGCACACCTCAGGGTCAGGCAGCCCTAGTGCTCAGTGTGGGATGCATGGGGTACCAGTGGGTGCTGTAGCTGCCATCAGTTCTTTCCAAGGGCACTTCAGGACTCAGGATGCTGGTGGCTGACATGCTCACACTGACGCATCTGTAAAGACACAGTAGTTTTTGTAGGTCTTAGTGTCAAAAACTAAGAAGCAATGGAGAGAGTTATATATTTGTGAAACACTTTCATTCAAGCTTCTGCTAGAACTGCTTTCAGTCGGAAAAGTCCAGCTTCACTAGGAAAGGCACAGGCAGTCCCTTCTAGGCCCCTTCTTTTTGCTTTGAGGTGAAGGCGCAATGGGGGTATGTAAGAAAAAAGGAGGAAAAAAAGCAAGTAGGAAATGAGACAGATGCCAGATTTCTCCTCCACCCCCAGGGGTAACCCTCTTCTGACACTTTTCTTTGTGGAGGCTGGAGCTGCCACCCTCGAACACTTGGTTCAGCAGCTCTCCAGGACAAGGTGGGTGACAGGCTGTGACCATCTGCAGCCCTGCCAGTGACATGGAATGCAACATGGGAAATGCTCCGCACCACTCACACAGGGAGAATGAGGGGCTGTGAAAGGAGAGTATTTGGGAAAACAGTGCAAGAAGAATGTTTTCTGACGGTTTTATAAAAGGATTAATATAAATTCCTGCTGCAGGAATGTTATAGCCTAGCTGAAGGTTTTTAGGCTAGAAACAACATTGGAAAAAATGCCAGAAAAACAACTGATAAAGCATTTAATAATATGACAGTGTGACAGAGAGGTAACTTTTTTTTTTTTTTTTGAGTTGTTGATAATTCTCATTTGGCTTCTGTTCAGATTTAGAGCACAACTCTAAGCTTCAACATTGTCCACAAAACTCTGGGTGGCCTGGCACCCTATTTGACAAGCTGGCACATTATGCAAAAGCCCTGAGGTCCGCACCAGTCTACTGTGTGTGCTGCTGAGCAGTGTAAAGGATATTAACTGAGCAATATAAGGGATAGCAGCAACCTTGAAGGAAAACAAGCTTTCTGGTAACAGTCAGCTTGAAATGATAGAATTTAGAAACGCAACTGACAACTTTTTTCAGAGAAAACCTGCAAAAGAAATCATTCTATTACTACAAAGCATTTAAATTTAGAATGTAGCAAATTTCTGCTGAAGAAAGAATTTTACTTTAATCTTTTCCAAGTAGCTCTTGTAGACACTGCAGTTTCTGAATAATGTGAATAATAGTTTTCTTTTACAAAACCTGTTTAGCTTCAATATGAATAGCTAAAGTTGGGAGCTCTGTAATGGCATTGCATTACTGTCATCTCCAGGAGTTAATTACAGCGAGCAGTCCCACCCACTTTTAGAAGCAGATAGACAGGAGGAGAATGGAGGCCTTCGGAGCTGGGAGAAACAAAGTGACATAAGCGAGGGGGGAAGAATAACTGATGAAACATGTACTTCTGGGTTAGGCATAGCTGAGGGTTGTGGGAATAGAGATATCAGAACCCTGATTTGTGAGGTTTAAATGGTTAAAGGTAAACAGCAAGGGATAACTGGCTGTGCTGAGAGGCAGGCATGCTGCTGAGCTACCTGGCATATGCAGACTGCCTCACCATTTAGAAATTGCCTGGGCTCTGTAAGCACTTGAACAAACTGGAAGTGGTGATGTGGTAGGTGATAACTTCTTTAAAAAGAAATCAGATCAAGAGAAACACAGAGAAGAACAATACAGAGGTTAAGATCCACAGTGAGAATCAAGCTCTTCCTTTCTTGTTTCACCTTTCTCCCCTCTTTTCTCCCAGCTTCTGCTGTGGTGCCAATACCAGTGGGGGATTTTGAGCAAATGCTTTCAGCAGTCAGTCCCTTCTGCTCCTAAAGCTTGGACAGAGAGCAAGAGAAACCCCTTGCACCTTCTTGTGGGACTTGGAAAGGAGCTTAACAGCCCTGTGCTGTGCATGCTGGTTCATTACAAGTGTACATCACTGGTAGGATCCCAGATTCCTTAGGGTACTTAACATACTGGGAGGAAAGTAGAAGACCGTGGCAGTCACTTACCATGATCAAGCTTGTTTGCTTGTTTTAGATTTTAACACTTTTTAATTTAGAGTGCAAACTAGAAAAGCTCTAAAATTAATTTCTTTGCATTTTGAAACTGGCTGTTAAAGGAGCTGTTCTTTTGGGTTTGGTTTTGGTTTTGTGGTTTTTTTGTCATTAAGATATCGACACAAAACTTGTCGATATCTAGGGCTTGTTCATGCCTGCCACAACTGTGAAAGAAATATTTTATCACTAAAAAAAAAAATCATTCACTGGATATTAAATTACTTATCGGTACCAGTTAATGAGAGAGTGCCAGTAACTCAGCTCCAGTGAGCTAAAAAGAAGAGAATGCTGAAAAGGTAAACCCCTGTACTAATAAATGCAAGAAAATTGCACAATATTGACATTTTCCTTAACTAAGTCATTTTCTTTAACTCTCCAAATATGAAGAAAAGGCCAAATTCAGACTGTCAAAGTAGCTTTGTAATTGCCAGCTGTTTAAAATGAGACTGTAAGAAAGCCTGCTTCTCAGAGGTTCTGTTTCTACACTTTTTGTGCTCTTTAAAAGTAAAATGTAGCCATAAACTGGAAGATGTATGTCCTGTTTTCCTCTTCTTGCATCATTGCAGCAGCATAGCTGAAAGAAATGGCTCTTCCTTCTGTGTGCCAAAGAAAAAGCTGTTTATTCTCTGCACCAAAGGAAATCAAAACCAGAAGCTGTGTATTTACTGGGGGAATGAGACATGAGAACTGATGATGTTCTTTTCCCTGCTGCTTCCTGTCATAATTATTTCCATTTTATTTTGTGAATGTATTTCATGGTGGAAGGTTGTACATGGAGAAGTGTAGTATCCCATAGCACCCTGGCTCTCTCACGCTTGCAGACTTTCTGAAATGCCTTCTGGCTGGAAGGAATTTCACCTCCATAGTAGTGATAGGGAGGGGAGAATGTTCTGTTTAAAAAATTATCTAGCCAGTACCAAGTTAGCTATCCTGCAGTAGCTGCTTCTTGAATTCAGAAAATTGCTGATGCAATTTCTGTCCTGAGGTGCAGATTTCCACAAGTAATATAACTGGAGGAACTGAAAAGCTCAATTTTTGTAAGACTCACTCATAATTCTCGATTATAACTATGCCCTACATTACTTTGGAGACAGATTAGATAATATTGGAGTAGGGGAAAAAAAACCAGAAAAAAATGTGTGAATTTAGGCTTTGTTAAGAGGGAAAGCACAGACTGGTTTTATATGTATTTTGTTAAAATCAGGCTCAGCTCTGTGCATAATAATAGACTGTCAAGTCTTCTGCTGCCACAGGCAATGACACTGTACAGCTACGTCCACGAGTGTTCCCATCTCCTTGTGCTGTGCTCAGTTGTCAGGTTTGCCTTGCTGTTGGTTTGCAGGTGTACCGGCTGCCTGTGCAGGACTGCCACAAGTACTCGGACTGTGAGAAGTGTGCGCAGGCGAGGGACCCCTACTGCGGCTGGTGCGTGCGGGAGGGCAGGTGAGTGCTGTGGCTGTGCTCTGCTGCAGGCAGAGGAACTGCTCAGGTCTGCATGTGTGTGACTGCTTGGCATGCTGATCCCAGCTCTTCATACTCAGCCTTACGCTCCTGTCAATTTTATTGTGCAGACATTGATATCAATACTCTGTGCACATTAAAAAGTCCCCGCTGACTTCTTCAGATTTGATTCGTTTGGGAAAATACATATTTTTCTGCTGGCACTGAGAATGATTATATATCTTCTAACTGTATATTTTATCAATCTTTGAATTGCACAGTCACATATTCTCCCAGAAAATAAAAAAATGCTCCCTGTTTCAAATTCAGAAACTGTAGTATATATTTTAAGTACATCAGGAAATTGTAAAGAAGAACATAAAAGAAAAACTTCCCTGTCTAAAATAAATTGTGTACCTCAAACGATGGTTTTACATAAACATCATCTATCAAGACATGTAGCTACAGGGAACCCTCACCTACCTGTAGGAGAGCAGAAAGTGACATTTTGCTGACTATCTGCAGAGGTTCACTGAATGAATATTCAAGCACATGTAAACTAGGACAGCACTGAACAGCCCTGAAATGTCTCTTCTTTACACTCTGCATTGATTGGAGTGCCGAGAGGGGAAAGCAGTCCTGCAGTTCTCTTTTTGACTACTAAGTTAATTAACCCCTTGGCATGAGTGGTTGGGAATTCGTGTTTCTAACTTCTTGCTGTTGGAACAAAGGGCCTGTTTAATTATAATATGCAGATGAATTTCAGGCTTCTGGTTTCCTGCCTGAAAATGTGAACTTATTGCATTAGGTTACCTATCAGGCTGGTGTAGCATAATATGGAGCACTGCAGAGAAACTTCTGTGGTGTGTGCAGGTTTATGTAATGTACTGTAACTCTTTCAGCCTGGGGTTTCAGTTGCTGTGGATGAAACCTGAGAATTTGGAACTTAACCTCAAACTCCTCCTGGGCTGCTGGGAGTTGAAGACTTTGGCATATATCATAAAAAAGGCAATTTTCCTTAGATTTCCCTTCAGGTTTCTGATATGACCACTGACCTCAATATCTCAAAATATTAATGGTTTCTGAGGTCAGGCAAACATGAATTTTCACATTTGCCAGTATTTATTTCCAAAGGGGAGAAAAAAGTGTTTCATTTCTAAGTTTCAGTTCTGTCTTATGATCATACAGAGCACTTAGTAGTGTGTTTAGGAATATGTTATGTGAATGTAGACTCTGTATATACATGCTTTCTTTAAAGGAGGTTTGACAGAGCTGTGCAAACCCTGCTTTGTGTTAAAGCCTCTGATGAGTTAATAGTCAACTTTCTGCTACAGCAGACAGAGATCCTACAGCATTTTCTCTTAAACTTTGCACAGAATGGAAAGAATACACATGAAACTGTCCCCACCTCAACAAGCTTTTGTAGCCACATGTGCAGCTTCTGTACTGCAGCATTTCTTCCTGCACTTGAGCTGGGAAAATCTCCCAGTGTTTTTGGTGACGCTGCACAACTGCTCTTGTCTTCCCATAATTGTAACACTGCCTTGGCAGGGAGAGGTCTTAAATAGTGACAGGATTTAATGAAAACATTCCCTACAAAATAACATTTCTAGTGCTGAGGTTACACAGAAGTTCTCCACAAGCTTGTGTGCCCCCAGCAATTCTCTGTTGCATTTTGCTCTCTTGAGTGTTGTGTCTTATCAGTGGCAATACATAGGTGTCTGCCATTTGACCTGCAGAAAAAGAAATCAATCTGTGACCTCTCATTCAGGTTGTTTTTATATATTACAATGAAGATTATCAGCTTGATTTCAGATAGCTCCACTGCCTAATGGTTCCTATGCTGTCACTGCCTCTCTATGGACTTGAATTGTCTAATTCAGGGTGCTGTCCAAAATAGTACAGGCACTTGCTTTTGACATGCCAAACCATCAATTTTAATTACACCACTAATTCTGTTTGAAATTCTCTAATAGCAGCCCCACCAGTCAATATTAAAGCAAATTTGTAGTCATTTTGTGTTGTCTACAATCATGAAAATGTTGCGTAGTTCAGAGAAAGCAGAGTCCAGCTATAATACTGCTTTGGGTTTTGTTCCTTTTTTCCAGGTGCACAAAGAAGGCAGACTGTGGAACAGCTGATCAGGAGAACCACTGGCTGTGGAGTCCAAGTGGCACGTGTGTGACTGTCATTAGTGCAGATCCTCTAAATATGAGTCGCAGAGCTCCTGCTAAGGTACAACAGGAAAATGCTTTCCCTAAATATTCTTTAAGCCATTGATTTGACTACCAGCAAGATGAATATCTGCATTTCTTTATGCACAGTGGAGACTAGGAAGAGGAGACTGTATTGATATCTCAGTCTCTTATAATTTCTCAGAGTGCTGTTCTTTCAGGTTGAGTTCACATTTTTGACCTTTGTAAACCAAAGTGATGCACTAGTATGGATGATAAAGCACTTACATTTACCTGAATATTATGGACGTTTTGTACAGTGTGGTATAACCCATAAAAAGTAATTGGTAGGGGAGATTTCATGCTGCCCTTTCAGCTTACTTGAGCATGAACTTAAGTAAGCAGTGAAGCCATAAGCTGTTGCTTTAAAACCAGCAGTGGATTTGCCTACGCAGCGAAGTCTATCTGGCTACATGGAGAAGGTAAATTCAGCATGCAAAATGACTCTGTGGCAACAAAACTGCAAAATTGAGTTTTTGGAGTGTGACCAGGGTGTCATAGCTTGCTCTAATTCCAAATGGAGCATGCCAGTGCAGACTGAGTGCTTCCCAGGGGTGTTCAGCAAGTAAAATCAATAAAATGGCATTTAATTCATCTTAATCAGAAATAAAGAAACTTTATTTCAACTCACTTCAATTCCATTTCTAAATGATGTAAACAGCATTGTGTTAAGGCCGTTTCTATGTTGAATAAAAATATTAGCGGAGTGTAACTGGTTTCAGTGAGAAAGGGATAATTATCTTTTCTACTGGTAATAAAAAATGGAAAAAGTTAAACTGTATAATTAACACACTTGAAACATTAAGTCAAGAACAGCATCCCAAATTTCATTTCAATTGTTTTCTCTTTCCTTGTTAAGTTTTCCCATCTTATTTTGCTTGTAGTTTCTCAAGTGCTTTCTTTCCCTGAGGAGGCTAAGATCTCACCACCACTCAGAAATAGTTTTTCAGTATTGCATTTTTTGCATTTACATGGAGTCTTGAGGAAGCTGCTTTTTTCTTCATCCCATTCAAATGCCAGCATTTCCAGCCTATCCACCTCTGTTTTCATTATTCACTAAGAACACCTAAGGTTAATGTAATATTAATTAATTTTGTCACGGTTTAAGTGTTAACCACTCTGTTTACTGTTGCTAAACTGGATGCTGAGGACAAGAATAAAAGGTTTTGGGTGTGTCTGTACAGACAATTTTGTTCTGATCTAATGCATTGACAGGACAAGAGGTTTTTGTATCAGTCTAATTCAAGAAGGACCCAGCCTGGAAAAATTGGTAGAGGTCTCAGTAGAAAAGATTACCAGATGGGAAGAAATAAAAATTGAAAAGGAGAGCCATGTTCTGTGATGCTAGCTAAAATACCATCTTTGAAATTTAAATTATCCAAGTCTTACCGGGTCTTAGCTCATTTCTTCCAAATATTTTACCCTTTTAAAATTTTGTTTCCAGGTGGAACTGACTGTAAGTCCATTGCCAACTTTGACTGAGAGTGACAAGGTTTGCTGTACATTTGGTGAAACAGTGCGTTCTGCTCAGTTGAAAGAAGGGGTTATTATCTGTGATCCCCCTGATACAATTCCTCCAACACCGAAACATCAAGGTAAAGAAATATTGCTACCCTACATGGATAATAAGAGAAAAGAACATAGACTGCTGTTTCTCATGTTATGCTCTTATATGAGGTGCATACAAGGTTGGGATTTTTCCTCTTCTAGTCCTTTTCCCCAAAAAGTCTGTTGCTGAACCGTCAATTTGCTCAGACTTTTTCTGTTGATATATTTACAAGCTGTAGCATTCCTAGTTTTTCTGCTGGGAACCTGAAACAATAGGTAGAGGCATAGACATGGACTCGGAGAGGTGCTATTCTGTGTCCCAAGCAAACAAAGCCCAGTTAATCTAATCTAAGCCTAAGCACTCTGACTTGTGGGGACAGAAGGTATTTATACCTGCTTCAGCTGAGAAGGAGTTCATGTCTGACTTCTTAGTTTTGTTTCAGTGAGCTTTTTTTCTGGTTCATGTTCTATCATACAGCCTTCTGCCTCTTCTTCTGCATGTCCTCCAACTTCTGCAGCAGTAAGCCTGGAAAAATACTTGATCATATAATTAAAGACTGCATCATTGTTCTGAACCACTGATTATAGGCCTAAGGTCTGCTGCCAGCCATAATTCTGTGCAATTTCCTAGATAGTGCTTTGTTCATGCTTTAATTCATGCATCTTGATGCATAAACACATGGAATGAAACTCGTTACACAATACTGTTCGTTATGTATCAAATTTAAAAATCTGAAGAGAAATTACAAGCAAAAAACATGCTCTTACAGCTTGCAGACATACCCCTGAGGATAAGTCTTTTATATGTATCAGAACAGTCATGAACTGTCAAAGTGGTACTTGGAAGCACTTTTTAAGATAAGTTACAATTCTCTTAAGGCTGAAACAGGTAAAAATCTAATTTTAGTTGCAGAGAGAGTAATTACATTAAAATCTCATTATTGAGTTTTACACTAGCTGGGATATGTCATGGTATCAGATTCTGCTAAGTGTTAAAGCAGCACTCTGTTATTTAGGGCCAGTTCACATTCCCTAAATATTTTGGGAATAGGCAGGACATATAGCAGTAGGGTTGATAAACATGATATCTTGATGTCATCCAGCATTAAATGTAAGACTAGAAGCCTGTCAGAGAAGGCATTAGAGTAAGCACGTAATCTAGGATTAATATGACCCTCTGAGTTGGTTACATGTTTGAAAGGATGTTCAAAAGTAATGTTAGGATGCTCAGAAAGTCAGCAGACACCAGGAGAAGGCACCCTCCTGTGTCTCAGTTTGTTGCCCTCGCTGCTTGTTCTGTCTGAACAGAGTCTGGCCCCATCTTTTTGATGCCTGCCCTTAAGATATTTGTATGCATGGTATTTGTATATTCCTGGCAGCACGTGACAAAAAATTCTGAGCCATCCAGTTACTGTTAAGAAGCCCTCTTGATGTTGGGAAAGTCTGAGTTACTTTGGTTGTGTGGTTGGTTGGTTCCAAAAGAAATATCTAGGATGGATGCCTTTTCCCAGTCCTGTTGTTAGGAAATCCCCTGCCATTCCTATGAGTCTGAAATATTCAAGGGGACCCAGTGCAGGCAGACGTAACTTCCAGCCAAGCAGCTGATGGTCATCCAAGAACCTGTTCAAGGAAAGTAGAGTTTGAAATTGCTCAATAGCTTGTGAAATAGCTTGTCATAAGGGTTTAATGATTTCTGCAAAAGGTATTTCAAACAGTTTCACTCTTTAGTAATAATCCAGACAAGTTGTGGAGAAATTGTGTATGGCAAACTGAAGCTCACAAGTGCCTGTGGTAACAGTGTTGCAGGCACTGTTGGGCATTAACCACAAAGATCTCTTGCTTGAATTCACATGACAACATTTTTAATTCACAAATGAAAGAAGTAATTTTACATGCAGACATATTCATATTTAAGAAAATGTTTTATTTAAAATGACTGTTCTTGTGCCAGTTTTCATCTGTGTTCAATTATGTCCTTACTCAGTTTTCCTTGTTCTTCTAGACGCTTTAAAATTCTAGCATGATGATAGCACCACTGAAAAACACTTCCATAAAACAAAGCTATACTTTAATTTTGCTTCTTCCCTTTTTTCTCTCTCTGCTTTTCTTCTGAGAACCATGTGCTGAAAAAATTTGTAAAATTTTAGAAAGGCAAAACAGAACTTACAGACTTAAAGTCATGAGATCCAGAGTGTCAACAGTATAGTTAAATATTTGCTTGTCCTGTAAAATAATAAAACTGTTATCATTGTATCATTCAGCTCAAGAGCTGAAGAATTCAACAACCACTTGGTTAATTTTTTTTCTTTTGTGATAGATCATGTTTCAGTTCCACTTCAGTTAACCTTTGAAAGGAACAAGATTTTTTTTGCATCACATACTTACCCTTTTTATGACTGTGAAGAAGCAATGAATCTTATTGAAAATCAGCCGTAAGTATTTCAGCTTTTTAAGTGTTTAGACCCTGTAGCTCGGTGTGTTAGGTAACTGGCACCTGAATTACTTATCATTTCATTATTAAGGCTTTGGCACACAAAATTCGCCAGTGTCCAAATCCTTTTTCTTACATTTTAAATGGAGTTTAAAAATGGTTGAAGGGCACCTGGTGAGCCAGCAACATAAAGCATGGAATAGAAATATTCATGGCACATATTATTAAGGCCAGTTCATTTTGTTGCCATTTGTATAGCTGCTAGTGTGTCTGCAGGTGACCACCATGGACATCTGTGTGCTTGCTTGCCCCCTCTAACAACAGTAGCTTGGTGCTTTAGGTTTCATTCAAATAGGGCAGGTGCAGCCAGCCCAAACCCTTTGTTCATCCTTATGTATGAAGGTTGATCAAAATGCCTTCCAGTCCTCTCAGGCTTTATCTCAAAGTTTTTGCAGATGCTATGGTTTTCTGATCCTTGCTTGAATGCTTATTTAAGGGATAATATAGCTTTTTGGGGTTCTTGAGTTGTTCTTATGAAGTTTTGAGCTTAATATAGCAATGACACTCTAACAGACTGTTCTACCCTCCATGAATAAATATGGAATTTTGTTTACTTTTCTTGTTAGTGGGGGAAAAAGCCTGACAATTTGTCATGACTACCATGTTATATTTGTAGATGCTATTCCTGTGCAAGCAATAGATGGAATTGCCAGTGGGACTGGAAGAGACATATCTGTGAAGAGTCCTCTTCAGTACAGGATGTGATTAAACAAAATATGGTAATGTTTAAAAATAAGGTTATTATGTTTTTTATTAGAACACTTCAGTATTTTGTTTGCTGTATCTCTCTTATCAGTTGGTTGAATTAGAGGCTTGAAAATTATTCTAAAGTTAACTCCAGAAGTGTAAGGTGGGTTTTTTTTTAGTGACAGTGCGGGGGTGGGAATTTAAGGGTGTGATTGAGGAGGGGCAGTGAGACTGAATAGCTCCTGAAAGGATATTTCTGTTCCTTTTACTATTTTGCTTCAATGGGAGGAATAAGATTTCAAGGCAGGGAGAGATAATCACCCACAGCTTTGACATACGCTGCAGTCATTTTTAGCATGTCTAATTTGAAAGGGTGTAATCAAATCTGTCACTGTATTTTAAGCATGAAGTTCTTCAGAACAATCATTCTATTGTCCAAAGGCCATTGGAGCTTGTTGTGATAAGAGTTTTCATTTGTAATAACATATAAAATGTTTCTCTCCCCAGGAAGGAGAATGCCCACAGTTTCTAAACCCTGACCCTTCAATAATACCTATGGAGTACCAAACAACTGTGTATTTTGAGGGAAAACATCTAGATTATTATCAGGTAAGCAGATTAATTCAAAGCTGCCTTTTAAACTGCATCCACACCCCTAAACTAAAGCATTAGTTCATGTGCCTTGGAGATCTTGCTTGTAATTCAAAGAAAGAAAAGAGCTACACATTCAAGTTTTATATAATATTGGTTACTGTGGTAGAGCCATCACCGAGGGAGAATCAGAGCTGGAGAAAATACTCTTAACTACTAAAATGGAGGGGGTATTTTAAAGAGTGTAAGTTGGACCTATTAAAACACTGAACAACTATTTTTCATGTAATGAAATGAGAGGAGATGTAGGAATTGTGAATGTTTCACATCTTGTTCTAATTAAATACCTGGTGGATTTTGTTGCTGTTGTTCTATAATGACATCACTCTGTCTGCTTAATTCAGCTTTCACCTTTCAAACACAAAAATGCACTCAGACATTAAATGTTTCTTAGTTTGGATAAAATAATCTTTTGCTTTTGTGTGTGTGTGTGTGACCATCAAACTAGAAGATCAGATATTATCTCACCCATAGCAAAGGCTTCTCTTTCTTAGTACTTGGTTTCAGAAAATAAATTACAAAGCTTCTAAATCAGATAGACCCCAGAGTTTTAATTGCTTTATAGCCTAGACAATGCATAAAATGTTATTGTTAGTTGGATAAAAATGAAGCTTAAAAACCATTTTAGGTGATAGCTCAAGTACTGTTATCAGTTTTTATTCTTTGTTTCTTTGTTGTCTTTGTGAAAATGTGAATTGATGATAGATTCACTGGGGAGTGCATCGATTTCTTTAACTACTGGCTATCTATCAAGGGAAAGAAGGCTCTTGTTTTTTGAGGGGTTTTTTTTGCTTTTTCAAATTGAAGTACTGTGTTGCTTCTAAATTCCTTCTATCACCTTTGCTGCTCCGGCCAAGGGATGGGAAAGGGACAACAGGCCTGAAGAGTAGCAATGTAAAAAGGGTATTCAGAGAAGTGCAAAAAGCAACCTGTAAGCACTATGTGAAGACCATGATGTGTGTCACTACTATAGATATATGAAAACTGTGCTTTAAAAACATTTGTTCAAAAATAAACATTTTTGTTTGAAGACTTTGAAATATATGCAGACAGTGAAATGCAAATTTGGTGAATTTGTTCTGTTCTCCAAGATGCCAGGACTGGTGCCTGGTAGGATGTCTGGCTGTGTGCAATATGTGGCACACAACACCTCTCCTAAACCCACAGCTCTCTTAGCTAAAAATTGAAAAGTATTCCAGAGATTATACTCACATTTCTTTTGTTTAACATTGTGAAGAGCTGCTTTTCTGCCCAAGAGGAAAATTGTTTCCTGCTCCCTTGATATAATTGGAAAAGCCCTTTCTCTCTCTAGAGCAAATTCAGGGCAGATGCATAATCTAGATGTGCTGAATTTGACTTTTAGTGGATCCTTGTCCTCCAAGGAGAAACAGCAGCAAGAATGCAAAAACTACTTCATCTAGTTTATTATTCTATGAATAAGCACTTTAATCTTTCTGAACTACTAGTAACAAAAAGGGAATGGAGAAAAGGCTGCTGGGGGTTTTTAATTCTGTGAGCTATCTGTGAGTTGCATTTAACAAATGCAAAGATGCATCCTGTGGTTTGAATGCTTTTTCATTGGCAGCAATGTTTAACAGTTTGCCTACAGAATGTATTTGTTTAACTTGGAACTAGGAAGGCTTAGGAGGAGTTCAAGTCTCTGTAAGAAGTCAAGATGAATGCATAGTCGCAAAACTGGAAAGATGCTGGAGAGAGATGTCAGAGTAATTTTTCTTGGGTAGGAGCAATGTGAAAATGTCGTCTCTGTCATGGGATCAGCTCCATATATCCTGGTACAGCGGTGTGTTTTTTAGTCAAAACAAGAATGCCTTTAGTGACAGGACTTGAATAGACACACACAGGGACTACAGCTGTACATACAGGCCTCTAATATATGTGATAACAGACAAATAAGGCATGAAATAGTTGTAATCATACAGGCTCATGCCTGTGGGGTCGTGCTATCTGAAGCAGTAACTTTGATGACTGAAAGTTCATTTGAGCTAGGGGATAACTTACACTCAGCCTTTGGTAAACATTTCATGAAAAACAGGGTGGCTCAGGAGAAGCCATGGATGGATATTTTGTAGGGGTTGGCCCACAGCCCAAATGCTAAATAGTGTTTGGCTGCTCATGTGGAACAATTTTGCCACAGGATATGCTGGGCATTACAGAATCTTTGAAGCTAGCAGTCGTGCAGCTATGAGCACATTTAAGGTCTTTATTGATTAGGACATTGGTATATCCATTTTCCTCCTCTTTTCCTTGCCTAAATTCTTGCTTAGAAAAGGCAAAAAATTAATGTTGTGATGTCACTTTGAACTACCTGTTCTATTGTCTTGGTTTAATCTGCGCTTTACTTTAAAGGGTGTTGCACACCCAGCCTTACCGTGGGTGTCTGAGTGCACTATCTGACACTGTGAGTATAATCATCTTCATCTCTAGGTGAAGATGAACAGTGGAGGGCTAGCTTAGTGAGTAAGAAAGGTAAATGCCTTTAAAAACTGTTATTGAAGAATTATATTGAGAATTATTTCTATACTGGAAGTACAGAAACTGCTATACTTCCACTGAGGTTGGAAGCACAAGCTAACACATTTTGTATGCTCCTCTTAACTTGTAAATAAATTACAATGAATAACTCTCCTAATGATAGCTTCCACTGGAGGGAAATAGCTTAAAAGAGGAGGAGCTGTTGACTGTTCTTCTGACCCTCCTTCCTCTGAAAGAATTTCAGTAGGAAGGAGAGATAAATCCAAGCTGCTGTCATTCTATTGGGAATAGCCCCATCCAGGACAGGCATAGGGAGGGAAGTTTAGTACTGATCAGTCATATTGCATGCAATTTCTGAGAGGCATTCTCCAGCTGAGTCCTTGAAAGATTGGCACAGTAGGAGACACAGATGTACCGGCATCAAGATAACCTTATTAGCCCTCCAAAGATTTTTGTTGAAAGTAATTTCCCATTTGGATTTGTCTTTGTCATGTGTGTCTGATGTGTAACCTGCTTCCTAGTATTTGCTGCACATCTCTTGCACCAAAACTACTGACTGTGAGCTCTATGACCTTCTGCTCAAGAGCCTGGTATAGCAATTCCTGATTTCAGTGCATTCCAGGTATCAGCTGTCACACACACCAAAGCTCTCCTCCTCTCCCAGAGCCTGCTGTTAAGCACATGAGAAAGCCTTACACAGGAGCAGCAGAATTTGAACACTTTTGAAAAATACATGTTATATTAAAATATATGGGGCAAGGAAAATGGGGCAGCATTCCTATTAAAAAAATGTTTGTAAGGAGATGCTTTAAAACTTGAACTGTATAGATGTTTTCTCTAAGGCAGAATGGGCTGTAAATTCTCAGACAAGACTTTTCAGAGCTCAATCAGAAGCTGATTTTCTATATGTAGCTTCCTAGAAGGAAGAAGTAAAAGGTTTGTTTTCTTCTGTTAAATAACCATCCAGAGCCTCAAGTCAGGTCCTTTATCTGGTTACAACCTGTTGTCCTCCTCAGCCCCAAACCTTGGTGGGCTCATGTCCACTGCCCAACCTGTCACAGTGAAGGTGCAGTAGGAAAGCTTTTCACTGTATTAGTTAGATAAACCTAGTGACCCAGGAGTTACCTGTAATTCCAACTCTGCAGAAGTACCTACAAATAAAAGATGCTCATACACAAGACTTAGATGATAGCAGGAGACAATGTACTTAATCTTTGGAGCAGAAAAGAGGAATCAAGTAACCATTATGTTTTTGCCATGAGCACTCAAGACTCAGATAGGTCTGGTCAAAACCAGGGGCTAGTTCTTTACATCATTTTGAGTGAAGTTCTCACAAAGTCCAGAAGGGCACTGAGAAGATCCTGCACCTGGGCCAATGCAGACTGGGGGCTGAATGGACTGAGAGTAGCCCTGTGGAGAAGGACTTGAGAATGAAACATTAGATGTGAGCTGGCAATATGCACTTGCGGCCTGAAAAACCAATAGTACCCTGTGCTGCATCAAAAGAAGTGTGGTCAGCAAGTCAAGGGAGGTGATTTATCTTTCTCCAGCCCACTCTCCTGAAACTTCAGCTGGAGTATTGCATCCAGCTCTGGGGTTCCCAGTTCAAGAAAGATGTGGACCTGTTGGAATGGGTCCAGAGAAGAGACATGGAAATGATCAGAGAGAGGGTGAGAGCTCGTCTACCTCTCCTATGAAGAAAAACTGACAGAGTTGAGGTGGTTCAGCCTGGAGAAGGTTCCTGTGGAGTTTCAATATATAAAGGGGGCTTGTAAGAAAGATGAAGAGAGACATTTTATCAGGGCCTATAGGGTCAGAAAAAGAGGCAACATTTTTTAAACTGAAAGATGGTAAGTTTAGGTAGATAAGGAAGGAAACTTCCACAAAGAGTTTCATGAGAGACTGGAACAGGTTGCCCAAGAAACTTGTATGTACCCCATCCCTAGAAATATTCAAAGCCAGGTTGTATGGGGCTTTGAACAAGCTGATGTTGGGAAAGATGTCCCTGCCTATGTCAGGATTGTTGGACTAGATGGTCTTTGAAGGTCTCTTCCAACCCAAACCATTTTGTGATTCTGTAAAGGTGAAGGTTGTCTTGTACCCAAGTGAGTTGTGATTTCTTAAGTCTTTACCAACATTACTGTCTGAAAATATCCCTGCTACTCACTTCTTTCTAATATACTTCTGGCAAAGCTATTTGCATGTCTGTCCTATGGGCAGGACAATGACCCAGCACAGAAACACTGTCATGGGATGAGGTTTTTAGCCAGCTAAGTTCTTTGAATCACAGAACACCAAGGTGAGAGTTCTGTCAGTGCAGTGAAAGTCAGTATATACTATGGACTTAAGAGAGGGATTAATAGATTTAGGATCTAGGGAGAAGAGAGGGGGCAGAAGATGTGTTGGAGGTAGGAATACCCTTAAATTAGTGCTGTCATTGAAGATTGTCCTGTAAAAATGTAGCTGGAGTCATGGTAAGGCAGGAGAAAGGCAGCAAGAGCTGAGAGATGTTCATTCCAATTTCCCATGCAACTCTTGCATTGATGCTCTGCCCAGAATCCCTACAGAGAAAACCTATAAGGGCAGAACCCACACAGCTCTGTTAATAACACATCGGATGTGTGAAGCCATTCAGTATTCACATCTCTTAGCTTTTCCCTATTGCTCCCTAAAGCAGAGTGCTATATATGAGCTTGCTTTCCTTGAACTTCTTGGTGTGCCTACCATGAATGAATGTTGGAGGAGTGCAGCAAAGTCACAGATTGCTCTGGCTTTTCACTAACATTGCTTTAGAAGATGACTGTAACCAGTTAGCCTTCTCCATTTGGATTTAATTACTTCCAGTGCTGAACAGGATATCGCCTGGTGATATTTTGCTATGCTTGGTGATGATATACAAATTCTAAACTGGAATTTTCTCATCCTTAGGGTAAAAAATTTATGGTTGGAAACAGCCAGTTTGAATTTGAAGCTTCTGTTGATGAGTCAGATGAAGGAAAATTTTCATTCGTGAGTAAAGAGGTAAATGTGAAAATATGATTCACCTACCAAATATGCTCAGTTTTTCTTCTAAACTGTTCTAGTAGCCACATGTGTCCATAATTATACAGGTAATATGTCTTTCCCTCAGAAAGAAAGTCACCTCTGATGGAGATTCTCCTTTGGCAGTAGTAGTCAAAGGCTACAGTTTTGGCTCAGAGCTCCTGAAGTCTCCCCTCAAAGCCCTCAATCTTTCTCCTTAATTTCTCTATCTGTGTAACCCATGGAATTATTGAACTGTCTCTGGAGGAATTTGACACCACTGCTGCTTTATTCTTCACTTTTTATGCAGTCTAGTGAAATTATTGAGGATAAAATGCAAGAATTTCAGTGCTCTCCCTCTCCACATTCCAATTCATTATCTTTCCCATTTTGTATCTGTAAAAATGGGAATGGTAAGAATGGTGACAGTATGCTGTTGCTTGGCTACCTAGTAGTTATGCTTCTATCCCTCTTGCTTGTTTTAGTGAGAAATTAAATAATATTTTTTAAATAGTCTATTTTCTAAGCTCAAAGTTTGACTTACAAATGTTACGCTGACTTTAAACTTTGTCTTACTAGCTCACTAACACTAGTTTTGAGAATTAATGAGTATTTATGCCTCATCATTGCCTAGCACAAAGCATTTGCTTTGTATAGCATCTGTATTTTTATTTGTTCTTCCTATTTCCCAACAACTGTCATTGCTGCTCTTTCAGCATGAGCAGAAGCTCATGTCTTGGAGCATGTGAACCTTGTGATTTGGCTGTAAAATGAGGAGGTTGCACTGCAAAAGATGCAAGAGATTTCCCCTCCATGTGGTGCGAGTCTGCTGTGCCCACAGAAGTAATGGGGCCAGATGGTGTGGGAAGGGAGAACTCAGCAGGGTCAGCAGCTATACTTACTGCCTCTGAACAGCATTTTTGCTGCTTTGATACTTATAACCAAATGTAAATTAAATTAATGAAAAGCGAGTATTCAGATATTGCTGTCCCTTGGCACTTGAAAATTCTGATTGTGAAGGATTAGGTTCATTAAAACATTTTTCTATAAATGTGTTTGCCCAGGATGAAAAAAGGCCATAAGGCTTGGGAGAGTTTCTAAAACCTTCACAGGTCTGATTATTGCGAATCATAGAAAATGCATGAAATTAACCATGACAAATAAAGGTATAAATATCTCTATTATGTCATCTTTTCCAGTTCTCCTATAGTGCAAATGAGACCCTACAACTTAACTTATCCATAAAAACAGATAAGATCAAGATTGACAGCAAACTGGTGGGTAAGTATGAAATATGGGATTAAAGGGAGATTAATCCAGCAGAAATCTATTCCTTCATAATTTCGAGTCTTGTTAATGAGAATGTTTGTAGGTTTTACTGGTTTGGGTGAAACAATGAAATCTGACAGACCAAGAGTTATGAACTGAACTGATGCATTAAACTTCTGTGTTGTCAGCAAGTTTGCCAAGTGACACCAAGCTGTGTGCTGCAGCTGACACACTGGAGAGAAGGGACTTGACCAGTATGGGAGCTGGGCCTGTGCAAACCTCATGAGGATCAGCACAGCCAGGTGCAGGGTCCTGCACATGGGTTGGGGAAATCCCAAACAAATACTAGCTGGAATATAAAGGGATTGTGAGCAGTGCTGCAGAGCAGAACTTGGGGTGAAAAGCTGGACCCAGCAATGTGTGGGTGCAGCCCAGAAAGCCAAACATATCCTGGGCTGGATCACAAGCAGTGTGGCCAGCAGGGCAAGGCAGGGGATTCTCTCCCTCTGCTCCACTCTCGTGACACCCACCTGAAGTGGTGCATCCAAGAAGGACATGGACCTGCTGGAATGAGTACAGAGTAGGGAGGGCCACAAAGATGGTCAGAGGGCTAGAGCACCTTTCCTGTGAGGAAAGCCTGAGAGAGCTGGGGTTGTTCAACCTGGAGAAGAGAAAGTTCCAGGCAGACCTTATTGCAATTTTTCAGTACTTAAAGGTCACTTATAGCAAGGATAAGGACAAACTTTTTTGCAGCAACTGTTGCAATAGAACAAGGGGTAATTACACTGAAAGAGGGTAGATTTAGACTAGGTGTAAGGAAGAAGTTTCTTACAGTGAGGCTGGTGGAACACTGGCACAGCTTGCTGTGCTGGTTTCAGCTGGGGTTAGAGGTAATTTCCCTTGTAGTGGCTTGTACAGGGCTGTGTTGTGGATACCAGAGAGATGGTAAATGCCCTGTGCTTGGAGACACTGAGGTTCAGGCTGGATGGACCTCTGTGTAGAATGACAGAATCACAGAATATCCTGAGTTGGAAGGGACCCACAAGGATCATCAAGTCCAATTCCTGGCTGTACACATCACAGTCTCAAAAATCACTTGATCTAGTTGAAGATGTCCCTGCTTATTGCAGAGATTTGAACTAGGTGATCTTTAAAGGTTTCTCCCAACCCAAACTATTTTGATTTTATGGTTCTATGATTTTCAACATTGTTTTTGCTCTGAAGTGCAATCCTAATAGCAAAGCTTCCCAGTTAATACTTAAGTATGAAAATTAAATACTTAAGTATTTTGGTTTTTTTCTTTCAAAGATCTTTTCTTTTCCTCAATTAACTTCCCTCATCAAACAGCAGAAAGAGGATCCTTCTTACAGCTACTCCCATGGACGTCACCTGAAATCTCACCTCTTAGCTGTGTCTCAGTTCAGACAGGTTCTGCAGTCCCTATGTCAGCTGGCAATCTGGAAAACACAGAAACATTCATTGTGTTTTCAGGTCATTACTGTATTCATTTATTTCTATTAAAAAATAAATCAAAAATTATAGCACAAATACTTGATCTCTGATAAAAATCTCTTTATGAATATAAATTTCATTTCTTTTCAACCTACAATAATGAAGCAATTAAGTCTGTAAGCCTAGTCCTGAGCTGAGGTAAGGAAGCTCCTTTAAAATCAATGGAGCAGTGTCTGGGAGCTGAGATCTACCTTAAACAGCTTTGGACAAATATTTAAGGCTGACTATTGCAAAAACTATGAGGCAGCCCTCTTGTTGCTTGCATGATGAGTCAACATCAGGAAAATACTAGTACCCCAAATAATTTCCCGGCAGATTAAATCTTCAGACCATATTTTTCCAACTGTGCAATATTTAAATGTATTCCCTGTCATATTGGCAGCATGAACTATGTTTTTAGAAGATTTTCCTTATGGTTCTGTGTGCAGTATTAAAAGACTTAAAAGAGGACCAGGCATGAATGTTATAGAGAGGTCATATTACCATCTCACATTGTCTTAATTTCCATCCCAGAGACTGTCATGTTTAAAACTGCACAATTTTGACCAAATATTCCCAACACCTTTTTTCCAAGGCACGGAAACACATTAAAAACAAACAAACAAAAAAAAAAAGTAGCTAAATTATTAAAGAAATGTTATAATTCAAATTTTAATATAGAACCCTTGCAAGAGGGTAATTGAAAAATTCTCAAAAAATGTCTCTTTTTAGTATAAAAGGGACTTTTTAAAATCCAAATTCTTTCTGACTTTCAGACTCCCTTGCCATATGAAATCCAGAGCGTAATGTGGTTTTTTGCATGTTGAAAAGAATTGGCTTTGGGTATATGGCTGCTGTTGAGAAGCACCTTTGAACCTGCCAGTGAAAGAACCCTTTCTTTGCATAACAGTTAGTGAATACTAAGTTATGATAGCATTTTTACATCTCGAGCCATCAGGGGTTCTGAACAGTGTGAAATCCAATATATCCCTTTTATCCTTTGTCCTTTTTATCAATGATATCACAGCTGGTATCTCAAGGTGATAGATAAGAGTCTGAAACTAATGAGTGGCTTGCTGCTGGTACAAATAATGAGCTGATCTGTGAACAAGGGGAGTGGTTAATGTTCTAAGGCTGTGGCTTTCTTCATTGCATTTATGCAACTGGATGTGAGGGACATCAAGACTTCACAGTGCTGATTTTTTACTGAGGGGTGGAATAGGAATCCCTGTCCAGCCAATGAAGGATAAAAATTCAGTAAACATATTCCCATGCTGTACCTGGTGGCCATGTGGCCAGGTTTAGGAAGCCAAGGGGAAGATTTGCTCAACAATATTCCTGTTCAAGTGTCAGTGCAGTAGCAATCTTTACGAGTGCTGGAATAAGAAAGCAATCTGGTTCCCATAAAAGAGACTCACAGCAAGAAAACCTTTCCTTGCCACTGTCCACAAGGCAAACAGCAGCATACCAGGGCTGTCAGTCTGGTGCTTTTCCCCAGCACTATGTCTGCATCCAACGTACAGAGTGGATAGCTGACACACGAACTGCAGGAAATATTGCTTGGTTTATGTTTGTTGCTCAGTGCCTTCCATATTGATATGCTCAGTTTATGAAGCAAATTATGCTACTCCTGCTTTGTGCTCATCAAGTGATTGGAAATTCAAGATGGAGATTGAATCAAATGGGTGCTCCTTCTCATTGATTTCATTTTTACAAAAGCCAAAGTCCCTCACTTTTGCATACCCCTCTAATAATACTTCAGCTGATTTTATGCTGGTAAAGCTACTTGAAATCAAGTGGATATGCTGACTAGAGGTAGGAAGGGTTAAGATCAGGCTTTGTCATTGCATTAACTTTTCATTGTAAGGAAAAGAAAAAAGACCTGTTATTATCTTAAAGACTAGCTGTGAAACTGAATGCCGAGGGTTTTAAACATACAGCATATAGAGAAAAACTGCCTGTATGGGATTACACGTTCTCCTTCAAGTGGCAGAGACTAGCCAAGATTTGGGCATCTGCAATGTTGTTCATGCCTAGCAGGGGAATAAGGCCACTGCTGAAAAAATTATGGAAAACTAGCATTCTTATTTTACTTTTTCATTTCAGTAGAAATCTGACATGGTAGTCTCTTGGAATTAGATTTCAAAAGCTAGTGCTACTGCTGTTGTCTAGGAAGATACCAAGTGTATTGAAATGTTAGCGACTGGAGGGTGGTTTTGCCACTGTCCTTCCTAGAGTCCTGCTCCTCTGAGAGTAAAAGCTTGTTTTAAATAGACTTTTTTTATGGCTTTTACTATATGCCATATATCTCAAAGGGATTTACCTTTGTCCACATCTGTGTACTTTCCTTTATTTCCTGCATCTTTAAGTATGAACCTCATTTGAAAAAAATCCAGTGTCACCAAGGCTTCTGTTTCTTGAGGTTTAATGAAGGGAAGGGGAAAGAATAGATATTGAGTGTCTGTCTTGTATACTCCATTCCCATCTGTAAGCACATTTAACTCTTGAAAGAGCACAGGAGGAAACCTAAAAAGCTTTCTGCTGTTCTGGTAAGTTAAGCTGATTTACAAGACTAAAAAAGTGCCTCAGTGGCAGAGGGTGAGAGGCTGCATGGCCAGAAACACAGAGCAGCAAAGAGTACAGAGAAGCAGGGAAAAAAAGAAAGAGCAGAAAAAGCCGGCAGCAAGATGTTTTCCTCTTTACAGTAATCACCTGACCTGTCCAGGGAGGCACAGCACTCACATGCTGGGTAATCTGACCAAATTGCACAGTTTCCCTAGAGAAACGTGTGGCATCTTTTCAGTCTGTTTTCTTCTGGGCTGGTTCTCAAGTGCATCTCCATATGTCTTTTTGCAAGCCCAGGCTCTCCTTATGGTGTTGAACTACTGAGCCATATCTCAAGGTTTTGCATCTATTAGGGAAAATTAATTTTATTCAGTGACTGTGCATCATGCTAGAGATTGTTGGGGGACAAAACAAGCTTAGTGTCTGGGACAGTTGGTCTCTGCTTCATCAGTAAGTGAGGTATGACTATCAGATGTGATTTCTTGGCTCAGAAAAGCTAGAACTAAACCCCACTACAGAAGGAATAAGGTGTACATCAGGATGACAGTTCAAGACAAAGAGGAAAACAAAAGTAAGGAAATAGAGAAGAATTAATAAACACAAAGGTATTGACTTGAATAAAGGTTAACATTTTATAAAGTGTTAACTTTCTGTTTGGTTCAGGCATGAGTGATAATTATGGAAAGTCCCAAATACCCTGGAAACAGCCTACAAAGGCAGCTCTCTTCCTTTAATCCTGCAGCTGGCAAAGGTTCCATGCCAGCTGATGTCTGCCTCTACTGACACCCATGCAGAGTCTATACTTTCCATATCTGACTTGGGATGCTCCAGGAGGACCTGATTTTTGAATTAATCTTTGAATAGTTGTATGTGTTATTTAGGTTAGTCAAAGTAAGGACTTCATACTTGAATGTTTTGACAGCACCTGAGTAAGAAAAATATATTTGGGTTTTACTTGACAGTAGTCATACTCTGTACATGGATAAATGTCAGGTTTTTCCATAGAGGAAAAATACCATCTTCTCTCACTATCATTCAGGGGTTAAGTACAGACTGTACATATTACTCACATGACTCCAGTGAACTTTATACAGAGGGTTAGTTTTCCTTCCTAAAGGACACTGAATATCCTTGAAACAGAGAAATGTCTAAGTGTGTGTGCTGTTCATCTTTCAGTGACTCTGTACAACTGCTCCTATGGACGAAGTGACTGCAGCTTGTGTCTTGCTGCCAATCCTGACTATAAGTGTGTCTGGTGTGAAGAAGATGGCAAGCCCAGCAAGTGCGTTTATGAAAAACTCTGTCATGCTCCCCCCACTGACACGTGTCCTCCACCAGAAATCACTCGGGTAAGATTACTTTTTTTCTCTCCCTACCACTGTAATATTTTTCATGAGAAAGCAGTCAAACAAGCTCATACTGAAAGGCAGGGTTTTTTTCCTGGGGTGTTAAGTAAGCCTCTGAAATAGCTGAAAGGAAATAAATGTCAGTAGTGATGTGTGTGAGAGATTTGTAAAGACTCAAAATAATAGACTGAATGGAGTCTTTGAGCCTCCTTGTTTTCCAAGCCTTGTCCTCGCTGTGTCAGAAGCCAGTGCATGCTTAAAACGTGGCACTTGATTCTTGCATTCTTAGCATGGATTTTTTCTCTCATAAAGTCCTTCCTAAGTGAAATGAGTTTGTAAGCGAGGTTCACTGCTCCTAGAACTACACGTACATAACAGGCTCATTTACAGGCTTCAAGCTAGACTTTTAAATAGTATTTAATAAGGGAGCAGATTGTTTCTGCATCACAGAATACTTTCCAGGTGTCAATGATATTTTTCAGTCCACACCAGCATCAAACCCAAGGCTGTGGAAACTGAATGTAAGAAGTCAGAGAGGCCAAATGTGCACCCCTGACTTACTCTGCAGCTGGAGCATTCACTCAGGGTCAGGGAAGATTGTTGTCCACGTTTGTGGATCAGCAGGCAAAGAAAATGATAAATCTATGTCCTTTTCAGAAACAAGCCAAATGCTGCTTTTATGGGCATAATTGTTGAGAAAAGAGTGACACATGCTTCCACTGCGCATGTCTAAATTGCTGCAGCAGTGCTATAAGTACTTTGAAACTCAGATACACTGTTTGATGGGCACATATCCCAGGCTATCACAAAATGTGGTAGCTGTATGACAGAGGCTGACAGCCATAACAGGGATGTTTTACTCAGTAAGAGCTGTGTCTGGAACCTGTGGCTCACACTGGTAGAGACTCTGCATCCTTGGAGACTGCACAGTTAGAGGTGCAGTGTGCCTACTGGCAGGCCTGCAGTGCACTGGGAAGGTTGGCCAAGAGGGTGAATCTAAGAAGAAATGGCTGTTAAACAGTTGAAATCTGCCGAGAAAGGTAAATATCCTCGAATCTCGACATAAAGGGTGGAAGAGAATACTTGTGTAATAGCTGTGCCCAGGTAAATGTGATTTGAGAAAAAAGGAAGAGGTAAATTAAGGAAAAAAAAGTGGTTTCAGCTGGGATACTGTTTCTACATTATTGTGGATTACAAAAAGATACTAAAATATATTAGGTTTTCAGAGCTTATATTAGCTTTAGATATGAACATAACATTTGAAAACAGCTAGACGAACAGTTGAGTAATTTTTTAGCTAATTTGCTTATGGGTTGAGTACAAATGGACAGCCAGTGGGCAGAAGTTTTAGGAAGTTGAACCAGTGGGGAAAATGGAGCAAGTGATTCTGGAGCTGTGCTGGGCAGCCAGCAGAGGCAGTCACATCTCTGCGCTCAGACTTGCTTAGACCTGAGAGACTGATTTTGATGGAGCAGGCATTGAAGTGCAACCTCCCACTTCTTGAGGGCAAACTTGCAGCCCTCCAGAGCTGAAGACCTGAAAAGGTCTTGCTGGAGGTGCTCCAAGCACTATGTAGGAAAGCAGGTTAGCTTCCCAACAAATACACCAAATTGAAGTGCCTGTTAGGGCCCTATTTCAGTCTGAGGAGTCTGCTGCAACTGCAGGATCTTCTCTGTCTTAATTTTATTTGCAAATTACTCAATTAGCGTCAGCCCATGCTGCAGCACCCTACCATGAGATGAAGTAAGGAAAATCAAGGACTGGAGGAATTTTTGAAGATGATATGTGAGGCAGCACTGTGTCTTAGGAAGGTGCACTGCTCTGCTGTGAACCTAAAGGGATAAAATCCCAACAACAAAATGCTGGAAAAG